>CM073516.1:7945000-9195000 GCA_037074615.1 Leucaena leucocephala | reverse complement strand
AAATCAAAACCCTAGATCTAGGAATCCTAAAAGATAAGAATGGTGAGATTAAAACAAAAACTCTCAGTGCAGTGCAGTTCAGTTCAGTTCATGAGCTCGAGATATGCGATCCATCACTAAGAGACTAAAGATTTAGCTTCTCATGACTCCTGCTGTGTTACAATTGCTACTCAGATGTGATGCCATGAAGAAAGCATAAAATGATGATGGAAAGATGAATGATAAAAGATATGAGGTAGGTTGTAGAGAGAATGTTTGAGTCTACTTCTTCACCATATCAAGTAAAAAACTAACCTCCTCGACTCCTACTACTTCACTCTCCTTTTAAAGTCAGGATAACCTAACCAAAAATGCGCAGCTTCGCTTGATTTTCTTCTTTGGTCGAGACCAGATCCTATTTGTGGTCGCGACCTGTGAACGTAGGAAAACTTCCCAGAAGAAGTGAGGTTGCCACCTGTGGACACTTTGGTCATGACTAAAGTGTACAGAGGCTATCTGCAATTCAACATCAAAGCTCACTGTAAAAGTTTGATCAGTTACTAAAGAACATCATATATACAGTTGAAAAGAGTTAATTTACCATTTTACCCTTAAGTTAGCATATTGTGTAACATCCTTACTTTCATACATCTTAGGGACCATTCAGTAGCATTTAGAACCACTGACAAGACCTTGGAAATCCATTAGCCAAATCTGAAATTTCACTCTTTCTCGGGTTACTGTTCATGTGGTATTCTAGATTACACAACAAATTCAAAAAATCATAATTAATTCTAAAAAACTTGAAATGAAGTGGTTCAAAAATCTGAGAAGATAACATCTTGAAATTTAAGGGAAAAATAATTTCCATACCAAATGATTAGCCAATTAATACATTTTATTCGTTGAAATTTACTGTTCATTTGGTCAAAAACTCTGGAGACAGATTCTGGTCCCTTAATTTGGAAATTCATTTCTCTTCATATACACATCCAAATGAAACGTTCTACATGTGCACTTAAAGCTATGGATGTGTACTACATGCTCATAAAATTTCGTGAAATAATTCCTTCATTTGCAAGGTCAAACTAAAGCCACAATAAAACTGCTTTAGGACCTACATTTTACCCTTTTAGATTCCTTTCTTTCACTTTCAATAATTATTCTAGCATACATAAATAATCTCTTTTGCCTTTTATGAATTCATATGAATCATGGGGTTATACAATAATTGTTTCATATAATCTAATCACATAAATAGATGCTTTACATGGCTTTGACATACCTGGAAAGTGTATAGCATATGCTAACATCTTAAATACTTCACTTTTCTTCTTCCATGCTTTAGCTCTTCTCCATGCACACATTATCCATCATGATTGACCTAAATTGGTTGGTTATGGGAGAGTGAGATTATAGGGAATCTCAGTAGCAAACATTACCACTTAAATACGCAAGATGGATGCTAATGCATGATATGTAATTTCATTAAACTTTCTTTGATTAGTGACATGCCATCATGCTATATACTTTTGCATAAAGTGCATGGCGATAGAAACATGTTATTCACAGTACATTCAACATCATTTATCATGTCACAACATCATTCAAATAACATATACATGTAAACACATAAGCATACCACATCAAGCACATAAAGAGGTAAGTTCACTACCTTGCACTTAAGCTTTTCTCTTGATCTTTAACACTTGCTCCCTAGCTTTCCAACCATGAAGCCTTTATCTCAATCACTTCCCAACATCTTCTTGGATGTTTCAAGGTCCTAAACACTTTCATATTCATCACATAATTCATTAGGACCCATGAACTCCAACAATGTTCAACTCTACTTTATTACATTCTTTAGTATCACAACTTTCTCTAAGCTTCACTAATGGGCTTGGTCTTTGAATCAATTGATGTATTGACTTTACCCTACACAATTTCATCTTTTGATTCCATTTATGAGCTTAGAATCATGAAATTCCAGCTCCTTCATGGCCTGCTATACAGAACTGAACATATGCATACAATTCTTTTAAAAATTCTCATTTTGATTCTAATGCTTCCCATACTTGTTTCTCCACTTTACCAAACACAACTTTTCATTTTCAAACCATTGGAAGCATCAAAATCATGAAATTTCAATCACTGTTCATGCGTTTGAACACTAATAGAGAAGGGTTTCAAAAACTATAACCTTGGAATTTCAATGCTTTCAAGGTGTAAAACCTTTCCAATCCTACATAAAATCATCATCTAAATTCAATGGAAGCCTTAAATCATTGAAATTCAATTTCCTTCCCTTATGAACAGTGCATACCGAACAGGGCACACCATGGCAAAGTCAAGAATATCAATTTGATTCAAGAACCAACCACTTAACTAACTTGTTTAAGCTTCAATCATATGGTTCTAACTTTAATTTCTTCGTTCCCCTTTCCTTTAAGGTCTTTGGGCAGCACCTCCCCTTAGAGAAAACTCAACTTTTCCCCGTAAAAACCCTAAGTTCAAGCTCCCAAATCAAAGGAAAATAAGCTAGAAGAGATTGCTTACCTTTAATCTCTAGCTCGCTTGAACTTTAGAACCTTGAATCATCTTTATCTTGGCTTGAGTTTTCATTTTGCAAGAGTTTCCCCAAGGGTCCATGAGCTTACGGTTTATCTACTGGTAAAATTTAAATCTGATCTGATTCCGAGCATTTTTGGCCTGTTTTGGTTCAGGTTTTCCATATTTATATTTAGGTCCCTAAACTTTTGAATAATTGCACTTAGGCCCCTGAACTTTTGGCTATTTGCATTTTAGCCCCTTAAATTTTGAAAATTATACTTAAGGGCCCAACTTTTATTTCTACCTTCACCTTTGGCCTCCAACCTTTTTTAATTTTCATTTTAGTTATTCTCTTTCTTCAGGACTCATTTAACCTTTATCATTTCTTCTAATCTTCGTCATAATCCTTTCCAAACCTCTTTCCACTATCAGTACTATACAGATAGGGAAAAATTAGGATATGACATATTGCCATGTACAACAATGTATTACCATAAAAACACAATTGTAGTCATAAAATGAATGGTAAAATGGTCACAAAACCATCAAAATGTTACAGGAACCATACACAATTTGTGTCATATCAAGGACTAATGGGCTAAACATTGCAGCTTAGCCCATTAGGTTTTTAACCTTATTCTGCATCTTTCAATGCCCACGTACTAGGAACGTAAACCATTCATGTGCCAACTCCACTTTCAGCACCCTTCATTCTATTCATGTGACAACCTTACCTCCATCGGCCATCACCTATATAGTTTCACAGAGCCTCCACAGAATATCTCCCATCATCCTCTCTTCCTTCGCCATAAGACATACGAGCCAGGTGTGAAACTGCAAGAACCATTTTACAATAAGCAGAGAACACACGCCACTTCTTAGCACTTTTTTGACTATAAAGTGACCATATTCCTTTCATCACCTTCATAACTTCTTTATCAGTCATCCACTCCATCCGAGGCACATCTAGTCCGTCCATAGTATCTCCTCAATAGTACAACAACAACGACAGCAACCATCACAATAACTAACTTCCATCTCTAGTCCTGCCATGACTGAGCTCGTGAATATGTCATTGGGTTTGGTTTCTCTGATTCGTGGCTAAGGGTATGAGCTTGGGATCTAAAAAGGAAAGTTTAAGTTACTATAATTTTCTACCCAATAATTATTTTATGATTCCTAAGTCTTAGAATAATTTTATAATTGTTGGGAATATTTGTCAAGATTTATTTAAATTTATTAAGGATTATTGTGACTGAATTTTTGTTTGACATTTGACATTATTCTTTAATTAACTATAATTTTATTTACTTTGATCTAGGTAGGACATTGTTTTGAGATTATTTTGTGATTTTTCAAGGTGGCTTGAGTTATTAGATCGTTGGGTCTCTTGTTGGTTTAAATTCTATATTTTATGAATTAATGAATTATGGTTGAGTATTGGTTATTAATATCTTTAATCCTATTTTACTATTATGGTGGCAGTTAGTGGATTGGGACTTTGAAAAATATTTTGTGACAATTCGAGGTGGCCAATTGTTGGATTAAAAGCTTAATTATAATTCTTAATTCATTGTTTATAACTCCTATATCTGTTGAAACTTTGATTGCCTACACTATTGTATTGGAGGATTGCTTTTATTATTATTAATCACTTACATTATTTTTCCATTCACTCTTTATTAATTAATTATTTAAATTAAAAATATCAAAAATATTTTATTTAAATTTATTTTTGATTCATTACATTTATTTGTTAGTCAACAAAAACAAACCCTATTTTCTAACTTAAGTTGTATTACATTTAGTTATTTAAGAATTCAATTTTATTTTTGGCACCTCAAATAGAATGACCTGAGGTCGCATTGTAAGTAATATTTGGTTTAATTTTTGAACTAAACCCGAAGGAAATATCAGACGTAAGGTTGTTTGAAGTGATGCTGTTGCCTGGGAGCCAAAAAATTAGTTCCGTAGTAACTAAGTGTCAAGTAACATTGACTATGATTTATTTATTTGTTGAACTAGTCTTAGTTAGTTTGCATAATTTTTGCATTTACATTTTTAATTTTTTTAAAAAATAAATATTTAGGTTAATTTTTTTGGTTTATTTGGTTCTTCCTTTTTTTTGTATTTTGTTTGATTCATTTTATTTTATTTTAATTTAATTAGTTTTTCTTTTATTCCAGTTTTCTTTTGATCTGACAGCTACTTCTAGTGAACACTTGTCTGTTAATGATTCTAAATCATGCAACAGAAACCATGAATGGTTTTAATGATATGAATGGATATAATGGGTTTAATGGGAACAACATATATAGTGAAAACAACTTATGGCATAATGGTGAGGATAATAGAAGCACGAGGGAGATTTATAATTTCAATATTAATTATTATCCTTTTGACTTTTATAAAGATGATATGAACTTTAAAATTAAAGGAGCATTAAATTCTTCCTTACCTAATTCTATGGCTTTGCAGGTGATGATCCCTACTCTAACACCTATAACCTAGGTTGGACAAATCACTATAACTTTAGATGGGCTGGGGATCAAGGACCACTCAAGAAAATTTCTCAAATCAAGTTGTGTTAATCAAGGGGCATCTGGAGGTAATGAACTTGTTATGATCGTGAAAGCTATTAGCGAACTTAATTCAAATTTTGACCATCAGAATTCAGAAACTAAGGTTAAGATACATGATAGAGAGAATAAGATGGACTCATGTATACAAAATGTGTTCTCTAAATTGGAACAAATGGAGACTAAGCATGAGAACATGAATGCTTTTGTTACTCAAATCTCCAACAACTTGAGTGAACAACAAGCAAAGAGAACTAATTCTATACCTTCTAACATAGTGATAAATTCTCAATCTATGAATGTAATCACACTAAGAAATGGTAAGGAAAATGGAGCTAAGAAAATGCAATTAGAAGAGAATGAAGAGGATGAAGAACTGTTGATGAGAAAATAGAAGTTGAGTATCTGTCGGCCTATACTGCTCAAGAAATTTCCCCAAGTTGAGGAAGAAGCCTCTATTCAATCTAAAAGCCTACAAGAAAACAAGCTCTTGGAGCAGTCTTAGAAACAACGAGTGGTGCAAAATGATGAAGATGCTACAACTATCATGTAGATACAAGTAGAAAAATTATCATCTTCTGACTCTATAGGTGATTAGGAGACTGATATGCATGAACCTGATAGGTATTATATAGTTGTGAAGCATGGTGATATTTTTACTTATCTATCTTCCTCCCATCCTTCTCATTTATGTGCATGTGAGGGTGGCGTATCATGTGTCTATTGTTTAGAGATAGATAGTTGGCTTTCTACTACTCATGATTTTGATGTATAATCTTCTTTCAATTATGATATTACTATTAATTCTGCACTTGATAAGTTTAAGGAAGGTATTTTTGTTGTATTGCTAGGATCCAAGGAATCACATGATGAAGTAAAGGTTACCATAATAATAGAGGAAGTCGCTATAGCACCACAAAATGCCATAACAAAGAAAAAGAGGCATAAAACTAAGCCCAAAGCATCACAAATTTTGTCTGCCATTCAAGAGAATGAAAAGGAGGGTGTTGATAAGGATGAAATATTATCATGTGATTTGACACCTGATAAAAACTTAATCACTGATGATTACATTCCAATTTCTCATGTTAAAGTTAGGACTCTTACTGAAGGGAGTCTTATTGATTTTATTTAATGTGAGAAATACTTGTGTTCTTATATATCTTATAGAGTTTTGACATCTGGTATCTTGATTACTAACCTTTCACGCTTGAAGGCTTTTCACGGTTTAAAGTATTTTGATTCTTGTCCCATATTTGGAGTTGGAAAAGATGTTGCTTGCGTTTTGTCAAATCTCTTGTAGGTGACTTACTTAAGAAAATTGTATGGTGATAATTATATCTCCTATATTAAGGATCCTCCAATTGATCAAGAGCTATCCCTATCAAGGAAGAATAATGTAGGAGAAGTAGCTGCAATGAAGAAATGTTTGTTTTTCATTTAGGATGAGAATTTTTCTTACAAGAGTTTGAAGAGATTTCTTTCTCAAGATTGTCCCTTTCCTTCCTTGCCTCTTTGTCCTTTGATTTATTGAGCTTTATTGTTTGAGATAAGTGTGGGGGAGAGACTATCCCAATAGTAAAAGTTAGAATAGTTTGAATTTATTGCTTTATGTCTTTTAACAATTTCTTAGTTTTAGGTTAGTTTTTTCTTTCAATAAATCTCTCCTTTTAGCTCATGACTCTTTAACCATTTTTCCTTCTCCCTTTGATATATGCTTTAGTGATGCATTGAGGACAACACATGGTTTGAGTGTGGGGGAGGGATTGCTTTTGCTAATTCATGTTGCCACTATTTGAATCGCCATAATTTGAAAAACTAAATTTTTTTGACACATTGAGCTTAATTGATTGGGTTCTTAACTACTGTATGGGCAATTTTCTACTATGATTCCCACCTTCTACTTAACTTTTACAATCTTTGGGATTTATTTTTAAATCCTTATTTCTTTATGCATGTGAACATTGACATGTCTAGGTAATAATGCATTTTGATTTGAGTAATTTTTATTCTTAATTAGTTAGCATAGTTGAGTGTCTTTAGTGTAGTGTTATTAACCTTGTTTTATAACAATCTTAGGGAGGAAACTGTAAGGAATTGGAAGACACGTAGCGAAAATTAATTTAAAAATTTTCCATTCCTTGCCAGGATCTACCGTATGTGTTTAAGTCAAGTGGGAAGAAGTATTACCCTTAGTATGCCTCAGCGACTTCCACAGCTTTCGATCACGACGTTCACAGTTTCTCTCTGCGGCTCGTGCTCCCTTTCTGATCACAAGAAGTCGACGACTCAGGTCGGCTTCCTCTACTGGTATCCACACGAACAGCGTTCCAACCACGAACGACGTGCTAGCGTCTTTTGTCCCTCCAGGGCTTTCTCAAGAGTTCGTCCTCTCCGTCTCTATTTCAGCAGTTTCTTATCTGCAAACCTTTTACAGAGTCCCCTTCGGCCTTTCTATGTTCTATATGTTTTCTGTGCAAAACGCAGCTCTTAAAATCAGATATATAGGATGCTATGCGTTTTTGTCTGTCAACTGAATTGGATTTTGGAGTTAATCTTATATTATCCAAAATTAATACAATATCATATATTGTATAATTTTATAAGAAACTAATTAAATAAATAATATCAAATCCGTCCCACAGATTTAATTACCCATTTATTTAATTTTAAATAAAGACGAGACTGAACTATTTTTTGATTTATTCTCATAAATCAAATTTGAGATATCCTATCAATTTGAATTTCGAATTTCAAACGTGATAGAGATTTAATTTATCCTTATAAATTAAATCTTATAAATATCTCTTATATGAGATATCCTATCAATTTGAATTTGAATTTCAAACATGATAGAGATTTAATTTATCCTTATAAATTAAATCTTATAAATATCTCTTATATGAGATATCCTATCAATTTGAATTTTAAATTTCAAACATGATAGAGATTTAATTTATCCTTATAAATTAAGTCTTATAAATATCTCTTATATGAGATATCCTATCAATTTGAATTTCGAATTTCAAACGTGATAGAGATTTAATTTATCCTTATAAATTAAATCTCATATATACATATAATGTATATATACGAATTTATATATATATACGAATATAAATATAAATAAATATATATACATCTATCCTGGATCATTCATTGAATCTGGACATGTCTTAGATTCAATGAATCTGGACATCATAGCTCGTGTTGGGCTATTTTGTGTGCGACCCTGTAGGCCCATATGAAGTTGGCAGTGGGCCATTTGCTATACTAGCCCACAAGTCGCAAGCGGTCTCTAGCAAGACATAACGACTACCCAAATCATATGAGGATCGATAAACGATGTAACCTTTTATACAACCATATCATGTCCCTTCTGTCACGCGATATTTTGGTCATGGATGAGGCATGGATAATGTCATCCTCCTATTCCTGACCGTTACTTTCTCGATCCCTGAGTAGTCTGACTATAGAAATGGAACTACCTTTCCATTACAGTATGGCCATACATTTCTCAGACTCACTCATCGAGGGGCCCAGTAATATCTCTCTACGAATGTGAGGGACAAATTCCATCTTGACCATTCACATTCCTCCGCATGAAAAACCACTAAGGCCGAACATAGTCTTTATGATCACTCGGTCAAAAGTGACTTTTGACTAGGTCAAAGCTGAGCGTTTTGTCATGTAGGAATCCATGATGATCTCAGGTCAAAGGGCGTATTGACATGGTTTGTATATGAGAGAAGCTTATGACGTTACCCATGCAGTTCTCTCATAGCGGGTCGGTCCAGCACCTTGTACTCTTACATGTGCTTATGACTTTGATTTATATCTCTATACATCTTCAAAGTCATACTGGTCTTATTTCATCTGTGCTCCCGCAGAGATGATCGACCAGGGACATTTAGGATAATATTATGAATTATCCAAGGATGATCATCATAGTAAACATGCAAATAATATGATAACTCAATTAATAAATTCATAAATCAATAATGTTCATAAGACAATGATTGGCCCCTAGGGCACGATTTCTAATAACCTCCCACTTGCACTAGGTACAATCATTAATTTGACTAATTCCCATTGACCTGACATGACGCTCATGCTTTGCCTGCACAAGGGGCTTTGTTAGAGGATCAGCAACATTATCTTCTCCTGCTACTTTGCATATTTTTATATCACCTCTATCATTGATTTCTCTGATGAGATGAAATCGCCTGAGTATATGCTTGGTCCTTTGATGTGACCTAGGCTCTTTGGCCTGTGCAATAGCACCGCTATTGTCACAGATCAAAGTTATTGGATATGAGATGGTAGGTATCACCCCTAGTTCTGTGATGAACTTCCTGATCCAAACGGCTTCCTTAGCTGCATCAGATGCTGCTATATACTCAGCTTCTGTCACAGAATCTGCTACAGTGCCCTGCTTAGAGCTCTTCCAGCTTACTGCTCCGTTATTGAGGAGGAATATATATCCAGACTGTAATTTTTGGTCGTCCTGGTCAGTTTGGAAACTGGCATTTGTGTAACCAGTTACACAGAGTTCGTCATCCAATCCACCATAGATCAAGAATAAGTCCTTAGTCCTTCTTAAGTACTTAAGGATATTCTTGACAACAGTCCAATGGCCCTCACCAGGGTCCTGTTGATATCTGCTAGTCATACTCAAGGCAAACGAGACATCCGGACGAGTACATAATATGGTGTACATGATAGATCCTATGGCCGAGACATATGGAACTTTACTCATGCGACCTCGCTGATCAGATGTACTAGGACATAGATTTTTGCTTAGGTGAATACCATGAGACATGGGTATGAAACCCCTCTTTGATTCGTGCATACTGAACCTATGCAGTATTTTATCTATGTATGTACTCTGACTGAGTCCTAGAAGTCTTTTAGATCTATCTCTATAGATCCTGATTCTTAGGATGTAGGTGGCTTCACCCAAGTCTTTCATTGAGAAAGACTTTCCTAACCAAGACTTGACAATCTGCAAGGTAGGAATGTCATTCCCAATAAGTAAGATGTCATCGACATAGAGTACCAAAAACACAACTGTGCTCCCACTAACCTTCTTGTACACACAAGGTTCATCAATGTTTTGAAGAAATCCAAACTCTTTGACTACTTCATCAAAACGTTGATTCCAACTCCGAGAGGCTTGTTTCAGTCCATAAATGGACCTTTAAAGCTTGCACACTTTGCCAGAGTCCTCGGAACGCACAAACCCTTCAGGTTGTGTCATGTACACATCCTCAAGGAGCTTTCCATTAAGGAAGGCTGTCTTGACGTCCATCTGCCATATTTCATAGTCATAATATGCTGCTATGGCAAAGAGGATTCTTATTGATTTGGCCATGGCAACTGGGAAAAAGGTCTCATCATAGTCCACACCATGAGTTTGAGTAAATCCTTTTGCAACCAGTCGTGCCTTGAAGACATTTACATTGCCATCCATGTCAGTTTTCTCCTTAAAAACCCACTTGCACCCGACAGTTTTTACACCTTCAGGCGGGTCGACTAAGGTCCAAACCTTATTGTCGTACATGGATTGCATTTCAGACTTCATGGCATTAAGCCACTTCTCAGAGTTTGGTCCCACTATAGCTTCTCGATAGGTAGTCGGCTCATTATGCTCAATGAGCAACACTTCACGACTATCAGAAATCAGAAATCCATATCTCTGAGGCTGAAGTCGTGTCCTATTAGATTTACGTGGACCTTGCGTGACTTGAGGAGTCTCAACAACTTGTTGTGAGTCTTCTCTATTTTCTATCTGCAGTTCTATGGTGTCTTGTGGCTCTCGAACTTCTTCGAGGTGTACCTTACTCCCACTGGTTCTTTTAGAGATAAATTCTCTTTCGAGAAAGATACCATTTCTGACAACAAACACTTTGTTATCAGCAGGGTTGTAGACGTAATATCCCTTGGTTTCCTTAGGATATCCCACAAAAAGGCACTTTGAGGATTTGGGAGCTAATTTGTCTGAGGTTTGTTGCTTAACATAGACCTCGCATCCCCAAATCTTGAGGAAAGACAAACTAGGCGTCCTCCCAGTCCATATCTCATACGGAGTCTTTTCAATTGCCTTTGATGGAACACGATTGAGTGTGAACCCAGCTGTCTCTAGGGCATGGCCCCAAAAGGAGGGCAGAAGATCTGTTTGACTCATCATGGATCGAACCATATCTAATAGTGTTCGATTCCTCCGTTCAGAAACGCCATTCCATTGTGGTGTCCCTGAAGGAGTCAATTGTGAGACTATCCCACAACTCCTAAGATGATCTATGAACTCTTGGCTCAAATATTCACTACCCCGATCAGATCGAAGGGCTTTAATTGTTTTGCCAAGCTGGTTTTGTACTTCATTTTGAAATATTCTGAACTTTTCAAAAGATTCAGATTTATGTTTCATCAGATAGATATACCCATATCTGCTGAAATCATCTATAAATGTTATGAAGTACGAATAACCTCCTCTGGCATTTGTGTTCATCGGTCCACACACATCTGTATGTATGAGGCCCAATAAATCAGTGGCCCTCTCACTGTGCCCAGTGAAAGGTGACTTTGTCATCTTTCCTAACAAGCAAGACTCTCAAGTGTCATATGATTCAAAATCAAATGAGTTTAGAAATCCATCTTGATAGAGTTTGGAAATGCGTTTCTCATTTATGTGGCCCAGACGACAGTGCCAGAGGTATGTGGGATTCAAATCGTTTCGTTTGACCCTTTTGGCGGTTATGTTATAGATATTTCCATGATTGGGTTGTTCCAAATTTAATATGTAATGATCAACATGCAAATCACCATGAGCATAGAAAACATCATTACGATAAATAGAACATCTACTATTCCTAGCAATGGAAGTGAAACCTTCCTTATCAAATAAGAAAGTGAAACAATGTTACTACTTAAAGCAGGAACATAATAGCAATTGTTCAAAACTAATAAAAGCCTAGTGGGCAGAACTAATTCATAAGTGCCTACAGCTAACGCAGTAACCCTTGCTCTGTTTCCAACTCGTAGGTCAACCTCGCCCTTTTTCAGCTTCCTACTGTCCTTTAGTCCCTGCACATTTGTACAAATATGAGAACCACAGGCAGTATCTAATACCCATGAGGTGGAAGTAGAAAGATGAATGTCTATAACATAAATACCTGAAGCGATAGCCCCGCTATCCTTCTTGTTCTTTTTCAGATCTTCGAGGTAGAGTTTGCAATTCCTCTTCCAATGACCGGGTTCATTGCAGAAGAAGCAGACTCCTTCCTTCGGAGGCTTTGCCTTCTTTGGTGTAGGCTTGGTTTCAGGCTTGCCTGACTCTTTGGTCTTACCTGATGAGCCATGACCCTTCCCCTTGCCTTTGCCTTTTCTTTTAGTACCCTTTCCTTTCTGAACCATCAAAACACTACTGGGCTTCTTCTTAAGACTTGGCTCAGCAGTTTTAAGCATCCCATGCAGTTCAGAAATAGATTTCTCCATGTTGTTCATGTTGTAGTTCATGACAAACTGGTCATAACTTTCTGGGAGTGAGTTCAAGATCAAATCCGTAGCTAACTCCTGGCTCATGGGAAATCCAAGCCTCTCAAGGTGATCAATGTACCCTTTCATCTTTAAGACATGAGTACTGACTGATGCACCTTCAGCCATCTTGCAGGAATGTAAGGCCTTAGTGGTCTCATACCTCTCTTGCCTTGCCTGTTGCTGGAACATTTCCTTGAGATGCACAATCATCTCATAAGCTTCCATGTGTTCCAGATCTCTTTGGAGCTCTGGAACCATGGTGGCTAGCATCAAGCATCCCACATCGACAGAGTCTTCCTTATGCTTCATGTAAGCATCTCTCTGAGCTCTAGGAGTATTGGCAGCTGGCTCCTTAGGAATGGGTTGATCTAGGACATGCGCCTTTCTTTCCTGCTTGAGAACAATTCTCAAGTTCCTAAACCAGTCAAGAAAGTTTGTCCCATTGAGTTTGTCCTTCTCAAGGACAGATCGCAGCGATAATGTAGCAGTATTACTAGTCGTCATGATTCTACAATTAAAATATGCAATGTAATTAGTAATCTCCCACTAAATAAACAACCCTCAATGCAATAGTTAGTGGGCTAAGATCCATATTTGGCTCAAACTTAAGTCCGCTTTGGCAGGATGCTTAAATTAAGTTATTTAGGTAGGTAACACCTTTACCAATTACATCAAATGTAACTCTTAGATGTTCATGGGATCTTATCATCATATGATCTGGCATGTTCTAATCCCATCTAATGCCTTGAGATCCAAAACCGTTTTGTTAATCTCAATTAAGTCAAACAATAATGAACATATGAGAGTAGCACCATTACTCTTTGCTTATCTCCCCAAGATGACTCAAAAGCACCCACTTTGGCGGAGTCCACAATTGAGCGATTGAGGTTTTGACAAGTGTTCATAAATTGACGGCATTATGACTTAAGATTTCATTTAGAGGGCTTAATTTAACTGTTTAGTTTATGAGAATGCATGCTTCTCAGTTTGTATCTCATACAATTAATATGCATGTGCTGATATAATCATAAGATGCATAATTTAAACGTGATACAATATGGCTCACCTATCCTAAGTCCCCTCAAGCCAATGAGAGGAGCTCTCTAGTAAGAAAAGGGAAATTACATATAGAAATCTCTTTTAACATTCGAGGGGAGTGAGATGAGAAGAGAAGGTACATTAAGAGTAAATATATAGGAAGGCACGACACGCAGGCCGTATTTAAAAATTACAACACTTGTAATCTAGAGCCATATTGTTCACCATACCCAAGCATTCAAGAATCAACATTCAGATTTAATTGCAAGGCAATTGATGTTTCAAATCTTAAAACATTCACAAAATAGCATATTTTATGGTTATATTACGCTACGAACAGGTAGCCACGACGGTCCCGCTAGGCGGTTAGCGGGCGGGGTCTGGGGGCAGCGCCCCTAGAAAAAAATTTTGCTATGTAAATAATCACGAATCTGCATTCGGTTTTCTTGGACCCCTTCTATGTTAATTGTTCAAATCAAAACATATCACCACCGATTTCAGTTCCCTTTTAGATTCCTTATATGTCATACATAAGACGGATTCCTTATATGTCATACATGAAACGCATATTATATGATCGGCTACGACTAACACATATCATATGAATCAACAATAGCGCCTAACTTAAACACAAAACAGCATGGCTCTGATACCACTGTAAGGAATTGGAAGACACGCAGCGGAAATTACTTTAAAAATTTTTCCATTCCTTGCCAGGATCTACCGTATGTGTTTAAGTCAAGTGGGAAGAAGTATTACCCTTAGTGTGCCTCAGCGACTTCCACAGCTTTCGATCACGACGTTCACAGCTTCTCTCTGCAGCTCGTGCTCCCTTTCTAATCACAAGAAGTCGACGACTCAGGTCGGCTTCCTCTACTGGTATCCACACGAACAGCGTTCCAACCACGAACGACGTGCTAGCGTCTTTTGTCCCTCTAGGGTTTTCTCAAGAGTTCATCCTCTCCGTCTCTATTTCAGCAGTTTCTTATCTGTAAACCTTTTGCAGAGTCCCCTTCGGCCTTTCTATGTTCTATATGTTTTCTGTGCAAAACGCAGCTCCTAAAATCAGATATATAGGATGCTATGCGTTTTTCTCTGTCAACCGAATTGGATTTTGGAGTTAATCTTATATTATCCAAAATTAATACAATATCATATATTGTATAATTTTGTAAGAAACTAATTAAATAAATAATATCAAATCCGTCCCACAGATTTAATTACCCATTTATTTAATTTTAAATAAAGATGAGACTGAACTATTTTTTGATTTATTCTTATAAATCAAATTTGAGATATCCTATCAATTTGAATTTCAAATTTCAAACGTGATAGAGATTTAATTTATCCTTATAAATTAAATCTTATAAATATCTCTTATATGAGATATCCTATCAATTTGAATTTCGAATTTCAAACATGATAGAGATTTAATTTATCCTTATAAATTAAATCTTATAAATATCTCTTATATGAGATATCCTATCAATTTGAATTTCGAATTTCAAACATGATAGAGATTTAATTTATCCTTATAAGTTAAGTCTTATAAATATCTCTTATATGAGATATCCTATCAATTTGAATTTCGAATTTCAAACGTGATAGAGATTTAATTTATCCTTATAAATTAAATCTCATATATACATATAATGTATATATACGAATTTATATATATATATACGAATATAAATATAAATAAATATATATACATCTATCCTGGATCATTCATTGAATCTGGACATGTCTTAGATTCAATGAATCTGGACATCATAGCTCGTATTGGGCTATTTTGTGTGCGACCCTGTAGGCCCATATGAAGTTGGCAGTGGGCCATTTGCTATACTAGCCCACAAGTCGCAAGCGGTCTCTAGCAAGACATAACGACTACCCAAATCATATGAGGATCGATAAACGATGTAACCTTTTATACAACCATATCATGTCCCTTCTGTCACGCGATATTTTGGTCATGGATGAGGCATGGATAATGTCATCCTCCTATTCCTGACCGTTACTTTCTCGATCCCTGAGTAGTCTGACTATAGAAATGGAACTACCTTTCCATTACAGTATGGCCATACATTTCTCAGACTCACTCATCGAGGGGCCCAGTAATATCTCTCTACGAATGTGAGGGACAAATTCCATCTTGACCATTCACATTCCTCCGCATGAAAAACCACTAAGGCCGAACATAGTCTTTATGATCACTCGGTCAAAAGTGACTTTTGACTAGGTCAAAGCTGAGCGTTTTGTCATGTAGGAATCCATGATGATCTCAGGTCAAAGGGCGTATTGACATGGTTTGTATATGAGAGAAGCTTATGACGTTACCCATGCAGTTCTCTCATAGCGGGTCGGTCCAGCACCTTGTACTCTTACATGTGCTTATGACTTTGATTTATATCTCTATACATCTTCAAAGTCATACTGGTCTTATTTCATCTGTGCTCCCGCATAGATAATCGACTAGGGACATTTAGGATAATATCATGAATTATCCAAGGATGATCATCATAGTAAACATGCAAATAATATGATAACTCAATTAATAAATTCATAAATCAATAATGTTTATAAGACAATGATTGGCCCCTAGGGCACAATTTCCAACAGAAACATCTTAGAGAAAGCCTTGTTGGAAGGATTTTTGATCCTAACATTACTTTCTTATCTTGTGTGATTTCCACTTAGTTTGGTTAACCTCTAGAACTTGTCTAGATTCTTTTTCAAAGATGTATTAATACCTAGAATTGTGAGCATGATAGGGGCATTCATTTCTAAACCCTTTCACTTAAACATAAGCCATCTCAATTGACCTTTGCTTACCACTTTGAGCCCATCATGAAACATCCTACTTTTACCACCTTAGAGTACGTATTCGGAAGCGTATTTGATTAGTGAAAGCATTACATTAGCCTAAAAATTAAAATTTTAAAATTTACTTATAGGGTACTGTTCACTTGATGATTTCTAGATTTACAGTTCAAATTTAAACATTTATAACTAATTGTAGAAAAATCGTATAGAGGTGATTCAAATTTCTAATTGTATCTCTTTTATATATCTTTAAGGAAAAAATATAAAAATGGACATTTAACTTGGCAATTGATACAGTTCAATCGTTACTTTTTACTGTTCATATGGCAAATTTTGGAACTTCTAGTTTTTATCTCTTAATTTTGAAAATTCATTTCTTTTTATATACACTTCCAAATGAAGCATATTACCTATTCATTTACAGATCTAGATGTGTACTATATGGTCAAAAAAAATTGTGGATTAATTCATTTATTTGTTAGGTCAAACTGAAGCCACAACAAAACTGCTTCAGGACCTACGTTTTTACCATTTCAGTTTCCTTTCTTTCACTTTTATTAATTGTTCCAACATGCATAAACCATCTCTTTTTCCTTTCATGCATTCATATACATCATTTACATATGCCATAATTATTTCATACAATTTCATCACATAAATAGACACCTTACATAGCATTTACATATATGGAAAATGCATAGCATATGCTATAATCTTAAATACTTCACTTTCCTTCTTCCATGCTTTAGGTCTTCTCCATGCATACATTTTCCTTTATGCTTGACCTAAATTGGTTGGTTATAGGAGGGTGAGATTCTAGAGAATCTCAGTAACAAACATTACCACTTATATATGCAAGATGGATGCTAATGCATGATATATAATTTCATTAAACTTTCTTTGATTAGTGACATGACATCATGCTACGTACTCTTTTGAATAAAAGTGCATGGCCATGGAAAACATGTTATTCAAAATAAATTCAACATCATCTATCATGTCACAACATCATTCAAATATCATATACATGTCAACACATAAGCATACCACATTAAGCACATAAAGAGGTAAGTCCACTACCTTGCACTTAAGCTTTCCTCTTGATCTTTAACACTTGCTCCCTAGCTTTCCAACCATGAAGCCTTTATGTCAATCACTTACCAATATCTTCTTGGATGTTTCAAGGTCCTAAACACTTTCATATTCATCACATAATTCATTAGGACCAATGAACTCTAACAATGTTCAAGATTATCCTTAATAACTTCTTAACTCTTTACTAACATAACTTTCTCTAGTCTTCACTAATCAACTTGGCCTTTGAACCAATTGATGTCTTGACTTTACCCTACACAATTTCATCTTTTTAATCCATTTATGAGCTTAGAATCATGAAATTCCATCTCCTATGCACTGTTCTGTACAGAATTACATAACACCCTCTTTTCTTTCAAAAATTCTCATTTTGATTCTAATGCTTCCCATACTTGTTTCTCCACTTTATCCCACACAACTTTTCATTTTAAAACCATTGGAAGCATCAAAATTATGAAATTCCAATCACTGTTCATACGAGTGAACAGTAACAGAGAAGGATTTCAGAAACTACAATCTTGGAATTTCAATGCTTCCAAGGTTCATAACTTATCCAATCCTACACAAAATCATTATATAAATTCAATGGAAGCATTATATCGTTGAAATTACATTTCTTTCCCTCATGAACAGTACAAACTGAACCGATTCAACCATGGCAAAGTCAAGAATATCAACTTGATTCAATAACCAATCACTTAACTAGCTTGTTTAAGCTTCATTCACCTATCTCTAACTTTAATTTCTTTTTTTGTCTTTCATCTAAGATTTTTGGAGAGCACAATACCTTAGAGAAAACTCAACTTTTCTCCATAGAAACCCTAAGTTCAAGCTCCCAAATCAAAGGAAAATAAGCTAGGATAGATTGCTTACCTTTAATCTCTAGCTTGCTTGAACTTTGGAACCTTAAATCTTCCTTGTCTTGGCTTGAGTTTTCATTTTGGAAGAGTTTCCCCAAAGGTTCTTGTGCTTGTGGTTTGCTTCAGATTTGAGGGGGTGTTTATAGAAAAATCTCATGGAAAATCAATGGCCAAGATTAATTTGTGCACTATTTGATCTAATGGCTCACATTTAATCTTGGATTTAACTTTTTGAAAAAGAGAATTATGACATCATCCATGACATAACCAAGGGACACTTCATAGGGTTAGGTGGAAAAATTCCAATGGGGGAAGCTTCTGGAAAAATTCCAGTCAATCCAGTACCGGCTCAGTCCGTTTCCCTAAAACCAGATTGTTTTATAAATCTAATTTTTTTGAGATTTCATAATATGATTCCTGACCTTAAATCCAGTATCTGAATTCTTCCTACCATTGAAATTCTTGTACTGGGTCAGTACTTAATTACAAATCCCTTGGGAAATGACAAAAATGCCCTTGGTTCACTGTCTTGCATTATATTAACCTTAAGGGCATTATTGTCATTTTATACTCCCTTATACTGTATCAGGGTGTATACTGGCTCTACATAATCACCTTTATACTAGCTTGGACATTTTTGGCCTAGCCAGAATGACCAAAATGCCATCTATCCATCACTGGTACAATATGGTCATCTAGGGGCATTTTCATAATTTCACACTTTTTCTAGGTTGCTCTGGACTCTGGCCTACTTAATTGTCCAATCACCTTATTGGGCCACTTGGGATGCCATTTGGGCCTTAATATTGGTCCATTACCTTTATGGCATAAATCCCAAGGAACCTCTCCTAACAACATTTATCTGGTATTTTATTCCACTGTAAATTCCTGTAAGAATTCTACAGGATTCCTTTTGTGACTCTATCAATTTTATAAATTATTATATTAACTATAGGAATTTACTTTAAAGTTTTATCTGATTCTGAGGTCTGAAAAATACTGCAATAATTCTTCCTGACTTTAGAAATTTATATTAATTAATTGGGACCTCAAATCAAAATTCTGTGGTGTTAAACTGATCAGAATAATTTTGTCTATCTACTGGTAAAATTTGGGACTAATTGCATTTAGGTCCCTATACTTTTGATTAATTGCATTTAGGTCCCTCCTTTTATTTCTACTTTGACGTTTGACCTCCAACCTTTTATAATTTTTATTTAGGTCCCTCTCTTCCTTCAAGACTCATTTAACCTTTATTATTTCTTCTTATCATCATCATAATCCTTTCCAAATCTCTTTCTACTATTAATATTATACAGATAGGGAAAATTTAGGATATGACACATCACTTTTATTTCATTCAATTGATTTTGAACAAGTGATTTGTATGAGTTACTTTATGTTCTTCATGATTAAATGTGCACTATTAAAGTTGCTATCTTTATCTTTTTGGGTTAGGATTCCTAATATAAAAAGAAAATAACAAAAAAGAGAGAAAAGACAAGAAAAGAAGAAAATGTGCAGAAAAAGTCAAGAAAGAAGTTAGGAAAAAAAGAATGAGTGAGAGAAAAAGAAAAGAAAAGATAAATTGACAACAAGGAATAAAGTTTGAAATAAGGCATCCTTTGGTGGTTAAAGATTAAATATTGGTGTTCATTTGATAGTCGCACTTTAGCTTAATTTGAGCTATTATTAATACTCAATCATTAAAATTGTTCTATATTTTATTCCATCCAATCATTAGCCTTTCACCAATATTACAACCCAATAAAGTCCCCTTGGTCATGAATCTATGGTATGTTAGTGGTGGAGAATAGTATAATCTTTACAAGCCTATAGTAGGTGATAATCTAGGAGGATTGAGTGAAAATTCCCTATATTTGAGAGTTGAGTGAGACACTTATACCTGAGAGTTCTATTATGTTTCCCTTCCTCAATCTTTGTTATGTCTCTTGCGTTACTTTCCTTGCACTGAAGAATTCCATGACTCTTGATTGATTAGGGATAGAGGTTACTTGAGTTGATTTTATATTCTTGTCCTGTAAGTTTTATGTTTACTTGCATTGAGTTTAGCTGTTGGATTTCTTTGACTAATATTTTGCTCAGGAATGCAGAAGGCTAAGTATGGGAGAGTTGACAAACCCATCTTTTTATATATTTATTTATATCATTTTGGTGGGCTTTTATCATTATTTTGGTCCTTAATTATATTATTTGTGCACTAATTGAATTAATATGTCTTATATTGAATTAGTGCTTAACTAGGACATAATTGTTATATTTTATGATTTCTCCTAAACAATTAATTTTAGAATAAAATGTATTACATTATTATGATTTTGTATTTTAGGAATTTAGGAGAAATTAGAATTTATAAATGATAACAAAGGACCATAGATTCATAAATTGCATATGAGGACCCATGGGTTAAACCTTATAGTTTAGCCTATTAGGTTTTTAACCATATTCTGCAGCTTTAAATGCACACCGTACCAGGAACATAAGCTATTCAAACAATGACTCCACTTTCAGTACCCTCTATTCCATTCACACGGCGACCTCACCTCTATCGGCTATCACCTATACATCATCATAGAGCATCCACAGAATGTCTCACATCATCTTCTCTTCTATCGCCGTAAGACATACAAGTCAGGTGTGAAATTGCGAGTACCATTGAACAGTGAGCAGAGAACAAATGCCACTTCTCAACACTTATCCTTGCTGTGACTGTTCAATGACCAAATTCCTTCCATCACCTCCATAACTTCATTTAGCAATCACTTACTCTATTCATTGCACATCCAGTTTGTCCACAATAGCTCCTTAATAGTACAGCACTAACGATATCAACCATCACATCAACTAACTTTCGTCTCCAGTCCTGCCATGACTAGGCTTGTGAATATGTCTTTGGGTTTGTTTCTCTGATGCATGGCTAAGGTGTCTAATTCTCTAATTCAATGGTAAGGGTATGAGCTTGGGATCTAAAATGGGGAGTTTATGTTACTTTAATTTTTTACCCAATAATTATTTTATGATTCCTAGGCCTTAGGATAATTTTATAATTATTGAGAATATTTGAAAAGATTTATTTAAATTGATTGAGGATTATTGTGACTGAATTTTTGTTTTGCATTTAACATTATTCTTTAATTAACTTTAATTTTATTTACTTTGATCTAGGTAAGACATTGTTTTGAGATTATTGTCAGTATTTTGTGATTTTTTAAGGTGGCTTGAATTATTGGATTGTTGGGTCTCTTGTTGGCTTAAATTATATAATTTATGAATTCATGAATTATGGTTGAGCATTAGTTGTTAATATCTCTAGTCATATTTTACTATTCTGGTAGCAGTTAGTAGATTGTGACTTTAGAAAATATTTGCGACAATACGAGGTGGCTCGGTTATTGGATTATAAGCTTAATTATAATTCTTGATTCATTGTTTATAACTCCCATATCTGTTAAAGCTATGATTGTCTGCACTATTGAATTAGAGGATTGCTTTTATTATTGTTAATCACTTGCATTATCATTCCATTCACTCTTTATTAATTAATTATTTAAATTAAAAATATAAAAAATATTTTATTTAAATTTATTTTTGATTCATTACATTTATTTGTTAGTCAACAAAAACAAACCCCATTTTCTAACTTAAGTTATATTGCATTTAGTTACTTAGAAATAAATTTTATTTTTTGGCTCCTTAAAGAGAATGACCCGAGGTTGCATTGTGCATAATCCTTGGTTTAATTGTTGAAGTAACCCTAAGGTGACATCAAACATAAGGTTGTTTTAGTGATAGGCATGGAGCATGATAGTATGTAAATGGAAGCTAAAGAAAGATAAAGGAAACATGTCATGCACTTGTATTCATCTTGTATGCATTGAATGGTACCATTTACTACTGAGATTTCCCATAATCTCACCCTCCCATAACCAACCATATTAGGTTATTTATGATGGAAGAATCATGCTTGATATATGAGCTACCAAATAAAAGAGAAGAAGTAGACAAGTGATGGCATGTCATGTATGTTATGCTTTTTATGTAATGTTATGTAGTATGCCATTATATGTAAAGAAACATGTATGAAATAGTTATGGAATAAACCCATGATGTATATGAATGTATGAGAGGCCACAGAGATGGTTTATGCATGCTAGAACAATTATTGGGAATATTTAAAGAAAGGAAACTGAAATGGTATAAACGTAGGTCTTGAAGCAGTTTTAGTTTTACTTCAGTTTGACCTAGCAAATGAGGAAATTAATTCACAAAATTTTATAACATGTAGCACACATCCACAGCCTTAAAATCATAGGTAATATGCCTTATTTGGATGTGTATATCAAGAGAAATAAATTTTTAAAGTTACAAGACAGAATCTAGAATTTCTATAATTTGCCATATGAATATTAAAAAGTAACAATTTAACGGTATTGATTGGAAAAGTAAATGCCTCAATTGATATTTTTTCCTTAAACAGATATGAAAGATATTCAATTAGCAATTTGGATCACCTTCATACGATTTTTCTATAATTAGTTATGAATTTTTAAAGTTGGACTATAAATCTAGAAATTACTGAGTAAATAGTATTTGAGAAGTAAGTTTTAAAATTTTATTTTTTGGATCAATGTAATGCTTCCACTAATCAAATATGCTTCCAAATACATACTCTGAGTGGTTAAAAGTAGGAAGTTTTAGTGAGCTCCTAATATCTGGATCATAAGAATTAGGCAATAGGCATGCTAAGCTTGAGTTGATCCAGAATGACGCTAAATGGACCTAGTATATTGAATCAGTAATTTAGTGAAGTTAGGAAAAAATATAAGTACTCGAGTATAGTTATAATTGGGGAATTGATCTGATAAGGGGACCATTGCCAAGAAATACCTTGAAAAAATGTGAAAAGATGAAAATGCCCCTAGTGTGTTAAAAGTAAATGAAGATGAATAGAGGATATTTTAGTCATTTCACCCTAGTGAACAGGTCAAGGAGGGCTATAGGAATAGTTGACAAAAGTCAGGAAACACCTGGAAGGAATATAAAATGACAAAAATGCCCTTAGGGTAATAATATTGAATAAAAGGAGACTAATGGCATTTTGGTAATTTTTAAGGTTTGGGTTATATCCAGTCTAAGTATGTCAATGATAGAAAAAATCTAGATATTGAATCTAATATTAGAAAACTTATTATGGAATCTCACAATAATCAAGTTCAAAATAAAGCCTAGTTTTTGGGAAATCTGACCGTATTGGTACTGGATTAGACTCGATTTTTTCATAAACCCATTAGATGGTACCACCTAGCATGCCACCTAGAATGATGTTGCCATGGTTGATATCACTTTAGCTTAGTGGGCAAGTCAAGTGTGATAAGCAATCTTGGCCATGATATAAATAGTGCAAGATTCATTCTTGGCCCTTGTTTTACCTTGCCTTAAGCCTATAAATACCCTTTTCCCCTTCATTTTTCAGTAGCCAAGGGAATATATGGGGAACCTCTTGTAAAATGATCCAAGGTAACATCTCTTCCTACGTCCTTAAGTTTGTAATTGGAAACATTAATAGTTAGTTTAAGTAGTTAGAAATTATATTCTCCTCCCATTCATGCTACTGGACATAATCTAAATTGAGTGGGAATAGAAGAGATTCATGATAGAAATAGAGGAAACAAGTTAGAATATATAGGATTCAAGTGGTTCTAGCTTGTATTTGATAGAATTTCATGATTTGTATGCCTAGGGTATGCCCCAGCCTGATTTGGATTTTAAATTTAGGATATGATTTTGGTGAATCTAAATCTTCTAACAGATTTGGAATGGAAAATTATGTGAATCCAAGTCAAGGAAGTAAAGTTGGACACATTAGAATCAAAAGTGGCATTTTGGCACCAAGTATGCATGTCTCTCAGCCACTATGTAGAACATTGGGAAGAATTGTGAGTTTGATAAATCCAAGCTCATATTTGGAATCCTCATGAAAAATTGTGTAGGATTGGTCTATGAGAATAATTGTCACAAAGCTAGAACGCTAATCCTAAAATCAAGAGAAAGAAGTTAAGTTATGTAAGCTAGTCGTCCGCTTGGTGTAAGATCATGGTCCTAATGAATTATGTGATGAATATGAATGTATTTAGGACCTTGAGACATCCAAGAGGATGTTGGGAAGTGGTTCACCAAATGCTTAATGGTTGGAAAGGCTATAATCATGTGCAAGAACAAAGGAGAAAGCTTATGCTTAAGGTAGTAGACTCACCCCTCCATGTGTTTGATATGGTATACGTATATGTTGATATATATATGATGATTGAATGATGTTAAAAATTATGTGTATAACATGCTTCCCATGGGCATGTATTTTTATACCAAGCATAAAGCACAATTGCATGTTACTAATTAAGTGAAGTTTAAGTAAAATGACATATTATGCATTAGCATCCATCTTACATATGTAAGTGGTAATATTTACTACTAATATTCCCCATAATCTTACCCTCCTATAACCAACCTTGATAGGTCAACAATGATGGAAGACTTATGAGTGAAGGAGAACCAAAGAATGGAATAAAGAAAGTAGAGAAATTGTATGCTCTAGCATGTGATGTATGTTTATCCCATTTATGTAAATGATATACGATGTATAAATTTATGTAATGTAAATGAATGAGATAATTATGGCATATCTATATGATGAATATGAATGTATGAGAAGAAAGAGAAATGTTAATGCATGCTAGAATAATTTATGAGAATTAAAGAAAGAAATGAACAATGAGTAGAACTCGATGACCAAGTTGCAAGTTTTTAATTTTTGCGGCCAAAGTAGCACTTCCCCTAGTCAAAAATGCTTTTGAACGTGTACTCTATGTTAGACTCCAATATTAAAGTAGACTATTGTAAATGGGGAAACAAGGAAGGAGATAACTTGAACATTGTGGGTGGGTTTGAAGTTCTCTTTGTTCATCTTCAATAAGTGGCCATTGATATAAAATACTGTACCATCTGTTTCATCCATCAATTTAATTGTTCCATAGTCATGGATCTTAGTCACCACATATGGATCATCCCATCTTTCAGCAAGTTTTACATGTTTGAAAGCATATCTGGCCTTACATCTCAAAACTTTATCTCAAACCTAAAATTCCTTATGTAGAATCTTATCATGAAGAAGCTTGGCTCTTTCCTTATAAATCATAGAATTCTCATAAGCATCTAGGCTTATTTCTTCAAATTTTTGAAACTACAATATTTTTTCTTCTCCAGCACTGACAAAATCCATGTTGCAAACTTTGACTGCCAAGAATGCTTTGTGCACAACTTCTACTAGTAGATGACATGTTTTACCATAGTCCATTCTGTGTGGGGACATCTCAAGTGCAGTCTTATGAGCTATTTTGTATGTCCATAAAACTTCATCTAACCTTGCACTTCAATCTTTCCTTAAGGGTCTTACTATCCTCTCTAAAATCCTCTTGATGCTTTGTTAGAATTTTCAGCTTGACCATTTGTTTGGGGATGATAAGTTGTTAAAACCTTGTGCTTGATCACAAACTTAGCAAATAACCCACTTAAAATCTTATTATAAAAATGAGAGCCTTAATCACTCACTATAGCTCTTGGCACACTAAACCTTTAGAAGATGTTTGACTAAAGAAATTTGGAAACTGTCTCCACATCACCCTTTCTTGTTGGTATAGCCTCTACCCATCTTGAGAGATAATCCACAGCTGGCATAATATATTTATTGCCAAAAGATTGTGGAAATAGTCTCATGAAGTTAATGCCCCATACTTTAAATACCTCACAAAATAGCATAGAATGCTAAGGCATTTCATGCCTTTTAGTCAGTCTGCCAAAATATTGGCAACTATCACCAGCTTTACAAAATTCGTAGCAGTCTTTGATAGTTATAGCTAGTAAAAATCAATATCGAGGATCTTCCTTGAAGTCTTATTTACACTAAAATGTTCTCCACAAGTAGAAGAATGACATGTTGTAAGAATGTTGTCTACTTCTTCACTTGGCACACATCTTCTTATAACTTGATCACTGCATATCTTTCATACAATGGGCGATTTCCAAATGTAAAATTGGACCTCATACTTGATCTTCTAGCCTTGGAAATAAGATAAAGAAGGTGAAATTAGACCAGTAACAATATAATTCACTATGAGGCAATACTAAGGTGTAATTACAGAAATTACAGAAACAGAACAATCTCTAAATGTATAATAAGTGATATCAGAATCTAATACTCCCCTTGTATTTTTAGGAAACCTGCTTAAATGATCAACTACCACATTCTCTGCTCCAATTTTATCTCTTATCTCCACATCAAATTCTAGGATTAGCAGTATCTATCTCAAGAGTTGAGGCTTAGATGGTGGCTTTTTAATAAAGGACTTTACAATAGCATGGCCAATATATATAATCACTTTAGAACTCAAAAGGTATGATTTGAATTTGTCAATTGCAAACACAATGGCAAAGAGTTCTTTTTCTGCGGTAGTGTAGTTCTTTTAAGCACTATCTAACGTCTTAGAGGCATATGAAATAACTTTAGATAGCTTACCATCTTTTTGTGCTAACATTACACCTATAGCTTCATTTGATGCATCACATGAAAGGTCAAAATCTAAATGACAATTAGGTGTAGCAAGTATAAGTGGTGTGATAAGCATAGCTTTAATAATGTCAAATACTCTCTTGTATGTATCATCAAAACATAACTCTATATCTTTTTACATGAGTTTAGAAAGTGAAGATGCAATCTTGCTAAAGTCCTTAACGAATCTTCTATGTAATCCAGCATGTCCTAGAAATAACCTTAGTTCCATTAAAGATTTAGGATAAGGAAGAGAAGAAATAACCTTAATCTTAGCTTTATTTACCTCAATCCTATTCTTAGATATTAAATGCCCTATAACTATGCCAGTATCTACCATAAAATGACATTTCTCAAAATTTAGTATAAGCTTTTGTTCTCAATGCATCTTGCTAAGACTTTCTCTAAACTTTCCAAACATTCATCAAAATCCTTACCATACACTGTAAAATCATCCATGAATACCTCCATGTTGCTTTCCATGAATTCACTGAATATGGACATCATAACTCTTTAAAATGTTCCAGGAGCATTGCACAAGCCAAATGGTATCCTCCTATAAGCATAGGTACGAAATGGACATATGAATGTGGTCTTCTCTTGGTCTTCCGGTGCAATTGGAACTTGAAAATACCTTAAAAATCCATCAAGAAAATAGTAATTAGCTTTTCCAGCATGTCTTTCCAACATTTGATCTATAAATAGTAAAGGAAAATGGTCATTCCTAGTTGCATCATTCAATTTCATGTAATCAATACACAATCTTCATGAATTCTGCACTCTAGTAGGGATTAGATCATTCTTTTCATTCTTTACCATAGTTATACCACTTTTATTTGGCACCACATGAACTGGACTTACCCATTTATTGTCTAAAATTAGGTAAATAATGCCAGCATTAAACCTCTTAGTTACCTCTTTCTTGACCACATCAGATGTCAAGGGGTTTAGCCTTCTCTACTACTGTTTAATAGGTTTGGTCCATTATTTAATAAAATTTTATGTGTGCATACAGATGCATCTACACTAGGCATATTAGCTAGAGACCAACCTATTGTTCTCTTATGTTTTTAAAACTAAAATTAATCTTTCTTCCTTAGAAATAGAAAGTGAATTAGTAATTATAATAGGTAATGTATCATTTTCAGGGAAAAACACATATTTAAGGTTACTAGGAAGTGACTTGAGTTCTAACTCTGGTAGATGGACAATTGATTGAACAATTCTTAGTTTCCAAAGCTACAATAGGCTTCCATAATTCTATTCTCATAGGTTCTGCAATATCCAGTTCTATTCCTGCAATGAGATTTTTGGCAGCTATATTCTCACTTGTAATTTTATCTTGCTTCTTTTCTCTAAAGCCTTCATTCAAAAGGTTAATAACAGAAAAAGAAAAAGATTATGGGGTAGAAAGTAAGTTATTAACTGAAATATGGTTAATACTTGACACATCACCACTACTATCTATAGAAAATTCAGAAGAAGAAGAAATTTTATATTCAAGTAAATCACATTCATCCTTATTAGAATTTTACAGCAACAATTCATGTTCCTCTTTAGCTTCTTCAATGTATGCATCAATTGCACTTAAGCCTAATAGTGAGTAATCTTCAAATGAATGTCTCATTGCTTTATAGATATTAAAAGTAATTACCTTATCACCTACTTCTATTGTAATGCTTCTATTTTTCATGCTTATGATAGTGTTAGCTATCCTAAGGAATGGCCTCCCAAAATAATAGGACCCTATGAGGTTGACTCATGTGACATATCTAAGACATAGAAATCTATAGGTATAATCAAGTCTTTAACCTTCACTAATATGTATTCTAATAATCCCTCAGGCTTCCTAGTAGTCTGATCAACAAGTTGAACTATCATAAAGGTTTCCTTAAGTGAGCCTATGCCTATGTGATAAGACAAAAATTGTGTATGGTTTCTATGACATTTTTAGGGCCTTATTACAACTTTACCATTCATTTTATGCCTATATTTTTACTTTTGTGGTAATACATGATTGTGCTTGACAATGTGCTAATTAAAGGGTACAATGGTAAATTAACTCTTTTGAACTGTATAAATATTGTTCTCCACTGATTTAGACTTTTAAAGTGAGCTTTCGTTTTGAATCGCATGTATTTTGAAGGAGAACCAAGGACTAACGTGAGTAGAAAAGAAATCACAAAACAAAGAAAATCAGATCACGCTTCTGTGCTTTTTAATCGCGACTAAAGTATCCAAAGGTCGCGACCTAATTTCTTCTGAGAAGTTTCTCTGTGTTTATAGGTCACGACCAAAACATGGATCTGGTCGTGACTAAAAGAGACAATTGCTGAAGCTAAGCATTTTGGATTAGGTCATGCAGGAATAAAAGGAAGAGGAAGCTATAGACATGACGGAGGCTGGTTTCTGGACCTGATTAGGCTAATAAGCAACACTCAAATCTTCTCCACATCTTTTCCACAACCTACATACTCATCTTCCATCTTTCTGCAACTTTCCACAGAATCTCATATCTCTACATCATTAATCCATCACCTCTTTCTACTTTCTTCATGGCATCGTATCTGTACAGCAATTGTGGCACAGTAGGAGTCATGAGAGGTTAAATCTTTAGTATCTTGGTGATGGATGGCATATCTTGAGCTCATGGACTATAATGCACATGGGGAGTTTTCTGTTTTAATCTCACCTTTCTTATGTTTTTGGAATTCCTAGATCTATGGTTTTGATTTTATTAGTAAGGATTGGATATCGATCAATTATTCTGAGATTAAGTTTTACAATTGAATTTGGATGATTTGGATGTTAGTTTAATATGAATGTTTCAGTTTCGATTTTTGGATAATTGGGTTTTTATCAACGATCGTAGCTAACTTATTCAATTGATTGAAATCTATGGTCATCGATCGATGATCATTTGAGGGCATCTATATCATCTTATTTAAATTGCACGCTAAGTGGCTTTTAACAGTTCATTAAGAGTTTTTAAACTAACTTTGATTAAAGGAGTTTAAGGAATGTTAATGTTCTAGACTCAATCGATCGATTGAGGTTTCTTTTAAGACTTAGTGATTTTAAAACCCCATATCATATTAAGAGCAAGGATAGATAGTTTTCCATCATCAAGAGTCTGTCTCAATACATTCCTTTCAAAATCCACTCATTTTCCAACTTAATAAAAAATATAAAGATATTTACTTTACTGCACTCTTATTTTATTGCTTCAAAAATCAATCAAACCTAAAAAACAAATTTTACTTTCACTTAGGTTTTGAATGGTTTTGTCACCAGTTTGCTAGGTTTCCAATAAAAAGGTTCCTCGAGAAGAATGATATGGTTGTGCCTTATACTACATTAATAGGGTGCAATTAATTTTATTTTGATGTATAGGATGACAATAATATGTGCAAATCACTATGCTTATGCCTATGCCTAATGATGTATAAATAGAAGTTGATATTACATTAACGGCTGCACCAAGATCTAACAAAGCACTAGCACACTTAAACTTACCAATAGTGAATGGGACTATAAATGAGCCTAGATCATCACATTTAATAGTAAGCTATGGCTTAAGTAAAGTTGACATACTAGATCCTACTTGAACCTTCTCATTTAGCTTGCAAATTCTTTTATTAGTGCATAGTTTTTTCATGAATTTCCCATACTTAGGTATACTTCTAATCAAATCTACAAGTAGTATATTAACTTCCAATTTACGTAACAGATTCAGTATATCTTGTTCTTATTTTTCTTTTAAAACCTTCTTTGGACACATGTATGAACTAGTTAAAGATAGGTGTTCTATACTTACCTATCTATCCTTCTATTTTGCATCTTCATGCTCTTTTTTATTCTGGTTTCTATCTAATTCTTGACTTGCACAACTGGAACTAGCAACTGGTTTATGCATAATAGATAGTTGTGCAGCATCCTTCAATATAATTAGCTCATTCTTCTACTATAACATCCCCTTCTCTTCGCTACTTTCTGATTCTGGCATGAATGAAGGTTTTTCTTCAATCAACTCTTTAGTTCTATATATATTATGCTATTCATTTTCTCTATTATCCTTCTTATCATTATCAACATTAGCTTTCCCACTATTTTTCTACTTATCAAACTTGTAGCATTCACAGATTTATAGTTGAAAATTGTGTTTGAAGGTAAATTTCTACCAATTCTAGCCTGAATATCACTTACTGAATTGGTTAGCTATGATATATAGCCATTCATATTTGTAACTTTTGTTTTCCACTATTCTATTTTACTCTCTAAGGAAGCAAACTTAGAATCTGTCATTACTAAGTTGCTCTCAACTATAGATCTCTCCTTAAAGTTAGAGCTGAAGTTTGTGTTTATTGAATTTATATTTGAATTTTTCACATTAATGCTCTTGATTATCTTAGATATATCATCATCCTTTGAAGTAGAAGGTACTTTCATAACTCTAGAAGATTCATCCACTTGTTTGTCATTATTGAATTTGTTTAGCCCAAAATTCCTATCTCTACCTTTATTGAGTATGGATTTCTTTATAGATATTGGTTTGTTTGCCTTGATAGATGGTTGATACATCTTCATAGTATGTAAAACACTTGTATCTAGTATCCATTGAATAAGAACAAAGCTGACAACTAGGAGCAACTAGAACTTGAAAGTATAGGCTTTGAACATGTGTATTGCTCAATTGAGCAGTTAAATTGTTGATCTAAGTATTCATTGTAGCAACTTAAGAAGACAAATTATTATAATCTTGGGAAGACCTTGAGAAACCTCATGAGCTTGCCTAGCATCATAGCCCCTACACTACTAGTCATTATTTGTTATTTTCTCAATCAAATTACATGCTTCATTAGGTGTTAAGTCATCATTAGAACCCCCAGCAACTCATCTAAATTATTTCTGCATGCAGTGCTCAATCCTGAGTAAAAATATTGTACCAAATGCTCACTTGGAATTTGGTGGTATGGACATCTAGCTAACAACTCTTGAAACTTTCCCAAAAACTCATAGAAAGACTCTTGAGCAAGCTATTTTGTAGCAAAAATCTCCTTCCTCAATGTAGTAGTCTTAGAAGTAAGAAATTATCTCTCTAGGAAAGTATTCCTCAAGTTATTCCAAGAGTCTAAGGCATGAGGTGTATGATGTGATAACATATAAAACCATTTGTTTGCCTTCCTTCCAAGTATAAAATAGAATACTTGTCTCTGAACAGTATCCATGTTAGCACCTATAGGTTTCATGGATAAGCAAACACATTGCATAGTCTTAAAGTGCTTGAAAGGATCCTTACATGCCAATCCATAAAATTTAGGTAAGTTACTTAACAAAGGGCCTTTCAACTCAAAATTAACAATCAAAGCAGCACAAGTGCACAAAGGATCATAGTTTTCATTAGAAGAAGTGAGTTCTCTATACTCATACGTGCTATTCTATTGTTCATGTTATTCTCTTCATGTTGCTCATTTTGATTATTCTAATTATAAGTATTAGCTTCTCCCTCATTAACATGCTCTATGACAAAATGCAAATTCAGTTTCATCTACAACATATTCACCAGAATAATTCAGCTCAACAATAGATGCAACACTAGCTTGAATTAAGATTTTAGATTTTTTAAGTTGCCTAAGTGTTCTATTGATTTCTTTGTCCAGAGGAAATAACTCAGAGCTTCTAGTCATGAAAATTACACTCAATAATTATAAAAGATATCAAGTATATCAAGAATGCAACGATTTCAGAAATTGAGATCAGGCAATCATGGTACAAAAATCTAAAGTTGCAATAAAAAGGTCTTTAGGTCAGGATGACCATAGATAGTACATATCATGACAAAAAATGAACTTCAAGTCACAATTGTTAGTCACATAGAGTAAATTTTGAAAATTAGGATTTTTAGTCGTGACAAAATGTCACTTTAGTTATAACTAAAAATCATAAAGAGCAAATGATAGAAGTTAGAAGTTTTTAGTTCTAAGCAAATATCACTTTAGTCATGACTAAAAATCACAAAGAGTAAATATGAATTAAACACTAATTTTTTGTCATGACTAAGTGCCAATTTGGTTGCGACTGGAATCACAAAGAAGAAAAGTTGATGTATAAAGATTTTCGGTTGCGACCAAAAAGCACTCTAGTCGCGACTAAAAATTACAGAGAGTAAATATGAGTCAAAAACTAATTTCATGTTGCGACCAAATATGTATTTGGTCGTGACTAAAAATTACAAATACTCTCAAAAATCAAACTTTTCACTATAATTGCGACTAAACAGGCAATTTGTCACTACTCAACAAGACAAAACATTAAATTCACAGAAAAACTAAAACACCTATATTCTTTTTATATTTTTCAGGCCTAGAGATTGCTTAGGAAGACTTAACAAGTAAGGCTCCCTGGCAACAATGCTATTTTGATAACCATCATTTTAATTATCAAATAATAGTAAAGTGAAGCTAACCTAGGTCGATTCACAAGGAGCCTAAATAGATGTTAAAGTTGCTAACTAATCCAATGAGCCAAAATTTGACAAATTAATGAGATGAATTGTGAGATGAGATATTGAATAACTTTTGAATATAAATCCTATGCTACTGTTTATGAATTTAAGTATTAATGATGATTACATGAATCAATGACAAGTGTTTTCCCTTAGAAATTACCTTACCTTCATTATCCATAGAATATGAAGAGTTAATTATTTGAATTAGAATGTGTTAACTAATAATTTGCTAGCTAAATCTCTACCAAAGCTATAACTCGTAGACATTGAATAGAGAAATAAAAATCATTCAACTCAAGAGGTAGAAAAAGATGAATTAAACATATATAACTATACTCTACTATATAATTACTCTAATTAACTGCAACCATGTCCAACTAGTTCAAGGATGAGGATCAATCAAAGCTCAATTAAACATAATCAGGGGTTCCCTAATGTTCATCATCTATGAACTCTAATTGAATTAATAAAACTAGAATTAACTACATCAACTCAATACAATTAGTATAGAATTAAAGACACAATTGAAACTCCCTATTTTAGATCAAGGACTCTAGTTCAGCATCATCTCCAAGAGAGCATAACAAATCTAGTCTTCCATTGTTGTTAGAACTTTAACAACAGTGGCAAGTATAGCAACAGTAATGGTGAATGTAGAAAATGAATATGAAGATGGAAAAAGAACTTTCCTCTAGTTCTATTACTTAGAATAGAGGAAAGTTACAAATAAAAGAGAGAGAATGGAGATACGAAAGGAGATAGATAGATGGATCTACAATGGAGTCTGTGTTATAACTTTGATGTAGAATGAATGCAGTATGGAATGAATGATCTCCCTTCTAGTGCCAGACATGCATCCAACAATCTGTTACCTATGTTCCCAATCTGTTATCCACTCTATTTAGTCCAGCTGTCACTTCCTTGACATCATTACATTCTACTTAATCTTATCCAATTCAATTATAGTAAAAAGTTGACTTGGTGATTAATGAGCATTTCTTGAAATGGAAATTTAAAATATACAAAGTATTTATATAATGAGATAATATTCCAATATATGACTAAAATTATATCAATTAATTCCTAACTATTCTCATTTTATATTATTAATTAATTGCTCATTAATTTGGTAAATAGTGATAAAATCAATAATAAAACTCTATTTAAACACACAAAAGTTGTAACATCCTTACTTTTGTATGTCTTAAGGATTAATTAGTAGTATTTATAAACACTTATAAGACCTTAGAAGTCTATTAGCTAAATTTGATTTTTTTTACTCTTCTCAAGTTACTATTCATATGATATTCCAGATTCAATGATGAACTTCAGAAAATCATAATTAATTTTAAAAAAATTGAAATGACGTAGTTTAAAGTACCACATGAATATAACATCTTTAAATTTAAGGGAAAAATAATTTTCTGACCAAATACTTAGTCAATTAATACAGTTTAATCGTCAAATTTACTATTTATTTGGTAAAAAATTCTAAAAATAAATTCTACTCCCTAAATTTGGAAAATTTGTTCTCTTTGTACAGACGCCAAAATAAGGTGTTCTTGGTGTCAAAATGAAGCTTGAAATGTTAACTAAAAGTTTGTAAAATTTCATACATTTATTCCATCATTTACTATTTTTCTTACATCATGAACATTGTTATTTAAACTTGTCATATAACATCATTACATGCAACAATTGTTCATATAACATTTATATTATCCAATCGCTAACTTCTCTTAATGATTATTCGTCCTCTTTCATCATTCTTGAACATGTTGGGATTGGGAGTACCGTTTGCTATTGAGATTTCTAGGGAAATCTCAGTAGAAAATGGTACTAAATAATGCATGCATTAATGAAAGTACTTCTGCTTGCTTGTGACAATGTTAACATTGTGTAATGTTCATATTTCCATGTAACATATGAAATACAATTGGGTAAAGTAATTATAGAAATAGATATTCAATCATAAACACATATGCAACACCATTCAACATAGCCATAGCACAAATAAACATAATATTCAATATAAACAAATTTAGGATAAGTTTACTACCTCACATGCTTGACCTTCCTTTACTTTATCTTTGCCTTTTCCTTTTTACTTATTTTTTATGTGTGGTTTCCTCTTTTGAGCACACCAATCAATTCCTAACATAAAATTACCACCCATTCATTACAAAGTAGTTGTCTTGAGCATTGAGCTTACTTAACTACATTAACTTTGCTTAATCTTTACTAATGGACTTGACCTTTGAATAAATTGATGTCTTGACTTTACCCTACACAATTTCATCTTTTGAATCCATTTATGAGCTTAGAAACATGAAATTTCAGCTTCTATGCACTGTTCTAGATAGATTTGTATCACCACCCTTTTTCTTTAAAAAATTATAATTTTGATTGCAATGGTTCCAATACTTGTTTCTCTACTTTATCCCACACAACTTTTCATTTTGAAACTATTGGAAGCATTAAAATCATTAAATTGCAATCACTATTTATATGAGTTGATGAGGTCAGATTGTCGTGGTCTGATCCATCAAAATAAAGTTTATTGCATCAAATATAATGTAGTATAAGGCATAACCCTATCATTCTTCTCGAGGAGCCTTTTATGTGGAAACCTAGTACATTGGATGTCAAATTTAATGAAAAACCTGAGCAGGGATAAAATGGTTTTAGGGTTTTTAGAGATTGATGCGATAAAAGTAAGGTGCAGAAAGATAAATATTTTTGGATTTTTGATTAAGATAAAAGTGAGTTAGTTTGTTGAGAAATATGTTATGAAAGACTCTTGATGATGAAAACGTATCTATCCTTACTCTCACATTTAAATTTGGAGTTTAGAAAGCACTAAGTCTCAAAGAAAATCTCAATCAATTGATTGAGTCCAGAATCCTAATTTTCCTTAAACCGCTTTGATCAAAGCTGGTTTAAGAACTATTAGTGAACTGTTATAAATCACTTAACGTGTAAATTGAATTTAGATATGTAAATGCCCTCAAATGGTCATCGATCAAAAATCCTAGATTTCAAGCAATGAATTAATTAACAACGATCATAGATAATAACACATTCCCTTAAAATTGAAACTGAAATATTCTATTAAAAGCAAATGTTCAAATCATTCAAATTCAATTACAAAGTCTAATATGAGAATGATCAATCGATATTCAAAACTTGCTCATAAATTCAATCCTATCCAATGCTACACAAAATCAATATATAAATTCAATGGAAGCATTAGATCACTGAAATTCCATCTCCTTCTATCTTGAACAGTGCAGAGTGAAAGGTCTCCTTCTTGGCAAAGTCAAAAATATCAACTTGATTCAACAACCAATAATCTACTAGCTTGTTTAAGCATAAATCACATAACTATAACTTTAATTTCTTCTTTCTCGTTTCATCTAGGATTTTTGCATAGCATATTCACCCTAGAAAAACCTCATATTTCTTCCATGAAAACCATAAGTTCAATCCCCTAAATTAAAGGAAAATAAGTTAGGATAGATTGCTTACCTTAATTCCTAGCTAGCTTTAACTTTGGTCCTTGAATTCTTCTTTGTCTTGGCTTGACTCTTCATTTGAGTAGCACCTCCCTAAGGGTTCCAAGGGCCATGGTTTTGTGCAAAAAAATTGGGGTATTTATAGAACAATTCCATGGAAAATGAATGGCCAAGACTATTTTGTGCACTATTTGATCTAATGGCTCATATTTTATCTTAGATTATCTTGGATTAGCTTACCATTTAGCCCTTAAACTTTTGAAAATTTCGCTTTAGACCCTCAACTTTTCATAATTACATTTAATTAGATGAAATTTGGCACAAAATTCTTATAATTAGTATAAGAATTTATGAAACTAACAGAGTTCAAAAAGGAGTTATGTATAATTTATTATAGAATTTATAATGGATTAAAACACCCGATAAATACGTTTTAGGGGAATTTCTCGAGAATTTAGCCCATGAAGATAGTGGATCATGTAGAAGGTCTAAAATAACGCCTTATAGCCCTACTAATATTTTTAGATAAGTACGTGGACTAGGGCTAATAAAGCCCAGAAAAAAAATATAAAATTATGAAAATGCCATTGAGAATGTCACTGTGTTGTGTCATTGAGTCAGAGTTAAATGAAGGACATTTTGGTCATTTGACTAAGTTATACAGTAAAGGAGAGTCCCCATAATAGTTGACCATAGTCAGGGAATACTCTGATGATGTGTGAAATGATGATAATGCTCTTTGAGAAATTAAAGTGAAATCGAACTCCCATAAAGGGTCTTGAGGAAATATAGGAAATTTTTATCAGGACTTGTGGATCTCAAAAAAAATATGTGACTTTACAGGGGATTTATTTTATATTAAAATGAATTTCTAAAAATTTTAGAACTATGAAAAGAGGTGTCTAGCATTTATTTCAAAATCAGGATATTTTAAGGATATCGGTATAAGGAAAGTGCCTTGCGATTTGTGCCAATTAACTATTGGACCCAAAGAAGGCATAGGGCAGCCCAATATTTTGTCCGATGGCAGCCCAATAAGTCCCAAAAGTTGTCTTGGAGACCATGTCCAATAATGAATAATTTATGAATTTTTGAAAAAGAAAAGAAAAAGTAATAAAGTGAGAACTAGTGTTTCACATGGTGGGACCCACAAGACCTCACACATGGCATACAAGGCAAGGGGAAGATAAGCTTTTTGTCATGTGATCTTATCTCAAATTGGCTTGGTGGGCAAGTTGTAAGAGCAATTATGAGCCATTAGATTAAATAGTACACAAAGTGATCTTAGCCATTCATTTTCTATAAATACCCCCACTATTTCTGCTTAAAACATGAAGCAAGAACCCTTGGGGAAGCTATGTCAAAATGCCAACTTAAGCCAAGACAAAGAAGAATTCAAGGAACAAAGTTCAAGCATGCTAGAGAATAAATATAAGCAATATATCCCATCTTATTTTCCTTTGATTTGGGGGATTAAACTTAGGGTTTCCATGGAAGAAAGTTGAGTTTTCTCTAAGGTGTATGTGCTGCCCAAAACCTTAGATTAAAGGAGAAAGGAGAAATTAAAGTTAGAGTTATGTGATTGAAGCTTAAATAAGCTATTTAGGTGATTGGTTGTTGAATCAAGTTGATATTCTTGACTTTGCCATTAAAGATATATTTTGGTCTGCACTATTCATGATATAAGGAGATGGAATTTCAATCATCTAATGCTTCCATTGAATTTATATGATGATTTTGTGTAGGATTGGATAGGTTTTGAACCTTAGAAGCATTGGAATTGAAAGTTGTATTTCTTGGAATTCTTCTATGTTCTGTTCAATTGTATGAACAGTGATTAGAATTTCATAATTTTGATGCTTCCAATGGTTTTAGAATGAAAATTTGTGTAGGATAAAGTGGAGAAACAAGTATGGGAAGCATTAGAATCAAAATGAGAATTTTTGAAAGAGAAGAGGGTGTTATGCAATTCTGTACAGAATAGTGCATATGAGCTAGAATTTCATAATTCTAAGCTTATAAATGGATTCAAAAGATGAAATTGTGTAGGTTAAAGTTAATACATCAATTGGTTCAAAGGCCAAGTCAATTAGTGAAGACTAGAGAAAGTTAAGTTAGTAAAGAGTTTATCAAGGTTAGTCTTGAATATTGTTGGAGTTCATGGTCCTAATGAATTATGTGATGAATATGAATGTGTTTAGGACCTTGAAATGTCCAAGAAGATGTTGGGAAGTGATTGACTGAAAGTCTTCATGGTTTGAAATCTTAGGGAGCAAGTGCAAAAGAACAAGAGAAAAGCTTAAGTGCAAGGTAGTGGACTTACCTCTTTATGTGCTTGATGCTATATGCTTATGTGTTGACATGTATATGATGTTTGAATGCTGTTTTGACATGATAAATGATGTTGAATGTGTTATGAATATCATGGTTTCTATGGCCATGCATTTTTATGCAAAGTATATAGCATGATGGCATGTCACTAATTAAGGAAAGTTTAATAAAATTACATATCATGCATTAGCATCCATCTTGCATATTTAAGTGGTAATGTTTGCTATTGAGATTTTCTAGAATCTCACCCTCTCACAACCAAACAATTTAGGTCAAGCATACAGGAAAATGTATGCATGGAGAAAAGCTAAAGAATGCAAGAAAGAAAGTGAAGTAATTGAGCTCCTAGCATATGCTATGAATTTTCCATATATGTAAATGCCATGTAAGGTGTCTATTTATATAATAAAAATATATGAAATAATTATAGCATATGTATATGATGTATATGAATATATGAGAATCTTATTTGATGGTTTAGGAATGCTAGTTAGTTTATGAACATTTAAGAAAGAAGATGAAATGGTAAAAACGTAGGTCCTGGAGCAGTTTTGTTGGGACTTCAGTTTGACCTAGCAAATTAAAGGATTATTTCACAAAATTTTATAAGCATTTATTTCACATCCATATATTTAAATTTATAGGTAACATGCCTCATTTGGATGTGTATATCAAGAGAAATGAATTTCCAAAGTTAAGAGACAAAATCTGGAATTTTCAGAATTTGCCATATTAACAGTAAAAAGTAACGATTTAACTGTATCAATTGGAAAAGTAAATGTCCAGATTTATATTTTTTCTTTAAAGAGTTATGAAAGAGATTCAATTAGAAATTTGTATAACCTCCATATGATTTTTTCTACAATTAGTTATGAAGTTTTAAAGTTAGATTGTAACTTTGGAAATCACCAAATGAACAGTACCGGAGAAGTAAGTTTTAAAATTTTAATTTTTAGGCTAATGTAATACTTTTGCTAATCAAATACACTTCCGAATACGTACTCTAAAGTGGTAAAAGTAGGATGTTTCACCAATCCTACATAATTTTGTCTAAGGAATCCAAATTGAGCTTAGATTTATAAAAATTAAACTCTCTCCATGACTTATGTAGAGAACTGAATCATTCCCTCTTTATTTCCAAAAATTGTCATTTTGATTCAAATGCTTCCATTCCTTATTTCTATAATTTACCTTACACATTTTTTTATTTAAACTCAGTGGAAGCATTAAAATCATGAAATATCACATATGAACATCGATTTATACAGTAGAACCAATGAACTCGAAACTGTAATTCCATACATACTTTAATTTCCAAGTCAAAATACTTTATTCTTACTTATCTAAGCTTTCCATTTCCTGTTTCTAGCTTTTATTTAATTTTCCCCCAATATTGTATAGTTATGGACAGCAGCTCATATGGGGAGAAAAATGGTGTTTTAACCATCCAAATCCGAAAGAAATCTTCCTATAACATAACACAATGATAGGAGGAAGAAATTATCTTGAATCTTTACTTGATTGACTATTGGATTGCTTCTTCTTCTTGCTTAGATTTCATTTTGGCAACACCTCCCCATAGCTTCCTTGTTTCACACCAAAATGAACAAAAATGAGGGGTATTTATAGGCCAAAGTCTAAGGGAATGGATGCCCAAGATTGCTTCCAACACTATTTAATCCAATGGCTAGAATTTGCTATCATTCTTAACTTAATCTCCAACCTAAACTAATAGGTCACATGCTGAAATTCTCCTCCTTATTTGGCTACGATGTGGCTCAAGTTTGGTTAGGTGGGACCCAATGATACACCTCCCCATGCTACCTTGCAACACAAGTAGTTTCTTTGAAATTTCTTTTCTTTTGCTTATTTATAAATTCATATAAAATCCTTTAATCACATGACAATTTATTGGGCTTCATGGGTACTTATATGACACCATTATGGGCCTCCTTTAAGTCCAACAATTTATTTAGCACACATCCCAAGGTATTTCCTTTACCAGATATCTAAAATCACAATAATTTTTGAGATAAATTCTATAAATATCTTTTAAGGGTGCTGATATTTTTAGAAATTTATTCTACTATAAATGAATTTTTTTGTACAGTTTGATAATTTTCTAAGACCAATAAGTCCTATTAAAAATCTATATGTTTCATTAAATCCTTTTATTGATGTCATTTTTTACCTTAAATTCTATAATAAATTATACAGGACTTCTTTTTAACTTCTATCAATTTTATAAATTCTTATATTAGTTATCAGAATTTACAGCAAAATTTCATTTAATTTTGTACTCTAAAAGATATTGTACTAATTGCCAGACTTTGCAGATTACTATCAAATTATTGGGACCTCAAACTGAAATTCTGAAAAATATGCTTGGCCCAATTACCATTCTCTATTTAATGGTAAAATTTGGGTCTGAAACAGTTTTGGGCAATTTTAGGCCTTTTTAGCTCAACTTTCTTATAATTATATTTTTGCCCCTTGAATTTGACAAATTATACTTTAGTCCTTGAATTTGTCAAATTATATTTTGGCCCTTACTTCAAATTTTGAAATGTCATTTTAGTTCCTTACAACAAATTAAAATTCCAATTTGGTCCCTAAATTCTCAAAATTCTATTTAGGTCCCTTGAATTCTTTATATTAAACTTTCATCAAAATAACATTCACATCCCTAAGCAATATAACTTTATACTTTTCATGTCTTTCTTCAACTTAAAACTCATATAACCATTATGATTTCTTTTACTCATCATCACAATCTTTTTCTTACCTCTTCCCTCTATCAGTCTTTTACAAATGGGAAAACATTAGCTATCTACAAATAAGGAAAAAGTAGGATGTGACATTCAACCTCTAAACCTTGGGTTTATGTGGTGCCTTTTCTGGTTCAAGGCCCTTTGGAGTTTTCTTCTTTGGCACTGACTCTGGTATGACCTACTTTCTCAATTTAATCAAATGTGTTAGCAATATAATATACTGCCCTAAAGCTTGCTCCAATATTTTGACCTCATCACTCATCAGTAAAGCAAGGAATCGGTGTAGTGCCTATATGGTTCTTTATGTGCTCTACAATGACCTTAACATTGCCATCAGAAATTGGCATATGACTCTGGTTCTGGGCCCTTTGGAGTTTTCTTCTTTGGAACTGACTCTGGTATGACCTACTTTCTCAATTTAATCAAATGTGTTGGCGATATAATATACTGCCCTAAAGCTTGCTCCAATATTTTGACCTTATCACTCATCAGTAATGCAAGGAATCAGTGTAGTGCCTATATGGTTCTTTATGTGCTCTACCATGACCTTAAAATTGCCATCAGAAATTAGCATATAGTGAGGTATTCGGGCATTCTAGTACATGGCACCATGAGTGACGAATGATGTAGTCCCTTGGTTTGTCACAATGTAAAGACCTTACTTTTCCCTATCATCCTAGGTGTACTTAGGGGTAGGGTCAGGACCAGATGATTGGTAAACAAACTTTTCCTTATTGGCCATGTCCTTCCCACTAGTTATCTCAAGATAACCCTAAAAATGTAAACAAAATTAGTCAAGACAAAATACATGTCAAACATCCATTAACAAGAAGTAAATAAATATGTTTTTACCTCTAAACTTTGGTTGGGTATAGGGAAGTCCAGCATCATCGACTGGCATACACCTTATTGCATATCTTGGCCAACACCACTTGATGATCTACTTTAAGTTCATCTCGAACCTTTTGCAACTGATCTTGAAGCATATCTGCGAAGGGTGCACTTTTTCTTTGAGAAGTAGAGCCAAAAGAGTCTTTACGTATAACTCTTTTGAGGCCTCTTCTCACTCAACCTAGGTGGCCAGGGGTCCCCACAGCTATCTCTAGGATGTCTAGTGCATCCTACAACATATACAAGTGATAAGACACAAATTGTGTATGTTTTTCTATGACATTTTAAGAGTTTTATGACAACTTTATCATTCATTTTATGCCTGCAATTGTATTTTTATAGTAATACATGATTGTGCTTAGCAATATGTTGATGTAAGGGTAAAAAGTAAATTAACTCTTCCAAATTGCATAGATGTCATTCTTTAGTAACTGGTTAGACTTTTACAGTTAGCTTTGATTTTGAATTAAAGGTATTTTGGAGGAGAACCCAGGACTAATGTGAGCAAAAAATAAATCACAAGACAAAGAGAATCAAATCAAGGAAGGCAGCTTCTGTGCTCTTTTGTCGCGACCATAATGTCCACAGGTCACGACCTCACTTCTTCTAGGAAGTTTTCCTGCGTTCATAGGTCGCGACCTAAAATAGGATTCGATCGCGATGAAAGAAGAGAATAAGGAAGCTGCACATTTTTTATTAGGTCATTCTAGCTTTAAAAAGGGGGAGAAGCCGTAGACACAAATGGAGGTTAGTTTTTACCTATTTCAGCTAAGAAGCAGTAGTCAAACATTCTCTCAATGCTTCCTCCACAACCTCTACACATATCCTCCATCATTCATCTATCCATCACCATTTGTTCACTTTCTTAATGGCATCATATCTGAGCAATGATTGCAGCATAGTAGGAGTCATGATAAGCTATATATTTAGTCTCTTGGTGATATATCACATATCTTGAGCTCATGGACTATAATGCACATGGGGAATTTTTCTATTTTAATCTTCTCTTGTTTCATGTTTTGAAATTCCTAGATCTAGGGTTTGTCATATTCTATTGTTCCCTATCTGTATAATACTGATAATAGAAAGAGGTTTGGAAAGGATTGTGATGATAAATAGAAAGAAAAAATGATTATTGGACAAAGGTATAAAGAAAAGGGACTAAATTGAAAATTCTAAAAGTTCTATGGTGCAAAAATGAAAGTAGAAATAAACTTTGTACCTTAAGTGTAATTATGAAAAGTTGAGGGCCTAAATTATAATTTTCAAAAGTTCAAGGGTAAAATGGTAATTATTAAAAGTTGAGTTGGAAAAGGCTTGAAAGTGCCAAGAATCATATTAGTCCAAAATTTTTCCAGTAAATAGAAAAAATTATTCTGATCAAATTGATGCAACACAGAATTTTGATTTAAGGTACCGAAAAATTAATATTAATTTCTGAAGAAGAAAAAATTAATACAGTATTCTCTGGACCTTAGAATCAGATAAAATTAGGCAGTAAATTATTATAATTAATATGAGAATTTATGAAACTAACTGAGCTTTAAAATGAGTTTTGTAGAATCAATTATCGAATTTACAGTGGATTAAAATACCTGGTAAATATGTTTCGGGAGAATTTCTCAGAAATTTAGCTCATGAAGATAGTAGATCATGTAGAGGGCCCAAAATGGTGCCTTATAAACTCAATAATATTTTTAGATAAGTACGTGGGCCAGGGCTAATAAAGACAAGGGAAAATCTAAAATTACAAAAATGCCACTAAGTATGCTACTATGTTGTGTCATTAAGTCAGAGTTAGATGAAGGGCATTGTGGTCATTTGACTAAGGTTAAATAGTCAAGGAGAGTTCCCAAAATAGTTGACCATAGTCAGGGAATACTCTAATGATGTGTTAAAAGACGATAATGCCCTTTGAGAAATTAAAGCGAAATTGGACACCAATAAATGGTCTTGAGGAAATATAAGAAATTTTTATCAGGACCTCTGGGTTTTAGAAAATTATGAGACTTTGTAGGGGATTTATTTTACATTAGAATTAATTTTTAAAAATGTCAGAACCATTAAAATAGGTGTCTAGCATTTATTTCAAAATCAGGATATTTTAAGGATATCGATATAAGGAAAGTTCCTTGAGATTCGTGCCAATTAGCTATTGGACCCAAGGAAGGCCTAGGGCAGCCCAATATTTTGTCCTAGGACAACCCAATAAGTCCCAAAAGTTGTATTGAAGCCCAATCCCAATAATGAATCATTTATCAATTTTTGAAAAAGAAAGGAAAAAAATAAAGTAATAATTAAGGTTGCACATGGTGGGAGCACAAAGACTTTACACATGGTGTACAAGGCAAGGGGAAGAGATTATGTTTGTCATGTGATCTTATCTCAAATTGGTTTGGTGAGCAAGTTTGATGTAAGAGCAATTATGAGCCATTAGATCAAATAGTGTACAAAGTGATATTGGCCATTCATTTTCTATGAGATTTTCCATAAATACCCCTACTATTTCTACTCAAAACTTGAAGCAAGAACCCTTGGGGAAGCTATGTCAAAATGGATACTCAAGCCAAGACAAAGAAGAAGCTAAGCTAAAAAGTTCAAGTAAGCTAGTACTACTGCAAACAAGGCTTTCTAAATCGGTCGAAAATTGAAACATCCTTAATTTCATATGTCTTATGACCATTCAGTAGCATTTAAAACTACTTACAAGACTTTGAAAGTCCATTAGCTAAATCATAATTAATTTTAGAAAAATTGAAATGAAGTGGTTCAAAAATATACATTAAGATAACATCTTGAAATTTAAGGTAAAAATAATTTTCAGACCAAATGATTATCCAATTAATACAGTTTATTAGTCAAAGATTACTGTCATTTGGTCAAAAATTCTGAAAACTGATTCTGGTCCCTTACTTTGAAAAATTAGTTCTCTTTGTACATATATCAAAATAAGGCTTTCTTAGTGTCAAAATGAAGCTTGACATGTTAAATAAATGTCTGTAAAATTTCATATATTTATCTCATCATTTACTATTTTTCATTACATCATGATCTTCACTACTTGCATTGGTCAAATAGTAATATTACATATAACAATTATTTACATAACATTTATACTATCCAATTCCCAACTTCACTTCATCCTTCTTCAATCCTCTTTCATCATTAACAAACCTATGCGATTGGGATTACGTGGAATGGGATGAGATTTCTGGGGAAATCTCAGTAGCAAATGGTACTAAACAATGCATGCATTAATGTAAATACTTGGGCTTGCTTGTGAAAGTGTTAACATTGTGTAATGTGCATGCTTCCATGTAACATATGAAATATAATTGGCCAAAGTAATCATTGAATAGAGATTCATATATAAGCACATATGTAACATAATTCAACAAAGCCATAGCATAATGAAGCATAACATTCAATGCATACAAGTTTAGGATAAGTTTACTACCTCATATATTTGACTCTCTTTCAGTTTATCTTGCTTCTTTCTTCTCACTTCTCTTGGATATGTGGCTGCCTCTTTTGGAGCATACCAATCAATTCTGAACATCACATAATCATTCATCCATCACAATCTAACTTCCTTGAGCATTAAACTCACTTTAACTAACATAACTTCCTCTTGAACATTAAGCTCATTTAACTACATTAACTTCCCTTAATCTTAACTAATAGACTTGGCCTTCGAATCAATTGATGTCTTGACTTTACCCTACACAATTTCATCTTTTCAATCCATATGAGCTTAGAATCATGAAATTTCATCTCCTTGATGGCCTATTGGACAGAACTAAAAACATGCACCTAATTCCTTCAAAAATTCACATTTTGATTATAATACTTCCCATACATGTTTCTCCACTTTATCCCACATAACTTTTGATTTTAAAACCATTGGAAGCATCAAAATCATGAAATTACAATCACTGTTCATGCGAGTTAACAATAACAGAGGAGAATTTCAAAAACTATAATCTTAGAATTTCAATCTTTCCAAGGTTCAAAACCTATCCAATCATACACAAAATCATCATATAAATTCAATGGAAGCCTTAAATCATTGAAATTCCATTTCCTTCCATCATGAATAGTGCAAAATGAAATGGTTCAACCATGGTAAAGTCAAGAATATCAACTTGATTCAACAACCAATCACTTAACTAGCTTGTTTAAGCTTCAATCATAAATCTCTAACTGTAATTTCTTCTTTTCCCTTTCATCTAAGATTTTTGGACAGCACAACACCTTAGAGAAAACTCAACTTTCCTCCATGAAAACCCTAAGTTCAAGCTCCCAAATCAAAGGAAAATAAGCTAGGATAGATTACTTACCTTTAATCTCTAGCTTGCTTGAACTCTGGTACCTTGAATCTTATTTGTCTTGGGTTGAGTTTTCATTTCGCAAGAGTTTCCACAAGGGTTCTTCTGCTCACGGTTTGCATCAGATTTGAGGGGATATTTATAGAAAAATCTTTACATTTTTGGCTTGTCCAAATGACCAAAATGCCATTCGTCCAACTCCGCCTCAATGACACAACATAGTGGCATACCTTCAGTTGTGTTTTCATATTTTTGCATTTTTCTTGGTCTTTATTAGCCCTGGCCCACGTACTTATCTGAAAATATCATTAGGTCTATAAGGCACCATTCTGGTCCCACTGTCTGATCCACTGCCTTCATGGGCTTAATTCTCGAGAAATTCCCCCGAAACATATTTATCGGGTGTTTTAATCCACTGTAAATTCTATAATAAATTCTACAAAACTCATTTTTGAGCTCTGTCAGTTTTAGAAATCTTATATTAATTATAGGAATTTACTTCCAAATTGCATATGATTCTAAGGTCCAGAGGATACTATAATAATTTTCTTTTCTTTAGAAATTAATATAAAATTTTTTATACCTCATATCAAAATTCTGTGTTGTATCAAACTGATCAGAATAATTTTCTCTATTTACTGGTAAAATTGGGGACTAAACTACTTCTGGGCAGTTTTTGGCCTTTTTCGGTTCAACTTTTTCATAATTACATTTTTGTCCATGAACTTTTGCTTAATTATATTTAGTCCCTAAACTTTTGATAATTACCACTTTTAGCCCAACTTTTGTTTCTACTTTTATTTTTGACCTTAAACTTTTTCTAATTTTCATTTTAGTCTCTCTCTTCCTTCAAAACTCATATAACCTTTATTATTCCTTCTGATCATTGTTATAATCCTTTCTAAACCTCTTTCCACTATCAGTATTATACAAATAGGGAAAATTAGGATATGACAAAAATGGTGATCTACATCGAACAATGTAGAAATGGATCGTTTAGAAAGTGTACACTTTTTAAATCGGGCAGTTCACTGGTGTAGAAAGTATAGAATTTAGACCTGTCACTTTTGAAATCTAGCGTAGATTTTGCTAATGTCTACACTAGTTAAAAATATCCTTTTTGAATGGTTATTGTAGATTTATGACTTTTTTACACCGGTTATGTTTTCACCCTGTGTAGATTAATGAATTGTATACACCAATTGTGTTTACACCTGGTGTAGATTAATGAATTTTCTACACCTCACTATAAAGATAACCAGTGTATATGTTGTCATATTTACATACTATTTCTACTTCTACCGGTATATATACTATTTCATTAACCCTATCCCTTAAAGCTTCATGAATAAACTACCCAAATATACAGACTCAAAGAGACAGCAACAGAGGCAAAGTTCAAGATGGCAGAGACATATCTTCAATTGCTCATTACATTATTCATTTAATAAAAAAATACAATCATTTAAACAGAAAAATAAAAAAAATGTATTCAGGTAATGACAAATACTATTAAGAAGGAATGATTTGAATAAAAAACTCAGCCCAAATATTGTAAAGTCCTCAATATCTTGTTCAAGAAATAGGTTAGATTGATCAAACATCTAAAACATCAAATTAAAATAAAAGAAATTAAAGCATTACTAAGATATATTAAATTGACCAGAAATATATGAAATAATTAAAAACATAATTTACCTCCTCAGTTAGGTCAGTCCTATTTGACAAGATGATATTAATCATGTGTCTAACCATGTAGAAGCTGCACAAGTTGCTTTACTTGGGTTGCCTTTGACTCTGTAATATAAATATGAACAAAATTATGTGTCATCAGCAAAAAATTGTGTGAAGCATAAGACATAACACTTTTATTACCTTCGGTGTGATCCATTTAGGGTCCCTCACCGAGTTGGCTTTCTTAAGACCCCTTATAATTGCAAACGTTCTCATAGCCCTATGACCAGAGTTATGAACTTAGTAACCATTTTATTATAAAGGCCATATTTAATTTATTACAAATACTATTGTTTTGTAAGGAAGAAAACTCACATGTTCATAACCTTATTGGCATCAACCGATGGCTTATAGTGGAGGGAGCATAAGAAGAACATTTTATAAGTATGATTACATAGTATGATCAATTGCCAATGATTGCTATAGAAAATAATTAAATAATAATGATTATTGGCATTAAGCAAATACAAACATAGTATGAAAAAAACTAAAATATTATTATTCTTACTCCTACATATATGGTATAAAGAAACAATCAATATCGGTTTCACCAAACTCCTTGCAATGTACTCAAGTCTTGAAGATTAGGAGGTCCCTTTTGAATAAATCTAAAATGGGCATAGGAATCTGAACTGGCCTTATTTTCCTTTGGAAACCAACTTAGCTTGCATGTACCCCCAATTAATGCAAAAACGGTGTTAGTTAATACACTCAGCTTGTATGAATTTTGTTATTACATATATTTACATTTAAATTAGACTTACATTAAAAACACTTGGATGCCCCCAGAGGTTAGTTCATTCCTAGGAGTGATAACAAATTTCATATCCACATGGTCAACAAAGGCAGTAGCCCCCATGTTACCCACAACTTAATCCATAGGCAACGCATCCACATGGAATGTTTCGTCATATGCCAATTGGATCACATGTTGCATGGAACTCAAATTGGGAGCTATGGGAAGTTCACTTGGGGATGACGTGACGTGATCTGAAAAAGATCCTTTGGCCATGATATGAAAGTCCCCTTTGTCTGACTCACAATCTTAACCTCATCAGTCAAAATTGGGACAAGAGCATCTTCAAATATCACATCTTCAACTGCCACCCTTAACTGATTGTCCTGAATTTGGATGTGGTGGGCAGTTTCCCCTAAGATATGGATGGAACCATATGCCACTAATCTTTTGATAAGATCCTCCATATATAGATCATAAGGTTCAGCATCCTTTGACACCTTTTTTGCCATGCAACAACTCCTTTTAATGCTAGGACGAGCTGCATGTGAGAGCATTTGGGTGGCACTTGGCTCCTATTGCCATGATGTCAACATGGACAACATTTCTTCCTTGATCTTTGCCAACCCCTCTTGTAATTGTGCATGAATTGAAGCTTCTATTTGTGCCCTAGCCTCTGCTTAAGCCTCTGCCTTAGCATCTTCCCTCATGGTGGATAACAATGATTCTAGCTCTGCCCTTGGGACATATAGGGAATATCGTGGAGATGCTCCAAAAAAATCTCTTATACCGATACCTCCTCCAACTCCCTTGACATAACCCCATGCTCTTCCTTGCCTGTGGCAACAGTCAAGATATCATTTCTACCATCTGACTTGAAGGAGCCATGAGCTTCTTATTGTTTAAGATCAACCTATAACATAAAAAGAGCAAACATAAGAAATAATATAATTCGTCTACTAAAACAAAATAGTACAAGTAGTACTTACAATTTTTGCTACAATTATGCGATCATGATCGCTTGTAAATGATCCGCTCCTTTTTTGATGAGCGTACAACCACTTATCGTCGCGACGTATTGGAGATGGGGGAGCAAGAGTAACACTAGGATAAGACTTAGTAGCCTCTTCCAGCCTCTTCCTCTTGGCCCCCAACATGTCTCTTTCAGCCTTTGTGTAACCCCTTTGAGACATTATGTGGGGGTAATCATTCTTGAGAGCGTGTTCAATGGCTTTTACTCTTTTTTCCTACAAGAATTGAAGTAGTTAATCCCTAATGCATACAAAAGGAAGAAACAGGGGAAATGCAAGATTCCTTTTTCACAACATATCAACTCACCATAGCTTCTGGAGTAGTCCCAAGTCTAACAAATTCTTCCCAAGTAGCTTCGTCAATGAATTGATACTTGCTATATGGAGAAGGATGAGGCTGACCATCTTTATCCTAGCCATGCACACACTAACGAGCTAGTTGTGTCTTAAATGCCTTCCAATGCTCAGCGCAATAAGACAACGTCTTCTTCCTCAAGACTTCATTATGGGAAACATTGTAAGTGAGCTGCAATAATTTCTATTGAAAGTAGAGTCATCACCAAATAGTTATATTTTTCAGTATTGGTCTGCATACAATATACAATAGGCAGTTCTTATATCTGGATAGAGTCCCAAATTTGATTCTTCACGTAATTATCAACAGTATCCCAAGTTTGTATGGCAATTTTAGTCTTATTATGTGCTAGGAGGATGACATAACTTTCCAACGTGTGTCAAACTCACTCGGTAGTAATTTCCTTTCCATCCTGTCTTTCTTAATGTCTTTCAATCGCATCGCACTTCTGCCCCTCCTTTGCTTGGAGTAGCTTAGAGCATCGCTAGCCTCATTCTGATTACCACTACCCCCATATTTCTATATACGCAATAACAAAAACAAACATAGTAAATAGTGAAGAACAACTGACCATAGGGAAAGAAGTGCAAGCATTTATCATAGAAAACTACAAAACCTAGATTCAACAAACACGTAAAAGGTGAAGCACGTACACGAGAAAATAAGTGTCCAGAATACGTACAAATTAAAGCACAACCAGAGCGAGAACAAAGAAGAACGAATAACCATAGTGAAGCAAAATGAAAATCATAGAGCACGACGATTGGTGTAATGATAGACGATGTAAAAACTAAGACTGCATCAACCTGAGAAATGAGAAAGGAAGAGACGCGGCAAGGGTGGGCTTTGATAAAGTATTTTCATTTAAGACTTTTTACACCGTTTAACATTTAAATCCGGTGTAAAAATCATATTTTGAATATGAAACTACTAATATTTTGAAATTCAAAATAATTTCTACACCGGATAACATGTACAACCAGTGTAAAAAAGTTTTCAGATCACTTTTTATGCCGGATAACATGTACAACCAGTTTAAATATTAGAGTTGTTTTTTCTAAACAATCTTTTATTAACCCATCACTTGTAAGTTACAATAAAATAATATATGCAATTAGAACAATATACTTGTTCTATTAGTACATCAAAACAATATATGCAATCACATAAAAATCAATCAGAATCCACTTATTCTTCATTGAATTTTCGTAACCCTACTTAAAATGAAGGAGTTTCATAAATTGAATCATCATCATCAATAACCCTTTTTTCTTGGAGAGCGATATACCATCTTTTATTTGATGGATCAGTGATATATAACACTTACTTTTCTTAATCTACCATAATAAAAGGCTCATTCCCAAAACTTGTACTTTTCAAATCAATCTATATAAATCCTTACTGATCCACCATAACACCGTTATTTACATTAGCCCACTTGCATTTGAACACAAGAATTGTGAATTTGGTGTAGTCCAACTCCAAAATCTTCTCAACGACTCCATAATAAGGGATGACTGCTAATTTAGGATTGTTGTCTTTTGAACTAGAAAGTGCATAGCTTTAGCCATTAACAAAACACTACTTTTCTGCATGATACTTTTATCATCTAGGGACTTAGTATAAAAGGAATACCCATTGATGTCAAATGAATTCCAACATATCACATTAAATTCAGGACCATATGCTAACCATCTAACTGAATCAGATACATAATCATCATTTTAAACTTTCCATTTAAACCAATATGCAAAAGATTTGTTGTGTTCTCTAATCAGCATTTGCTCTATCATTCTATTATTTTGTTTAGACCAGCTCTTTATGATAAGCTATATAGTGTTGAACTTCATCAATGTTATTCAAGATGTGTAAGTATATTTGCTGCAATTCAATACGATCAACACTCTTCATCCATATTCCGTGTTGACCCCCTATTTGGCATGGGGTTTAGCGAGACTAGTAAGTCGTAATTTAGACAGGTAGTGTTGATAAAAATCCATAGCTTCTTTAAACACTATTTTTCAACAATGGATACCTCAGGCCAATTTGGATTCTTCATGTACCCTTTAAGGATTTTCATGTATCTTTCAAATGGGTACATCTATCATAAGTATATAGGGCCACACAGTTTTATCTCTCACACTAGATGAATGATAAGGTGTACCATGATATCAAAAAAGCCTCGAAGAAACAGTTTTTTAAGTTGGCACAAAATAACATAACCCTCGTGCTCTAATTCATCCAACTTTTCAGTCTCAAAAACTTTGCCATATAGCATTGAAGAAGAAGCAAAGTCAGGCTACAATGTGTCTTAAGTTATCTTGAAGTATTCCTCGAATAGCTATTGGGAGTAATTGTTGCATCAAGACATGACAATCATGAGACTTTTGGCCTACTAATCTCAAATCTTTCATCGACACAATCTTCTTAAGATTAGATGAGTACCCAGAGGGAACTTTGATTCCTTGTAAACATTCACAAATACTTCTTCTCTCATCCTTGGACAAAATATTAATCTATTCAACACAATAACTCCCTCACCATCTGGTATTGGATGTAAATTCTCTCGTATTACCATTTCTTGCAAATCTAATCTTGCCTTCAAAGTGTCTTTGGAACTACTATATTGGTTGAGAAGTGTTCCAAAAATGCTGTCACACACATTTTTCTCCACATGCATGACATCAATATAGTCCCTTACCTAAAGATATTACCAATACAGAAGCTCAAAGAAGACAAATTTATTTCCATATATTTTTCTCACTTTTCTTGGTAGTCTTACCAAATGTAATGTTGATATCTTTCACCTTTTCATAAACTTGTTCTCTTGTCAATGGCTTTAGAACATTTTCAAATTCTTGGCTGCCAAAATTTTTCTTCAGTCGACAGTATGGGTGTCCGTGTCATAGAAATCTCCTATAACCTAGGTAGACTGTCTTTCTTCCATGACGAAGTTGATAGTAGCAAGTCCCTTCCTCACAAATAGGACATGCTTTGTGGCCCTTAACACTATATCCTGACAAATTTCTATATGTAGGAAAGTCATTAATTATACAAAAGATCATGGCCCACATATTGAATACCTCCTTCTTAATAGCATAAAAAATCCACGCCTTCCCATAGCTTCAACAAATCTTCGATCAAGGGAATTAGGTAAACGTCTATGTCATTTCCCAGTTGTTTTGGTCATAAGATCAACATAGACAATATTAAATATTTACGTCTCATACACAATAAGGGAGATAGGTTGTAAACCATCAAGAGGATGGGCCATGAACTATGTATACTATTAAGGCTACCATAAGGGTTCATGCCATATATACTAAGTCCAAGTCTTAGGTTTCATAGTTCCTTGTCGAGCTCGGGAAATAGGTCATCAATCTTCTTCCATTGCAAAGAATCAGCCAGATGACAAAGCTTTCCATCACAAATCCTTTCAATCGCATGCCATAACATTTGTTTTACATCATCTTCATTAGCAAAAAACCGCTTAAACCTTGGTATAATTGGAAGATACCATAACACCTTTACAGGAGACTTGTTTGATCTGTACCTTCTGTCTTACATATTGGACATTTCTCCTCATCTTTAAAATCTTTCCTGTATAGTATGCAATCATTTGGGCATGCATGAATCTTTTTATACTACATGCCTAAAGGACATACTATTTTCTTAGCATCATAGTAGCGTTTGGGTAACATATTTTCTTCTAGAAACATGTCTTGCAATAACTCAAGCAATTCTGAAAAAACCTCTATTACTTTACCCATGCCGTGCTTTCACACTTACCAATCTCAACACTACATTCAATAGGTTGTATTTTCTATACCCTAGGTATAGAAGTTTTTATGCATCATTGCACATAGTACCATATGCATGTGACTATATAAAAGCATCATCTCCAATATCATAAATCATGTCCTCTACCCGATCATCAGTATCCATGTCATCATCAAAGGTCTATTATAACTGTTCATATGTACTCGACCTTTCCACCTTTTCACCATGCCATACCCATATTGTGTAACTCTTGCAAAATCCCTCACAAATTATATGAGTGTACATATTTGCAGGACTTTGTTTCCTCTCATTCAAACAACTCACACAAGGACAATAAAACCTTCCATTGTCATCATCACTGTTTTATTTAGCAAAATCCAAAAACTCCTTTACCCCTCAGCATACACAACACTTATTCGTTTAGCATTTATCCAACTACGATCCATATTTGTAGAAGACTAAAAAATTAGGAAAATAGAAAACAAGAAAACCTAGCTTGCATTAATGAATCAAATGAAACAAGTAAATGACAGCAATGAGTCCAACACAAATAATAGAGGTAATGCTAGTAGTGCATAAATCTTCAGTTCTCGAGACCAAGAGTTCAAAACAAAACTCATTGACTGTAAAGGGTTGAGAAGACTTAAATACGCGAACAAGTGAAAATGATAGATGGGAGGCGAGAAGGGGCTTTCAATTAAATTAAAGGGACTTTGTAAGCAAATCTACACCGGATAAAATGCATCACCATTGTAGAAATAACTTGTTTTAAACTGGTCATTATATTCTACACTGGACATTGATATGTCTAGTTTCAAGCTGTTACATTTTTTTTTGGAAAATAAAATAACATGTCATCAAAATAGGAAACTTCATTCATTCATATTTACTAATAACTTTACATCAAAAGTATGAAGTTTCCAAACATAATATCTATAAGAATATATAATATATTATCTCCTTTTGTCATTAAGTACAAAAAATAAAATAGGAGGGGCAGCAGATAAAGGTTGTAGGCTTTAACTCCTCATCAGACTCGGAGGTCTGGGATTTATCAGAGTGGGTAAGATCAATAGGATGATAGAATATTGGACAAGATTTATCAACTTGTTGGTCGATGTCTATATCATAACGTTACAAAGGCTTATTTAGTATACATTTTCATTAATGATCTTCTTCCTCATAATAAAGTATCTTTAAATGCAGCAGTAAATATATCTTTGTGAGATAAAACTCTAAAAGCAAATTAGAAGTTATTCCAAAAAATAGCTAATGAAGATAATGAGGGTGAGGATCCATCAAGAATGCTTACATTATCTTTGGGTAATTCCAAAGAGATTTTGGTAGAAATAGCAGCTTTAGGAAAATGAATGGAAAAGAGAATGACTTTACTTGAAAGAAAGCTACATTCTACAAAGGAAGTTCATGCAATGGAAACCTCACAAGTACTAGTTATAGGATGTGAGTCATTCAGTTTAATGATGCATGCTACAAGTACATGTGATAGTCAATTTGAAGAAGTACCAGCAATATATTAAGGGAGAGATAATCAATACCAGAAGAGAGATCCATACTCTAACACATACAACCTTGGTTGGAGAGGTACCCAAATTTTAGGTAGGGGAGTGGGGAAAATAGGCCAAACCAATTCTAAGGAGGTAGTGCTTCCTCAAGCAACTACCCAAATAATGCAAGGTCTATCATTTTAACTCCTCTTAATGCTTTAGTGGAATCAAGACCAGATGATACTTCTCAATTATTAAAGAGTATGGCTGCACAGATGAACAATAGGGATAGTAGAATGACCAATATAGACAACAAGCTCTAAGAGAATATCAGTCAATTCACCTCCATAGCTTCAATCTCTAAAGTATACAGAAGGATAATGCTGATATGCACAAAAAACTTGAAGAGTTAAGTTTCAAGAATGTAGATATTACAAGTTATTTAACTAAAGTTTCCAATATAGTGAGTGACATCCAAACGAAGAGCAGTGGCAGCATACCTTTAAATATTGTCATTAATCTGAAGGGTCTAAATATCATATAACTCAGAAGTGGGAGAGAAGTTCATTTTAAGGAAGATGATACAACAAGGGAGGATATGGAAGATTCTAAAGTTGAAAATTCAATAATGTCACAGATGAAGATTGGGAAATCAGAGAGAATTAAAGAACAACAACTTATGATCAAGAAGACAACCCAAGAGGAGAAATCACAAGCACAAGAGGAAATACAAGAGAAGCAAGAATAGGAAGTGATAATGCCAAGTCCAGCATATAAGGGAAAGCAAAATGAAGAGAAGGTAGAGTCAAGCAAGCAAGGAGACTCAATGCATACAGAGGTAAGTATGAAGGATCTTCCTTTTCCAAAAGCTTATTTTACTGGAAATAAAAAGATTGATTATAAATTTGTAAAAGATGCTTTCAATCTCTTCAATAAGTTAGAAATAAACGTTCATATGGTTGAATTCCTCAAAAGAAATCCTAAATATGCTAAATTTTTAAAAGAGTTATATGCTGATTAGAAGAAGTTTAGGCCTCTTGAGAGAATTCAAGTGAGTGCTAATGTGTTATCACTTATTAAGGCTAAACTATCATTTAAGTGCCAAGACCCAAGATCTTACATATTCCCATGCACTATAGGAAATATTCTTATTAAGGGAACATTATTAGATCTAGGGGCTACCATCAATGTAATGGCTTAGTCAGTGTACTTTGCCTGAGGTATTAATGATATTAGAGAAACAAATATAGTGCTTAAATTACTTGATATATCAATTAGGTATCCTAATGGAATTATAGAGGATATTCTAGTGCAGGTCAAGGATTTAGTGTTCTAAGCTTATTTTTATGTTCTGGACATGTTGATTGTAACATCCTTACTTTTATACGTCTTAGGGACCATTCAGTAGCATTTAGAATCACTTACAAGACCTTCAAAGTTCATTAGCTAAATCAGGAATTTTACTCTTTCTTGGGTTACTGTTCATATGATATTCTAGATTACGCAACGAACTTCAAAAAATCATAACTAATTCTAGAAAACTCTAAATGAAGTGGTTCAATAATCTACGTGAAGATAACATCTTGAAATTTAAGGGAAAAATAATTTCCAGACCAAATGATTAGCCAATTGATACAGTTTATTCGTTGAAGTTTACTTTTCATTTGGTCAAAAACTCTAGAAACAGATTCTGGTCCCTTACTTTGGAAAATCAGTTCTCTTTGTACAGACATCCAAATAAAGCATTCTTGGTGTCAAAACAAAGCTTGGCACGTCATCTAAATGTCTGTAAAATTTCATACATTTATTCCATCATTTACTTTTTTTTATTACATCATGACCATCACTGCTTATATTGGTCATACAGCAACATTACACATTCACATAACATATATACTATCCAATACCTAGCTTTTCTTCACGCTTTATCATCGTCTTTCATCATTCATAAACCTGTGAGATTGGGATTACATGGAAAGGGATGAGATTTTGGGGGAAATCTCAGTAGCAAATGGTACTAAACAATGCATGCATTAATGTAACTACTCGTGCTTGCTTGTGAAAGTGTTACTATTGTGTCATGTGCATGCTTCCATGTTACATATGAAATACAATTGGCCAAAGTAAACATATAAATAGAGCTTCATACATAAGCACATAGGCAACACAATTCAATCAAGCTATAGCACAATAAAGCATAACATTCAATGCATACAAGTTTAGGATAAGTTTGCTACCTTGAACACTTGACCTTCTTTCACCTTAACTTGCTTCTTTCTTCTCACTTTCCTTGAACATGTGTCTGCCTCTCTTGGAGCATACCAATCAATTCCTAACATCACATAATCATTCATCCATTACAATCTAACTTCCTTGAGCATTAAACTCACTTTAACTAACATAACTTCTTCTTGAACATTAATCTCATTAACTTTCCTTAATCTTAACCAATGGACTTGGTCTTTGAATCAATTGATGCCTTGAATTTACCCTACACAATGTCATCTTTTGAATCCATTTATGAGCTTAGAATCATGAAATTCCAGCTCCTTTATCACATGCTGTATAGAACCCAAACTGCACTCAATTCTTTCAAAAATTCTCATTTTGATTCCAATTATTCCCTGTAACATCCTTACTTTTATATGTCTTAGGGACCATTCAGTAGCATTTAGAACCACTTACAAGACCTTGGAAGTCCATTAACCAAATCTGGAATTTTACTCTTTCTCGAATTACTGTTGATGTGGTATTCCAAATTACGCAATGAACTTCAAAAAATCATAACTAATTCTGGAAAACTCAAAATGAAGTGGTTCAAAAATCTACGTGAAGATAACATCTCGAAATTTAAGGGAAAAATAATTTCCAGACCAAATGATTAGCCAATTGATACAGTTTATTCATTGAATTTTACTGTTCATTTGGTCAAAAACTCTGGAAACAGATTCTGGTCCCTTACTTTGGAGAATCATTTCTCTTGATATACACATCCAAATGAAACGTTATACCTATGCACTTAAAGATATGGATGTGTACTACATGCTCATAAAATTTCTTGAACTAATTCCTTCATTTGCTAGGTCAAACTGAAGCCACAACAAAATTGCTTTAGGACCTACGTTTTTACCATTTCAGTTTCTTTTCTTTCATTTCCAATAGTTGTTTCAGCATGCTCAAGCCATCAAATAAGCTTCTTAACATTCATATACATCATGTACCTATGCCACAAGTATTACAATAGTTTCATCACATAAATGGACACCTTACATGGCATTTACATACATAGACAATTTATAGTATATGCTAAAATCTCAATACTTCACTTCCTTTCTTCCATTCTTTAGCTCTTCTCCATGCATACCTTTTCTTCATGCTTGACCTAAATTGGTTGGTTATGGGAGAGTGAGATTCTAGGGAATCTCAGTAGCAAACATTACCACTTAAATATGCAAGATGGATGCTAATGCATGATATGTAATTTCATTAACTTTCTTTGATTAGTGACATGCTATCATGCTATATACTTTTACATAAAGTGCATGGCCATGGAAAACATGTTACTCACAATACATTGAACATCATTAATCATGTCACAGCATCATTCAAACATCACATACATGTCAACACATAAGCATACCACATCAAGCACATAAAGAGATAAGTTCACTACCTTGCACTTAAGCTTTCCTCTTGATCTTTAGCATTTGCTTCCTAGCTTTCCAACCAATAAACATTTATGCCAATCACTTCCCAACATGTTCTTGGATGATTCAAGGTCCTAAACACATTCATATTCATCACATAATTCATTAGGACTCATGAACTCCAACCATGTTCAAGATTAACTTTGTTACACTATTTATTGTCATAACTTTCCCTAATATTTACTAATCCACTTGGCTCTTGAATCAATTGATGTCTTGACTTTACCCTACACAATTTCATGTTTTGAACTCATTTATGAGCTTAGAATCATCAAATTCCAGCTCCTTCTTGGCATGCTGTACAGAATTGAACATAAGCACACAATTCTTTTAAAAATTCTCATTTTGATTCTAATGCTTCCCATACTTATTTCTCCACTTTACCCCACACAACTTTTCATTTTAAAACCATTGGAACCATCAAAATCATGAAATTCCAATCACTGTTCATGCGAGTGAACAGTAACCGTAAGGAATCTCAAAGACTACAACCTTGAGATTTTAATGTTTCCAAGGTTCAAAACCTTTCCAATGCTACACAAAATCATCATACAAACTCAATGGAAGCATTAAATCATTGAAATTCAATTTCCTTCCCTCATGAACAGTGCATACCAAACAGGGCACACCATGGCAAAGTCAAGAATATCAATTTGATTCAACAACCAACCACTTAACTAGCTTGTTTAAGCTTCAATCATATAGTTCTAACTTTAATTTCTTCTTTCCCCTTTGCTTTAAGGTCTTTGGGCAGCACCACCCCTTAGAGAAAACTCAACTTTTCTCCCATCAAAACCCTAAGTTCAAGCTCCCAAATCAAAGGAAAATAAGCTAGGAGAGATTGCTTACCTTTAATCTCTAGCTTGCTTGAACTTTGGAACCTTGAATCTTCTTTATCTTGGCTTGAGTTTCCATTTTGCAAGAGTTTCCCCAAGGGTCCATGAAGCTACGGTTTTCTGCAGAATGAGGGGGTATTTATAGCCAAAATCCAAGAAAAATGAATGGCCAAGATTGATTTGGTTACTATTTGATCTAAAGGCCCACATTTATTCTTGGATTTAACTTTTTCATAAAATAATAATTATGACATCATGTGGGACAGCTCAAGGGACACCTCAAGGGGTTAGGTGGCGTGCTCATAGTGTAAGGAACCTTCTGGAGAAATTTCAGTCCAATCCGGTACCGATCAGTGCAGTTTCACAACAACCGGACTGTGTTCTGTTCCTAATTTTTTATAATATACCAGGATATGTATTCTGTCATAGAAATCAATATCTAGGCTTCTCATACCATTGAAAATGTTAGATTGAGTATTTATCTGCCATCCATCCCTTGGAAAATGACCAAAATACCCTTTGTGTCTTTTCTTGCACTGTACTGACCCTAAGGGCATAATTGTCATTTCACCCCTTCTTGTACTACCTCGGGGCATATATTGGCTCAACTAATCATATTTATACTATGTCCCACGTTTTTGGCCTGTCCAGAATGACCAAAATGACCTCCATCTATCACTGGTACAGTATGGGTATCCAGGGGTATTTTCGTAATTTCGCACTTATCTTGGACTGCACTGTACTCTGGCCCACTTAACTGTCTAGTCATCACATTGGGCCTACTATGGCACCATTTGGGCCTTTGTTTGGGCTCATTGCCTTTATGCCCTTTAAGGCACAAATCCCAAGACAACTCTCCCGATCCTATTTATCGGGTATTCTATTTTACCATAAAATCCCGTAAGAATTCTACAGGATTCCTTTTCTGACTCTGTCAGTTTGATAAATTCATATATTAAATATAAGAATTTACAGTAAAGTTTCATCTGATTCTGAGATATGAAAAATACTGCAATAATTCCTGCTGACTTTAGGAATTTATATCAATTAATCGGGACCTCAAATCAAAATTCTGTGTTGCATTAAACTGACTGGAATAATTATGTCTATCTACTGGTAAAATTTGAGTCTGAGATGATTCCGACCATTTTAGGCCTGTTTTGGCTCAACTTTTTCATAATTACATTTGGGTCCCTGACTTTTTACTTAATTACATTTAGGTCCCTAAACTTTTGAAAATTACCACTTTGGGCCCAAATCTTGTTTCTACTTTAACTTTTGGCCTTTAACATTTTCTACTTTGCGTTTTAGTCCTTCTCCTTCTTCATGACTCATATAATCTTTATCATTCCTTCTTATCTTCGTCATAATCCTTTCTAAACCTCTTTCCACTATTAATACTATACAGATAGGGAAAAATTAGGATATGACATTCCCATACTTGTTTCTCTACTTTATCCCACACAACTTTTTATTTTAAAACCACTGGAATCATCAAAATCATAAAATTCCAATCACTGTTTATGCGTGTGAATAGTAATAGAGAAGGATTTCAAAAACTACAATCTTGGAATTTCAATGCTTTCAAGGTTCAAAACCTTTCCAATCCTACACAAAATCATCATCTAAATTCAATGGAAGCATTAAATCATTGAAATTCCATTTCCTTCCCTCATGAACGGTGCAGACAGAACAGGTTCCATTAAGGCAAAGTCAAGAATATCAACTTGATTCAACAACCAATCTCTTTTTTAAGCTTCAATCATATGTTTCTAACTTTAATTTATTCTTTCCCCTTTCATCTAAGGTTGTTGGCCAGCACAATCCCTTAGAGAAAACTAAACTTTTCTCCCATGAAAACCCTAAGTTCAAGCTCCCAAATCAGAGGAAAATAAGCTAGGATAGATTGCTTACTTTTAATCTCTAGCTTGCTTGAACTTTGAAACCTTGAATCTTGTTTGTCTTGGCTTGAGTTTTCATTTTGCAAGAGTTTCCCCAAGGTATCACAATGCCACGGTTTTGGGCAGAATGAGGGGGTATTTATAGCCAAAATCCAAGAAAAATGAATGGCCAAGATTGATTTGGTTACTATTTGATTTAAAGGCCCACATTTAATCTTGGATTTAACTTTTTCATAAAAGAATAATTATAAAATCATATGGGATAGCTCAAGGGGTTAGGTGGAATGCTCATAGTGTAAGGAAGCTTCTAGAAAAATTCCAGTCCAATCCGGTACCGATAGGAGCAGTTTCACAACAACCGGACTGTTTTCTATTTTGAATTTTTCTATAATATACCAGGATATGTATTCTGTCCTGGAAATCAATGTCTAGGCTTATCATACCCTTGAAATGGTTATACTGAGTATTTATCTGCCATCCATTCCTTGAAAAATGACCAAAATACCCTTGGTGTCCTTTCTTACACTATGTTGACCCTAAGGGCATAATTGTCATTTTACCCCTCTTTATACTGCCTCAGGGTGTATGTGGGATCAACTAAAAATATGTATACCATGTTCCATGTTTTTAGCTTGTCCCAAGTGATCAAAATGCCCTTCATCAATCTCTGGTACAATCTGGGCATCCAGGGGCATTTTCATAATTTCACACTTTTTCTGGACACTGGCCCCTTCTACTGATGGACTAGTACCCTGGGTTTTGGGCCCTTCTTGGCATCTAGTCTCATTTCATCTAGGCTCAGATACCGATAAGTTCCATTATCAGATCACTGGTGTTATTAAACTCCCGTCAAAATTCACTGTTTTGGGAATAACATTTTATACAGGACTTCTTCCGGGGTTCTGTCCAATTCATAATATCTGACACTATAGGGCACACTTTCCTGTAATTCCTCCACTTATATCTGATATCCATGGAATCTAATAAAAATTTAGATAACTTTTAGACTATCAGATAATTTTCTGCTGCTTAGAGCCTTAATAAAATTTCTGTATCATGCCAGATTAACCAGCGTAACTTCCTCTATTTACTGATGGAATATGGGACTGAAAAACTTCTAGGCAGTTATAACCCTTTCCAAGCTATTCTTTCTATTATTACAATTTTGCCCTTGAACTTTTTACTTAATTACATTTAAGTCCCTTAACTTTTGGAAATTACCACTTTTGGCCCAAATCTTATTTCTACTTTCACTTTTTTCCTTTAACCTTTTCTACTGTTCATTTTAGTCCTTCTCTTCCTGAAAGAATCATCTAACCTTTATTATTTCTTCTGACATTAGGATATGACATTTCTACTCCATTAAAATAAATGTCGTCCTTAAAATTTAATCAACATTTCAGTCAATGATTGGGGTATCTATCTCTTAAAATAAACATCTTAGCAGAGTAATTTTCATATCCGCAATTCTTTATATGTTTACTATGGTCATTCTTCTATTCTGAATCAACTCAATCAGAGTTGAACTCCAGTTCATTCTATTACTTACTTACTCGCTATACATCTATCTGCATATGGACTTCTCACCATACTAGACTTGTGAGTAGTGTCCATTTGTTTCATATCAAACTCCCTCAAATATTACTATATTCTGGAGTTTCTATTAACAACTCATCATACTTTTTAGTGCAATCACTTCTTTCTCATCTGAGTATCTAGCGGAATTCTCTGAATATCCGCACACTTTAACTCTCATTCTCATATCATCATACATTCTTATCATCTTTAAAAACTCATCATAATACAGAGAGAGGACTTATATCATTAGTCTTTCTTTCATTGCTCTACTACTAAATAGGAGCACATAGAAGCATATAGGAGCACATACTCTAACATGCATAATGCTTGGCCAGCATGCTGCAGGACTACATACCTGCTCATGAATGTAAAACTCTAATATCGAAGCTCAAGCATTCCTTCTCTTAATATGCACAGCTCTAACACTCAGAGCTTGCACTACTCTAACATTCAGAGCTTTAGCATATTCTGTAAACATCACATAATATAATGTAACATAAGGCCTGGCATTCTATGCAAGGAGTGGAAGCTCTCAAAGCTCTCATTTACTCTTTCACATGTAGCTCATCATTCAAACATCTTATCTTTTCCTAAACGGAAACCTCTCTATCTGTTTACAAAGCTAACTATACAGCCGCTTCTCAAGGCATATCTTCTCATTTTGTATCTTTCATGACATAAAATGGCATATCTAGTCAAATCTGACTATATCATAATTCATCTTTCAAATCCATTTCATTTGGACTTGACATAAGGGTTCTAGTCTCTTACTTTTCATAACTCTTTCTAGCTTTTCATAGTTCTTTCTATCATTTTATATAGGTTTATGCATATATGCCAATTTCTTGTGGCATTCACACTTTTTTTTTCATCACTTCCCAGGGGGTCACCCATCATTGGACTACCCTTGCCTGAGCACGCTTAACTGAAATGTGCATATAAAAATCTAAAGCACTGGTGCTCATTGGCTCTGACCCTGGTACTTTACCATCTTAGACCCATCTTTTACTATCTCTCTTGTGTCTATCTGGGCTTCTAATCTCTTTGTCCTCATCTGAAGGATCTACTTACCTTTACTTTTAGTCTTTGTAATCTCATTGTAAGAATCTCTTTATTCTTATTTGATCCTTTCTCATATCTTATAAAACATTCTCATAAATCCTTGAAACTCAGGATTAACAACTTTAACTTTGATCACTGAGTTCCTATTACGTGTAAGAAGATTTTGAGTTCAGTCCCTAATAGTAATAAGACTATATGAAACTAGTATCATGGGTACTCTCTCTATTATGAGTTAATCAACTTGTGAAGCTTCTATACCTTAACTTTTCCTTGGTATTTGTCCTTCTAAAGAAATACTGTACTTATGGCTCATTACTTTCTTGCTCTAGGCTTAGTCTACTTCGACCCTCGGGATCTACTGCGATCAACTGTAAGCCTCTTCAGGATCTAACTGCAATCCTCCAGAATTTACTGCGATTCCGTTGTACTGTATTCTCATCTTTGGAAGACCTAAACCAACAGACAAAGTTACAAGGTTGGTCCTTCCACATTGTTGTTAACTCCACAGATAATTTCCCAAAAATGATCACAGAAGCCAATATTACCTATTAGGACTTGACTCATTCCCTCTTTTACTCAGGAACTTCATATACCATTCTCATCTTTATAACTTTACTTTATCTATTATTGCAGAGAGCTACACAGGCTCTATCATGCACATGTCCATCATCATCTATTCATACATCTTACCCATATTGAAGGGATATATCCTGAGTATCATAATCATTTATCTGCAGATTCACTATTAATTCTCATCTTTAATCTCATTGACTATCACTATTTGATCATAATTTCTCTTTCTACTCTTTGGGACTTAACTAGTTAACTATCTCGTTTAGCCGTTTGTTGTTGCTTCATCCTTACCAAGTTGAATTATTTAATTGCATGTCGTAGGGCATGGGACCAACATAACTTTCTCATCATATCTACTCAACCCTGCATGTAATGTAAAGAGGAGTATTTATCCATCATAACATACTCAACGTGCATAATATGTAAGGAGATGCAATCATTTAAGCAGTCTCTAACATGCATGTCATCATATGACAACTGCAAGGAGATGCAACTTCTCATCATATCTTATGGCAACATAAGGCATACCACTATCACATTCATATGCTCAACCATCCCTTATACTCACATTGCAATTAAATAATTAACCAAGTAGACTTTAAAGTATTCTGTTCCTTTATTACCTTAATCACTAGGTCCTGATCATTTATTTAGGAACCTGAATCATTTACTTGTTTCACTTAGGTTGCCACTTTACCCTCTTACTAGGGTATAGACTTAACCCTTCTTTACTCTTTCTTACATAAGGAATAGGGGAGTCACTTTATCTTTGAATCTGTGGTTACCTTACTAGGTCATATTCATTCTATCATATCATCTCTTATCGCCTGTAAGACTTCTATGTCTCTAGCCTGAAGGATTTATGTGTCCTTGGCCTAATCAAAATCTATCGGTAATCCATAACTGAGTCAGCTATTTCCTTTTAGCTAACTGAGGAAAGGTTTGTCTCATATCTGTATGCCATTCAAACTTTTAAGTTTTCCCTTATCCTCCTGGATTACTAACAGGCAAGAAAGTAACTCTTATTAAGCCTCAAGGTTCATATGATTGAACTTGATTAAGTACCCATCAAAAGGGTTCTCTTTCCTTTACTTTAAACCTTAACTTCATGCTGACTTCTCTCTAATTGAGAGGAATGCTTCTTTTAAACTTTTTGAGAAAAACTTTTCAAGTGAGCGGATCATTCTCCATCTCATATGGAGTAACTTCTGTGCCTCTCTGTATCTCTTAACTCTTTCTGTCTATCAGTCTCAGTCTACTATGGATTAGATTGTGATTCCTTTCTCGCCTGTCTTTAAATCCTAACTAATTTAAATCACTTAGATCTCATTCATCATCTAACATTACTATTTTGTTCTCTAGGGCAGAGTGTTAGGTTACTATCTCTTCATGATGGAATCCCTCTGCGTTGGGAACATTAACTTTCTATCTATTACCCATCACGTCTTTATCCTTAAGTCATGCATTAGGCTCCTTTCTAGGCAAGTCTTTCGTAACAGGATCAACTCCTGATAAGCATATGGAGGATATACTTTTGAGCCTCTTCTTTAACTGATCTTCTGTATCTCAGTGTATCGTACTATCCAACTTGCCCGTACTCTCTGCTAAGCCTCTAACTGATAAACTTCAGTGAGGTCAGCATCTTATTCTTATCATCAGGTCTCTGTGCATTTTAGTTACCACCTAAGTACTTGCTAGCCGTCTCATATTCTCTATAACTTTTAGTCGTGGCCATCTCGAGTTACTTGTCACAACTTAATAGCTATGTATTCTTCCGTCGCGACCATATGTCATCTTCTGTTGTGGCCTAGCAGCTCGTAAAAACTCTTGTCTTTGGATGACTCTAAATTAATTAAAGCGCATTCATATACATACATCATAGTCACACTTAAATAGGGAACATATTCACATACATGTTCAACCAACATCCAAATTCCATATTACCATAACATTTGTACACACATTACATACATCTCAATTACATAAGTGGGGTACATCATAACTATCATACACATGAGTAATTACTTTTCTTTACACTTTACCTATTTACATTACCCCTCATCTACTTCTACATTTCTTTCTAAGGGAACATAGACTGCACATACTTCTATAAACGGATATGCCACCCCTGAATATCAGCTAGCGGATCATTTGCAAGATACTCACTTAGTTCTATATGCCATGTAGGGGTATATGACAGTACTTGGCTTACTATCATCTCATGCCAGTCCTCTAGAGTATAAACTTGATTTAGGTTAATGCCCTCTACTGCATATCTATTTATCATCCCTGATACAGCATTGAGGAACTGTAAGTAAACTGACTGCTCTTGATCTCTACTTCTGTCCATTCCTTGAACTAGACTGAGTAGTTCACTCTCCATAGCTTTCTTGAGACTGATATGGTTAGTATTATCTGTCTTTAACAAAGAAAGCTGGGGTTGACTAGGACCAGGAACATCACACTAATCCTTCTCTATAAAGCCACATATTCCTGGACTTTGGGAAGGAACAGGTTCTATCATAAACTCTGACTGGATATCTGAATTAGGGGATTATGGTATATTACTCATAGTAACTCTGTCCTCAAACTTTGCTGAAGGAGGAATAATATCTGGTCTATCCATAATCCAGTACCAGTACTCAGCTTCCTCAACCGTAATCTGTCCTCTCATTGGAGGAATAGAACATACATCAGGGTTAGATGGCACTCTAACAAACTCATACTGTGTAGAGTCACTAGAGTCAGCATTATTTGGGGTATACTAGGCTTCAGGCTGTATCTCTACGTGAACTCCAGACTGCAGGTTTGAGTCCACAGAAACATTTACGAGATATTCCACTCTAGACTTGCCTGACTAATCCCCTAAACTTTTCTCTGAATTTTCTTCATTGTCTGAAGGATCCAAATCTGGATGCACATCATCTTCATATATCACTACAGGACGGGGGTCTCCCTTACTAATTGAAGCCTCTGACTTAACTTTATGGAATCTCATATCTATCCCTGCAATATTTGCTTAATTAAGCAATGCTAATTATCCCAATAAATACCCTAACTTAACAAAATACCCACTGTTTAGGGTTAGGGTATGGGAATATCTTATATTATGCCAGAAACTTCTGCTCTGATACCAAAATACAGAGTCCTTCTTGGGACTACATAAGGTACCTCAGATGCAAGTTTTAAGCACCAGCCTCTCGACTACAATACAACCTCCCGGTGGCGAAGCTGTTGGCCATATCGGGTTAAGAGCCAACGCTTCGTCCCACTCTCACATAATGAGAACCCCCGATCATAGTGAAGAATATTAGCCATGTCATAACTTGCTCTGATACTAAAATGCAGAGTCCTTCTTCAAACTACATAAGGTACCTTAGACGTAAGTTTTAAGCACCAGCCTCTCGACTACAATGCAACCTCCCAGTCGCGAAGCCGTTGGCCATGTCAGGGTAAGAGCTAACGCTTCGTCCCACTCTCACATAGTGAGAACCCCCGATCATGGTGAAGAATATTAGCCATCTCATAACTTGCTCTGACACCAAAATATAGAGTCCTTCTTGGGACTACATAAGGTACCTTAGATGCAAGTTTTACACACCAGCTTCTCAACTATAATGTAACCTCCAAGTGGCGAAGCCAGTTGGCCATATTAGGGTAAGAGCCAACGCTTCGTCCCACTCTCACGCAGTGAGAACCCCCGATCATAGTGAAGAATCTTAGCCATCTCATAACCTGGCTCTAATACCAAAATATAGTATTTAGAACCACTTACAAGACCTTGGAAGTTCATTAGCTAAATCTGGAATTTTACTCTTTCTCGGGTTACTGTTCATATGGTATTCTAGATTACGCAATGAACTTCAAAAAATCATAATTAATTCTAAAAAATTTGAAATGAAGTGGTTCAAAAAGATACGTGAACATACCATCTTGAAATTTAAGGAAAAAATAATTTCCATACCAAATGCTTAGCCAATTAATATAGTTTATTCGCCAAAGTTTACTGTTCATTTGGTCAAAAATCCTGGAAACAGATTCTGGTCCCTTACTTTGGAAAACCATTTCTCTTTATACATACATCCAAATAAAGCATTCTTGGTGTTAAAACGAAGCTTGTCATGTCATCTAAATGTCTGTAAAATTTCATACATTTATTCCATCATTTACTATTTTTCATTAAATCATGACCATCACTGCTTACATTGGTCATACAGCAACATTACACATTCACATAACATATATACTATCCAATCCCTAGCTTTTCTTCATGCTTCATCATCCTCTTTCATCATTCATAAACCTGTGGGATTGGGATTACATGGAATAGGATGAGATTTTAGGGGAAATCTCAGTAGCAAACGGTACTAAACAATGCATGCATTAATATAACTACTCGTGCTTGCTTGTGAAAGTGTTACTATTGTGTCATGTGCATGCTTCCATGTTACATATGAAATACAATTGGCCAAAGTAAACATATAAACAGAGCTTCATACATAAGCACATAGGCAACACAATTCAATTAAGCCATATCACAATCAAGCATAACATTCAATGCATACAAGTTAAGATAAGTTTGCTACCTTGAACACATGATCTTCTTTCACCTTAACTTGCTTCTTTCTTCTCACTTTCCTTGAACATGTGGCTGCCTCTCTTGGAGCATACCAATCAATTCCTAATATCACATAATCATTCATCCATTATAATCTAACTTCCTTGAGCATTAAACTCACTTTAACTAACATAACTTCTTCTTGAACATTATTCTCATTAACTTTCCTTAATCTTAACCAATGGATTTGGTCTTTGAATCAATTGATACCTTAAATTTACCCTACACAATTTCATCTTTTGAATCCATTTATGAGCTTAGAATCATAAAATTTCAGCTCCTTCATCACATGCTATACAGAACTGAAACTGCACTCAATTCTTTCAAAAATTCTCATTTTGATTCCAATGCTTCCCATACTTGTTTCTCTACTTTTCATTTTGATTCTCATTAGGTGGTGTGCTCATAGTGTAAGGAAGCTTCTAGAAAAACTCTAGTCCAATCTGATACAGATCGGAGCAGTTTCACAATAACCAAACTGTTTTATGTTCTGAATTTTTCTATAATATACCAGGATATGTATTCTATCCTGGAAATCAATGTCTAGGATTATCATACCCTTGACATGGTTATACTGAGTATTTATCTGCTATCCATTCCTTGGAAAATGACCAAAATACCCTTGGTGTCCTTTCTTATATTATATTGACCATAAGGGCATAATCATCATTTTACCCCTCTTTATACTGCCTCAGGGTGTATCTGGGATCAACTAATCATATTTATACCATGTACCATGTTTTTAGCCTATCCCAGGTGATCAAAATGCCATTCATCCATCTCTGGTAGAATCTGGGCATCTAGGCGTATTTTCGTAATTTCACACTTTTTCTGGACACTGGCCCCTTCTACTGATGGACTGGTACCCTGGGTTTTGGGCCCTTCTTGGCATCATCATGGGCCCATATATAAGGTCATCTAGTCTCATTTCATCTAGGCTCAGATACCAATAAGTTCCATTATCAGATCACTGGTGTTATTAAACTCCCGTCAAAATTCATTGTTATGGGAATAACTTTTTATACAGGACTTCTTCTGGGGTTGTGTCCAATAAAATCTAACATTGTAGGGCACACTTTCCTATAATTCCCCCACTTATATCTGATGTCCATGGAATCTGATAAAAATGTATATAACTTTTAGACTATCAGATTATTTTCTCCTGTCTACAGCCCTAATAAAATTTCTGTATCATGCTAGATTAACTAGCGTAACTTCCTCTATTTACTGATGGAATATGGGACTGAAAAACTTCTAGGCAGTTATAACCCTTTTCGGGCTTATCTTTCTATAATTACAATTTTACCCTTGAACTTTTTACTTAATTACATTTAAGTCCCTTAACTTTTGAAAATTACCACTTTTGGCCCAAATCTTATTTCTACTTTTAGTTTTTTCCTTTAACCTTTTATACTTTTTATTTTAGTCTTTCTCTTCCTTAAAGAATCATCTAACCTTTATTATTTCTTCTGATGTTCGTCATAATCCTTTCCAAGCCTCTTTCCACCATCAGTACTATACGGATAGGGAAAAATTAGGATATGACATTGATAACTGTCATTTTAATTATCAAACAAAACTAAGCTAATTAATAGTAAGTGGAGGCTAACCTAGGTCAATTCACAAGGAGCCTAAATCGATGTAGAAGTTCCTAATTAATCTAATGAGCCACAAATTAACAAGTTAAAGAGATGGTGTTTGATGAGTTTCAATATAACTACTGAAAGTAAACTCTATGCTATTATTTATGCTTTTAAGTGTTTATGATGATGAGATTAATGAATGACAAGTGTGTTCCCTTTGAGATTACCTTACCTTCATTATCCATAGAATATAAGACTTAGATTAGTTAAATTAGGATATGTTAGCTAACAACTCGCTAGCTAAATCTCAATCAAAGCTACAACTCAGATATTAAAAGAGATTAAGAATTATTCAACTCATAGATAGTAGAATATGAATTAAATAGAACCACTTCAATTAATCACAATTATTTTCAACTCGATCAAAGATGAGAATTAATCAAAGGTAAGTTTGCAGAAATAAGAAATCCAACTCGGTTCCCTACTTCTTTGTCCTCTACTACTTTAATTGCGTAAGTAATTATAGAGCTAATTACAAAGCCATCTGAACTTCAGTAGCAACAGAAAAATATAGCAGTAGTCATGGAAAAAATGATAAAAGATGATAAAGATGAACTGTAGAACTTTTCTCTGGTTCTATTGACTAGAACAGAGGAAGTTGTAGAATAGAAAATGGAGAAGGAGAGATAGAAAATGAAACTATGTGTCTAGGGTCCTAGTGTGGTGGAATTGGAGATGTAGGTGGAATGGCATGAATGATGATCTGGAATAATATGAAATCAAAGTATTCAGTCCCCCCGACCATCACCCCTATGATCTAGAATGGTGTGTATATATAGGTGTGGAAGGATATGAAGGGTAGCTAAAATGGTGTGAATGATGTGTGGAGTACATGAGCTACTGCTGAGATGTGTGATTTTGTTCAGATCAAGCATGTGTGTGATTATGTGCATGAATAGTGCTTCTCCATGTGCCAATATATACATGAGCTCCCACTTGCAATATGTTCCTCAATTCCTTGATCTAGCCTATGTGCTGTTACATGTCATCAACTCCTTAAGTCCAACTGTTATTCTCCCTTAATGCATTGATCTGTGACAGAAAATTAGAATAAACAGATTATTTATTCACTTTAAGCACTCAATTGATATCAATTAATTCTCAACTGTTCTAAATATTATTTATTTAATAATTGCTCGATATATTGATAAATGAGGATAAAATCAATAATAAACACACTTTAAACACACTAAAAATCACTATAAATATGTGTTTATCTGTTGGAAATTGTGCCCTAGGGGCCAATCATTGTCTTATGAATATTGTTGATTTATGAATTTATTAATTGTGTTATCATATTATTTGCATATTTACTGTAATGACCATCCTTGGATAACTCATGATCTTATCCTAAATTTCCCTGGTCGGTCATATATGCGGGAGCATAGATGAAATAAGAGCAGTATGACTTTGAAGATGTATAGAGATATAAGTCAAAGTCATAGGCACATGTAAGAGTACAAGGTGTTGGACTGACCCGCTGTGTTAGAGCTGCATGGGTTAAGTCATAAGTTTCTCTCATATACAAACCATGTCACTATGCCCTTTGACCTGAGATCATCACGGATTCCTACATGACAAACGCTCAGCTTTGACCTAGTCAAAAGTCACTTTTGACCAAGTGATCATAAAGACTATGTTCGGGCTTAGTGGTTTTCCGTGCGGAGGAATACGAATGGTCAAGATAGAATTTGTCCCTCACATTCGTAGAGAGATATTACTAGGCCCCTCGATGAGTGAGTATGAGAAATGTATGGCATACTATAATAGAAAGGTAGTTCTATTTCTATAGTCAGACTACTCAGGGATCAAGAAAGTAACGGTCAGGAATAGGAGGATGACATTCTCCATGCGTCATCCATAACCAAAATATCGTGTGACAAAAGGGACATGATACGGTTGTATAAAAGGTTACATCATTCATCGATCCTCATATAATTTGGGTAGTCGTGATATCTTGCTAGAGATCGCTTGCGACTTGTGAGTCAGTATAGTAAATGGCCCACTGCCAACTTCATATGGGCCTACAAGGTCGCACACAAAATAGTCTAACACAAGCTATGATGTCCAGATTCAATGAATGATCTAGGGTAGATGTATATATTTATTTATATTTATATTCGTATATAGATAAATTCGTATATATATATATTATATATAAGAGATATTTACAAGATTTAATTTATAAGGATAAATTAAATCTCTATCAAGTTGGAATTTGAAATTCAAATTGATATATCTCATATAAGAGATATTTACAAGATTTAATTTATAATGATAAAATTAAATCTCTATCATGTTTGAATTTGAAATTCAAATTGATATGATATCTCAAATTTGATTTATGAGAATAAATCAAATGTAATTCTGTCTTATCTTTATTTTAAATTAAATAAATGGGTGAATTAAATCTGTGGGACGGATTTAATACAAACACTTTTTATTTAATTAGTTTCTTATCAAATTATATAATATATGATATTGTATTAATTTCATAATTAATATAAGATTAATTTCAAAAATCCAAGTCTGTGGTAACAGGCATAACATCCTATATATCTGATATTTAGGAACTACGGTTGGGACAAAAAAAAAGTGTGAATGGGAATCCGTAAAAAGTTTGCAGATAAGAAACTGCCAAAATAGAGACAGAGAGGATGAATTCTTGAGTAAGCCCTGGAGGGACAGGAGGCTCTAGCATGTCGTTTGTGGTTGGAATGCTGTTCGTGTGGATACTAGTAGAGGAAGCCAACCTGAGTCATCGACTTCTTGCGATCGAAAAGAGATCATGAGCCATGGAGAGAAGCTGTGGACGTCACAACCAGGAGCTGAGAAAGTCGCGAATGAATACTGAGGGTAATACTTCTTTCCACTTGACTTAAACACATACGGTAGATCCTGGCAGGGAATGAAAAAATTTTTAAGTTAATTTTTGATGCGTTTCTTCCAATTCCTTATAGCATAAAGAGAAGTTAAGAATTATTTAGCATGATTGATATGTGATTGATGTATGTTATGCATATGTATGTAAAGTTGGGTGCTGAAATTTGCTATTGTGAACAGTAAATCGTGGTGAGTTAATGGCAATTGAGCTATAATTAGAAATAGTAAATGGTTGGATAAATGTATGATATTTCACCAGTAAATAGTAGACATACGAATCTCTGATTTGATATATAGAACATCTTATTTGGATGTCTACACATAGAGATATAATTTTTCAAATTTGGGACCAAAAATGCTGGAATAAGGGAAGGACGTTTGATGAATAGTATAATTGGCATTGACCGATATTGACTTGGTGAAGGCGTGGTCAATGAGTTATTTGTTCCTGAAAGAGCATGAAGTTAGCTTCATGTAGCAATTTGAACCACTTCATTTCAATTTTTCTAGCTTTAATTATGATTTATTAAAGTCATGTCACTTCTCTGGAATTTACACAGTGAACAGTACTCAGTAAAGTAAAATTTGTGTAATTTGACTTCAATTACCTTAAAAGTAGTTCCAGATGCTACCATTTGGTCCCTAAGATGTAAGAAATTAGGATGTTACACTCAATATGAGGAACCTCCAAGGATCTACAAAAAGGAGTATTTCTAATTTAAATGATTTTCCCCATTTGATCCCTTCTATTTTTCAACCCCTATAATTAGAGTTAAAAGATTTACCTACTAACCTAAAGTATGCTTAACTTGAGCTAGGCTCAAAATTGCCAGTAATAATTTCCAATTGTTTAACTGTTAGTGAAGAGTCTAGAATATTAAGTGTGCTTAGAAATAATAGAGAGGCCTTGGGTTGGCAATTAGATGATATAAAAAGGACAGATGCCACTGTTTGCACTTATAGGATTTTGCTGAATGAAGGTTCCAACCCAATTAAATAACACCAAAGAAAATAAAATCCATTGATCTCTGATGTGGTTTGGAAGGAGATTAGTAAATTGTTAAAAGTAGGAATCATATATGCTATTTCAGATAGTGAATGGGTATCTCCTGTGCATGTGGTCCCTAAAAAGAGCAGACTAACAGTAGTAAAGAATGAGAATAATGAATTGATACCTACTAGAGTGTAAAATTTATGGAGGGTTTATATTGAATATCATAAATTGAACGATTCTACTAGGAAAGATCATTTTCCCTTACCTTTTATTGATCAAATTCTGGAGAGATTAGAAGGAAAAAACCATTATTGTTTCATAGATGGGTATTCAGGATATTTCCAAATTCTAATAGATCCAAGGGACCAAGAAAATACCACATTTACTTGTCCCTTTAGTACATATGCTTATAAAAGAATGCCATTTGGTTTGTGTAATGCTCCTATTACATTTCAGTATTGTATGCTTTCTATATTTGTTGATTTCATTGAAAAATGCATGGATGTCTTCAAGAATGATTTTACCGTATATGGTAATTATTTTGATAAGTGTCTATAGAGACTTGATATCATCCTTGCTAGATGTATTGAAAAAAAATTAGTTTTGAAATTTGAAAAGTGTCATTTCATGGTTGATCATGGAGTAGTACTTGGACATCTTATATCTTACAAGGGAATTGAGGTGGATAAAGAGAAAATTGCAGTTATTTCCTTGTTACCCTACCCCACAAATTTAAAAGAACTTTGATCATTTCTGGGGCACATTGGGTTTTATAGAAGATTAATCAAAGACTTTAGTAAAATTGCTTTGTCACTCTCAAAGCTTCTTTAAAAAGACACAAAATTTGTTTTTTGTACTGATTGCAAAGAGGCCTTTGAAAATTTGAAGGATAGGTTGGTTTCTCCACTTATTCTAACTTCACTAGATTGGGATCTTCCTTTCGAATTATCATGTGATGCCTCCAATTATCCTGTGGGGAGCTATGATAGGACAAAAGGAAGGCAATTTATCTAGAGTGATTACCTATGCTTTGTAAACACTTGATACTGCTCAAATTAATTATACCACTACTGAGAAAGAATTGTTTCCAATTGTGGTGACTTTAGATAAATTCAGAGCATATCTCATTAACTCCAAAGTTGTTATTCCCACAGATCATGTAGTAGTCAAGTACTTATTCCATAAACCTTAATCTAAGCCAAGACTTCTACGATGGATGCTACTGCTTCAAGAGTTTGATATAGAAGTGAGGGATCGAGCCAGAAATGTGAACCACGATACAGATCATCAAAGTAGATTACCAACAGAGACAAGGGGTGAAACATCCTTACTTTCGTATGTCTTAGGGACCATTTAGTAGCATTTAGAACTACTTACAAGACCTTGGAAGTCCATTATCTAAATCTAGAATTTTACTCTTCTCGAGTTACTGGTCATATAGTATTTCCAGATTAGGTGACAAACTTTGAAAAATCATAATTAATTTTAGAAAAATCAAAATGAAGTGGTTTAAAAATCTACGTGAAGATAACATCTTGAAATGTAAGGAAAAAATAATATCCAGACCAAATACTTAGTCAATTAATACAGTTTAAGCATCAAATATTACTGTTCATTTGGTCAAAAATTCTAAAAACAGATTCTGTTCCCTTAGTTTAGAAAATTTGTTCTCTTGGTACAAATATCAGAATAAGGTGTTCTTTATGTCAAAACAAAGATTGACATGTTAACTAAATGTCTGTAAAATTTCATATATTTATCCCATCATTTACTATTTTTCATTACATCATGACCATCACTACTTATATTGGTCATATAGCAACATTACATATAACAATTCCTCACATAACATGTAGACTAACCAATCCCTAGCTCCTCTTCATGCTTCATCATCCTCTTTAATCATTTATAATCCTGCTAGCGTTGGGATTACATAGAGGGGGTGAGACTTATGGGGAAATCTCAGTAGCAAACGGTACTAAACAATGCATGCATTAATGTAAATACTTATGCTTGCTTGTGAAGGTGATAACATTATGTAATATGCATGCTTCCATGGAACATATGAAATACAATTGGCCAAAGTAATCAGAGAAATAGAGCTTCAATCATATGCACAAGCAACACAATTTAACATAGCCATAGCATAACCAAGCATAACATTCAATATGTACAAGTTTAGGGTAAGTTTACCACCTCATATACTTGGCTTTCTTTCACTTTATCTTGTCTCTTTCTTCTCACTTCTCTATGATGTGTGCTGCCTCATTAGAGTCCACCATCAAATCCTAACATCATATAATCATCCATCCATTACAATCTAACTTCCTTGGACATTAAACTTACTTTAACTAATATAACTTCCTTTGATCTTTACTAATCGACTTGGCATTTGAACCAATTGATGTATTGACTTTCCCCTACACAATTTCACCTTTTGAATCCATTTATGAGCTTAGAATCATGAAATTATAGCTCCTATGTATTGTTTTGGACATATTTGAAAAACATGCATAATTCTTCTAAAACTTCTCATATTGATTCCAATGCTTCCCATATTTGTTTCTCTACTTTTTCCCACACAACTTTTCATTTTAAAACCATTGGAAACATCAAAATCATGAAATTTCAATCACTATTCATATGAGTGGATAGTAACAAAGCATAACTTCAAAAACTACAATTTGGAATTCCAATGCTTCAAAGGTTCAAAACCTATCCAATTCTACACAAAATTATCATATGAATTCAATAGAAGCATTAGATTATTGAAATTACACCTCCTTCTATCATGAACAGTGCATACCAAAATAGTTTAACCATGGCAAAGTCAAGAATATCAACTTGATTCAACAACCACCTAACTAGCTTGTTTAAGCTTCAATCACATATCTCTAACTTTAATTTCTTCTTTCTCCTTTCATCTAAAGTTTTTGGATAGAACATATACCTTAGAGAAAACTCAACTTTCTTCCATGAAAGCCCTAAGTTTAAGCTCCCAAATCAAAGGAAAATAAGCTAGGATAGATTGCTTACCTTTAACTCTAGCTTGCTTGAACTTTGGCACATTGAATCTTCTTTACCTTAGCTTGAGTTTTCATTTTGCAAGAGGTTCCCCAAGGGTTCTCATGCCATGGTTTTGAACAAAAATAGGGGGTATTTGTAGAAAAATCTCATGGAAAATGAATAGCCAAGACCACTTTGTGCACTATTTAATCTAATGGATCATAATTGCTCTTACATCAAACTTGCCAACTGTCACATCCTTACTTTTAACCTCAATTATACTTCATTAGAAGTAATTGGAACCAATTACATGATCATTTTCTTTGTAAACATCCCTTTCCAAAAGAATTGCTCTCGGATACTCTTCATTCTTACTGTTCATTTTGTAATTCCAGAACATGTACCCTACTTTGAAAATTCATAATTAATTGCAGAAAAATCGAAATAATGTGGTTCCAATTTCTAATGAAAACTATTTAATAGTTATTTGAGGAAAAAAAATATGAAACTGAGGTTTTATTGTCCATATGAAATCAGTTTATTGGTTATAAATCACTGTTCATTTGGTAAAATCTGGAAGTTCCAGTTTCTTTGTCTTAACTTCAAAAATTCATTTCTCTTTGGTTACTTATCCAAAAGAACTGTGTTACCTATGGATTTGAAGCTATAAAAATCCTATTTAAGTACATAAAATTTCATAGAAAAAATTGTTCATTTGATATATGAAATCATTGTGTGAACGTCACTGCCTCTCAACACTCATTTTATCTCAATTCCAGATCTTACTTCCAACTTTGGAAAATCATAACAATTCGGATACTTATCCAAATGAGGTGTTCTTGGTGTTCATTTAAATCTCTATATCTTAAATTTAATTATGCCAAGGTTCAGACTAAAACTCGTTGGTTTAGATGTTATAACCATCATCACAAAGCGTTAGCCTCAAAACATAGTTACAAAAACATACACCTTACATGCTAGCATATCACCTATAGTGTCATGTAAGTCATGTAACTTACTATACAAACTTAATCTTCAACATTTAATCTCTTCCCTTGAGAGGATCCAGAACCTAAAACATAGTTATGCATGTGGAAGGAATGAGATTTCATGAAAATCCCAGTAGCAAGTTATACAAACTATATTATCATGCATGAATAATTGGATGCTTATCATGTTATCATGAGATGGGAGCTACTTCATAATGGTACATAAGCAAACTCTAACATGCATATTGTCATGACATAACTTGCAAGGAGTTGCAATCATTCATACTTCATCATAACACGATGACATAAGCTTAAGCTCAACTAAACACCATAATCAACAAGCAAGCAAAATAATTAAACAGACATGAGTTATAGTTAGGTATCCTTGCTACCTCTTAGTTATCCTTGTCAAGGTCTTTTTGAGGTGCTTTCCTTCCTTCACAAATGTCAAAACCTATCTATTACACAATAATATCAAGTTACAACTCAACTTGAATACAAAACCAAGACTAGGTTTTCACTAGCTCGCTTTCTTTTTCTATTTTATGTTTCTTACTTCCATCTTTCCAAAATAATTTCTCACTCTTGATTTCCACATAATATTTCATATAGAATCCAAATATGAAATCAAAATTTCCAAAATCAAAACACTTCAGTTGCTACAGTACCAAACCGAAATGAAGCCCTTGATTCCCAAAAATTCACATTTTGATTCCAATGCTTCCAATACTTGTTCTCCTACTTTATCCCCACCCAATTTTCCATTTTAAACTCATTGGAAGCATCAAAATCATGAAATTCCATCATATGAACAGTACCACATATAGTACCAGCAAGAACACAAAACCCTAAATCCAAACATGCTTGAATTCCCAAGCTTATAACACTTGATTCTAGCTTGTTTAAGCTTATCTAAACTATCCATAACATAAAACTCATATTTTAACCATATATGAGAAGCACTTCCAGCAGCAACCATAAGGGAAATATAGCACAAAAAACCCCTTAAAACGATGAGCTAACTTGCTAGAACAAAGCTCAAGATCAAGGGAGATGATTACCTTGCTTGTTACTTCACTTTGGTTGCTTCTTTCTTGGTTGAATGGAAATTTTGCAAGAGTTTCCCTATGGTTCACCATGCATACCGAAGTGATCTGAATAGGGGGTATTTATAGAGAAATTTGGGTTAAAATGGATGGCCAAGATTGATTTAGTTACTATTTGATCTAAAGGCTCACATTTAGTCTTGGATTTAACTTTTTCTAAAAAGAATAATTATGACATCATGTGGGACAGCTCATGGGACACCTAATAGGGTTAGGTGGCGTGCTTCCCATGTAAAGAAGGTTCTAGAAAAATTTCAGTCCAATCCGGTACCGATTGGAGCAGTTTCAAAACAACCGAACTATTTTCTGTTCTGAATTTTTTTATAATATACCAAGATATGTATTATGTCCTAGAAATCAATATCTAGGCTTCTCATACCATTGAAAATGATATACTGAATATTTATCTGCCATCATCTCTTGGAAAATGACCAAAATACCCTTGGTGTCCTTTCCTGCACTATACTAACCCTAAGGACAAAATCGTCATTTCACACCTCTTTATACTGCCTCAGGGTGTATATGGTCTCTAAATAATCTTCTTTATACTATATGACACGTTTTTAACCTATCTAGGGTGACCAAAATGACCTCCATCCACTACTGGTACAGTATGGGCATCAAGGGGCATTTTTATAATTTCACACTTTTCTTATACTGCTCTGGTCTCTGGCACACTTAACTGTCCAGTCACCTTAATGGGCTCATGATGGCGCCATTTGGGCCTTATTGCCTGTATTGCCTTTATGGCCCAATTTACAATACAACTCTCCCGATCCTATTTATCGGGTATTTTATTTCACTGTAAAATCCCGTATGGTTTCTACAAGATTCCTTTTTTGACTCTCTCAATTTTATAAATTCATATATTAAATATATGAATTTTCTATAAGGTCTCATCTAATTCTGAGATATAAAAAATACTGTAATAATTCCTTCCGACTTCAGAAATTTATATCAATTAATCGGGACCTCAAATCAAATTTATGTGTTGCGTTAAACTGACCGAAATATTTTTGTCTATCTACTGGTAAAATTTGGGTCTGATCTGATTCCAGGCATTTTTGACATGTTTTGACTCAACTTTTCCATATTTACATTTAGGTCCCTTAATTTTTGAATAATTGTACTTTAGTCCCTGAACTTTTTATTAATTGCATTTAGGTCCCTCCTTTTATTTCTACTTCAACTTTCTGTCTTCAAACTTTTCAATTTGCATTTTGGTCCCTATTCTTTCCTTAGTTATTAATCCTTCCTTTCTTTTCAAAATCTGATACAGTTTATTCTAAGAATCTTATATCCATAGCAGATAAAATGTACAGGTACATCAGGTCAGAAAATTGGGGATATGACATTACATCTTCTACATGGTCCACTACCTTCATGGGCTTAACTCCCGAGAAATTCCCTTGAAACGTATTTATTGGGTGTTTTAATCCACTATAAATTCTATAAGAAATTCTACATAACTCCTTTTTGAGCTATGTTAGTTTCATAAATTCTCATATTAATTATCAAAATTTACTACCAAATTGTATATGATTCTGCAGTCCAAAGGATACTTTATTAATTTTCCTTTCTTCACAAATTAATGTAAATTTTTTGGGACCTCACATCAAAATTCTATGTTGTGTCAAACTGATCAGAATAATTTTCTTTCTTTATTGGGAAAATTTGGGACTAACATGATTCTAGGCATTTTTTGTTCAACTTTCAATAATTACCATTTTGCCTTTTAACTTTTGAAAATTACACTTTAGGCCCTCAACTTCTCATAATTACACTTAATGGCCCAAAGCTTTTGTCTACTTTCATTTTCCACCATGGAAACTTTAAACATTTTATTTTAGTCCCTCTCTTTCTTCATGACTTCTTTAACCTTTCTCATTCCTTCTTATTATCGTCACAGTCCTTTCCAAACCTTTTTCCTCTATCAGTATTATATAGATAGGAAAAAAATAGGATATGACATTTCTAACCCCCTTAAAATAAATTTCATCCTCAAAATTTACTTAGCACTTTAGTCAACAATCTTGGATAGATATCCTTTTATGCTTTATGACTAAGGATTAGGGTATTTATCTCTTATCTTCTATCTTGACATCTTAGTGGACTATTTTCCATATCCGCAGATCTTCATATCTTTGCTGTGATTATTCTTTTGTTCTGAATCAACTCAATCAGAATTGAACTCTACTTCATTAGATTACTTGTTTACTTGCTATGCATCTATTTGCATATAGACTTCTCACCATACTAGACTTGTGAGTAATGTCAATTTCTTTCATATCAAACTCTCTCGAACATTACTATATTATAGAGTTTCTATCAACTACTCATCATACTTTTAACACATATCTCTTATTATTTCTCTGAGTATCTAGCGGAATTTTCTTAACATCCGTAAAGCTTTATATCTCATTTTTGTATCATCGTACTTCTTTTCTTCTTATCATCTTTCATAACTCATCATAATACAGAGAGAGGACTCATGTCATTATTCTTTCTTTCTTTACTTTATTGCTGGGTAGGAGCACATACTCTAACATGCATAATACCTAGCCAACATGCTATAGGACTACATACCTGCCCATGAATGCAAAGTTCTAACATCGGGGCTTAAGCATTATTTTTCTTAATATGCATAGCTATAACACTCAGAGCTTGCACAACTCTATCAAATAGAGCTTGCATTACATAACATTTGGAGCTTTAGCATATTTTATAAACATAACATAATGCCTGGCATTTCATGCAAGGAGTAAAAGCTCTCACTTTCTCTTTCATCTATAACATAACATTCAAACATCTTATCCCTTTCAAAAAGGGAGCCTCTCTATCTGTTTACAAAGCTAGCTACAGAACTATTTCTTATTGTACTTCTCAATACACATTTCTCATAATGTATCTCATTACTTACTTTTCATGCCCTATCATGGTATATCTGGCTAAATCTGGCTATATCATGGTCTATCTTGCCATAGTATGATGTATTTTGAGATACCACAAGTCTAGCATTCTGTTTAACTTATAACTTTGCTAGCTTTTAAGAAAACTCTTCTAAATATTTCCTTTCCAATAATTTTATTTAGACTTTACACAAGGGTTATAGTCTCTTACTGCTCATAACCCTTTATAACTTTTCATAGCTCTTTCTATCATTTTACATAACTCTGTGCATATATGCCAAACTTTGGTGGCATTTACACCCTTTGTCAACACTTTCCAGGGGGTCACCCATCAATGGGCTACTATTGCCTAAGCACACTTAACTAAAAAGTGAAAATAGAAATATGAAGCACTTGTGCTAAGAGGCTCTAACCCTAGTACTTTACTATCTTATACCCTTCTTATACTATCTCTCTTGGGTCTATCTGGCCTTCCAATCTCTTTATCTTCATCTAGAAAATATATTTGTCTCTCATTCTTATTCTTTATAATCTTATTTTAGGGATCTCTTTATTCTTATATGACCCCTTCTCATATCCTATGAGATATTCTCATAAATCATTGGTACTTAGAACTAACAACTTTAACTCTGATCACTTAGTTCCTATTGCGTGTAAGAAGATTCTGAGTACAGTCTCTAATAGTAATAAGCCTATCTAAAATTAACATCATGGGTATGTTATCTATTATAAGCTAACCAACTTGTGAGGCTTCCCTTCCTTAACCTTGTCCTTGGTATTCGTCCTTCCAAAGAAATAGTATATTGTACTTATGGCTCATTACTTTCTTTCTCTAGGTTAGGTCTACTGCGACCCTCGGGATCTACTGCGATCAACTGTAAGCCTCTTCAGGATCTAACTGTGACCCTAGAATTATAGTCTTTATGAGCCATATTAGGATCTTACTGCAATCATCTAAAATCTACTGCAATTCTGTTATATTGTATTCTCTTCTCTAGAAGACCTAACTAACGAACAAAGTTACAAGGTTAACCACTTCCACTCAGTTGTTAACTCAATAGATAATTCCCCAAAAATGATCACAGAAGCTAATATTATCTATTAGGACTTTACTCATTTTCTCTATCACCAAGAATTTCTCATATCATTATCATCTTTTGTAACTTTATTACATTTATCTTTGCAGAGAGCTACACAGGTTCTATCATGCACATATCTATAATAATATGTTCATCTCATATGGTGGACATTCCTTTAAATGAGCTGTATTGTCTATTCTCTTGGCTCTATCTCAAGAGCAATCTGACTTTATCATAAGAGCAATCTAGCTCTATTGCGAGAACATTAACTTCTATTACATATACGATGCTCCCTCTCAGAGCTAGATCATCTTTCATAATGCTTCTCATTTCATTTCATATTCATGGTACATCATTCATATATCTTATCCATACTGAAGGGATATGTCCTGAGTACTATAATCATTTATCTATAGATTTGCTATTAACCTTTATCTCTAATCTCATTTATTGCTTTTCTATTGCTTTATCATTACCAAGTTGAATTATCTAATTGCATGTCATATGGTATGGGAGCAACATAATTTTCTCATCATATATACTCTACCCTTAATGAAATACTAAAATAGAGTATTCATTCATCATAGCATACTCTAACATGCATAATATTCAAGGAGATGCAATCATTTAAGCATTCTCTAACATGCGTGTCATCATATGATAACTGCAAGTAGATGTAACTGTTCATCATAACTTATGGAAACATAAGCCATATCATCATCAAATAATTTGCTCAACCATCCCTCATACGCACATTCCAATTAAACAATTAACTAGGTAAACTTTAAAGCATTCTTTCCTCTGTCATATTATTTGTCAGACTATCTATCACATTATCTGAGCTGATCATTGTCATATCCTCAAGTAATTATTCATCTAACTTTGGCTGCCACGTTATCCTCTTACAAGGGTATAGATTCAACCCTTCATTACTCTTTCTTACATAGGGAATAAGGGAGTCATTATCTATTTAATTGTGGCTATCTTTCTCTCTCTAGGCATCATAAACTTCCTTTTCTAACCTTGTATACATCTACCATTATATTGAACTTATACAACGACCTGTAAATACTCTTTCTTTGTAACACAAAATTCAATCTGTGAGCTAACTTCTTAGTCATTCAACTCTAAATGTTCATGTGGATGAACTCGGCTAAGTATTCATCAAAGGGTTTCTCTTTCAATACTTTAACCCTTAGCCTCACACTCATCACTATCTAATTGAGAGGAATGTTTCGGGTAAACTATTTGATCAAAACTTCTCAAGTGAGCGGATCAATCTCTATCTCTATGGAGTAACTTCTACGTCTCTATTATCTCCTAACTTTTTCTATCTGTCTGTCTCAGTCTACTCTAGACTAGACTATAGTTCCTAACGAGTCTTTTATTGATCCTGACTAACTTAAGTCACATGGATCTCATTCATCATCTAGCACTATTGCTTTTGTTCTCTAGGATACTTTACCCTAGGTCTGCTAGCTTTCTATTTCCTCGTGATGGGATCCCTCTATTTTGGGAACATTAACTTTCTATCTATTAGCCATCACGTCTTTAACCTTAAGCCATGTGTTAGGCTCTTTCTTAAGCAAGTCTTCATCTAACTTTTAATTCTTTTGTTTAGGACGGACTACAGAACAAACTCTTTTGGAAGGTAGGTCTACTCCTAATGGTCACACAGAGGACCTACTTCTGAACCTTTTCTTAAACTTATCTTTTATATCTCAGTACCTCGTACTATTTGGATTACCTGCACCATGTAACATCCTTACTTTCATACGTCTTAGTGACCATTCAGTAGCATTTAGAACCACTTACAAGACCTTAGAAGTCCATTAGCCAAATCTAAAATTTTACTCTTTCTCGGGTTACTGTTCATATGGTATTCCATATTACACAACAAATTTTGAAAATCATAATTAATTCTATAAAAATTGAAATGAAGTGGTTCAAAAATATACATGAAGATGACATCTTAAAATTTAAGAGAAAAATAATTTCCAAACCAAATGATTAGCCAATTAATATAGTTTAATCGTTGAAGTTTACTGTTCATTTGGTCAAAAACTCTGGAAATAGATTCTTGTCCCTTACTTTGGAAATTAAATTCTATTGATATACACATCCAAATGAAATATTCTACCTATGCATTTAAACCTCTGGATGTGTTGTAAAAGATTGTAAAATTTCATGAAATAATTCCTTTATTTGCTAGGTCAAACTGAAGCCACCATAAAACTGCTTCAGGACATACATTTTTATCATTTTATTTTCCTTTCTTTTCCTTTCAATAATTGTTCCAGCATGCATAATCCATCAAATAAGCTTCTCAATATTCATATAGATCATGTACATATGCCATAAGTATTACAAATAGTTTCATCACATAGATGGACACCTTATATGGAAATTACATACATAGATAATCCATAGCATATGCTAGGATCTCAATTACTTCCATTCCTTTCTTCCATTCTTTAGCTCTTCTCCATGCATACATTTTTCATCATGCTTGACCTAAATTGGTTGGTTATGGGAGAGTGAGATTCTAGGGAATTTCAGTAGAAAACATTATAGCCCATGCATACATTTTCCATCTAGCTTGCTTAAACTTTAGAACCTTGAATCTTCTTTGTCTTGGCTTGAGTTTCCATTTTACAAAAGTTTCCCCGAGGGTTCATGAGGCCACAGCTTGGATGCATATTTGAGGGGGTATTTATTGCCAAAATCCATGGAAAATCATTGGCGAAGATTGATTTGGTTACTATTTGATCTAAAGGCCCATATTTAATATTGGTTTTAACTTTTTCCAAAAAGAATAATTATGACATCATGTGGGACAGCTCAAGGGATGCCTCATGGCGGTATGTGGCAAAATTCCATTGTGGGGAAGCTTCTAGAAAAATTTCAGTCTAATTTAGTACCGATCAGAGCAGTTTCACAACAACCTGATTGTTTTATGTTCCTAATTTTTTTATAATATACCAGGATATGTATTATGTCCTAGAAATCAATGTATAGACTTCTCATACCATTAAAAATGATATACTAAATATTTATCTGCCATCCATCCCTTAGGAAATGACCAAAATACCCTCGGTGTCCTTTATTGCAAGCCCTAAGGGCATAATTGTCATTTTACCCCTCTTTATACTACCTCAGGGCATATACTGGCTATAAGTAATCATATTTATACTATGTCCCATGTTTTTGGCCTATCCAAAATGACCATAATGACCTCCATCCTTCATTGGTGCAGTGTGGCCATCTAGGGGCATTTTTGTAATTTTGCACTCTTCCTGGACTGCTCTGGACTCTGGCCCACTTAACTGTCTAGTCACCATACTGGGCTCATGATGGTGTCATTTGGGCCTTTGTATGGACTTATTGCCTTTATGGCACAATTCCCAAGACAACTCTCCTAATCCTATTTATTGGGTATTTTATTTCACCGTAAAATCTCGTAAAAATTCTACAGGATTACTTTTCTGACTCTGTCAATTTTATAAATTCTTACATTAAATATGGAAATTTCTAGTAAAGTTTCATCTGATTTTTATGTATGAAAAATATTCTAATAATTCTTCTAACTTCAAAAATTTATATAAATTAATCGGGACCTCAAATCAAAATTCTGTGTTGTGTTAAATTAACCAGAATAATTTTGTCTATCTACTGGTAAAATTTGGTTTTAATATGATTTTGTGTATTTTTCGCCTGTTTTGGTTCAACTTTCTCATATTTACATTTAGGTCTTTGAACTTTTGAATAATTGCAATTTGGCCCCTTAACTTTTAGTTATTTGTATTTAAGTCCCTTAACTTTTGAAAATTACACTTAAGGGCCCAACTTTTATTTCTACTTTTACTTTTTACCTTTAACCTTTTATACTTTGTGTTTAGGTCCCTTTCTTTCTTCAAGCCTCATTTAACCTTTATCATTTCTTCTTATCATTGTTATAATCCTTTCTAAACCTCTTTACACTATCAGTACTATACAGATAGGGAAAAATTAGGATATGACATTTTTACCCCCCTTAAAATAAATTTCATCCTCGAAATTTACTTAGCATCTTAGTCAACAATCTTATATAGGTATCCTTGTCCTCTTTCTAACTAAGAATTGGGGTATCTATCTCTTAAAATAAACATCTTAGTAGAGTACCTTTCATGCCCGCAATTCTTCATATCTTTACTATGATCATTCTTCTGTCATAAATGAACTCAATCAGAGCTAAACCCCAGTTTATTATATTACTTACTTTCTTGCTATGCATCTATTTACATATTGACTTCTCACCATACTAAACTTGTGAGCAGTGTCCATTTCTTTCATATCAAACTCTATCACATACTACTATACTCTAGAGTTTCTATTAATGACTCATCATACTTCTTAGTGCAATCACCTACTGCTCATCTAAATATCTAACAGAATTCTCTGAACATCCGCACAACTTTATCTCTCATTTTCATATTATCATACTTCTTATCATCTTTAATAACTCATCATAATATAAAGAGAGGACTTATATCATTATTCTTTCTTTTATTGCTCTACTGCTAAACAGGAGCACATAGGAGCATATAGGAGCACATACTCTAACATGCATAATGCATGGCCAACATATTGCAGGACTACGTACCTGCTCATAAATACAAAGCTCTAACATCGGAGCTCAAGTATTCCTTCTCTTAATATGTATAGCTTTAACACTCGGAGCTTACACAGCTCTACCACATAGAGCTTGCACTGCTCTAACATTCAGAGCTTTAGCATATTTTATAAACATCACGTAGCTTAACATATTGCTTGGCATTTCTTACAAAGAGTGAAAGCTCTCATTTTCTTTTTCATCTGTAATATAACATCTGAACATCTTATTCCTTTCAAAAAGGGAGCCTCTCTATCTGTTATAAGGCTAGCTATAAAGCCACCTCATATTGTATTTCTCAATACATATTTCTCATAACGTATCTTATTACGTACTTTTCATAGCTCCTTCTATCATTTTATATAACTCTATGCATATATGCCAATTTCTATGGCATTTACACCTTTTTCTATCACTTCCCAGGGGTCACCCATTATTGGGTTACTCTTGCCTGAGCACACTTAACTGAAAAGTACAGATATAAATCTTAAGCACTGGTGCTAACAGGCTCCAACCCTCGTACCTTACTATCTTAGACCCATCTTATACTATCTCTCTTGGGTCTAACTGGCCTTCTAATCTCTTTATCCTCATATGGAGCATCTATTACCTTTTATTCTTATTCCTTGTAATCTTATTGTAAGGATCTCTTTATTCTCTTTTGACACTTTTTCATATCTTATGAAACATTCTGATAAATCCTTGGGACTCAGGATTAGCAACTTTAACTTTGATCACTTAGTTCCTATTACGTGTAAGAAGATTATGAGTTCAGTCCTTAATAGTAATAAGGCTATATGAAACTGGCATCATGGGTACTCTCTCTATTATAAGTTAACCAACTTGTGAAGCTTCTATACCTCAACTTTTCCTTGGTATTCGTCCTTCCAAAAAAATACTGTACTTATGGCTCATTGCTTTCTTGCTTTAGGCTTGGTCTACTATGACCCTTGGGATCTAGTGCGATCAACCGTAAGCCTTTTCAGGATCTAACTGTGACCCTATGAGCCATACTAGGATCTACTGCAATCCTCTAGAATTTACTGTGATTCCGTTGTACTATATTCTCATCTTTGGAAGACCTAAACCAACGGAAAAAGTTACAAGGTTAATCACTTCCACATAGTTGTTAACTCTACAGATAATTCCCCAAAAATGATCACAGAAGCCAATATTATCTATTATGACTTTACTCATTTTCTCTATCACTCAGGAACTTCATATACCATTCTCATCTTTTATTACTTTACTATATCCATTACTAGAGAGAGCTACACAAGCTACCATGCACATATCAATCATTATCTATTCATCTCATATGAGGGACATTACTCTCTATGAACTATACTATCTATTTTCTTAGTTTTATTTCAAAAGTAATCTTATTCTATCGCAAGAGCAATCTAGTTCTATTATAACAATGTTAGCTTATATCATATAGACATTGCTCTCCCTTAGAGCTGCACCATATTTCATAAATGCTTCTCATTTTATTTCATATTCATAGCACATCACTCATATACCTTACCCCTACTGAAGGGCTATATCCTGAGTATCATAATCATTTATCTGTAAATTCACTATTAATCCTCATCTTCAATCTCATTCTCTATCCCATTGAGTATCATTGTCTGATCATTAATTCTCATTCCATTCTTTAGGAATTAACTGGCTAACTATTTTGTTCATCACTTTTCTATTGCTCTATCATCATCAGGTTAAACTATTTAATTGCATGGCATAGAATATGGGAGCAACATAACTTTCTCATCTAATATGCTTTACCCTGTGTGTACTGTGCGAGGGGAGTATTTATTTATCATAGCATACTCAACATGCATAATATGCAAGGAGATGCAATCATTTAAGCATTCTCTAACATGCGTGTCATCATATGATAACTGCAAAGAGATGCAACTTCTCATCATAACTTATGGCAACATAAGCCATATCACTATTACATAGTTTACTCAACCATCCCTTATACTCACATTGTAATTAAACAATTAACTAGGTAGACTTTCAAACATTATGTCCCTTTATCACCTTAATCACTGGGTCCTAATCATCTATCCAGGTACCTGAGTCATTTACTTGTTTCACTTAGGCTACCACGTTACCCTCTTACTAGGGTAGAGACTCAACCCTTCTTTACTCTTTCTTACATAAGGAATAGGGGAGTCACTTTATCTTTGAATATGTGGCTACCTTACTAGGCCATATTCATTCTTATCATACCATTGCTCATCGCCTATAAGACTTCTGTGTTCCTTTCCTGAAGGACTTCTGTGTCCTTGGCCTCACTGTAATCTAGTGGTAATCCATAACTGATTCATCTATTTCCTTTTAGCTAACTGAAGAAGGGCTTGGCTTATTTCTATACCATTCAAACTTTTAAGCTTTTCCCTTATCCTCCAAGATTACTAACAGGCGAGAAAATATCTCTTTTTAAGCCTCAATGTTCAGGTAGATGAACTCGGCTAATCATTCATCAAAGGGTTTCTCTTTTCTTTGCTCTAACCCTTAGCCTCATGCTCACTTCTCTCTCTAACTGAGAGGAACGTTTCTTTTAAACTTCTTCAAGAAAATCTTCTCAAGTGAGCAAATCACTCTCCATCTTGTATGAAGTAACTTCTGTATCTCTCTATTATCTTTGACTTCTTTCTGTCTATCAGTGTCAGTCTACTCTTGACTAGACTGTGATTCCTTTTTGGTATGTCTTTGGATCTTGACTAATTTAAGTCACTTGGATCTCATTCAACATCTAACATTACTATTTCTGTTCTCGAGGGCTGAGCGTTAGGTTACTATCTCTTCATGATGGAATCCCTCTACTTTGGGAACATTAACTTTCTATCTATTAGACATCACGTCTCTATCTTTAAGCCAAGAATTAGATCATTCTTAGGTAAGTCTCATTCTAACTTATCATTATTCTTAAACTGATTTTCTATATCTCAGTACCTCATACTATTTGGCTTGCCTGTACACTGTGCCAAACCTCTAACTGATAAACTTCAGTGAGGTCAGCATCTTCATTCCTGTCATAAGGTCTCTATGCATTTTGGTCGCCACTTAAGTACTTACTAGCTGTGGCTCATATTCTCTGTAACCTTTAGTCGTGACCATCTCAACTTACTTGTCACAACTTAATAGCCATGTATTCTTTTGTCACAACCATAGGTAATCTTCCGTCGTGGCCTTGTAGATCGGGAAATTCCTATCATGATCAATGGTCTTTACTTATCACAACCACGAGTCTCTGTAAATATTTGTCATGACCTGTGGCTTAACTCATCATGACTTAACTTGTTTGGTGCTTCTAGCCATCACCTTTTATGTCACCATAACATTTGTACATACATTACCCCTTATCTCTTTTACATTCTTTTCCTAGAAATCATGGACTGTACATACTTTTGCATCTAGAAGTACCACCCCTTGTATATCAGTTGGCAGATCATTTGCCAAATACTTACTTAGCTCTATATGCCATATAGGGGTATATGGCAATATATGACTTACTATCATCTCATGCCAGTCCTCTAGAGTATATTAGGTTAATGCCCTATATTGTATGTCTATTCATCATCCCTACTACGGTATTGAGGAGCTGTAGATAAACTAACTATTCTTAATCTCTACTTTTGTCCATCCCTTGACCTTGACTCAGTAATTCACTCTCCACAGCTTCCTTCAAACTAATATGGTCAATACTATATGTCTTTAACAAAGAAAGCTGGGTTGACTAGGATTAGGAACATCACACTGATCTTTCCCTATAAGGTCATCTATTCCTAGATCTTGGGAATGAACAGGAACTGTCATAAACTTTAACTGGATGTCTGAATTAGGGGACTGTGGTTTATTACTCATAACAACTTTGTCCTCAAACTTTGGTGGAGGAGGAATAATATCTGGTCTACCCATAATCCAGTACCAGTACTCAGCTTCCTCAACCATAATCTGTCCTCTCATCAGAGGGATAAAGCTTATGTCAGGGTTAGAGAGCACTCTAACAAACTTGTACCGTATAGAGTCACTAGACTCAACATCACTTGGTCCATACATGGCTTCAAGATAAATCTCTACATAACCTCCAGACTGCAGGTTTGAGTCTATAGAAACACCTATGGGACATTCTACTGTAGACTTTCTTGACCGATCCCCTATACTCTCTTATGAACTCTCTTCATTGTCTGAGGGATGATCAAAGTATAGATGTACACCATGTCCATACATCACTACTCGCCTAGGGTCTCCTTTACTAACTGAAGCCTCTAACTTAACTTTATGAAATATCATATTTATTTCTGCAGTCTTTGCTTAATTAAGCAATGCTAACTATCTCAATACATACCATAACTTAACAAAGTACTTACTATTTTGAGTTAGGGTCTGGGAAATATGTTAAATCATGATAGAAACTTTTGCTCTGATATCAAAATATAACATCCTTTCTTTGATACGTCTTAGGGACCATTCAATAGCAGTTAGAACCACTTACAAGACCTTGGAAGTCCATTAGTCAAATATGGAATTTTACTATTTCTCGAGTTACTGTTCATATGGTATTTCAGATTACTCAACGAACTTTGAAAAATCATAATTAATTCTATAAAAATTGAAATGAAGTGGTTCAAAAATATACATGAAGATAACATCTTGAAATTTAAGGTAAAAATAATTTCCAGACCAAATGATTAGCCAATTAATACAGTTTATTCGTTGAAATTTACTGTTCATTTGGTCAAAAACTCTGGAAACAGATTCTGGTCCCATACTGTGGAAATTAAATTCTCTTGATATACACATCCAAATGAAACGTTATACCTATGAATTTAAACCTCTGGATGTGTGCTACATGGTTGTAAAATTTCATAAAATAATTTCTTTATTTACTAGGTCAAACTGAAGCCACAACAAAACTGCTACAGGACCTACATTTTTACCATTTCAGTTTCCTTTCTTTTACTTTTAATAATTGTTCCAACATGTGTAAGCCATCAAATAAGCTTCTCAATATTCAGATACATCATGTACATATGCCATAAGTATTACAAATAGTTTCATCACATAGATGGACACCTTATATGGCATTTATATACATAGATAATCCATAACATATGCTAGGATCTCAATTACTTCCATTCCTTTCTTCCATTCTTTCGCTCTTCTCTGTGCATACATTTTCCATCATGGTTGACCTAAATTGGTTGGTTATGGGAGAGTGAGATTCTAGGGAATCTCAGTAGCAAACAGTACCACTTAAATATGCAAGATGGATGCTAATGCATGATATGTAATTTCATTAAACTTTCTTTGAATAGTAACATGCCATCATGCTCTATGCTTTTACATAAAAGTGCATGGCCATGGAAAACATGTTATTCACAATACATTCAACATCATTTATCATGTCAAAACATCATTCAAATATCATATACATGTCAACACATAAGCATACAACATCAAGCACATAAAGAGGTAAGTCACTACCTTGCACTTAAGCTTTCCTCTTGATCTTTTGCACTTGCTCCCTAGCTTTCCAACCATGAAGCCTTTATGTCAATCACTTCCCAACATCTTCTTGGATGTTTCAAGGTCCTAAACACATTCATATTCATCACATAATTCATTAGGACTCATGAACTCCAACCAACTTCAAGACTAACCTTATTACACTCTTTATTATCATAACTTTTTCTAATCTTTACTAATCAACTTGGCTCTTGAACCAATTGATGTCTTGGATTTACCCCACACAATTTCATCTTTTAAATCCATTTATGAGCTTAGAATCATGAAATTACAGCTCATTCGTGGCCTGCTGTACAGAACAGAACACATGCACATAATTCTTTCAAAAATTCTCATTTTGATTATAATACTTCCCATACTTGTTTCTCCACTTTACCCCACAACTTTTCATTTTAAAACCATTGGAAGCATAAAAATCATGAAATTTGAATCACTGTTCATGCGAGTGAACAATAACAGTGAGGAATTTCAAAAACTACAACCTTGAGATTTTAATGTTTCCAAGGTTCAAAACCTTTCCAATCCTACACAAAACCAACATATAAATTCAATGGTAGCATTAAATAATTGAAATTCCATTTCTTTCTCTCATGAACAGTGCATACCGAATAGGGTACACCATGGCAAAGTCAAGAATATCAACTTGATTCAACAACCACTCACTTAACTAGCTTGTTTAAGCTTTAATCATATGTTTCTAACTTTAATTTCTTCTTTCCCCTTTCATCTAAGGTTTTTGGGAAGCACCACTCCTTAGAGAAAGCTCAACTTTTTCCCCATGAAAACCCTAAGTTCATACTCCCAAATCAAAGGAAAATAAGCTAGGAGAGATTGCTTACCTTTAATCTCTAGCTTGCTTGAACTTTGGTACCTTGAATCTTCTTTGTCTTGGCTTGAGTTTCCATTTTGAAATAGTTTCCTAAGGGTTCATGAGGCCACAACTTTTATGCAGATTTGAGGGGGTATTTATAGCCAAAATCTATGGAAAATCAATGGCCAAGATTGATGTGGTTACTATTTGATCTAAAGGCCCACATTTACTCTTGGATTTAACTTTTTCCAAAAAGAATAATTATGATATCATGTGGGATAGCTCAAGGGACACCTCATGGGGGTATGTGGTGAAATTCCATTGGGAGGAAGCTTCTGGAAAAATTCCAGTCCAATCCAGTACCGATCGGAGCAATTTCACAATAACCAGACTATTTTAAGCTCCTAATTTTTTAATAATATACCAGGATATGTATTATGTCCTAGAAATCAATGTATAGACTTCTCATACCATTGAAAATGATATACTAAATATTTATTTGCCATCCATCCCATGGAAAATGACCAAAATACCCTCAGCGACCTTTCTTGCACTATACTAGCCCTAAGGGCATAATTGTCATTTTACCCCTTTTTACACTGCCTCAAGGCATATACTGGCTCTAACTAATCATATTTATACTATGTCCCACATTTTTTGCCTATCCATATTGACCTTAATGACCTCAATCCATCATTGGTACAGTGTGGGCATCTAGGGGCATTTTCGTAATTTCATACTCTTCTTGGAATGCTCTGGACTCTGGCCCACTTAATTGTCCAGTCACTATACTGGGATCATGATGGCACCATTTGGGCCTTTGTATGGACTAATTGCCTTTATGTCATATTTCCCAAGACAACTCTCCTGATCCTATTTATCGGGTATTTTATTTCACAGTAAAATCTCGTAAGAATTCTACAGGATTCCTTTTCTAACTCTATCAATTTTTTAAATTCTTACATTAAATATGAGAATTTCTAGTAAAGTTTCATCTTATTCTGATGTCTAAAAAATACTATAATAATACTTCTGACTTATCTTAATTAATCAGGACCTCAAATCAAAATTTGGTGTTGCGTTAAACTGACCGAAATAATTTTGTCTATCTACTGGTAAAATTTGGGTCTAATCTGATTCTGGGTATTTTTGGCCTATTTTGGTTCAACTTTCTCATATTTATATTTAGGTCCCTGAACTTTTGAATAATTACACTTTGGCCCCTGAACTTTTAGCTATTTGCATTTAAGTCCCTTAACTTTTGAAAATTACACTTAAGGGCCCAACTTTGTTTCTACTTTTACTTTTTGCCTTTAACCTTTTCTACTTTGTATTTAGGTCCCTTTATTTGTTCAAGCCTCATTTAACCTTTATCATTTCTTCTAATCATCGTCATAATCCTTTTCAAACCTCTTTCCATTATCAGTACTATACAGATAGGAAAAAATTTAGATATGACACACCATGTGCTAAACCTCTAGCTAAGAAGCTTCAGTGAGGTTAGCATCTTGATTCGTCATAAGGTCTTTATGCATCCCAGTTGCGACCTGAATACTGGCTAGTCGCAACTCATACTATTTATAAGCTTTAGACGTGACCACCTCAACTTACTCGACATGACTTGACATCTATGTGTTCTTTAGTCGTGACCATAGGTCTTCTTCTGTCGTGACATGACAGCTTTGGAATTTCCAGTCTTTATTCTAACAATGGCCAACTCTTGTTCTTGGCTTTGATAAGCTTGAGTCAATTGAAACTCATTCATATCTATCTATCATAATCACATTAAATAGGGAACATATTCACATAAATGTTCAACTAACTATCATTTTATTTTATCACATCAAAACTCATATTTCATGCCATAATAGTATTTATACATGCCTTACATACATGTCAACTACATATTCGGGGTACATTATAACTATTATACATCTAAGTAATTACTTTACTTTACAATGTTTACATATTTATATTACCCCTCATCTCTTTTTACATCATTGCCTAGGGAATCATAAATTGCAAATACTTCCGCATACAGTAAAATCACAAGTCAATGAAAGTGAAATCATGCTCCTGCACCTTTTACTCATGACTAAAGAGTCTGTCGGTCACGACCTTGATTCTTCCATAAGTCTCTCTATGTTTACAGGTATCGACCAAAACATAGATCTGGTCACGACTAAAATGTGAAATCACTTAAACTGTGCATTTTGAATTAGGTCATGCAAAAATAAAAGGAGGAGGCTGGTTTTTTTCCTTATTAGGCTAAGAATCAGTACTCGAGTGCTCTCTGATCACCTTCTCCATATCTTCCATCGTTCTACACCTCTTCACAGACTTATCCACATCTCTACACTATCGATCTACCATCTTCTCATTATTTCTTCACGGCATCACATCTCGACAGTGATTGCAGTACAACAGGAGTCATGAGAGGCTAAATCTTTAATCTCTTGGTGATGGATATGATATCTTGAGCTCATAGACTAAAATGGGGAGTTTTTACTGTTTTATTTTGCATCTTCTCATGTTCTGATTGCTGATACAACTAGGGGTTTCATTGTCATATCTTAATTTTTTCCTATCTATATAATATTGATAGTGAAAAGAAGTTTGGAAAGGATTATAATGATGATCAGAAGGAATAATAAAGGTTAGATGAGTCTTAAAGGAAGAAAGGGACTAAAATGAAAAGTAAAAAAGTTCTATGGTACAAAATGGAAGTAGACTAAGCTTTTGGACATTAAGTGTAATTATGAAAAGTTTAAGGCCTAAAGTGCAATTTCTAAAAGTTCAGGGGCAAAATAGTAATTATGAAAAGTTGAGCCATAAAAGGCTAAAAACTGCTCAAAAGCATTTTAGTCCCAAATTTTACCATAAAATAGAGAAAGTTATTCTGATCATTTTAATGCAACACAGAATTTTGATTTGTAGTCCAAATAAATTGATATTAATTTTCAAAGTCAAGGAGATTATTATAGTATCCTTTGGACCTCATAATCAAATAAAATTTGGTAGTAAATTCTTATAAATAATATAAGAATTTATGAAAATGATAGAGTTCAAACAGGATTCCTGTATAATTAATTATGAAATTTATGGTGAAATCAGACACCAATAAAGGATTTGAAGAAGATGTATAAATTTTTATTAGGTCTTTTAGGTCTCAGAAAATTATGAGACTTTGTAGGAAATTCATTTTATAATAGAATAAATTTATAAAAATTTTATAACCATTAAAAGAAGTGTCTAGCATTTATTTCAAAAATTAGGATAATTTAAGAATATCAGCATAAGGAAAGTGCCTTGGGATTTGTGCCAATTAGCTATTTGACCTAAAAGAGGCCCAATATGGTGTCTTAGACAAGCCTAATAAGCCCAAGATCCAGTCTTGGAGCTTAATTCAATTTTGGATATTTTATGAATTTTTAAATTGAAAAATCAAAAGAAAATGAAGGAGCTTTAAGAGGAAGCCAAGGGTTGCACATCGTGGGACCCATAAACTATGTGCAATATGCCACATGGAAGCAAGAATAAGGAAGAAGAGTGTGGACATTTGCTAAAATGAAATAAAATAATATAAGAATTAACCTAATGGTGATTAAGGTTAACTAATCCAAAAAGTAACCAATCAAATTCAAGATTAAGGAGTTGTAATCATTAGTTGAAGGAGGGATATTCTTGTCCCAAGATGCCGAAGTTTTGGCTATAAATACCCCTATATTTCATTGCAAAACTGTGGCCCCTTGGTTCCCTTGGAGAAACTCTTGTGATTTGAAAACTCAACCAAGATAAAGGCAATTCAAAGCACTAGATCAAGGTAGCCAAGGCATATGGTATGTAATCTTTCCTAGTTTATTTAGATGTGTTTTGGAAGGATAAAACCTAGGTTTTAGTGGTTGGAAATTCCATTAAACCTATAGTATGCTTGCTGTCCAAATCTGGACAGAAATAAAGAAACAAGAAAAGCAAGATAGAATCAAGTAGAATACACTTATATAAACTACTTTAATGATTGGTTATTGAATTTAGTTGATATTCTTGACTTTGCTCTTTCTTGAGGCCTTTCGGCCAAGGCTGTTATGGATAGGAGAAGTTTCAATGATCTAATGCTTCTATTGAATTCAAAAGATGATTTTGTGTAGGATTGGATAAGTTTGGAACCTTGGAAGCATTGGAATTCAAAGTTATAATTTTCAAGTGTTCTCTGTTACTGTTCACATACATGAACAGTGATGGAATTTCATAATTTTGATGATTCCAATGGATTTAAAATGAAAAATTGTGTGGAGGAAAATAGATAAACAAGTATTGGAAGCATTGGAATCAAAATGAGAATTTTTGAAAGAAAAAGAGAAACTTTTTGGTACTGTCTAGAACAGGTTACAGTTGCTGGAATTTGGCCATTTAGAGTTCATAAATGGATTTAGAAGCCCAAATTGTGTAGGGTAAAGTCAAGACTTCAATTGTTTCAAAGACCAAGCTAAATAACAAAGATTTAAGAAAGTTACTTTAGTAGATAAAGTTTAATGTTCAAGGAAGTTGGATTGTAATGAGTTAATGGTATTACAATGTTAGGATTTGGTTTGTGAGCTCAAAGAGGGCAGTCACATCTCAAGGAAAAGTAGGAAGCAATAAATAAAGGAAAAGGATGAGGAAAGCAAGGAGTATGAGGTAGTGAACTTACCTATTTGTATGCTTATGTTGCTTGGATGCTTTATGTGATGTTTACTTACTTTGATGATGTGAAGTATGTATGATTAAGTAATGCTCTGTTTCTTTTTATGCTATGGCCATATGTTATAATTAAGATACATGGAAGCATGTAATCATTATGCAAGCATGATCATTAAGTGTACACATACTAACATCAAGCATATAGTTGCATACATTGTATGGTTTCCGTTTACTACTGAGATTTCCCCCAAAATCTCACTCCCTACATGTAACCCCCACACCAATAGGTTCATCAGAGATAGAAGAAGATGAAGATGCAAGAAGAGGAGTTAGGGGATAGATGACATGTTTAAGTGTAATTTTATGTTATAATTTATGTAATGTATGCTTAGAGGCAATACAGTTATAACTATTTATAAAAATAGCAAATGATCAAATAAATGTATGATATTTTAGAAGTATTTAGTTAACATGTCAAGCTTCGTTTTGACATCAAGAATACCTTATTTTGATGTCTATACAAAGAAAACAAAATTTTTAATGTTTGGGACCAGGAACTATTTTTCTGGAAATTTGACCAAATGAACAATAACCTTTGACGTCAGAGTTGACTCAGTTAACTGATCAATTAGTCTAAGAAATTATTTTTCCCTTAAAGTTTACGATGTTAGTTTCATGTAACTTTTTGTACCACTCTATTTCAATTTTTATAGAATTAGTTATGATTTTTCAAAGTCCATTGCTTAATCTGGAATTACCATATGAACAATACTCGTAAAGAGTGAAATTCCATATATTGTATTTGAACTTCAATGAACTCGTAAGTGATTCTAAATGCTATCGAATGGTCCCTAAGATATAAAAAAAATAAGGTGTTACATTGTTGGTATTAGAACAAAGTTTCTGGCATCAAATAGGATAATTCCCAGACCCTAAAACTAAGTAGTTAACATTATGTTAAGGTTAGGGTACTTAATAAGAAGTTAATATCAGTTAAGTCTAAATTTTGTGTGAACCAAGATGATCCCTCTCTAGATGATAGGTTCACTACTTAAAGAATGATTCATAGAAGGAACCTTAATGTCTAGAGAATGGTATGTCCAAGTCGCGATGGAGAGGTGTTTAGGTCACGACTAGTATTCATAGAGAAGATAGGTCACGATAAGTTAGGACCTGGTTGCGATGAATATATACAGAGGAGTTTAGGTAGCGATGTGGAGAGACCATTGGTTGTGATAGGAGAACATAGAGCTGTCTCGTCATGGTGAGAAGATTGAGATGGTAGCAACGGAAGTTCACAGAGAACGTGAGTCATGACTAGCCAATACTTAGGTCGCGACAAGGATGCACAGAGGATGTTTGACGCAGCAGATTGGTGTAACATCCTTATTTTCTTACGTCTTAGGAACCAAACGGTAGCATATGGAACCACTTTTAAGGTTATTGAAGTCAAATTACACAATCTGGAATTTTACTCTATCGAGTACTATTCACTGTGTAAATTCCATAGGAGTGAGTTGACTTCAAAAAATCATAATTAAATCTAGAAAAATCAAAATGAAGTGGTTCAAATTGTTACACAAAGCTAACTTAATTCTATTTCAAGAAAAAATAACCTGTTGACTACTCCTTGACCAGGCCAACGTCAGTCAATGCTCCAATTTTACTGTCAATTCCCTATACAAGTAATGTCTCTAGATCTTGAGGGCATAGACTACAGCTACAAGCTCTAGATCATGAGTGGGATAGTTCTCTTCATGTAGCTTTAGCTGTCGACAAGTATAGGCTACCACTCAACCCTGCTGCATCAACACACATCCCAACCCCTGCTTGTTAGCATCAGTATAGACTACATAAGTCGGATTTAGGTCTAGAATAATCAGCACAGGAGTCATGGTTAATCTCTGCTTTAGTTCTTGGAAATTAGCCTCGCACTACTCATCCGACTTGAACAACTGGTTCTTTCTGGTCAGCTTGGTTAACAGTAGATCAACTTGAGAAAATTCCTTTATAAATCTTTTATAATACCTTGCTAAGCCTCGAAAACTTCTGATCTCCATCACTATCCTTGGTTGTTCCCAGCTTAACACTTATTCAACTTTGCTAGGATCTATAACTACCCCTTCATGGGATATGACATGACTGAGAAAGTTAACTTCTTGCAACCAAAACTACATTTACTAAGCTTATCATAGAGTCATTTTTCTTTAAGAGTACCAAGAACAATCCTCAAATACTCTACAGTAGATTTAGAGTACACTAGGATATCATTAATGAAGACCACAACAAACTGATCTAGATAAGGCCTGAAGATCATTTTCATATAATCCATGAAAATTGTAGGTACATTTGTCAGACCAAAGTGTATTACTGTAAATTTGAAATGACCATAATGAGTCCTAAACGCAGTCTTTGAAATATCATCTACTTTAACTATGAGTTGATGATAACCTGATCTCAGATTAATCTTGGAGAATAGACTTGCTCCGACCAACTAGCCCAACAAATTATCAATCTAGGGAAGAGGGTACTTATTCTTAACTGTAATCTTGTTCAACTCCTGATAGTCAATGAACAATCTGAGACTACCATCCTTCTTCTTAACAAACAATACTGGAGCACCCCACAGAGAAATACTGGGTCAGATTAAACCTTTCTCTAGAAGCTCCTCGATCTGCTTCTCTATCTCAATCATCTCGTTGGGAGCCATATGATTTGGGGCTTTGGATACTAGTCCAGCTCCAGGTAGCATATCGATTACAAACTCCACTTCTTGTTCTAGAGGCAATCCTTGAATTTCCTTTGGAAAGACTACAGGAAATTCTTTAACTACTGGAATCATTTCAACTCCTTCTACTTCTGCTTGAATAGAAAAGAAGACCATATATCCCTGACATCCTTTCTGTAGACATTTATCTGCCTAAGCCTTCGTTAAGAAATTCAGTTTCACTTCTGGATTTACATTTGAGGCTTGTGGACAAAGAACTAGAGTTTTGTTCTTACAATCCAGCATTACATTATTGGAAGACAACTAATTCAATCCAATTATGACATCAATTTTGTGAAAGGGCATACATATTAGGTCTAGAGTAGTGTAGCAACACTCATATCGAATGACACTATTTAGGCAGACATCTGATGTAACTAATTTAGTATTTGTAGGGGTTGTCACACATATGGCATAATGCAGTTTGCTAATTGTAAGGCCTAATAGTTTAGAACACTCATAAGAAACAAAGGAATGACTTGCACCCGAATCAAACATAGCAATAACAAAATGATTATTGAGATAGATGATACCTTGAATCATCTTAGGTGATCTTTGCACATCTTCCCTTGTTAATATAAACACTCGCCCTTGAGTGCGTGGCCTTTGATCATTAGCTGCTTGTGGATAATTCCTGCAAAAATGTCCAGGTTTCCTACAAGTGTAGCAAATGTTCTGCCTCAACAAGCATATTATATCTCCATGGCTTTTCCCGCACTTGTCGCACACTATAAACCTCAGGTCTCTATTATTAGCATTGCACCTGAAGTTTCCTCTATTAGGCTTTTTGTTCTGCTACCACTGTCTTTTCCTCTTTCTATTATAGACACTGCTACTGGCCACATTTCTATTTTGGCTGGCTCTTTCAGGAACAGTGGTCTCTCTGCTCATCGGTCTTATCAACATTCGATGATTTAGGCTATTCTTAATGATTCTATAGGCCTCTACTACTTTATTAAATTGGTTGTACCGTTGAGGAGTCATCTTATCTTTTAGAGTAACATTTAGTCACCGTATCATCCTTTCCGTTATCCAATGTTCATTATCCACCTATCATAGGTAAGTGGACTATTGAGAAAGACGGATGAATTTAGTCAGGTACTCGTCAAAAGATTCTTTTTCTCTTTGTCTCAGCACAAGGAACTATGCTTCTCTTTTGTCCCTTGCAGACTAAGGGAAATACTTCTCATAAAACTATTCAAGAAATACTTCCCATATGATAGGAATGTGTCTGGCCTGTAGTAACAACTCAGTGTTCCTCCACCATCTATCGACATCTCTTTCTAGCTAATAGTTTAACATTTGTGCCTTACTCTCAGAAAAACAATCAAGTACTTTAAAAATATTTTCCAATCTGCTGATCTAGTCTTTTGCTCTCTATACATCAAATATCCCCTCAAACGTTGGAGGACTATGCTTACAGAATTTATCCATTAACTGTTGAATGCCAGCGGGGTCCACTGTCTGTCCAGTATGTCTTGTTTGCTCAACTATCTGTTGAACTATCTCTAGTTATGTATTAGCTATACCTACAGATTCTGGTTGCCATAAATTCTCTACCGCTTTTGCTACAGCCGCTACTATGGCAGCATCCCTTTCCTATTCACTCCTCACTTGAGCTGCTCTTACTTCTTCAATCAGCTTCTGTTATTGTTCTAATCGTTCTAGAATTAACTGGTTAATGTCTCCAGCATTCTGGGGTTCTCTCGAAGAACTAGCTCTTCTTGTTCTTACCATTTTGTTTTACTATTGTAATAGGATAGGAGTATCATAACTAACATAATTCATAGTCTATTCAAAACATAGCATACAACAAGTTCAGTAGCATTACATAGATTTTTCATAACATACATACATATGCAATATCATCACTGGTCATAAGTACATAGATCATAGTAGCATTCATAGATACAATTATTACATTATGCTTCCTCATAATGGATCTTAATAAACTTCTCTATCATATAGATCAGTCATGGATGTCCTCATAAGGTTCCTCATCAAAGTACTGGTCTAACCCTACTCTCTATGTCACTGTGAGAGGCAAACTATCATCCATGATATTAGTCTAAGCCTCAAGAGTAAGGGTATATGGATCATAAGTTTGATAGGCTTCTCGTACTCTTGTTATGAAGTCCATGTAACTTCTATAGTCTTGATCTACTTCTCTACTCAACATTCATCCTATGTCATACAATTGTCTAGCTAGTTCCACAGCTTTCCTAAAATGTTCTTCATTCATATCCTCCCCAGGGGTTAGCTCTATAACCTAGTGATTGTCCAAACGTATCTCTACCATTGGCTTTTTCATTCCACTGGGACCTGGGATATCTGTATGGTTTGGTATATAACTAGGTCCAGTTACATCATCTGTATGGTTAGGTCCATGTACTTCAACTGAGTTAGGCACTTGACTTGGACTAGGAACATCTACCTCAGTAGCCTGCCTAGGTATAGGTTCTGTAGCTCCCCCAACATAGGAGTAACCTATATCAAATTGTTCTTCCAAAGAGTCCACTATATCTCTATCATCTACCTGATATGCATCCTCTATACACTAGGGTCAGCCTTTTTAGGAGGTACAACATTAATAGGTGGGGCTAGAATAGGTTCCTCAGGTACACCTCATCTGATGACTCATCTGTCCTATTTGATCCAACTGAACAACTATCTATCCTGTCCAATTTTGAGTCACTACTGAAATCTCTGATATGGATCACTAGAGGAAGGCCAAACTCTGGATCATTTACCAATGCCTCAACCACTTATGGGTTAAGTCCTGGCCTATCTGAACTAAATACCTCAGGCATAGGATCCCCTAGTTTATTGTGGTTTTTGATGCTGATATAGACTCAGTCATCTTTACCCTGCAATAACTAACTTAATGTTAATTATGTTGTTGTTTACTTATATATCAGTATATAAATAATCTATTCAGAGTATTTTCTAAGCCAGAATCCTTTGCTCTTATACCAAAATATCATATCCTTATTTTCAACCTCAATTATACTCATTCATAAGTCATTGGAACTAATTATGTAGCCTTTAGAAGAATTGCTCTCAGGTATTGTTCACGTTACTGTTCATTTGGTAATTCTAGAACATGTACCCTATTTTGAAAATTCATAATTAAATGTATAAAAATTGAAATAGGGTGGTTACAATTTTTAATGAAATCTATTTCATTGAACTTTGAGGGAAAAGTATAAAACTGAGGTTCCATTGTCCTAATGAAATCAGTTTATTCGTTGAAAAATATTGTTCATTTGGTAAAATCTGAAAGTTCTAGTTTTCTTGCCTTAACTTCAAAAATTCATTTCTCTTTCATTACTTGTCCAAATCAACCGTGTTACCTATGGATTTAAATCTCTAGACGTTCTCTTTAAGTTCACAAAATTTAATGGAAAAACTCGTTCATTTGCAATATGAAATTAACGTCAGAACGTTACTGCCTCCAATGGCTTACTTTATCTCTATTCCATATTTTAACTCCAACACTGGAAAATCATAACAGATTGAATACTTAACCAATTGAGGTGTTAGCTATTATCATTTAAATCTATGTATCTTAGCTATTATCATACCAAATTTCAGATTTATACTCACGGAGTTAGGCATCATAATCATCGTCACAACGTCACAGCCTCATAACACAATTACATAATCACACATCATGCATACTACCATATCCTTCTAAAGTGTCATGTAAGTGCTATAACTTATAATACAAATTGATCTATCTATGTTTACCCTCTTTCCTTGAGAAGTTCCAGCACCTATAATATGGTTATGCATATGCGAGGAATGAGATTTCATGGAAATCCCAATTACAAGGCATACAAACCATAATATCATGCATGATTAATTGAATACTTAACATGTTATCATGAGATGGGAGCTACTTCATAATGGTACATAAGAAAAATCTAACATTCATATTGTCATGACATAAGTTGCAAGGAGTTGCAATCATTCATACTTCATCATCAACATGATGACACATCTCATGCTCAACCAAACACCATAATCAACAAGTAAGCAAGCAATTAAACAAACATGAAACTATAGTTAGGTATTCTTGCTACCTCTTAGATATCCTTGTCAAGGTCTTCATGAGATGATTTATTTCCTTCACAAATGTCAAAACCTAGCCATTACAAAGTAATATCAAGTTACAACTCAACTTGAACACAAAATCAAGACTAGGTTTTCACTAGTTCCCTTTATTTCTCTATTTTATGTTTCATACTTCCACCTTCCCAAAATAAATTCTCATAGTTCATTCCAACATACTTTTTCATGTAGAATCCAAATATGAAACTAGAATTTCCAAAATCAAAACACCTCAAAAGCTGCTGTGCTTAACCAAACTAAAACCCTTGATTTCTAAAAATTCACATTTTGATTCAAATGCTTCCAATACTTGTTATCCTACTTTATCCCCACACAATTTTCCATTTTAAACTCATTGGAAACATCAAAATAATGAAATTCCAATATATGAATAGTGTCACGCACAGTAACAGCAATGAACACAAAACCCTAACTTCATGCATACTTGGATTCCCAAGCTTATACCGCTTGATTCTAGCTTGTTTAAGCTTGTCTAAACTATCCATAGCATAAAACTCATATTCTAACCATATATGGGCTGCACTTCCAGCAGCAACCATGAGAGAAATATGGCACAAAAACCCCTTAAAATCAAGAGCTAACTTAATAGAATTAAGCTCAAGATCAAGGGAGATGATTACCTTGATTGTTGCTTCAAGTCGTGCGCTTCTTTCTTGGTTGAATGGATATTTTGCAAGAGGTTCACTATAGTTTTCAAGGCATGCCAAACCATGCTGAATAGGGGGTATTTATAGATGAGCTTGAGTGCAAATAGATAGCCAAGGTTGCTTTAGTTACTATTTGATCTAATAGTCCATATTCATTCTTAATCTTGGCTTGCCCTTGAAGCCATGCTTTTGGCTCCATGCATGACATCATTTAGAGGCATGTTTGGCTAGAAAAAGTAAAATATACTTATAGAAAAAATTCTAGTCCAGTCCGGTATTGATCGGAGCAGTTTCATAAAAGCTAGACTATTTTCTATTCCTAATTTTTATAATATTGCAAGATATGTATTCTATCCTGGAAATCAATGTATAGGTTCCTTATACCATTGACATTGTTAAACTGAGTATTTATCTGCCATCCATCCCTTGAAAAATGACCAAAATACCCTTGGTGTCATTTCTTGCACTATATTAACCCTAAGGGCATAATTGTCATTTTACCCCTCTTTGTACTACCTCAGAGCATATACTGGCTCTAACTAATCATATTTATACCATATTGCACATTTTTAGCCTATCTAGAATGACCAAAATTCCCTCCATCTATCACTGGTACAATATGGGCATCTAAGGCATTTTCATAATTTCACATTTCTCATGGACTGCTCTAGACTCTGGCCCACCTAACTATCCAGTCACCTTATTAGGCTCATGATGGCGCCATTTGGACCTTGGCATGGGCTCATTGCCTTTATTCCCTTTTATGCACAAATCCCAAGATAACTCTCCTGATCTTACTTATCGGGTATTCTTTTTCACCGTAAAATCTCTTAAGAATTCTACAGGACTCCTCTTCTGACTCTGTCAGTTTTATAAATTCTTATATTTAATATAAGAATTTATAGTAAGGTTTCATCTAATTTTGAGATCTAAAAAATACTGCAATAATTCTTGCTAACTTTAGGAATTTATATCAATGATTCCGGGCATTTTTGAGCATTTTTTAGTTCAACTTTCTTATACTTACATTTAGGTCCCTAACTTTTGACATATCTACATTTAGGTCCCTAAACTTTTGGAAATTATTACTTTTGGCCTAAATCTTGTTTCTTCTTTAACTTTTGGCCTTTGACCTTTTCTACTTTGCATTTAGGTCCCTATATTTTCCTTAGGCATCTCAATCTAATATAGTTTATTCTAAGAATCTCATGTCCATTTCCTATAAACTGTATAGTTACATTAGGTAAGAAAATTAGGGATATGACATAGTATTATAACTCTATCAAAATAAATGGTATACAGAAATAGCAGAAGATAACAGTAAAGAGATTGTTTTCATATTACTCTTCAGATAAGAGTTAGGTTTAAAATAGATGGCTCTCAGATAGAGCTAGATTCATATGAATTCATATCACTCTTCAGATAAGAGTTAGATCTGCTACAGATTGCTCGTAGTTAAAGCATAGTTCAAATACCTCGTATTTAGAGCACAAATTGAAATGAGAAGTTATGATAAGGCCATAGCAACATAATGCAATGGTAGGTGGTTAGATCATAATTAGTAAACCACAATAAAGTAAGAAAGATGAGAAGGAACTCCTGAGTAAGAGAGGAAATAAGTAAAGTCTTAGTAAATAATATGGGCTATTGAATGTATTTCTTAAAATTTATTGATTGAGTTATCAACAAGTTGAAGCAGTTAACATTATAACTTAGTCTGTTGGTTTGAGATCTTTAAGAGATAATGATACAATACAACATAATCACAAAGGGTTATGGAGGATCGCAGTTAGATCCTAGCATGGCTCAAGGGTCACAGTTAGATCCTAACAACTTTAGAGTCATAGTTAGATTCTGAAGAGGCTTACGGTTGATCGCAGTTAGATCCTGAGGTCACAATTAGACTTAGCCTAAGGAAAGTAATGAGCCATGGATAAATGAGAATAGTACAATATCTCTCTAGAAAGATAATTACCAAAGACGAAGTTAATATAAGGAAGCTTCACGAGTTGATTAACTCATCCAGAAAACTTATTTACAATGATTTTCCTTAAATAACATATATTATATACAGACTGAACTTAGTTTTCTCTAAAATGAAGGAGTTCAAATTCAAGTCTGGGTGCTCATATTCAAAAGTTTTGTAGAAGTAGGCCTGAGGAATAGAGAAGAGAACCCCATATGCTTTGAGAATAGAAAAGTATGAGTAGATAGATCCTTCAAATAAGGATAAAGAAATTAAAAGGCTAGTAAGACCCAGATAAGAGGGTCTAAGATAGAGTTATGTAAGATGCTAACAAGAGCTATGAAAAGCTAGAAAGGGTTATGAACAGTAAGAGATTAGAACCCTTATGTCAAGTCCAAATGAAATGGATTTGAAAGGAAATATTTAGAAGAATTTTCTCAAAAAGCTAGCCAAATTCTAAGTTAAAGAGAATGTTTTACTTAATGTATTCGAGAGAATTTGATATGAAAGAAATGGACACTACTCACAAGTCTAATATGGTGAGAAGTCCATATGCAAATAGATGCATAAGTAAGTAAGCAAGTAATAGAATGAAGTAGAGTTAAACTCTGATTAAGTTGATTTAGAATAGAAGAATGAGCACAGTAATGATATAAAGATCTGCAGATATGGAAAATACTTTGCTAAGATGTTAAGATAGAAAGATAAGAGGTAGATACCCCAATCCTTAGTCATAAAGTGAGAAAAGAAGATCTATCCAAGATTGTTGACTAAGGTGCCAAGTAAATTTCAAGGACAAAATTTATTTTAAGGGCATAGAAATGGCATATCCTAATTTGTCCATATCCGTATAATATTGATAGTGTAAAGAGGTTTGCAAAGGATTATGACGATGATCAGAAGGAATAATAAAGGTTAGATGAGTTTTGAAGGAATAGAGGAACTAAAATGAAAAGTAAAAAAGTTCCATGGTGCAAAATGGAAGTAGACTAAGCTTTAGGCCATTAAGTGCAATTATGAAAAGTTGAGGGCCTAAAGTGCAATTTCCAAAAATTCAGGGGCAAAATGATGATTATGAAAAGTTAAGCCAGAAAAGGCTAAAAACTACCCAGAAGCATTTTAGTTCTAAATTTTACCATAAAAATAGAGAAAGTTATTCTAATCATTTTAATGCAACAAATAATTTTGATTTGAGATCCTGATAAATTGATATTAATTTCCAAAGTCAGGGAGATTATTACAATATCCTATGAACCTCATAATTAGATAAAATTTGGTAGTAAATTCTTATAAATAATATAAGAATTTATGAAACTGACAGAGTTCAAAAAGGTAAAGTGACTTCCCTATTCTTTATGTAAGAAAGGGTTGAGTCTATACCCTAATAAGAGGGTAATATGGCAGCCTAAGTGAAACAAGTAAATGATTCAGGTTCCTAAATAAATGATCAGGACCTAGTAATTAAGGTGATTAAGGGACATAATGTTTTAAAGTCTACCTAGTTCATTGCTTCATTGCAATGTGAGTATAAGGGATGGTTGAACAGATGTATGTGATAGTGATATGGCATAGGGGCCAATCATTGTCTTATGAATATTGTTGATTTATGAATTTATTAATTGTGTTATCATATTATTTGCATGTTTACTATGATGACCATCCTTGGATAACTCATGATCTTATCCAAAATGTCCCTAGTCGGTCACTTACACGGGAGCAGAGATGAAATAAGACCAGTATGACTTTGTAGATGTATAGAGGTATAAATGAAAGTCATAGGCACATGTAAAAGTACAAGGTGTTGGACCGACCCGCTATGAGAGAGCTGTATGGGTTAAGTCATAAGCTTCTCTCATATACAAACCATGTCACTATGCCCTTTGACTTGAGATCATCATGGATTCCTACATGACAAACGCTCAGCTTTGACCTAGTCAAAAGTCACTTTTGACCGAGTGATCATAAAGATTATGTTCGGGCTTAGTGGTTTTTCGCGCGGAGGAATGTGAATGGTCAAGATGGAATTTGTCCCTCACATTCGTAGAGAGATATTAATGGGCCCCTCGATAAGTGAGTCTGAGAAATGTATGGCCATACTGTAATGGAAAGGTAGTTCCATTTCTATAGTCAGACTACTCAGGGATAGAGAAAGTAACGGTCAGGAATAGGAGGATGACATTCTCCATGCCTCATCCACGACCAAAATATCGTGTGACAAAAGGGACATGATATGGTTGTATAAAAGGTTACATCGTTCATCGATCCTCATGTGATTTGGGTAGTCGTGATATCTTGCTAGAGATCGCTTGCGACTTGTGAGTCAGTATAGTAAATAACCCATTGCCAACTTCATATGGGCCTATAGGGTCGCACACAAAATAGCCCAACACGAGCTGTAATGTCCAAATTCATTGAATCTAAGACATGTCCAGATTCAATAAATGATTCAGGGTAGATGTATATATTTATTTATATTTATATTCGTATATATATAAATTCGTATATATATTATATATAAGAGATATTCACAAGATTTAATTTATAAGGATAAATTAAATCTCTATCACATTTGAATTTGAAATTCAAATTGATATGATATCTCATATAAGAGATATTTACAAGATTTAATTTATAAGGATAAAATTAAATCTCTATCACGTTTGAATTTGAAATTCAAATTGATATGATATCTTAAATTTGATTTATGAGAATAAATCAAATGTAATTCCATCTTATCTTTATTTTAAATTAAATAAATGGGTGAATTAAATCTGTGGGATGGATTTAATACAAACACTTTTTATTTAATTAGTTTCTTATCAAATTATACAATATCATATATTGTATTAATTTTAGAATTAATATAAGATTAATTCCAAAAATCTAAGTCTGTGGTAACAGGCTTAACATCTCATATATCTGATATTTAGGAACTACAATTGGGATAGAAAAAAAGTGCGAACGGGAATCCGTAAAAGGTTTGCAGATAAGAAACTGCCGAAATAGAGACGGAGAGGACGAATTCTTGAGTAAGCCCTGGAAGGACAGGAGGCGCTAGCACATCATTTGTGGTTGGAACGCTGTTCATGTGGATATCAGTGAGGAAGCTGACCTGAGTCGTCAACTTCTTTTGATCAAAAAGAGATCACGGGCCGCGGAGAGAAGCTATGGACGTTGCAACCAGAAGCTGAGAAAGTCACGACTGAATACTGAGGGTAATACTTCTTTCCACTTGACTTAAACACATACGGTATATCCTGGCAAGGAATGGAAAAATGTTTAAGTTAATTTTCGCTGCGTGTCTTCCAATTCCTTACAGTGGTATCAGAGCCATGCCATTTTGTGTTTAAGTTAGGCTTGATTGTTGATTCATATAATATGTGTTAGTCGTAGCCGATCATATGATAATATGCGTTTTATGTGTGACATATAAGGGATCCGTATTATGTATGACATAAAAGGAATCTTAAAGGGAATTGAAATCGGTGGTGATACGTTTTGATTTGATCAATTAACATAGATGGGGTCTAAGAAAACCGAATTCAGATTCGTGATTACCTGTTCGTAGCGCAATATAACTGTAACATATACTGTTTTGTGAATATTTTAGTTTTGAAACATTAATTACCCTTCAATTAAATCTGAATGTTGATTCTTGAATGCTTGGGTATGGTGAACAATATGGCTCTAGATTGCAAGTGTTGTAATTTTTAAATACGGCCTGTGTGTCGTGCCTTCCTATATATACTTTCAATGTACCTTCTCTTCTCATCTCACTCCCCTCGAATGTTAAAAGACGTTTCTATATGTAATTTCCCTCTTCTTACTAGAGAACTCGTCTCATTGGCTTGAGGGGACTTAGGATAGGTGAGCCATATTGTATCACGTTTAAATTATGCATCTTATGATTATACCAGAAACATGCATATTACTTGTATAAGATACAAACTGAGAAGCATGCATTCTTATAAACCAGATAGTTAAATTAATCCCTCCAAATGAAATCTTAAGTCATAATGCCATCAATTTATGAACACTTTTCAAAACCTCGATCGCTCAATTATGGACTCCACCAAAGTGGGTGCTTTTGAGTTATCTTGGGGAGATAAGCAAGAGTAATGGTGCTACTCTCACATGTTTATTATTGTTTGACTTAATTGAGATTAACAAAATGGTCTTGGGTCTCAAGGCATTAGATGGGATTACAAACATGATAGATCATATGATGATAGAATCCCATGAACATCTAAGAGTTACATTTGATGTAATTGGTAAAGGTGTTACCTACCTAAATAACTTAATTTAAGCATCTTGCCAAAATGGACTTAAGTTTGAGGCAAATATGGATCTTAGCCCACTAACTATTGCATTGAGGGTTTTATTTAGTTGGAGATTGCTAATTAAATTGCATATTTTAATTGTAGAATCATGACGACTAGTAATACTTGTACATTATCGCTGCGATCTGTCCTTGAGAAGGACAAACTCAATAGGACAAACTTTCTTGACTGGTTTAGGAACTTGAGAATTGTTCTCAAGCAGGAAAGAAAGGTGCATGTCCTAGATCAACCCATTCTTGAGGAGCCAGCGGTCAATGCTCCTAGAGCTCAGAGAGATGCTTACACGAAGCATAAGGAAGACTCTATCGATGTGGGATGCTTGATGCTAGCCACCATGGTTCTGGAGCTCCAAAGAGATCTGGAACACATGGAGGCTTATAAGATGATTGTGCATCTCAAGGAAATGTTTCAGCAACAGGCAAGGCAAGAGAGGTATGAGACCACTAAAGCCTTACATTCCTACAAGATGGCTGAAGGTGCATCAGTCAGTACTCATGTCTTAAAGATAAAAGGGTATATTGATCACCTTGAGAGGCTTGGATTTCCCATGAGCTAGGAGTTAGCTATGAATTTGATCTTGAACTCACTCCCAAAAAGTTATGACCAGTTTGTCATGAACTATAACATGAACAATATGGATAAATCTATTTCTGAACTGCATGGGATGCCTAAAACTGCTGAGCTGAGTCTTAAGAAGAAGCCCAGTACTGTTTTGATGGTTCAAAAAGGAAAGGGTATGAAAAAGAAAGGCAAAGGCAAGGGGAAGGGTCATGGCTCATCAGGTAAGACAAAGAGTCAGGCAAGCCTGAAACCAAGCCTACACCAAAGAAGGAAAAGCCTCTGAAGGAAGGAGTCTGCTTCTTCTGCAATGAACCTGGTCATTGGAAGAGGAATTGCAAACTCTACCTCGAAGATCTGAAAAAGAACAAGAAGGATAGCGGGGATATCGCTTCAGGTATTTATGTTTTAGATATTCATCTTTCTACTTCCACCTCATGGGTATTAGATACTACATGTGGTTCTCACATTTGTACAAATATGCAGGGACTAAAGGACAGTAGGAAGCTGAAAAGGGCGAGGTTGACCTACGAGTTAGAAACAGAGCAAGGGTTGTTGCGTTAGCTATAGGCACTAATAAGTTAGTTCTGCCCACTGGGCGTTTGTTAGTTTTGAACAATTGCTATTATGTTCCTGCTTTAAGTAGTAACATTGTTTCACTTTCTTATTTGGATAAGGAAGGTTTACTTCCATTACTGGGAATAGTAGATGTTCTATTTATCGTAATGATATTTCCTATGCTCATGGTGATTTGCATGTTGATCATTACATATTAAATTTGGAACAACCCAATCATGGAAATATCTATAACATAACTGCCAAAAGGGTCAAACCAAACAATTTGAATCCCACATACCTCTGGCACTGTCGTCTGGGCCACATAAATGAGAAACACATTTCCAAACTCCATCAAGATGGATTTCTAAACTCATTTGATTTTGAATCATATGACACTTGTGAGTCTTGTTTGTTAAGAAAGATGACAAAGTCACCTTTCACTGGGCACAGTGAGAGGGCCATTAATTTATTGGGCCTCATACATACAGATGTGTGTGGACCGATGAACACAAATGCCAGAGGAGGCTATTTGTACTTCATAACATTCATAGATGATTTTAGCAGATATGGGTATATCTATATGATGAAACATAAATCTGAATCTTTTGAAAAGTTCAAAATATTTCAAAATAAAGTACAAAACCAGCTTGGCAAAACAATTAAAGCCCTTCGATCTGATCGGGGTAGTGAATATTTGAGCCAAGAGTTCATAGATCATCTTAGGAGTCATGGGATAGTCTCACAATTAACTCCTCCAGGGACACCACAATGGAATGGCGTTTCTGAACATAGGAATCAAACACTATTAGATATGGTTTGATCCATGATGAGTCGATCAGATCTTCCGCCCTCCTTTTGGGGCCATGCCCTAGAGACAGCTGCATTCACACTCAATCGTGTTCCATCTAAGACAATTGAAAAGACTCCATATGGGATATGGACTAGGAGGACGCCTAGGTTGTCTTTCCTCAAGATTTGGGGATGCGAGGTCTATGTTAAGCAACAAGCCTCAGATAAATTAGCGCCCAAATCCTCAAAGTACCTTTTTGTGGGATATCCTAAGGAAACCAAGGGATATTACGTCTACAACCTTACTGATAACAAAGTATTTGTTGTCAGAAATGGTATCTTTCTCGAACGAGAATTTATCTCTAAAAGAACCAGTGGGAGTAAGGTTTACCTCGAAGAAGTTCGAGAGCCACAAGACACCATATAACTGCAGATGGAAAACAGAGAAGATTCACAATAAGTTGTTGAGACTCCTCAAGTCACGCAAGGTCCATAAAAATCTAATAGGACACGACTTCAGCCTTAGAGATATGGATTTCTGATTTTTGATAGTCGTGATGTGTTGCTTATTGAGCATAATGAGCCGACTACCTATCGAGAAGCTATAGTGGGACCAAACTCTAAAAAATGGCTTCATGCCATGAAGTCTGAGATGCAATCCATGTACGACAATAAGGTTTGGACCTTAGTCGACCCGCCTAAAGGTGTAAAAACTGTTGAGTGCAAGTGGTTTTTTAAGGAGAAAACTGACATGGATGGCAATGTAAATGTCTTCAAGGCACGACTAGTTGCAAAAGGATTTACTCAAACTCATGGTATGGACTATGATGAGACCTTTTCCCCAGTTGCAATAGCCAAATCAATCAGAATCCTCTTTGCCATAGCAGCATATTATGACTATGAAATATGGCAGATGGATGTCAAGATAGCCTTCCTTAAAGGAAAGCTCCTTGAGGATATGTACATGACACAACCTGAAGGGTTTGTGCGTTCCGAGGACTCTGGTAAAGTGTGCAAGCTTTAAAGGTCCATTTATGGACTGAAGCAAGCCTCTCAGAGTTGGAATCATCATTTTGATATAGTCAAAGAGTTTGGATTTCTTCAAAATATTGATGAACCTTGTGTGTACAAGAAGGTTAGTAAGAGCACAATTGTGTTTTTGGTATTCTATGTCAATGACATCCTACTTATTGGGAGTGACATTCCTACCTTGCAGATTGTCAAGTCTTGGTTAGGAAAGTCTTTCTTGATGAAAGACTTGGGTGAAGCCACCTACATCCTAGGAATCAAAATCTATAGAGATAGATCTAAAAGACTTCTAGGACTCAGTCAGAGTACATACATACATAAAATACTGCATAGGTTCCGTATGCACGAATCAAAGAGGGATTTCATACCCATGTCTCATGGTATTCACCTCAGCAAAGATCTGTGTCCTAGTACATCTGATCAGTGAGGACGCATGAGTAAAGTTCCATATGCCTCGGCCATAGGATCTATCATGTACGCCATGTTATGTACTCGATCGGATGTCTCGTTTGCCTTAAGTATGACTAGCAGATATCAACAGGACCCTAGTGAGGGCCATTGAACTGCTATCAAGAATATCCTTAAGTACTTAAGAAGGACTAAGGACTTATTTTTGGTCTATAGTGGATTGGATGACAAACTATGTGTAACTGGTCACATAGATGCGAGTTTCCAAACTGACCAGGATAACCAAAAATCGCAGTTTGGATATATATTCCTCCTCAATAATGGAGCAGTAAGCTGGAAGAGCTCTAAGCAGGGCACTGTAGCAGATTCTGCAATGAAAGCTGAGTATATAGCAGCATCTGATACAGCTAAGGAAGCCGTTTGGAATAGGAAGTTTATCACGGAACTAGGGGTGATACCTACTATCTTAGATCCAATAACTTTGCTCTGTGACAATAGCAGTACCATTGCACAAGCCAAAGAGCCTAGGTCACATCAAAGGACCAAGCATATACTCAGGTGATTTCATCTCATCAGAGAAATCAACGATAGAGATGATATAAAAATATGAAAAGTAGCAGGAGAAGATAATGTTGCTGATCCTCTAACAAAGCCGTTTGTGCAGGCAAAGCATGAGCGTCATGTTAGGTCAATGGGAATTAGTCAAATTAATGATTGTATCTAGTGCAAGTGGGAGGCTCTTGGAAATTATGCCCTAAGGGCCAATCATTATCTTATGAACATTATTGATTTATGAATTTATTAATTGTGTTATCATATTATTTGCATGTTTACTGTGATGACCATCATTGGATAACTCATGATCTTATCTTAAATGTCCCTGGTCGGTCATCTATGCGAGAGCAGAGATGAAATAAGACCAGTATGACTTTAAAGATGTATAGAGGTATAAATCAAAGTCATAGGCACATGTAAGAGTACAAGGTGTTGGACTGACCCGCTATAAGAGAGCTGCATGGGTTAAGTCATAAGCTTATCTTATATACAAACCATGTCACTATGCCCTTTGACCTGAGATCATCATGGATTCCTATATGACAAATGCTCAGCTTTGACCTAGTCAAAAGTCACTTTTGACCGATTGATCATAAAGACTATGTTCAAGCTTAGTGGTTTTTCTTGCGGAGGAATGTGAATGGTCAAGATGGAATTTGTCCCTCACATTCATAGAGAGATATTAATGGGCCCCTCGATGAGTGAGTCTGAGAAATGTATGGCCATACTGTAATGGAAAGGTAGTTTCATTTCTATAGTCAGACTACTCAGGGATCGAGAAAGTAACGGTCAGGAATAGGAGGATGACATTCTCCATGACTCATTCATGACCAAAATATTGTGTGACAAAAGGGACATGATATGGTTGTATAAAAGGTTACATCGTTCATCGATCCTCATATGATTTGGTAGTCATGATGTCTTGCTAGAGACCACTTGCGACTTGTGAGTCAGTATAGTAAATGGCCCACTGCCAACTTCATATGGGCCTACAGTGTCGTACACAAAATAGCCCAACAAAAGCTATGATGTCCAGATTCATTGAATCTAAGACATGCTAGATTCAATGAATGATCTAGGGTGGATGTATATATTTATTTATATTTATATTCATATATATATAAATTCGTATATATATTATATATAAGAGATATTTACAAGATTTAATTTATAATGATAAATTAAATCTCTATCATGTTTGAATTTGAAATTCAAATTGATATGATATCTCATATAAGAGATATTTACAAGATTTAATTTATAATGATAAAATTAAATCTCTATCATATTTGAATTTGAAATTCAAATTGATATGATATCTCAAATTTAATTTATAAGAATAAATTAAATGTAATTCCATCTTATCTTTATTTTAAATCAAATAAATGGGTAAATTAAATCTGTGGGATGGATTTAATACAAACACTTTTTATTTAATTAGTTTCTTATCAAATTATATAATATATGATATTGTATTAATTTCAGAATTAATATAAGATTAATTTCAAAAATCTAAGTCTGTGGTAACAGGCATAACATCCTATATATCTGATATTTAGGAACTACGGTTGGGACAGAAAAAAAGTGTGAACGGGAATCCACAAAAGGTTTGCAGATAAGAATCTGCCAAAATAGAGACGGGGAGGACGAATTCTTGAGTAAGCCCTGGAGGAACAAGAGGCGCTAGCACGTCGTTCGTGGTTGGAACACTGTTTGTGTGGATACCAGTAGAGGAATTCGACTTGAGTCGTCGACTTCTTGCGATCGAAAAGAGATCACTATCCGCAGAGAGAAGCTGTGGACGTCGCAACCATAAGCTGAGAAAGTCGCAACTGAATACTGAGGGTAATACTTCTTTCCACTTGACTTAAACACATATGGTAGATCCTGACAAGGAATGGAAATTTTTTTAAGTTAATTTCCGCTACGTGTCTTCCAATTCCTTACAGTTACATCTACTTGCAATTGTAATATGATGACAAGCATGTTAGAGAATGCTTAAATGATTGCATCTCCTTGCATATTATGCATGATAGAGTATACTATGATAAATTAATACTTCCCTCACGCAGTACATACAGGGTATAGTATACCAGATGAGAAAGTTATGTTGCTCACATGCCCTACGACATACAATTAGATGATTCAACTTAGCAAGGATGAAGCAATAACAAAGTGCTAAACTATAAAGTTAGCTACTTGATTATCAGAAGATAGAAAGAGAATTTATGATCAAACTATGATAGTCAATGGGATAGAGAATGAGATTAAACGATGAGAATGATATGAGAAATTCTTGAATGATGGGGAAATGAGTAAAGTCCTGATAGATAATATTGGCTTCTGTGAACATTTTTGGGGAATTATCTATGGAGTTAACAACGATATAGAAGTGACCAACCTTGTAACTTTGTTCGTTGGTTTAGGTCTTCCAGAGATGAGAATACAGTACAATGGAATCACAGTAAATTCCAGAGGATTGCAGTTAGATCCTTGTATAGCTCACAAGGTCGTAGTTAGATCCTGAAAGGCTTATAATTGATCGCAGTAGATCCTGAGGGTCACAGTAGACTAAGCCTAGAGCAAGAAAGTAATGAGCTATAAGTACAATATGTCTTTGGAAAGACGAACACCAAGGAAAAGTTAAGGTATATAAGCTTCACAAGTTGGTTAACTCGTAACAGAGAGAGTACCCATGATGCTAGTTTCAGATAGCCTTATTACTATCAGGGACTGAACTCAAAATCTCCTTACACGTATCAGGAACTAAGTGATCAAAGTTAAAGCTGTTAATCCTGAGTTCCAAGGATTTATGAGAATGTTTCATATGATATGAGAAAGGGTCAAATGAGAATAAAGAGATCTTTACAATGAGATTACAAAGACTAAAAATAAAGGTAAGTAGATCCTCTAGATAAGGATAAAGAGATTAAAAGGCCAGATAGACCCAAGAGAGATAGTAGAAGGTGGGTATAAGATAGTGAAGTACTAGGGTTAAAGCCTATGAGCACCAGTGCTTTAGATTTTTCTCTGCATATTTCAGTTAAACATGCTCAGGCAAGGGCAGTCCAATGATGGGTGACCCCTTGGGAAGTGATGAAAAAAAAGTGTGAATGCCACAAGAAATTGGCATATATGCACAAAGCTATGTAAAATGATAGAAATAGCTATGAAAAGCTAGAAAGCGTTATGAATAATAAGAGACTAGAACCCTTATATCAAATCCAAATGAAATGGATTTGAAAGATGGACTATGATATAGCCAGATTTAGCCAGGTATGCCATTTTATGACATGAAAGAGATGAAATGAGATATGTTATGAAAAGTATGTAATGAGTTATGTTATGAGAGATATGTTAAGAAGTACAATATGAAGTGGCTTTATAGCTAGCCCTATAAACAGATAGAGAGGATCCCTTTTTGTAAGGGATAAGATGTTTGAATGATAAGTTATAGGTGAAAGAGCCAATTAGAGCTTTCACTCCTTGTATAAAATGCCAGGCATTATGTTATGTTATATTTGTAAAATATGCTAAAGCTCTGAATGTTAGAGCAATATAAGCTCTATGTGATAGAGTTGTGCAAGCTTTGAGTGTTAGAGCTGTGCATATTAAGAGAAGGAATGCTTAAGCTCCGATGTTAGAGCTTTGCATTCATGAGCAGGGATATAGTCCTATAGCATGCTAGCCAAGCATTATGCATGTTAGAGTATGTGCTTCTATATGCTCCTATTTAGTAATAGAGCAACGAAAGAAAGAATGATGAATAATTGCTCTAAGAAGTATGATGAATCATTAACAGAAACTCCCGAATATAGCAGTAATCGAGAGAGTTTAATATGAAAGAAATTGACACTACTCACAAGCTTAGTATGGTGAAAAGTCCATATATAGATAGATGCATAGCAAGAAAGTCCAGGAAAAGTGTAAAATTATGAAAATGCCCCTGGATGCCATACTGTACCAGTGTTAGATGGAGGTCATTTTGGTCATTCTGGACAAACAAAAAATATAGGACATAGTATAAATATGATTAGTATAGCGTAAGAAAGGACACCAAGGGTATTTTGGTCATTTTCTAAAGGATGGATGGCAGATAAATATTCAGTATATGAATTTTAATGATATGATAAGCCTAGACATTGATTTCTAGGACAAAATACATATCCTGGTATATTATAAAAAAAAATAGGAACAGAAAATAGTCCGGTTACTGTGAAACCTCTCCGATCGGTACCGGATTGGACTAGAATTTTTCTAGAAGCTTCCTGGCATGGTAAGAACACCACATACCCCCATGAGGTGTCCCTTGAGATGTCCCACATGATGTCATAATTATTCTTTTTAGAAAAAGTTAAATCCAAGATTAAATGTGGGCCTTTAGATCAAATACCCCCTCATTCTGCATCAAAACCGTGGCTTCATGGAACCTTAGGGAAACTCTTGCAAAATGAAAACTCAAGCCTAGACAAAGAAGATTCAAGGTACAAAAGTTCAAGCAAGCTGGAGATTAAAGGGAAGCAATCTCTCCTAGCTTATTTTCCTTTGATTTGGGAGCTTGAACTTAGGGTTTTCATGAGAGAAAAGTTGAGTTTTCTCTAAGGGGAGGTGCTTTCCAAAGACCTTAGATGAAAGGGGAAAGAAGAAATTAAAGTTAGAAACATATGATTGAAGCTTAAACAAGCTAGTTAAGAGATTGGTTGTTGAATCAAGTTGATATTCTTGGCTTTGCCATGATGTGCCCTGTTCGGTCTGCACTGTTCATGAGGGAAGGAAAATGAATTTCAATGATTTAATGCTTCCATTGAATTTAGATGATGGTTTTGTGTAGGATTCAAAAGGTTTTGAACCTTTAAAGCATTGAAATTCTAAGATTGTAGTTTTTGAAACCTTTATCTATTACTGTTCACACGCATGAACAGTGATTGGAATTTTATAATTTTGATGGTTCCAATGGATTTAAAATGAAAAGTTGTGTGCGGTAAAGTGGAGAAACAAGTATGGGAAGCATTAGAATCAAAATGAGAATTTTTGAAAGAATTGCATACCTATGTTCAGTTCTGTACAGCAGGCCATGAAGGAGCTGGAATTTCATGATTCTAAGCTCAGAAATGAATTCAAAAGATGAAATTGTATGGGGGTAAAGTCAAGACATCAATTGATTCAAAGACCAAGTCCATTAGTTAAGATTAAGGAAAGTAAATGAGCTTAATGTTCAAGAGGGAGTTATGTTAGTTAAAGTAAGTTTAATGCTCAAGGAAATTATATGGTAATGGATGAATGGTTATGTGATATTAGGGATTGGTTGGTATGCTCCAAAAGAGGCAGCCACATGTCCAAGAGATGTGAGAAGAAAGAAGCAAGATAAAGTGAAAGAAAGTCAAGTCCATAAGGAAGTGAACTTACCTCTTTATGTGCTTGATGTGGTATGCTTATGTGTTGACATGTATATGATATTTGAATGTTGTTACATGATGAAATGATGTTGAATGTATTGTGAATAACATATTTTCCATGGCCATGCACTTTATGTAAGAGTATATAGCATGATGGCATGTCACTAATAAAAGAAAGTTTAATGAAATTACATATCATGCATTAGCATCCATCTTGCATATTTAAGTGGTAATGTTTGCTACTGAGATTTCCTAGAATCTCACTCTCCCATAACCAACCAATCTAGGTCAAGCATGATGGAAAAGGTATACATGGAGAAGAGATAAAGAATGGAAGTAATTGAGATATTATTATATGCTATGAATTATCTATCTAAATGCCATGTAAGGTGTTCATTTATGTGATAAAACTATTTATAATAATTATGGCATATGTACATGATATATATATGAGTATTGAGAAGGTTATTTTAGGGCTTATACATGTTGGAACAATTATTGAAAGTGAAAGAAGAGAAACTGAAATGGTAAAATCATAGGTCCTAAAGCAGTTTTGTTGTGGCTTTAGTTTGACCTAGCAAATGAAGGAATTATTTCATGAAATTTTACAAGCGTGTATCACACATCCAGAGCTTTAAGTGCATATGTATAACGTTTCATTTGGATGTGTATATCAAGAGAAATGAATTTCTAAATTAAGGGACCAGAATCTATTTCCAGATTTTTTGACCAAATGAACAGTAAGCTTCAACGAATAAACTGTATTAATTGGCTAATCATTTGGTCTAGAAATTATTTTTCCCTTAAAGTTAGAGATGTTAGTTTCACGTAGCTTTTTGAACCACTTTATTTCAATTTTTATAGAATTAATTATAATTTTTTGAAGTTCATTGCATAGTCTAAAATACCATATGAACAGTAATCCGAGAAAGAGTAAAATTTCAGATTTGGCTAATGGACTTCCAAGGTCTTATAAGTGGTTCTAAATGCTACTGAATGATCCCTTAAATATATAAAAGTAAGGATGTTTGACGATGTTAGTCATGTTGTGCGCTAGGAGGCTAACATTGTAACATCCTAATTTTCTTATGTCTTAAGGACTAAACAGTAGCATCTGGAACTACTTTTAAGGTTGTTGAAGTCAAATTACACAATCTAGAATTTTATTCTAGTGAGTACTGTTCACTGTGCAAATTCCAAAAAGTGACCTGACTTCAAAAAATCATAACTAATTCTAAAAAAATCATAATGAAGTGGTTCAAATTGCCAGACAAAGCTAACTCAATTTTCTTTTAAGGAAAAATAACTCGTTAACCATGAATTTACCAAGTCAACTTTGGTCAATGCACAAAGTTTACTATTCCTCCAGCGTCCTGTCCCTGATTCCAGCATTTCTGGTCCAAACTTTGATAAATCATATGTTTATGTGTAGACATCCAAATGAGATGTTCTATATATCAAATCGAAGCTTGGTATATCTAATATTTACTAGAAAAATATTATACATTTATTCAATTATTTACTTTTACTTATTATAGCTCAAATGTCATTGCTTCACCATAGGTTACTATTCACAGTGACAATTTACAGCAATAAACACTACATACATCAATCACATATCAATCATAGTAATTAATTATTAACTTGTCTTCATGTATCTTTATCTACTGCATCTCGAGAAGACCTACTGTAATTGGATTGATATGGAAGGGGTGAGATTTCTGGGGAAATCTCAGTAGCAAATGGAAACCATATAATGTATGCAACTATATGCTTGATGTTACTATGTGTGCACTTAAAGATCATGCTTGCATAATGATAACATACATGCTTACATGTTACTTATTTATAACATATGGCCATAGTATAAAAAGAAACAGAACATTACTTAATCATACATGCTTCACATCATCAAGGTAAGTAAATATCACATAAAACATCCAAGCAATATAAGCATACAAGTATATAAGTTTACTACCTGACGTGTAGCCTTTCCTCTAGCTCTTATTCTTTTCTCTAAGGTTCCTTATTTCCATAGGTCAGAGCCTATACATAGCATAATAATATCTTTATTATTATTCTATCAGTATAGCTCTACTCAACTCATGCTTAACTTGAGGTAATACCCTCAGTCTGACAATTCCCTAACTTGCTTTCTATCCATGGCTTTAACCTTATCAAGAGAGATATTTCTCTATTCTAACAATTAAGAACAATCCTTTAATTTATTAGAGCAGGGACTAGAATAAATTATTTACCACATTCCTAGGCTTGCCAAGTCCTTAAGCTCCTTGGACTACTCCTAGCTCCACCAGAACTTCTCCTTTCTTTCTCTTCCTTTCTCTCTTTCTCTCTTTCTCTTTTTCTCTCTTCTTTCTCTTGTTTTTCCATGCTTGGCCATGAATGGAATGGAGGGAGGGATGGTCTATTTATAGTTCAGAGGAGGTGGAATGGATGGTCCAGATTGAATTGCGATGAATGGCTCAGATCGCTTAGCTTCCTCAAGAAGCCTTGCCTGCATCATCACGATGACATCACCCTCCTCAATGGCTCATCAAAATGACATCATCCATGGGACACCTCACATGTAAGGTGGTGCAATAGTGGGGCCTTTGGGACACCTCACCAGCTGACTCAGCATTTCCAGAGAATTCTAGAGTCATTTATTGGAATGAACGACTGAGATTGTGGCATGTGTCCTTTTGCTTTTCCTCCTTTTCCTAAAATCATGCCATGTGTCCTTAACTCTTCTTATTTTCCTAGAATCATGCCATGTGGCACCTTGTGGGTCCCATGAGGACACCTTTCATGCCACCTCATGGTCTAAAGCTTTATCTAATCACTTTTCCCAGTTATATCCTTAACCGGGTAACTTTACTCTATGGAAAAACACTAAAATATTATTTTAATGCCTCTTAAACTCCATAATCTTTGGGCCTATATTTTTGGAAATCGAGCCACCAGAGTGCTTGGGCTTGGTTAGAAACCAAAGATAACAATCCAAGAGCCCAAAAATGTAGGCCCAAGGATTATGGAGTTTAAGAGGCATTAAAATAATATTTTAGTGCTTTTCCATAGAGTAAAGTTACCCGGTTAAGGATAGAACTGGGAAAAGTGATTAAATATGACTTTAGACCGTGAGGTGGCATGAAAGGTGTCCTCATGGGACCCACAAGGAACCACATGGCATTATTATAGGAAAAGAAGAAAACTTAATGACACATGTCATGAGATTAGAAAAAGGTGAAAAAGTAAAAAGGACACGTGGCACAATCTCGGCTGTTCATTCCAGGAAAAGACTTTGGAATTCTCTGGAGAGGTTGAGTCAGCTGGTGAGGTGTCCCAAGGGCCCCACCATTTATGCCACATACCCCCTTAGGTGTCCCCTAAGGTGTCCTTGGATGATGTCATATTTGATGAGTCATGGAGGAGGAGGATATCATCGTGATGATGTAGGCAAAGCTTCTTGAGGAAGCTAAGCGATCTGGGCCATTTATCACAATTTGATCTGAGACATTCATTCCACCTCCACTCACCTATAAATAGGCCACCCCTCCCTCAAGGAAAGGCACGACCAAGGAAAGCCATGGCCAAGCATGGCATAAAGGGGAGAAATAAGAGAGAAAAAAGAAAGAAAGAAATAAAGGAAGGAGTTCTGGCGGAGCCAGGAGCAGTCTAAGGAGTTTAGGAACTTGGCAGAGCTTAGGAATGAGGTAAGTAAGTTATCTAGTCCCTACTCTAATAAAGTAGAGGATTGCTTTTAATAGTTATAATAGAGAAATATCTCTATTAGTAAAGGTAGCTAAAGGTAGAAAGAAAGCCAGGGGAATGTGAGATTAATGATGTTATCCCAAGTTAAGCATGAGTTAAGTAGAGCTATATTGGATAATAATAAAGATATTATTATGCTATGTATAGGCTTTGACTTATGAGAAGAAGGGACCTTAGAGACAAGGCTAAGAGCTGGAAGGAAAGGCTACACGGCAGGTAGTAAACTTACCTACTTGTGTGCTTATACTGCTTGGATGTTTTATGTGATATTTTCTTACCTTAATGATGTGAAGCATGTATGATCAAGTAATGCTCTGTTTCTTTTTATACTATGACCATATGTTATAATAAAGTAACATGGAAGCATGTATGTTATCATTATGCAAGCATGATCATTAAGTGCACACATAGTAACATTAAGCATATAGTTGCATACATTGTATGTTTTCCGTTTGCTACTGAGATTCCCCTAGAAATTTCACCCCCTTCCATGTAATCCTAATCCCACAGGTATGTTAGAAGAGGACTAAAGAAGTATGAAGAAAAGCTGGGGATTGGATAGTGTAAATGTTGGGATCAAAGTGCTGGATCAGGGAAAAACGCAGGATGAACAACTTAAGTTATTTTTCATTGAAAGAGCATTAAGTTAGCTTCGTGTAGCAATTTCAACCACTCCATTTCTATTTTTCTAGAATTAGTTATGAATTTTCTAAGTCAGGTCACTCCACTGGAATTTACATAGTGAACAATACTTGCTAAGAGTAAAATTCTAGATTGAGTAATTTGACTTCAATAGCCTTAAAAGTGGTTCTATATTCTACTGTTTCGTCCCTAAGATGTAAGAAAAGGAAGATGTTACAGGAGCTACTTCATAATGTTACATAAGTAAACTCTAACATGCATATTGTCATGACATAACTTGCAAGGAGTTGCAATCATTCATACTTCATCATAGACATGATGATATAGTCCCAAGCTCAACTAAACACCATAATCAACAAGCAAGCAAACAATTAAACAAACATGAAATATAGTTAGGTATTCTTGCTACCTCTTAGCTATCCTTGTTAAGGTCTTCTTGAGATGATTTTCTTCATTCGCAAATGTCAAAACCTAGCCATCACAAAGTAAAATCAAGTTACAACTTAACTTGAAACCAAATCCAAGACTAGGTTTTCACTAACTTGCTTTCTTTCTCCTTTTTATGTTTCATACTTCCATCTTTCCAAAATAAATTCTCATAGTACATTTCCACATAATTTTTCATTTAGAATCCAAATATGAAGCTAGAATTTCCAAAATCAAATCACGCCACAAGCTGCTCTATAAAACCGAAACACAACCTTGATTTTCCAAAAATTCACATTTTGATCCCAATGCTTCCAATACTTGTTCTCCTAATTTATCCCCACACAATTTTCCATTTTAAACTCATTGGAAGCATCAAAATCATGAAATTTCAACATAGGAACAGTGTCAAGCACAGTAGCAGCCATGAACACAAAACCTAACTTCATGCATACTTGAATTTCCAAGATTATACCACTTGGTTCTAGCTTTTTTAAGCTTATCTAAACCATCCATAACATAAAACTCAAATTCTAACCATATATGGACAGCACTTTCAGCAGCAACCTTAAGGGAAATAGGGCACAAAATCCCTTTAAAATCAAGAGCTAGATTGCTAGAATAAAGCTCAAGATTAAGGGAGATGATTACCTTACTTTGTGCTCCAAGTTGTGTGCTTCTTTCTTGGTTGAATGGAAATTTTGCAAGAGTTTTCCCATAGTTTTCAAGGCTTCTGAATAGGGTCTGATTTGAGGGGGTATTTAAAGAAAAATTTGAGTGGAAATGGATGGCCAATATTGATTTGGTTACTATTTGATCTAATGGTCCATATTCATTCTTTAAATCAATCTTGGCCTCTAGCCTTAGTATTTTTGTCATGCATGACATCATTAGGGCCATGTTTGGCTGGAAAAAGTAAAATATACTAATAGGAAAAATTCTAGTCCAGTTTGGTACCGATCAGAGTAGTTTCACAAAAAATAGACTGTTTTCTGTTCCTAATTTTTATAATATTGCAGGATATGTATTCTGTCCTAGAAATCAATGTCTAGGTTCCTCATACCATTGACATTGTTAGACTGAGTATTTATTTGCCATCCATCCTTTGAGAAATTACCAAAATACCCTTGGTGTCTTTTCTTGCACTATATTAACCCTAAGGGTATAATTGTCATTTCACCCATCTTTGTACAGTCTCAGGGCCTATGCTGGCTCTACTAATCATATTTATACTAGATCCCACATTTTTATCCTATCAAGTTTGACAAAATTGCCCTTCATCCATTACTGGTACAATATAGTCATCCATGGGTATTTCTGTAATTTCACTCTTTTCCTAGACACTCGCCCTTTCTACTGATGAACTGGTATCATGGGTTTTGGACCCACCTTGGCATCATTATGGGCCTATATAAGAGGTCACCTGAGCTCATTCTATCCAGGCTTACTTACTGGTAAGTTCCATAATTGGATCATAGGTATTTTCAAACTCCCGTCAAAATTCATTAATGCAGGGATAACATTTCATACAGAACTTCCTATAGGGTTCTGTCAGATTCATGACATCTGATGTCATGGGGCACACCTGTAAGGAATTGGAAGACACGCAGCGGAAATAAACTTTAAAAATTTTCCATTCCTTGCCAGGATCTGCCGTATGTGTTTAAGTCAAGTGGAAAGAATCATTACCCTTAGTGTTGCTCAGCGAATTTCACAGCTTCTCTACGTGGGTGGTGATCTCTTTCTGATCGCAAGAAATCGACGGAGTGTTCCTCAGCGACCTTCACAGATTCTCTCCGCGGACGGTGGTCTCTTTCCGATCACAAGAAGTCGACGCCTCAGGTCGGCTTCCTCTACTGGTATCCACACGAACAGCGTTCCAACCACGAACGACGTGCTAGCGTCTCCTGTCCCTCCAAGGCTTTCACAAGTCTCCGTCTCTATTTCGGCAGTTTCTTGTCTGCAAACCTTTTGCAGATTCCGTTCGGCCTTTTGTGTTCTGTGTTATTTTCAAACGTAGCTCCTCCAATCAGATATAGAGGATGCTATGCGTTTTTACACTTGACCTAATTGGATTTTGGAGTTAATCTTATATTAATTCCAAATTGATACAATATCATATATTGTATAATTTTATAAGAAACTAATTAAATAAAATAATATTAAATCCGTCCCACAGATTTAATTACTTATTTATTTAACTTTAAATAAAGATGAGACTGAGTTATATTTGATTTATTCCCATAAATCAAATTTGAGATATCCTATCAATTTAAATTTTGAATTTCAAACGTGATAGAGATTTAATTTATCCTTATAAATTAAATCTTATAAATATCTCTTATATGAGATATCCTATCAATTTGAATTTCGAATTTCAAACGTGATAGAGATTTAATTTATCCTTATAAATTAAATCTTATAAATATCTCTTATATGAGATATCCTATCAATTTGAATTTCGAATTTCAAACGTGATAGAGATTTAATTTATCCTTATAAATTAAATCTTATAAATATCTCTTATATGAGATATCCTATCAATTTGAATTTCGAATTCAAACGTGATAGGGATTTAATTTATCCTTATAAATTAAATCTCATATATCTCATATATATAATATATATATATATACGAATTTATATATATACGAATATAAATATAAATAAATATATATACATTCACCTGGATCTTTCATTGAATCTGGACATGTCTTAGATTCAATGAATCTGGACATCATAGCTCGTGTTGGGCTATTTTGTGTGCGACCCTGTAGGCCCATATGAAGTTGGCAGTGGGCCATTTGCTATACTAGCCCACAAGTCGCAAGCGGTCTCTAGCAAGACATAACAACTACCCAAATCATATGAGGATCGATAAACGATGTAACCTTTTATACAACCATATCATGTCCCTTCTGTCACGCGATATTTTGGTCATGGATGAGGCATGGATAATGTCATCCTCCTATTCCCGACCGTTACTTTCTCGATCCCTGAGTAGTCTGACTATAGAGATGGAACTACCTTTCCATTACAGTATGGCCATACATTTCTCAGACTCACTCATCGAGGGGCCCAGTAATATCTCTCCACGAATGTGAGAGACAAATTCCATCTTGACCATTCACATTCCTCCGCATGAAAAACCACTAAGCCCGAACATAGTCTTTATGATCACTCGGTCAAAAGTGACTTTTGACTAGGTCAAAGCTGAGCGTTTTGTCATGTAGGAATCCATGATGATCTCAGGTCAAAGGGCATATTGACATGATTTGTATATGAGAGAAGCTTATGACGTTACCCATGCAGTTCTCTCATAGCGGGTCGGTCCAACACCCTGTACTCTTACATGTGCTTATGACTTTGATTTATATCTCTATACATCTTCAAAGTCATACTGGTCTTATTTCATCTGTGCTCCCACATAGATGATCGACCAGGGACATTTAGGATAATATCATGAATTATCCAAGGATGGTCATCATAGTAAACATGCAAATAATATGATAACTCAATTAATAAATTCATAAATCAATAATGTTCATAAGACAATGATTGGCCCCTAGGGCACGATTTCCAACAACCTCCCACTTGCACTAGGTACAATCATTAATTTGACTAATTCCCATTGACCTAACATGACGCTCATGCTTTGCCTGCACAAGCGGCTTTGTTAGAGGATCAGCAACATTATCTTCTCCTGCTACTTTGCATATTTTTATATCACCTCTATCGTTGATTTCTCTGATGAGATGAAATCGCCTGAGTATATGCTTGGTCCTTTGATGTGACCTAGGCTCTTTGGCCTGTGCAATAGCACCGCTATTGTCACAGAGCAAAGTTATTGGATCTGAGATGGTAGGTATCACCCCTAGTTCTGTGATGAACTTCCTGATCCAAACGGCTTCCTTAGCTGCATCAGATGCTGCTATATACTCAGCTTCCGTTGCAGAATCTGCTACAGTGCCCTGCTTAGAGCTCTTCCAGCTTACTGCTCCATTATTGAGGAGGAATATGTATCCAGACTGCGATTTTTGGTCGTCCTGGTCAGTTTGGAAACTCGCATCTGTGTAACCAGTTACACAGAGCTCATCATCCAATCCACCATAGACCAAGAATAAGTCCTTAGTCCTTCTTAAGTACTTAAGGATATTCTTGACAGCAGTCCAATGGCCCTCACCAGGGTCCTGTTGGTATCTGCTAGTTATACTTAAGGCAAACGAGACATCCGGTCGAGTACATAACATGGCGTACATGATAGATCCTATGGCCGAGGCATATGGAACCTTACTCATGCGACCTCGCTGATCAGATGTACTAGGACACAGATCTTTGCTGAGGTGAGTACCATGAGACATGGGTATGAAACCCCTCTTTGATTCGTGCATACTGAACCTATGCAGTATTTTGTCTATGTATGTACTCTGACTGAGTCCTAGCAGTCTTTTAGATCTATCTCTATAGATCCTGATTCCTAGGATGTAGGTGGCTTCACCCAAGTCTTTCATCGAGAAAGACTTTCCTAACCAAGACTTGACAATCTGTAAGGTAGGAATGTCATTCCCAATAAGTAGGATGTCATCGACATAGAGTACCAAAAACATAACTGTGCTCCCACTAACCTTCTTGTACACACAAGGTTCATCAATGTTTTGAAGAAATCCAAACTCTTTGATTACTTCATCAAAACGATGATTCCAACTCCGAGAGGCTTGCTTTAGTCCATAAATGGACTTTTGAAGCTTGCACACTTTACCAGAGTCCTCGGAACGCACAAACCCTTCAGGTTGTGTCATGTACACATCCTCAAGGAGCTTTCCATTAAGGAAGGCTGTCTTGACGTCCATCTGCCATATTTCATAGTCATAATATGCTGCAATAGCAAAGAGGATTCTGATTGATTTGGCCATTGCTACTGGGGAAAAGGTCTCATCATAGTCCACACCATGAGTTTGAGTAAAACCTTTTGCAACCAGTCGTGCCTTGAAGACATTTACATTGCCATCCATGTCAGTTTTCTCTTTGAAAACCCACTTGCACCCGACGGTTTTTACACCTTCAGGCGGGTCGACTAAGGTCCAAACCTTATTGTCGTACATGGATTGCATCTCAGACTTCATGGTACTAAGCCATTTTTCAGAGTTTGGTCCCACTATAGCTTCTCGATAGGTAGTCGGCTCATTATGCTCAATGAGCAACACATCACGACTATCAGAAATCAGAAATCCATATCTCTGAGGCTGAAGTCGTGTCCTATTAGACTTTCGTGGACCTTGCGTGACTTGAGGAGTCTCAACAACTTGTTGTGAGTCTTCTCTATTTTCCATCTGCAGTTCTGTGGTGTCTTGTAGCTCTCGAACTTCTTCGAGTTGTACCTTACTCCCACTGGTTCTTTTAGAGATAAATTCTCGTTCAAGAAAGATACCATTTCTGACAACAAACACTTTGTTATCAGCAGGGTTGTAGACGTAATATCCCTTGGTTTCCTTAGGATATCCCACAAAAAGGTATTTTGAGGATTTGGGCGCTAATTTGTCTGAGGCTTGTTGCTTAACATAGACCTCGCATCCCCAAATCTTGAGGAAAGACAAACTAGGCGTCCTCCCAGTCCATATCTCATACGGAGTCTTTTCGATTGCCTTAGATGGAACACGATTGAGTGTGAACGCAGCTGTCTCTAGGGCATAGCCCCAAAAGGAGGGCTGAAGATCTGTTCGACTCATCATGGATCGAACCATATCTAATAGTGTTCGATTTCTCCGTTCAGAAACGTCATTCCATTGTGGTGTCCCTGGAGGAGTCAATTGTGAGAGTGTCCCACAATTCCTAAGATGATCTATGAACTCTTGGCTCAAATATTCACCACCCCGATCAGATCGAAGGGCTTTAATTGTTTTGCCAAGCTGGTTTTGTACTTCATTTTGAAATATCTTGAACTTTTCAAAAGATTCAGATTTATGTTTCATTAGATAGATGTACCCATATCTGCTGAAATCATCTATGAATGTTATAAAGTACGAATAACCTCCTCTGGCATTTGTGTTCATCGGTCCACACACATCTGTATGTATGAGGCCCAATAAATCAGTGGCCCTCTCACTGTGCCCAGTGAAAGGTGACTTTGTCATCTTTCCTAACAAGCAAGACTCGCAAGTGTCATATGATTCAAAATCAAATGAGTTTAGAAATCCATCTTGATGGAGTTTGGAAATGCGTTTCTCATTTATGTGGCCCAGACGACAGTGCCAGAGGTATGTGGGATTCAAATCGTTTGGTTTGACCCTTTTGGCGGTTACGTTATAGATATTTCCATGATTGGGTTGTTCCAAATTTAATATGTAATGATCAACATGCAAATCACCATGAGCATATAAAACATCATTACGATAAATAGAACATCTACTATTCCCAGCAATGGAAGTGAAACCTTCCTTATCCAAATAAGAAAGTGAAACAATGTTACTACTTAAAGCAGGAACATAATAGCAATTGTTCAAAACTAACAAAAGCCCAGTGGGCAGAACTAATTCATAAGTGCCTACAGCTAACGCAGCAACCCTTGCTCTGTTTCCAACTCGTAGGTCAACTTCACCCCTTTTCAGCTTCCTACTGTCCTTTAGTCCTTGCACATTCGTACAAATGTGAGAACCACATGCAGTATCTAATACCCATGAGGTGGAAGTAGAAAGATGAATGTCTATAACATAAATACCTGAAGCGATAGCCCCGCTATCCTTCTTGTTCTTTTTCAGATCTTCGAGGTAGAGTTTGCAATTCCTCTTCCAATGACCCGGTTCATTGCAGAAGAAGCAGACTCCTTCCTTCGGAGGCTTTGCCTTCTTTGGTGCAGGCTTGGTTTCGGACTTGCCTGACTCTTTGGTCTTACCTGATGAGCCATGACCCTTCCCCTTGCCTTTGCCTTTCTTTTTCGTACCCTTTCCCTTTTGAACCATCAAAACACTACTGGGTTTCTTCTTAAGACTCGGCTCAGCAGTTTTAAGCATCCCATGCAGTTCAGAAATAGATTTCTCCATGTTGTTCATATTGTAGTTCATAACAAACTGGTCATAACTTTTCGGGAGTGAGTTTAAGATCAAATCTGTAGCTAACTCCTGGCTCATGGGAAATCCAAGCCGTTCAAGGTGATCAATGTACCCTTTCATCTTTAAGACATGAGCACTGACTGATGCACCTTCAGCCATCTTGCAGGAATGTAAGGCCTTAGTGGTCTCATACCTCTCTTGCCTTGCCTGTTGCTGGAACATTTCCTTGAGATGCACAATCATCTCATAAGCCTCCATGTGTTCCAGATCTCTTTGGAGCTCCGGAACCATGGTGGCTAGCATCAAGCATCCCACATCGACAGAGTCTTCCTTATGCTTCATATAAGCATCTCTCTGAGCTCTGGGAGCATTGGCGGCTGGCTCCTCAGGAATGGGTTGATCTAGGACATGCGCCTTTCTTTCCTGCTTGAGAACAATTCTCAAGTTCCTAAACCAGTCAAGAAAGTTTGTCCCATTAAGTTTGTCCTTCTCAAGGACAGATCGCAGCGATAATGTAGCAGTATTACTAGTCGTCATGATTCTACAATTAAAATATGCAATGTAATTAGTAATCTCCCACTAAATAAACAACCCTCAATGCAATAGTTAGTGGGCTAAGATCCATATTTGGCTCAAACTTAAGTCCGCTTTGGCAGGACACTTAAATTAAGTTATTTGGGTAGGTAACACCTTTACCAATTACATCAAATGTAACTCTTAGATATTCATGGGATCCTATCATCATATGATCTGGCATGTTCTAATCCCATCTAATGCCTTGAGATCCAAAACCGTTTTGTTAATCTCAATTAAGTCAAACAATAATGAACCTATGAGAGTAGCACCATTACTCTTTGCTTATCTCCCCAAGATAACTCAAAAGCACCCACTTTGGTGGAGTCCACAATTGAGCGATCGAGGTTTTGACAAGTGTTCATAAATTGACGGCATTATGACTTAAGATTTCTTTTAGAGGGCCTAATTTAACTATCTGGTTTATAAAACGCATGTTTCTCAGTTCGTATCTCATACAAGTAATATGCATGTGCTGATCTAATCATAAGATGCATAATTCAAACGTGATACAATATGGCTCACCTATCCTAAGTCCCCTCAAGCCAATGAGAGGAGCTCTCTAGTAAGAAAAGAGAAATTACATATAGAAACCTCTTTTAACATTCGAGGGGAGTGAGATGAGAGGAGAAGGTACATTGAGAGTATATAGAGGAAGGCACGACACGCAGGCCGTATTTTTTTAAAATTACAACACTTGCAATCTAGAGCCATATTGTTCACCATACCCAAACATTCAAGAATCAATATTCAGATCTAATCGAAGGGCAAAAAAAACATTTACAAAGTAACATATGTTACGGTTATGTTGCGCTACGAACAGGTAGCTACGGCGGTCCCGCTAACCGGTTAGCGGGCGGCTGTCCCGCTAGCCGGTTAGCGGGCGGGGTCTCTGGGGCAGCGCCCCGGAAGAAATTTTTTTTTTGTTTTGTTTCATAAATAATCACGAATCTGAATTCGGTTTTCACAAATAATCACAAATTCGAATTCGGTTTTCTTAGACCCCATCTATGCGGATTGATCAAATCAAAAAGCATCACCACCGATTTCAATTTCCTTTTAGATTCCTTTTATGTCATACACAACAAGGATTCCATATATGTCACACATACAACGCTTATTATATGATCGGCTACTACTAACATATATCATATAAATCACAAATCAAGCCTAACTTAAACACAAAACGGCATGGCTCTGATACCACTGTAAGGAATTGGAAGACACGCAGCGGAAATAAACTTTAAAAATTTTCCATTCCTTGCCAGGATCTGCCGTATGTGTTTAAGTCAAGTGGAAAGAATCATTACCCTTAGTGTTGCTCAGCGAATTTCACAGCTTCTCTACGTGGGTGGTGATCTCTTTCTGATCGCAAGAAATCGACGGAGTGTTCCTCAGCGACCTTCACAGATTCTCTCCGCGGACGGTGGTCTCTTTCCGATCACAAGAAGTCGACGCCTCAGGTCGGCTTCCTCTACTGGTATCCACACGAACAGCGTTCCAACCACGAACGACGTGCTAGCGTCTCCTGTCCCTCCAAGGCTTTCACAAGTCTCCGTCTCTATTTCGGCAGTTTCTTGTCTGCAAACCTTTTGCAGATTCCGTTCGGCCTTTTGTGTTCTGTGTTATTTTCAAACGTAGCTCCTCCAATCAGATATAGAGGATGCTATGCGTTTTTACACTTGACCTAATTGGATTTTGGAGTTAATCTTATATTAATTCCAAATTGATACAATATCATATATTGTATAATTTTATAAGAAACTAATTAAATAAAATAATATTAAATCCGTCCCACAGATTTAATTACTTATTTATTTAACTTTAAATAAAGATGAGACTGAGTTATATTTGATTTATTCCCATAAATCAAATTTGAGATATCCTATCAATTTGAATTTCGAATTTCAAACGTGATAGAGATTTAATTTATCCTTATAAATTAAATCTTATAAATATCTCTTATATGAGATATCCTATTAATTTGAATTTCGAATTTCAAACGTGATAGAGATTTAATTTATCCTTATAAATTAAATCTTATAAATATCTCTTATATGAGATATCCTATCAATTTGAATTTCGAATTTCAAACGTGATAGAGATTTAATTTATCCTTATAAATTAAATCTTATAAATATCTCTTATATGAGATATCCTATCAATTTGAATTTCGAATTCAAACGTGATAGGGATTTAATTTATCCTTATAAATTAAATCTCATATATCTCATATATATAATATATATATATATACGAATTTATATATATACGAATATAAATATAAATAAATATATATACATTCACCTGGATCTTTCATTGAATCTGGACATGTCTTAGATTCAATGAATCTGGACATCATAGCTCGTGTTGGGCTATTTTGTGTGCGACCCTGTAGGCCCATATGAAGTTGGCAGTGGGCCATTTGCTATACTAGCCCACAAGTCGCAAGCGGTCTCTAGCAAGACATAACAACTACCCAAATCATATGAGGATCGATAAACGATGTAACCTTTTATACAACCATATCATGTCCCTTCTGTCACGCGATATTTTGGTCATGGATGAGGCATGGATAATGTCATCCTCCTATTCCCGACCGTTACTTTCTCGATCCCTGAGTAGTCTGACTATAGAGATGGAACTACCTTTCCATTACAGTATGGCCATACATTTCTCAGACTCACTCATCGAGGGGCCCAGTAATATCTCTCCACGAATGTGAGAGACAAATTCCATCTTGACCATTCACATTCCTCCGCATGAAAAACCACTAAGCCCGAACATAGTCTTTATGATCACTCGGTCAAAAGTGACTTTTGACTAGGTCAAAGCTGAGCGTTTTGTCATGTAGGAATCCATGATGATCTCAGGTCAAAGGGCATATTGACATGATTTGTATATGAGAGAAGCTTATGACGTTACCCATGCAGTTCTCTCATAGCGGGTCGGTCCAACACCCTGTACTCTTACATGTGCTTATGACTTTGATTTATATCTCTATACATCTTCAAAGTCATACTGGTCTTATTTCATCTGTGCTCCCACATAGATGATCGACCAGGGACATTTAGGATAATATCATGAATTATCCAAGGATGGTCATCATAGTAAACATGCAAATAATATGATAACTCAATTAATAAATTCATAAATCAATAATGTTCATAAGACAATGATTGGCCCCTAGGGCACGATTTCCAACAACACCTTCCTATAATTTTTCCACTTATACCTGAGGTCCGTGAGATATGTCATATCCTAATTTTTCCCTATCCGTATAGTACTAATAGTGGAAAGAGGCTTGGAAAGGATTATGATCAAGATCAGAAGAAATAATAAAGGTTAGAAAAGGTTAAAGGTAAAAAGTGAAAGTAGCAATAAGATTTGGGCCAAAAGTGGTAATTTCTAAAAGTTAAGGGACTTAAATATAATTAAGTAAAGCGTTCAAGGGCAAAATTGTAATTATAGAAAGATCAGCCAAAAAGGGTTATAATTGCCCAGGAGTTTTTTAGTCCTATATTCCATCAGTAAATAGAGAAAGTTACGCTGGTTAATCTAGCATGATATAGATATTTTATTAGGGCTCTAGATAGTAGAAAATTATCTGATATTTTAAAAGTTATCTGAATTTTTATCAGATTCTATGGACATCAGATATATATGGGGGAACTATAGGAAAGTGTGTCCTACAGTGTCAGATGTTATGAATCTGACAGAACCTTGGAAAAAGTCCTGTATGAAAAATTACTCCTATAACAGTGAATTTTGACGGGAGTTTGATAATACCCATGATCCGATAATGGAATTTATCAGTATGTAAGCCTAGATAGAATAAGATCATATGAACTCATATATAGACCCATGATGATGCCAAGAAGGGCCCAAAACCTAGGTACCAGTCCATCAGTAGAAGGGGCCAGTGTCCAGAAAAAGTACAAAATTATGAAAATGCCCCTCGATGCCAAGATTGTACTAGAGATGGATGAAGGGCATTTTGGTCACCTAGGATAGGCTAAAAACGTGGCACATGGTATAAATATGATTAGTTGAACCCAGATACACCCTGAGGCAGTATAAAGAGGGGTAAAATGGCGATTATGTCCTTAGGATCAATATAGTGTAAGACAGGACACCAAGGGTATTTTGGTCATTTCCCAAGGAATGGATGGCAGATAAATACTCAGTATATCAATGTCAATGATATGAGAAGCCTAGATATTGATTTCCAGGACAAAATACATATCCTGGTATATTATAGAAAAATTCAGAAAAGAAAATAGTCCGGTTGTTGTGAAACTGCTCCGATCGGTATCAGATTGGACTGGAATTTTTCCAGAAGCTTCCTTACACTATCAGCATGCCACCTAACCCCTTGAGGTGTCCCACATGATGTCATAATTATTCTTTTATGAAAAGTTAAATCCAAGATTAAATGTGGGCCTTTAGATCAAATAGTAACTAAATCAATATTGGCCATTCATTTTTCTTGGATTTTGGCTATAAATACCCCCTCATTCTGCCCAAAACCATGGCCTTGTGATACCTTGGGGAAACTCTTGCAAAATGAAAACTCAAGCCAAGACAAAAAAGATTCAAGGTTCCAAAGTTCAAGTAAGCTAGAGATTAAAGGTGAGCAATCTATCCTAGCTTATTTTCCTTTGATTTGGGAGCTTGAACTTAGGGTTTTCTGTTGGATAAAGACTATGTTCAGGCTTAGTGGTTTTTCATGCGGAGGAATGTGAATGGTCAAGATGGAATCTGTCCCTCACATTCGTAGAGAGATATTACTAGGCCCCTTGATGAGTGAGTCTGAGAAATGTATGGCCATATTATAATGGAAAGGTAGTTCCATTTCTACAGTCAGACTACTCAGGGATCGAGAAAGTAATGGTCAGGAATAGGAGGATGACATTATCCATGCCTCAACCATGACTAAAATATCGCTTGACAAAAGGGACATGATATGGTTGTATAAAAGGTTACATCGTTTAACGATCCTCATATGATTTGGGTAGTCGTTATGTCTTGCTAGAGACCGCTTGCGACTTGTGGGCCAGTATAGCAAATGGCCCACTGCCAACTTCATATGGGCCTACAGGGTCACACATAAAATAGCCCAACACGAGCTATGATGTCTAGATTCATTGAATCTAAGACATGTCCAGATTCAATGAATGATCCAGGGTGGATGTTTATATTTATTTATATTTATATTCGTATATATATATTAAATATAAGAGACATATGAGATTTAATTTATAAGGATAAATTAAATCTCTATCACGTTTGAATTTGAAATTCAAATTGATAGGATATCTCATATAAGAGATATTTATAAAATTTAATTTATAAGGATAAATTAAATCCCTATCACGTTTGAATTTGAAATTCAAATTGATATGATATCTCAAATTTGATTTATGAGAATAAATCAAATATAGTTCGGTCTCATCTTTATTTAAAGTTAAATAAATAGGTAATTAAATCTGTGGGACGGATTTAATATTATTTATTTAATTAGTTTCTTATAAAATTATACAATATATGATATTGTATTAATTTCAAAATTATTATAAGATTAACTCCAAAATTCAATTCGGTAGAGAGAGAAACACATAGCATCCTATATATCTGATTTTAGGAACTGCATTTTAGGTAGACACATAGAACACAGAAAGGCCGAAGGGGAATCTGTAAAAGATTTATAGATAAGAAACTGCAAAAATAGAGACGGAGAGGACGAATTCTTGAGAAAGCCTTGGAGGGACAAAAGACGCTAGCACGTCGTTCGTGGTTGGAACGCTGTTCGTGTGGATACCAGTAGAGGAAGCTGACCTGAGTCATTGTCTTCTTATGATTGAAAAGGGAGCACGAGCCACGGAGAGAAGCTATGAACGTCGTGACCATAAGCTGTGGAAGTCGCTGAGGAACACTGAGGGTAATGCTTCTTCCCACTTGACTTAAACACATAAGGTAGATCCTGGCAAGGAATGGAAAAAATTTTAAATTAATTTCCGCTGCGTGTCTTCCAATTCCTTACATTTTCATGGGAGAAAAGTTGAGTTTTCTCTATGGGGTTGTGCTGCCCAACAACCTTATATGAAAGGGGAAAGAAGAAATTAAAGTTAGAAACATATGATTGAAGCTTAAACAAGCTAATTAAGAGATTGGTTGTTGAATCAAGTTGATATTCTTTACTTTGCCTTAATGGAACCTGTTCGGTCTACACTTTTCATTAGGGAAGGAAATTGAATTTCAATGATTTAATGCTTCCATTGAATTTAGATGATGATTTTTTGTAAGATTGGAAAGGTTTTGAACCTTGAAAGCATTGAAACTCCAAGATTGTAGTTTTTGAAATCCTTCTCTGTTACTGTTCACTCGCATGAACAGTGATTGGAATTTCATGATTTTGATGCTTCCAATGGTTTTGAAATGAAAAGTTGTTTGGGATAAAGTAGAGAAACAAGTATGGGAAGCATTGGAATCAAAATGAGAATTTTTGAAGGAATTAAGTGCAGTTTCAGTTCTGTACAGCATGTGATGAAGGAGCTGGAATTTCATTATTCTAAGCTCATAAATGGATTCAAAAGATGAAATTGTGTAGGGTAAAGTCAAGGCATCAATTGAGATTAATGTTCAAGAAGAAGTTATGTTAGTTAAAGTGAGTTTAATGCTCAAAAAGTTAGATTGTAATGGATTAATGATTATGTGGTGTTAGGAATTGATTGGTATGCTCCAAGAGAGGCAACCACATGTTAAAGGAAAGTGAGAAGAAAGAAGCAAGTTAAGGTTAAAGAAAGTCAAGTGTTCAAGGTAGTAAACTAATCCTAAACTTGTATGCATTGAATGTTATGCTTGACTGTGCTATGGCTTAATTGAATTGTTTTGCCTATGTGCTTATGTATGAAGCTCTATTTATATATTTACTTTAGCCAATTATATTTCATATGTAACATGGAAGCATGCACATAACACAATAGTAACACTTTCACAAGCAAGAACAAGTAGTTACATTAATGCATGCATTGTTTAGTACCGTTTGCTACTGAGGTTTCCCCCGAAATCTCATCCCTTTCCATGTAATCCCAATCCCACAGGTTTATGAATGATGAAAGAGGATGATGAAGCATGAAGAAAAGCTATGGATTGGATAGTATATATAAGCAGTGATGGTCATGATGTAATGAAAAATAGTAAATGATGGAATAAATGTATGAAATTTTATAGACATTTAGATGATATGCCAAGCTTTGTTTTGACACCAAGAATGCTTTATTTGGATGTCTGTACAAAGAGAACTGATTTTCCAAAGTAAGGGACCAGATCTGTTTCCAGGATTTTTGACCAAATGAACAGTAAACTTTGGCGAATAAACTGTATTAATTGGCTAATCATTTGGTCTGAAAATTATTTTTCCCTTAAATTTTAGGATGTTATCTTCACTTAGCTTTCTGAACCACTTTATTTTGAGTTTTCTAGAATGAATTGTGATTTTTTGAATTTCGTTGCATAATCTAGAATACCATATGAACAGTAACCCGAGAAAGAGTAAAATTCCAGATTTGGCTAATGGACTTCTAAGGTCTTGTAAGTGGTTCTAAATGCTACTAAATGGTCCCTATGATGTATGAAAGTAAGGATGTTACAAGATCTGATAAAATTTTAGATAACTTTTAGACTATCAGATAAATATCCACTGTCTAGGACCCTAATAAAATTTCTGTATTATACTAGATTAACCAGCATAACTTTCTCTATTTACTGATGAAATATGGGACTGGAATACTTCCAGGCAGTTCTAAGACTTTTCTAGCTAAACTTTTCAATAATTACATTTATGTCACTAACTTTTTGCTTAATTATATTTAGGTCCCTAAACTTTTGGAAATTACCGCTTTTGGCCCAACTTTTGTTTCTACTTTAACTTTTGGCCTTTAACATTTTCTAATTTTCTTTTAGCTCCCTTTCTTCCTTCAAGACTCATTTAACCTTTATTATGTCTTCTGTCATATACCCAATTTTTTGACCTGATGTACTTGTACAGTTTATCTTCAATGGATATAAAATTCTTGGAATAAACTGTATTAGATTACGAAAAGAAAGGGAATGAATAATAACTAAGGAAAGAATAGGGACCAAAATGCAAATCGAAAAGTTTGAAGACAAAAAGTTGAAGTGGAAATAAAAGGAGGGACATAAATGCAATTAATGAAAAGTTCAGGGACTAAAGTGTAATTATTCAAAAGTCAAGGGACCTAAATGTAAATATGGAAAAGTTGAGCCAAAATAGGCCAAAAATGCCCAGAATCATATCAGACCCAAATTTTATCAGTAGATAGATAAAAATATTTCAGTCAGTTTAACGCAATACAGAATTTTGATTTGAGGTCCCGATTAATTAATATAAATTTATGAAATCAGAAGGAATGATTACAGTATTTTTCAGATCTCAGAATCAGATGAGACCTTATAGAAAATTCATATATTTAATATATGAATTTATAAAATTGAGAGAGTCTGAAAAGGAATCTTGTAGAAACCATACGGGATTTTACAGTGAAATAAAATACCCGATAAATAAGATCGGGAGAGTTGTATTGTAAATTGGGCCATAAAGGCAATACAGGCAATAAGCCCATAATAAGTCCCAAATGGCGCCATCATGAGCCCATTAAGTTGACTACACAGTTAAGTGGGCCAGAGACCAGAGCAGTCCAGGAAAAGTGCGAAATTACGAAAAAGCCCCTAGATGCTCATACTATACCAGTAGTGGATGGAGGTCATCTTGGTCACTCTAGACAGGCTAGAAACGTGTCATATAGTATAAAGAGGATTATTTAGAGCCCATATACACCCTGAGGCAGTATAAAGAGGTGTGAAATGACGATGTTACCTTTAGGGTTAGTACAGTGCAGGAAAGGACACCAAGGGTATTTTAGTCATTTTTTAAGGGATAGATGGCAGATAGATATTTAGTATATCATTTTCAATGGTATGAGAAGCCTAGATATTGATTTTCAGGACATAATACATATCCTGGTATATTATAAAAATATTCAGAACAGAAAATAGTCTGGTTGTTATGAAACTGCTCCGATTGGTACTGGATTCGACTGGAATTTTTCCAGAACCTTCTTTACATGGGTAGCACGCCACCTAACCCTCTTAGGTGTCCCATGAGCTGTCCCACATGATGTCATAATTATTCTTTTTAGAAAAAGTTAAATCCAAGATTAAATGTGAGCCTTTAGATCAAATAGTAACTAAATCAATCTTGGTCATCCATTTTAACCCAAATTTCTCTATAAATACCCCCTATTCAGATCACTTTGGCATGCATGGTGAACCATAGGGAAACTCTTTCAAAATTTCCATTCAACCAAGAAAGAAGCAACCAAAGTGAATTAACAAGCAAGGTAATTATCTCCCTTGATCTTGAGCTTTGTTCTAGCAAGTTAGCTTATGGTTTTAAGGGGTTTTCATGCTATATTTTCCTTATGGTTTCTTCTGGAAGTGCTGCTCATATATGGTTAAAATATGAGTTTTATGTTATGGATAGTTTAGACAAGCTTAAACAAGCTAGAATCAAGTGGTATAAGCTTGGGAATTCAAGTATGTTTGGATTTAGGGTTTTGTGTTCTTGCTAGTACTGTATGTGGTACTGTTCATATGATGGAATTTTATAATTTTGATGCTTTCAATGAGTTTAAAATGGAAAATTGTGTGGGGATAAAGTAGGAGAACAAGTATTGGAAACATTGGAATCAAAATATGAATTTTTGGAAAAAGGGACATCCATTTCGGTTTGGTACTATACCAATTGGTATGTTTTGATTTTGGAAATTCTGATTTCATATTTGGATTCTACATGAAAAATTAACCATGAGAATTTATTTTGGAAAGGTGGAAGTAGGAAACATAAATTAGAGAAAGAAAGGGAGCTAGTGAAAACCTAGTCTTGGATTTGGTTTCAAGTTGAGTTGTAACTTGATATTATGTTGTAATGTCTCGGTTTTGACATTTGTGAAGGAAGGAAAGCACTTCAAGAAGGTCTTGACCAAGATATCTAAGAGGTAGCAAGGATACCTAACTATAACTCATGCTTGTTTAATTGTTTTGCTTACTTGTTGATTATGGTGTTTGGTTGATCTTGAGCTTATGTCATCATGTTATGATGAAATATGAATGATTGCAACTCCTTGCAAGTTATGTCATGACAATATGTATGTTAGAGTTTGCTTATGTACCATTATGAAGTAGCTCCTATCTCATGATAACATGTTAAGCATCCAATTATTCATACATGATAATATAGTTTGTGTAACTTGCTATTGGGATTTCCATAAAATCTCATTCCTTCCACATGCATAACTATGTTTTAGGTGCTGGATTCTCTCAAGGGAAGAGAGTAAATGTTGATGAATAAGTTTGTATAATAATGTACATGACTTACATGGCACTATGGGATGATATGCTAGTAGGCATGGTGTATGTTTTCATAAACCTGTTCTAAGGCAGTGGAGATGTGACGATGATTATGATGCCTAAATCAGCGATTTTTAGTTTGAAATTTGTCATGATAAAATCTAATATAAATATATTTAAATAAACACCAAGAATGCCTCATTTGGATAAGTATTCGAATTGTTATGATTTTCCAAAGTTGGAAGTAAGATCTGGAATTGAGATAAAACGAGTGCTGAGAGGCAGTGACGTTCACACAATGATTTCATATATCAAATGAACGAGTTTTTCTATGAACTTTTATGAGCATAAAGAGAATGTCTAGAGCTTCAAATACATAGGTAACACAGTTCATTTGGATAAGTAACCAAAGAGAAATAAATTTTTAAATTTAAGGCAAAGAAACTGGAACTTCCAGATTTTACCAAATGAACAGTGATTTTAACTAATAAACTGATTTCGTGTAAACAAGATAACCTCAATTTCATATTTTTAACTCAAATATTTATGAAAGACATTTCATTATAAATTGGAACCACATTATTTTTATTTTTCTATAATTAATTATGATTTTTTAAAGTAGGGTAGATGTTCTGGAATTACCAAATGAGCAGTAACAGTGAACAGTACCTGAGAGCAAATCTTTTGGAAATAGATGTTTTCAAAGCGAATGATCATGTAATTGGTTCCAATCACTTCTAATAGAGTATAATTGAGGTTAAAAGGAAGGATGTGACATTTTGGTATCAGAGCAAGATGTGAGATGGCTAAGATTCTTCACCATGATTGGAGGTTCTCACTGCGTGAGAGCGGGACGAAGCGTTGGCTCTTACCTCGACATGGCCAACCGGCTTTATCACCGGGAGGTTACATTGCAGTCGAGAGGCTGGTGCATAAAACTTGCGTCTGAGGTACCTTATGTAGTCTCAAGAAAGACTATGCATTTTGGTATCAGAGCAAAGGATTTTGGCTTAGGAAATACTCTGATTATATTATTTATAGACTGACACATTAGTGAACATCTACATAATTGACCTTAAGTTAATTATTGCAGGATACTAATGACTGAGTCTAGAACATCAGAGACTACAGTGAACCAGGGGGACCCTAGACCCACAGTTTATAGTTCTGATAGATCAGGGGAACTCAGAAGAGATAGATACTTTCATACATGATCCAAAGTTTAATCTTCCCCCAGTAATCAACATCCAGGATGCTAGTAGTAAGTCAGAATTGGGCAAGTTAGTTAGCCTCTCAGTCAGATCAAATAAAATGGATGATGATGATGAAGAGGAAATATCAGATGAGGATATACCATTAGAAGAGGATGAACTTGAGGAACCTAACCCAGTCCTACCTATGAATATTGTACTAGAAAGGGATGTAGGTCAAATAGATGATAGAGAGATGATAGACCCTCAAGAGGAATAATCTGATGTGGGTTACTCTTATGTTGTGGGTGCAACAAACCCTGTGCCTAGGAAGGCAGATAAGGTAGATGTTCCTGGATCGAGTAAGGTACCTAAACCAGTTGATGTACTTGGACCCAGCCATACAACTAATGTGCCTAAACCTAGTCATGTAGCTAATATACTTGGACCTACTTAGAGACCAGATGCTACAGATATTCTAGGTCCAAGTGGAACCAAGAAGTTAATAGTACAGATATATCTAGGTAACTATCAAATAATTGAATTAACCCCTAGGGAGGATATGGATGAAGAACATTTCAGGAAAGCTGTGGAACTTGTGAAGCAGCTATATGAGATAGGAAGGATGTTAATTAGAGATGTAGATCAAGATTATAGAGTTTACAAAGATTTCATAGCGATAGTAAGAGAGGCCTATCAAGCATATGATCCAGATACTCTTACCCTAGAAACTTGGGTTAACATCATGGATGATATTTTGCCTCTTACAGCAATATGGAGAGAAGGGTTAGATCAGTACGTTGAAGAGGAACCCTTTGAAGATATCCATGATTGGATCTATAAGAGAAGGGAGTTCATTAGGATCCACTATAAGGAAACATAATGTAATAGATGTATGTATGAATGTTGCTGTAATCTATGTACTCATGACTAGTAATGACATAGTACCTGTATGTGTGTATGTTAAGAAAAGTTTATGTGATGATGTTCAACTTGATGTATGCTATGTTTTGAATGAAATATAAGATATGTTAATTATAGTATTCATTTCCTATTTTCTATTATGATTGTAAAACAAAATGGTAAGAACAAGAAGAGCTAGTTCTTCGGGTGAACCCCAAAACCCCATAAACATTAACCAGTTGATTCTAGAATAACTGGAATAACAACAAAAGCTGATTGAGGAAGTAAGAGCCGCTCAAGCAAGGAGTGAACAGGAAAGGGATGCTGCCATAGCGGTGGCTGTAGCAGAAATATAGAGAACCTACGGCAACTAGAATCTGCTGGTACAGCTAATATAGAACCAGTGATGGTTCAATAGACAATAGAATAGCCAAGATAGACAGGACGGACAATAGATCTTGCTGGTATTCAACAGTGGATGGCTAAGTTCTGTAAGCATAGTGCTCTGACGTTTGAGGGAACATTCGATGTACAGAAAGCAAAGGATTGGATCAGCAGACTAGAGAAGATCTTCAAGGTACTAGGTTATCCATCAGAGAGTAAAGCACATATGGTAATGTACCAGTTAGAGAGAGATACCGACAGATGGTGGAAGAATACAGAGCTAGTATTGCAAGCAAGGCACATTCCTATCACATAGGAAGTGTTCCTTGAACAGTTTTATGAGAAGTATTTTCCCCAGTTAGTGCAGGATGAATGAGAAGCAGAATTCCTTATGCTAAGACAAGGAGAAAAAGAATCCTATGATGAATACTTAGCAAAGTTCATCCGTCTTTCCCAGTATTCCACTTACCTGCGATAGGTGGATGATGAACGATGGATGACGGAGAGAATGACCAGGAGATTAAATACTACTCTGAAGGATAAGATGACCCCCCCAAAAGTATCATCAGTTCAATAAAGCAGTAGAGGACTACAGAATTATTGAGAACGACCTGAATCACCGGATGCTAATAAAACTGGTGAGCAGAGACACTGCTGCTCCTGAGAGACCTAACTAGAATAGAATTATAACCAGTGGCAGTAGCTATAACAAGAAAAGGAAAAGGCAGTAACCGAAAGCCTAGCAGAGGGAATTACAGGGGTAACACAAATAATAGAGATCAGAGGTCTAGAGTATGTGACAAATACGGGAAGAACCATGGAGACAGACAATGCTTAATGTGGCAGAATATCTGTTACACATGTGGAAAGCCTGGACATTTCTCTAGAAATTATCCTCAAGCAGCTGATGATCAAAGGCCACGCACTCAAGGGTGAGTGTTTGCAATGACAAGGGAAGAGGCACAGAGATCACCTGAGATGATCCAAGGTATCATCTATCTCAATAATCATGCTGTGATTGCTATGTTTGATTCGGGTGCGAGTTATTCCTTTGTTTCTTATGAATGTGCTAAATGTTTGGACCTTACAATTAGTAAGCTGCATTATGCCATATGTGTCATAACCCCTACAAATGCTAAAGTAGTTACATCAGATGTCTTCCTAAATAGTGTCATCCGATATGAATGTTGTTACACTATTCTTAACCTAATATGCATGCCATTTCATGAAATTGATATCATAATTGGATTGAATTGGTTGTCTGCCAATAATGTAATGCTGGATTGTAAGAACAAAACTCTAGTTCTTTGTCCACAAACTACAAATGTGAATCCAGAAGTGAAACTAAATTTCCTGACAGAGGCTCAGGCAGATAGATGTCTACGAAAAAGATGTCAGGGATACATGGTTTTCTTTTCTATCCAAGCAGAAGTGGAAGAAGGAATTAAAGCGATTCTAGTGGTCAAAGAATTTCCTGAAGTCTTTCCAAAGGAGATTCAAGGATTGCCTCCAGAACGAGAAGTAGAGTTTACTATCGACATCATACCTAGAGCTGGACCAGTATCCAAAGCCTCATATCATATGGCTCTGAATGAGATGATTGAACTTAAGAAGTAGATAGAGGAGCTATTAGAGAAGGGTTTCATCCGACCTAGTGTTTCTCCATAGGGTGCTCCAGTGTTATTCGTCAAGAAGAATGATGGCAGTCTCAGATTGTGCATTGACTATCGGGAGTTGAATAAGATTACTATTAAGAATACGTACCCTCTTCCTCGAATTGATGATTTGCTATATCAGTTGGTTGGAGCAAGCTTATTCTCTAAGATTGATCTGAGATCAGGTTACCACCAACTCAGAACCAAAGCAGATGATATTCCAAAGACTGCATTCAGGACTCGCTATGGACATTTTGAATTCTTAGTGATGCCTTTTGGTCTGATAAATGTGCCTATAATTTTCATGGATTACATGAATATAATCTTTAGGCCTTATCTAGATCAGTTTGTGGTAGTCTTCATTGATAATATCTTAGTGTACTCCAAATCTGCTGTAGAGCATGAAGAGCATTTGAGGATTGTTCTTAGTACTCTTAAAGAGAAACGACTCTATGCTAAGCTTAGCAAATGTGAGTTTTGGCTGCAAGAAGTTAAATTTCTCAATCATGTCATATCCCAAGAAGGTGTAGCTGTAGATCCTAGCAAAGTTGAAGTAGTGCTAAGCTGGGAACAACCAAGGATAGTGACAGAGATCAGAAGTTTTCTGGGCTTAGCAGGGTATTATAGAAGATTTATTAAGGACTTTTCTCAAATTGCTCTACCGTTAACCAAGCTGACCATAAAGAATTAGCAGCTCAAGTGGGATGAGAAGTGTGAGGCCAATTTTCATGAACTAAAGTAGAGATTAACCACGACTCCTGTGCTGATTATTCCAGACCCAACTCAGACTTATGTAGTCTACACTGATGCTAACAAGCAGGGGTTGGGATGTGTGTTGATGTAGCAGGGACGAGTGGTAGCCTATGCTTCTTGGCAATTAAAGCCACATGAAGAGAATTATCCCACTCATGATCTAGAGCTTGCAGCAGTAGTTTATGCTATCAAGATATGGAGGCACTACTTGTATGGAGCTACCATAGAACTGTACTGTGATCATAAAAGCCTAAAGTACCTACAAGATCAAAAAGAATTAAACATGAGGCAATAGAGATGGATGGAATTTATGAAGGATTATGATTTCCAGATCAAATACCATCCAGGAAAAGCTAATGTAGTGGCCGATGCCTTGAGCATAAAGGTGGTGCAGGTTGCTAGTCTTATGATCAAAGAGCTAGAACTGATAAAAGATATACGAGATTGGAGTCCTCTGTATCAAATGCAGACATCAGAAAGTTCTTATGGAGGAACGCAGATTAAAGCTTTTATTGAGGATGAGATAAAAGAGGCTTAGGAGCAGGATAGGCTAGCTGAGATTTTCAAAGGTAAGCTGGAAAGAGGGGAAACTAAAAACTTTGATGTGTCCCAAGATGGATTACTACGATTTAGGGGATGACCATATATTCCCAATGCAATGGGATTGAGAGAGAAGATCCTAGAGAAGGCACATAAAAGCAAGTATACAGTACATCCAGGTATGACCAAGATATATCATGATGTTAAGAGTTTATTTTGGTGGCCTGGATTGAAGAAAGATGTTGTAAATTATGTGTCCAAATGTTTGACTTTTCAAAAGGTGAAAGTTGAGCATCAGAAGCCAGCAGGGAAATTACAACCACTAGAGATACCTGAGTGAAAATGGGACAGCATTGCCATGGATTTTATTGAAGGACTGCCCACGACTCCTACTAAGCATGATGCTATATGGGTGGTAATTGATCGATTAACGAAGTTAGCTCATTTCCTGGCAACCAATAAAAAGGATTCTCTGGAGAAGCTGGCAAAACTCTATGTAAAAGAGATTATTAGACTCATGGTATTCCCAGTAGTATCATTTCTAACAGAGATCCTCAGTTTACATCAAACTTTTGGCGAGCTCTACATAAAGAAATAGACACTACTCTCAAATTTAGTATAACCTACAATTCTCAGACAGATGGTCAATATGAGAGAATGATCCAGACGCTCGAGGATATGTTGAGAGCTTGTGTCTTGGATTTTAAAGGGAGTTGGGATGTCCATCTGTCGTTGATAGAATTTGCCTATAACAATAGTTATCAGGCTAGCATTTAGATGGCCCCATTTGAAGTGTTGTATGGATGAAAGTGTAGATCTCCCTTATGCTGGGTGGAGTTTAGCGAAAGGAGGATATTTGGTCCTGATATAGTAGACCAGACAACAGTACAGATTGATAAGATTAGAAAAAGGCTATTAACGGCTCAAAGCAGACAAAAGAGTTATACTGATGTTAGAAGGAAGTTGTTGAAGTTTGAAGAAGGAGAGCATGTATTCCTTAATTATGCTGATGTCCCACATGATGTCATAATTATTCTTTTTAGAAAAAGTTAAATCCAAGATTAAATGTGAGCCTTTAGATCAAATAGTAACCAAATCAATCTTGGCCATCCATTTAAACCCAAATTTCTCTATAAATACCCCCTATTCAGATCACTTTGGCATGCATGGTGAACCATAGGGAAACTCTTGCAAAATTTCCATTCAACCAAGAAAGAAGCAACCAAAGTGAAGTAACAAGCAAGGTAATTATCTCCCTTGATCTTGAGCTTTGTTCTAGCAAGTTAGCTCATGGTTTTAAGGGGTTTCCATGCTATATTTCCCTTATGGTTTTTCCTAGAAGTACTGCTCATATATGGTTAAAATATGAGTTTTATGTTATGGATAGTTTAGACAAGCTTAAACAAGCTAGAACTAAGTTGTATAAGCTTGGGAATTCAAGTGTGTTTGGATTTAGGGTTTTGTGTTCTTGCTGGTACTATATGTGGTACTGTTCATATGATGGAATTTCATGATTTTGATGCTTTCAATGAGTTTAAAAAGGAAAATTGTGTGGGGATAAAGTAGGAGAACAAGTATTAGAAGCATTGGAATCAAAAAATGAATTTTTGGAAAAAGGGACATCCATTTCGGTTTAGTACTATAGCAATTGGTATGTTTTGATTTTGGAAATTCTTATTTCATATTTGGATTTTACATAAAAAATTAACCATAAGAATTTATTTTGGAAAGGTGGAAGTACAAAACATAAATTAAAGAAAGAAAGGGAGCTAGTGAAAACCTAGTCTTGAATTTGGTTTCAAGTTGAGTTGTAACTTGATATTATGTTGTAATGGCTAGGTTTTGACATTGTGAAGGAAGGAAAGCACTTCAAGAAGGTCTTGACCAAGATAGCTAAGAGGTAGCAAGGATACCTAACTATAACTCATGCTTGTTTAATTGTTTTGCTTGCTTGTTGATTATGGTGTTTGGTTGAGCTTGAGCTTATGTCATCATGTTATGATGAAATATGAATGATTGCAACTCCTTGCAAGTTATGTCATGACAATATGCATGATATAGTTTGCTTATGTACCATTATGAAGTAGCTCCCATCTCATGATAACATGTTAAGCATCCAATTATTCATGCATGATAATATAGTTTGTGTAACTTGCTATTGGGATTTCCATGAAATCTCATTCCTTCCGCAAGCATAACTATGTTTTAGGTGCTGGATCCTCTCAAGGAAAGAGATTAAATGTTGATGAATAAGTTTGTATAATAAGTTATATGACTTACATGGAACTATGGGATGATATGCTAGTACGCATGGTGTATGTTTTCATAAACCTGTTCTAAGGCAGTGGTGATGTGACGATGATTATGATCCCTAAATCAGCGATTTTTAATTTCAAATTTGACATGATAAAATTTAAGATAAATAGATTTAAATGAACACCAAGAACGCCTCATTTGGATAAGTATCCGAATTGTTATGATTTTCCAAAGTTGGAAGTAAGATCTGGAATTGAGATAAAACGAGTCCTGAGAGGCAGTGACGTTCACGCAATGATTTCATATATCAAATGAACGAGTTTTTCTATGAAATTGTATGAACGTAAAGAGAACGTCTAGAGCTTCAAATCCATAAGTAACACAGTTCATTTGGATATGTAACCAAAGAGAAATGAGTTTTTAAAGTTAAGGCAAAGAAACTGGAACTTCCAGATTTTACCAAATGAACAGTGATTTTAACCAATAAACTGATTTCGTGTAAACAAGATAACCTCAATTTCATATTTTTACCTCAAATATTTATGAAAGAGCTTTCATTATAAGTTGGAACCATATTATTTTGATTTTTCTACAATTAATTATGAATTTTCAAAGTAGGGTGGATGTTCTAGAATTACCAAATGAACAGTAATAGTGAACAGTACCCGATAGCAAATCTTTTGGAAATGGATGTTTTCAAAGCGCATGATCATGTAATTGGTTCCAATCACTTCGAATGGAGTATAATTGAGGTTAAAAGTAAGGATGTGACATCTTCTGATCATCGTCATAATCCTTTCTAAATCTCTTTTCGCTATCAGTATTATACAGATAGGGAAAATTTAGGATATGACATTTCTACCCCTTTAAAATAAGTTGCATCAAAATTTACTTTGTACCTTAGTCAACAATTTTAGGTAGATCTCTTTTTCTTCTTTATGACTAAGAACTGGGGTATCTATCTCTTTTCTTCTATCTTAACATCTTAACGGAGTACTACTTTTCATATCCTTAGATCTTCATATATTTACTATTATTACTTTTCTTCTGTTCTGAATCAACTCAATAAGAGTTGAACGCTACCTCATTCTGTTACTTGCTTACTTGGTTTGCATCCATTTGCATATGGACTTCTCACTATACTGAACTCATGAGTAGTGTCCATTTCTTTCATATAAAACTCCCTTGAATACTGCTATATTCTGAGTTTATGTCACCTACTCATCATACCTTTCGCATGTATCTCTTATTATTTTTCTGAGTATTTAGCAAAATTCTCTAACATCCGCAAACATCACCTCTTACTTTCGTACCATCGTACTCCTTATCATATTTAATAACTTGTCATAATCCAGAGAGATGATTTAGGTCATTATTCTTTCTTTCTTTACTTTACTGCTAAATAGGAGCATGTCATATCCCAATTTTTAGGCCTTGAAGCCCAATATATAGCTTGAAAAAGGGATGCTACTAGACCCTGTTGAGCAGAGGTCTCAATAAATAGAGAAAATTATGCTGATCAGTGTGATGCAACGCAGAGTTTTGATATGAGGTCCCGAAAGATTTATATTAATTTCCAAAGAGAAGGAAAATTAATACAGTATTCTCTAGACCTCAAAATCATATGAAATGTGGCAGTAAATTCCTATAATTCATATAAGAATTTCTGAAACTGATAGAGCTCAAAAAGGAGTTATGTAGAATTTACTATAGAATTTACAGTGGATTAAAAGACCGGATAAATAGGTTTCAGGGGAATTTCTCGGGAATTGAGCCCATGCAGATAGTGGATCATACAGAGGGTACAAAATGGTACCTTATAGGCCCAATGATATTTTCATATAAGTATGTGGGCTAGGGCTAATAAAGACCGAGAAAAATGAAGAATTACGAAAATGCCACTAAACATGTGCCACTGTGTTATGTCATTAAGTCAGCGACATACAAAGGGTGTTATGATTATTTAACTAAGGTTAGACAGTTAAGAAAGGGTATCTGGATAGTTGACCAGGGTCAAGAGATACTCTGGTAAGGTAAGAAAAGACAATAGTGCCCCTATAAGTACTAAAGAGGTACTAAGGGCATTATGGTAATTTACTAATGATGTTCCTTGGGAACCGAGCCACCAGAGTGCTTGAGCTTGGTTATAAACCCAAGATGATATTTAAAGGCCTAAAAACGTAGCCCAAGAGTAAAGTGGGCTCAAGAGGCATTAAACTAACGTTTTAGTGCTTTTTCAATAAAGTAAAGTGACTCAGTCCAAGATAGAACTGGGTAAAATGATCTGGAATCATGATAGGACATAAATGGGGCCTACAATGCGCCACATGGCATGATTACAGTAAAAGAGGAAAAGCAAAGGACACATGGCATGATTATAGAAAAAGGAGAAAATGCAAGAGGACACGTGGCACGATCTCGGCCATCCATTCAGGGAAAAGACTCTGGAACTCTTTGGAAAGGTTGAGTCAGCTGGTGAGGTGTCCCAAGGGCCCCACATTTCACCACATATACCCCTTAGGTGTCCCTTGAGGAGTCCGAGATGATGTCATGAGTGGTGAGTCATCAGGAAGGGTGATGTCATCATGATGATGCAGGCAAAGCTTCTTAAGGAAGCAAGCAATCTGAGCCATTCATCACGAATCAATCTGGACCATTCATTCCACCTCCTCTCACCTATAAATAGGCCACTCCCCTCCCATTTCAAGGCACACCACGGCCTAGCAAGGAAAAGGAAGAGAAAGAAGAGAGAAAGAGAGAAAGAGAGAAGGAAAGAAAGGAAGGAAAGGAAGAAGGAGTTCTTGTTGAGCCAGGAGCAGTCTGAGGAGCCGAGGGACTGGGCAAAGCTTAGGAATGAGGTAAGAAAGTTATCTAGTCCCTGCTCTCATAAATTAGAGGATTGCTCTTAGTGGTTAGAATAGAGAAATATCTCTATTAATAAAGGTAGCTAAAGGTAGAAAGAAAGACAGGGGAATGTCAGATTAAGGATATCACCCCTAGTTAATCATGAGATAAGTAGAGCTATGTAGATAGAATAATAATGAAGATATTATTATGTTATGTATAGGCTCTGACCTATGAAAATAAGGAATCTTAGAGCAAAGGCTAAAAGCTAGAGGAAGGCTATATGTCAGGTAGTAAACTTATCCTAAACTTGTATGCATTGAATGTTATGCTTGATGTGCTATGGCTTTGTTGAATTGTGTTGAATATTTGCTTATGTATGAAGCTCTGTTCCTATGATTACTTTGGCCAATTGTATTTCATATGTAACATGGAAGCATGCACATTATGCAATGTTAACACTTTCACAAGCAAGAACAAGTATTCACATTAATGCATGCATTGTTTAATGGAGGAGATAAATATGCATGAAGAGATGTTAATTGCTTAGCATGATTGATATGTGATCCATGTATGTATAATTGCTGGAAATTGTCACTGTAAACAGTAACTCGTGATGGAGGCAGTGACATTTGAGCTATAATTATAAATAGTAAATGATTGAATAAATGTATGATATTTTACCAGTAAATAGTAGACATTCCAAGATTCGATTTGATATATAGAACATCTCATTTGGATGTCTACACATAAAGATATGATTTATCAAAATTGAGACCAGAATGCTGGAATCAGGGACAAAACGCTGGATGAACAGTGATTTCAGAACGTTGACCAACGTTGACCTGGCCTAGAGGAAATGAGTAAAGTCCTGATAGATAATATTGGCTTATATGATCATTTTAGGGGAATTATCTATTGAGTTAACAACTATGTGAAAGTGATTAACCTTGTAACTTTGTCCGTTGGTCTAGGTTTTCCAAAGGTGAGAATACAGTACAACAGAATCACAGTAGATTCTGGAGGATTACAGTTAGATCCTAGTATGGCTCCCAGAGAATAGAATTCCAGGGTCACAGTTAGATCCTAAGAGGCTTACGGTTGATCGCAGTAGATCCTGAGGGTCGCAGTAGACCTAGCCTAGAGAGAGAAAGTATTGAGCCATAAGTACAGTATGTCTTTGGAAGGACGAATACCAAGGAATAGTTAAGGTACAAAAGCTTCACAAGTTGGTTAGCTCCTAACAGAGAGAGTACCCATGATGTTAGATAGCCTTATTACTATCAAGGACTAAACTCAAAATCTCTTTACACATACAGGAACTGAGTGATCAAAGTTAAAGTTATTAATCCTGAGTACCAAGGAGTTATGAGCAAATCTCATAAGATATGAGAAAGGGTTAAATAAAGAGATCATTATGATAAGAATAAAAGACAGATAGATCCTCCAAGTAAAGAGATAAGAAGGCCAGATAGACCCAAGAGAGATAGGATAAGATAGGTCCAAGATAGTAGAGTACCAGGGTTTGAGCCTGTAAGCATCTGTGCTTCAGATTTATGTTTGCACATTTCAGTTAAGCATGCTCAGGCAAGAGTAGCCTAATGATGGGTGACCCCCTAAGAAGTGATGAAAGAGGTATGAATGCCACAAGAAGTTGGCATATATGTACACGGAGTTATGAAAAGTTAGAAAGGGTTATGAACAAAAAGAGACTAGAACCCTTATGTCAAGTCTAAATAAAATAGATTTGAAAGATGAACTATGATATAGCCAGATTTGGCCAGATATGCTATGATATAGCATGAAAGATACCTAATGAGATATGTTACAAAAAGTATGTAATGAGATACGTTATGAGAAATATGTGATATGATACATGATGAGAAGTATGTAATGAAAAGTATAATATGAGGTGGCTTTATAACTAGCCCTATAAACAGATTGAGAGCCTCCCTTTTTGAAAGGAAAAAGATGTTTGAATGATAAGTTACATGTGAAAGAGCAAATGAGAGCTTTCACTCCTTGCATAAAATGCTAGGCATTATGTTATGCTATGTTATGTTATGTTATGTTTGTGAGATATGCTAAAGCTCCAAATGTTAGAACAGTGCAAGCTCTATGTGATAAAGTTGAGCAAGCTCCGAGTGTTAGAGTTGTGCATATTAAGAGAAGGAATGCTTGAGCTCTGATGTTAGAGCTTTGCATTCATGAGCTGGTATGTAGTCCCGTAACATATTAGCCAGGCATTATGCATGTTAGAGTATGTGCTCCTATATGCTATTATGTGCTCCTATTTAGCAGTAGAACAATGAAAGAAAGAATAATGATGTAAGTCCTCTCTCTGTATTATGATGAGTTACTAAAGATGATAAAAGCATGTGATGATATGAGAATGAGAGATGAAGTTTTATGGATATTTAGAGAATTTCGCTGAATACTCAGATGAGTAATAAGTGACTGCACTAAGAATCATGATGAGTAGTCAATAAAAAACTCCAGAATATAGGAGTATATGAGAAAGTTTAGTATGAAAGAAAGGGACATTCTCCTCAGAGGAACTCTTCATCGAAGGATGAATAGAGATTTAGCCCTGAAATTTCGAGGACAAAATTTATTTTAAGGGGAGGAGAAATGTCATATCCCAATTTTTAGGCCTTGAAGCCCAATATATACCTTGAAAAAGGGATGCTACTAGACCCTATTAAGCAGAGGTCTCAATAAATAGAGAAAATTATGCTGATCAGTGTGATGCAACGCAGAGTTTTGATATGAGGTCCCAAAATATTTATATTAAAGTCCAAAGAGAAGGAAAATTAATATAGTATTCTCTAGACCTCAGAATCAGATGAAATGTGGCAGTAAATTCCTATAATATATATAAGAATTTCTGAAACTGATAGAGTTCAAAAAGGAGTTATGTATAATTTACTACATAATTTACAGTGGATTAAAGACCCAATAAATAGGTTTCAGGGGAATTTCTCGGGAATTGAGCCCATGAAGATAGTGGATCATACAGAGGGTCCAGAATGGTACCTTATAGGCCCAGTGATATTTTCATATAAGTATGTGGGCTAGGGCTAATAAAGACCGAGAAAAATGAAGAATTACGAAAATGTCACTAAAGGTATACCACTGTGTTACCACTGTGTTGTGTCATTAAGTCTGAGAAAGACAAAGGGCGTTATGATTATTTAACTAAGGTTTGACAGTTAAGAAAGGGTATCTGGATAGTTGACCAGGGTCAAGGGATACTCTGGTAAGGTATGAAAAGACAATAGTGCCCCTATAAGTACTAAAGAGGTACTAAGGGCATTATGGTAATTTACTAAGGATGTTCCTTGGGAACCGAGCCACCAGAGTGCTTGGGCTTGGTTAGAAACCCAAGATGATATTTAAAGGCCTAAAAACGTAGACCAAGAGTAAAGTGGGCCCAAGAGGCATTAAAATAATGTTTTAGTGCTTTTTCAATAAAGTAAAGTGACCCAGTTCAAGATAGAACTGGGTAAAATGATCTGGAATCATGATAGGACATAAATGGGGCCCACAATGCGCCACATGGCATGATTACAGTAAAAGAGGAAAAGTAAAGGACACATGGCATGATTATAGAAAAAGGAGAAAAAGCAAGAGGACACGTGGCACAATCTCGGCCATCCATTCAGGGAAAAGACTCTGGAACTCTTTGGAAAGGTTGAGTCAGCTGGTGAGGTGTCCCAAGGGCCCCACATTTCACCACATATACCCCTTAGGTGTCCCTTGAGGAGTCCGAGATGATGTCATGAGTGGTGAGTCATCAGGGAGGGTGATGTCATCATGATGATGCAGGCAAAGCTTCTTGAGGAAGCAAGCAATCTGAGCCATTCATCACGAATCAATCTGGACCATTCATTCCACCTCATCTTACCTATAAATAGGCCACTCCCCTCCCATTTCAAGGCACACCACAGCCTAGCAAGAAAAAGGAAGAGAAATAAGAGAGAAAGAGAGAAAGAGAGAAGGAAAGAAAGGAAGGAAAGGAAAGAAGGAGTTCTGGTGGAGCCAGGAGCAGTCTGAGGAGTCGAGGGACTGGGCAAAGATGAGGAATGAGGTAAGAAAGTTATCTAGTCCCTGCTCTAATAAAGTAGAGGATTGCTCTTAGTGGTTAGAATAGAGAAATATCTCTATTAATAAAGGTAGCTAAAGGTAGAAAGAAAGACAGGGGAATGTCAGATTAAGGATATCACCCCTAGTTAATCATGAGATAAGTAGAGCTATGATGATAGAAAAATAATGAAGATATTATTATGTTATGTATAGGCTCTGACCTATGAAAAGAAGGAATCTTAAAGCAAAGGCTAAAAGCTAGAGGAAGGCTATATGCCAGGTAGTAAACTTATCCTAAACTTGTATGCATTGAATGTTATGCTTGATGTGCTATGACTTTGTTGAATTGTGTTGAATATGTGCTTATGTATGAAGCTCTGTTCCTATGATTACTTTGGCCAATTGTATTTCATATGTAACATGGAAGCATGCACATTATGCAATGTTAACACTTTTACAAGCAAGCACAAGTATTCACATTAATGCATGCATTGTTTAGTGCTGTTTGCTATTGAGATTTCCCCAGAAATCTCACCCCTTCCATATCAATCCAATTACAGCAGGTCTTCTGAAGATAGAGGAGATAAAGATGCATGAAGAGATGTTAATTGCATAGCATGATTGATATGTGATTCATGTATGTATAATTGCTAGAAATTGTCACTGTGAACAGTAACTCGTGATTGAGGCTGTGACATTTGAGCTGTAATTATAAATAGTAAATGATTGAATAAATGTATGATATTTTCTAGTAAATAGTAGATATACCAAGATTCGATTTGATATATAGAACGTCTCATTTGGATGTCTACACAGAAAGATATGATTTATCAAAGTTGGGACTAGAATGCTGGAATTAGGGACAGGACGCTGGAGGAACAGTGATTTCAGAACATTGACCAACATTGACCTGGTCAAGGCATAGTCAATGAGTCATTCTTCCCTGAAGAAGAATTATGTTAGCTTCGTGTAGCAATTTGAACCACTCCATTTTGATTTTTATAGAATTAGTTATGATTTTTTCGAAGTCAGGTCACTCTGCTAGAATTTACACAGTAAACAGTACTTGCTGAGAGTAAAATTCCATATTGTATGATTTGACTTCAATGGCCCTAGAAGTGGTTCCAAATGCTATTGAATGGTCCCTAAGATGATGGAAAAGGAGGATGTTACAGAGAACATACTCTAACATGCATAATTCCTAGATAACATACTGCAGGACTATATACCTACCCATGAATGTAAAGCTCTAATATTGGAGCTTAATCATTTCTTTTCTTAATATGCACACCTCTAACACTCAGAGCTTGCATAGCTCTAACACTCAGAGCGTACACAGCTCTAACATTTGGAGCTTTAACATATTTTATAAACATAACATAATGCCTAGCATTTCATGCAAGGAGTGAAAGCTCTCACTTGCTATTTTATTTGTAACATAATACTTAAATATCTTATCCCTTTCAAAAAGGGAGCCTCTCTTTTTGTTTACAAAGCTAGCTATAAAGCCACTTCTTAATACATACTTCTCATCATATATCATATCACATATTTCTCATACTGTACCTCATTACGTACTTTCATAACCTATCTCATTACGTATCCTTCATGCCGTATCCTGGCGTATCGGGCCAAATCTAGCTACATCATAGTCCATCTTGCCATTCATAATGTATTCTGAGATACCATAAGGCTCACATTCTCGTTAACTTAGGACTTTGCTAGCTTTTAAGAAAATTGTTCTAAACATTTCATTTCAAATTCATTTCAGTTGGACTTCACATAAGGGTTCTAGCCTCTTACTATTTATAACCCTGTTTTAACTTTTTATAGCTCTTTCTAACATCTTACATAACTTTGTGCATATATGCCAAATTTATGAAGTATTTACATCCTTTTCATCACTTCCTAGGGGGTTACCCATCATTGGGCTACTCTTGCCTGAACACGCTTAACTGATAAGTACAGATATAAATCTGAAGTACTAGTGCTAACAGGCTTCAATCATGGTACTTTACTATCTTAAACCCTTCTTATACTATATCTCTTGAGTCTATCTGGCATGCTAATCTTTCTAGCCTCATCTGGAGGATTTATTGGTCTCTTATTCTTATTCTCTATAATCTTATCATAGGGATCTCTTTATTCTTATTTGACCCCTTCTCGTATCTTATGAGATATTCTCATAAATCTTTGGTACTTGAGTTAATTACCTTAACTTTGATCACTTACTTCCTATTGTGAGTAAGAAGATTTTGAGTTCAGGCCTTAATAGTAATAAGGCTGTATGAAATTAACATCATGGATACTATCTCTGTTATGAGTTAACCAACCAACTTGTGAAGCTTCTATACCTTAATCTTTTCCTTGGTATTTGTCATTCTAAAGAAATATTGTACTTATGGCTCATTACTTTCTTTCTCTAGGCTTGGTCTACTGTAACCCTCAGGATCTACTGCGATTAACTGTAAGCTTTTTTAGGATCTAACTATGACCCTGTGAGCCATACTAAGATCTATTGCAATCTTCTATAACCTACTGCGATTCCGTTGTACTGCATTCTCATCTCTAGAAGACCTAAACCAACAGACAAAATTACAAGGTTAGACACTTTCACATAGTTGTTAACTCAACAAATAATTCCCCAAAAATGATCACAGAAGCCAATATTACCTATTAGGACTTTACTCATTTCCTCTATCACTCAGGAACTTCATATATCATTCCCTTCTTTCATAACTTGACTATGTCCATTATTGTAGAAAGCTACATAGGCTATACCATGAACATATATATCATAATTTGTTCATTCTCTGGGCTTTATCTCAAGAGCAATCTGACTCTATTGTAAGAGCAATCTAGCTTTATTGCAAAAATACTGCCCCCTCTTAGAGCTACATCATCTTTCATAAATGCTTATCATTTCATTTCATATATCTTATCCCTACTAAAGGGGTATGTCTTGAGTACTGTAACCATTTCACTATTAGTCCACAACTTTAATCTCATTATCTATTCAATTGACCATCATTGTCTGATCATAAATTCTCATTATATTCTTTGAACATTAACGGCTAACTATCTTTTGTATCGCTTTGGTATTATTTTTCTATTGCTTTATCATTAGCAAGTTGAATTATTTAATTGCATGTCGTATGGCATGGGAGCATCATAACTTTCTCATGTAGTATACTATACCCTATATGTACTGCATGAGGGGAGTATTCAATTATCATAGCACACTCTATCATGCATAATATGCAAGGAGATGCAATCCTTTAAGTATTATCTAACATACATGTCCTCATATAACAACTGCAAGGAGATACAACTATTCATCATAATATATAGAAACATAAGCCATATCATCATCACATAAATCTGCTCAACCATCTCCATACTCCTATTGCAATTAAACAATTAACTAGATAAACCTTAAAGCATTCTGTTCTTTTATTACCTTAACTAACAGGTTCTTATCATCTTTTCAAGAACCTGAATCATTTACTTATTTCACTTAGGCTACCACATTACCCTCTTACTAGGGTATAGACTTAACCCTTCTTTACTCTTTCTTACATATGAAATAAGGGAGTCACTTTATCTTTAAACCTATGGCTACCTTACTTTCTCTAGACATCGTAAACTTCTTTTCCTTGTCTTGCATATATCTTTTTCTACTAATCCTCAAGAAATTTCTGAGGCAATTTTATCTTTAGCCTACATCTCCAATATCCTATTTATTCATTTAGGAATATGGGATAGCTTATCATATCAGGCCATTTTATATTACTAGGCTATATTCATTCATCATAATATATTTCATTGCCTTCAAGGCTTCTATGTCCTAGCCTGAAGGATTTATGTGTCCTTGGCCTCACTATAATCCATAATTGAGTCAACTATTTTCTTTTAGCTAATTGAGGAAGGGTCTGTCTTACATCTCTATGCCATTCATACTTTTAAGTTTTCCCATATCCTCCTGGATTACTAACAGGCGAGAAATTGTCTCTTATTAAGCCTCAAGTTGTATATAGATGAACTCAGCTAATTATTCATCAAAGGGTTTCTCTTTCATTTGCTCTAACCCTTAGCCTCACACTCACCTCTCTTTAATTGAGAGGAATACTTCTTTTAAACTCTTTGAGAAAAACTTCTCAATTGATTGGATCACTCTCCATCTTATATGAAGTAACTTTTGTATCTCTTTGTATCTCTTAATTCTTTCCATCTGTCAGTCTCAGTCTGCTCTTAACTAGACTGTGACTCCTTTATGGTCTATCTTTGGATCTTGACTAATTTAGGTCATAGGGATCGCATTCATCATCTAGCACTATTACTTCTATTTTCTGGGGTAGCGCAATAGGTTACTGTCCCTTTGTGATGGGATCCCTCTGTTTTGGGAACATTAACTTTCTATCTATTAGCCATCAGGTCTTTAACTTAGGCCATGTATTAGATCATTCTTAGTCAAGTCTCATTCTAACTTCTTTTTATTTTGTACAATAAAGAATAGATGTACAAAGTGTTTTGTAGTGTAGATCAACTCCTGATAATCATACAGAGGATCTACTTCTGAACCTCTTCTTAAACTGATCTTCTATATCTCAATGCATCATATTGTCTAGCTTGACTGCACTCTATGCTAAACCTCTAACTGATAACCTTCAATGAGGTTAGCATCTTCATTCTTGTCATCAGGTCTCTGTGCATTTTAGTCACCACTTTAGTACTTGTTATCCGTATCTCATATTCTCTATAACCTTTAGTCGTGACCATCTCAACTTACTTGTCATGACTTAACAGCTCTATATTATTCTATCATGACCATAGGTCATCTTTCTTTGTGGCCTAACAGCATAGGAAATTCCTATCACAATCAATGGTCTTTACTTATCACGACCACGAGTTTCTATAAATATTTGTTGTGACATGAAGTTTAACTCATCACAACTTAACTTGTTTGGTACTTATAGCCATCACCTTTTATGTCACCATAATATTTGTACATACATTACCTACCTGTCAATTTTATATTCGAGGTACATTATAACTACTATACATCTGAGTAATTACTTTACTTTATATTTTATATATTTACATTACCCCTCATCTCCTTCCACATTATAACAATTGTTTGTAAAGGTTTTGAACCTTAGAAATATTGAAATTCCAAGATTATAGTTTTTAAAACTCTTAATGGTCATTGTTCACTCGCATAAATACTTATTGGAATTTCATGAATTTGATGCTTCCAATGGTTTTAAAATGAAAAGTTGTGTGGGATAAAGTGGAGAAACTGTGGGAGATATTACAAATTAATTACTATTCATGAGGATTAATTAGATTTGATTATAGAGGAGTAATTAGGAGAGATATAGGGATTATCTTTTTAAATGTGTGATTACGATTTCCAGATTATGCGCTTTGGTCATTATGTTCATATGTGTATATATGTATCAGTTGAATAGAGGTGAATTACAAACAAGAAGAATTACATTTGATTTCTTCTGCCTCTCTGTCAGTACATTCTTCTTCATTATGGTATCAGAGCTAGGTTCCGAGCCACAGTCCTCCGTCAAAGTCGCAACCAAGGTCGCCGGCTTTGAAGGATCCACGGTCATCCTCGTTCCTGAGCGTCTCACGGGAGACAACTACCTGGAGTGGTCTCAATCCATGCTCCTTGCATTGGAAGGCCGTGACAGACTTGAAGTGATCCACGGCGACTTCCCAACCACCGATAATGCTGGTAGTCACCGCCGATAGAAAATAGAAAATTCCTTAGTTGCCTTGTGGCTTCTCAATGCTATGATTCCCTCCGTGCGTCGTAGCTTCATGTTCATCCCCACGGCAAAGGAGACATGGCAAGCGGTCAAAGATGCTTATGGCAAACGTCCGACCACCTCCTTGATCTTTGATCTGAGATCGCGACTGTGGACGGTCAAGCAGGGAGACCGTCCCTTAAATGCTTACTACTGGGAAAAATCTACCTTGTGGCAGGACTTGGAGGAAGAGAGACTGTTTGAATTCCTCGTCAGACTACACCCAGTCTATGAAGATGTACGCAGTCACCTCCTCAGACGAGTGCCTCTCCCCACCGTCCCCGAAGCCTTTGCACTCTTGCGAGATGAAGAATGCCGGCGACAAGTAATGCTCCCCGACCCCTTGAAATCTCAGCCAGCGATGAACGACGTCTCAGCTCTTGCTGCTCAGACTACCGACTCAAGAAGGGACCGCCCAACCTGCGAACACTGCAAGCGTCAGGACCATACACGCGACAAGTGCTGGGAGCTTCATGGGAAGCCCCCAGATTAGAAGCCGCGATAGAGACGCCCACGGGGAAATGTCGCGGAAGCACAGGACAACGCAAATGACTCAGCACTTGATTCTTCAGTACTGGGCCCAACTTCAGTCCACGGCCCAAGTCCCTCTCAAATGGGTTATACAGTCCACGGCCCAAGCTCCTCTCAAATGGGTTATGCAGTCCACGGCCCAAGTTCCCAACATGGCCCAAGTTCCTCTAAAATGGGTTATGCAGGTATAGGCCCAGCCCATGGTAGCTCAGCCCAAGATCCATTAACTGTTATCTTAGAAAGGCTTACAGCACTTGAGAATCAATCTCGCAAGCAACCAGTTGCGACTATTGTTCAGAAAGGTAATTTTTTAAAGGCCCTTGCTACTGTTAAAGGTAAGCCCACATGCCCTCGTTGGATAATAGATTCAGGCGCCTCTGATCACATGACAAATGATGCCTCTCTTTTTTCAACATATACTCCTGCCAGATCCTCTCTTACTGTTAAAATTGCTGATGACTCTGACTCTCTGGTTATTACTAGTGGTACCATCAGTGTTTCTTCAACTCTGACATTACATAATGTGCTACATGTTCCAAAGTTAAAATGTAATTTATTATCAGTCAGTCAGTTGACCAGAGATGATCCTCACAACATGATCGTCACCCAGTTTGATACAAAAATTCAAACCCTTCATACTGACAATGGCACTGAATACTTTAACCATCCTCTCTCCGAGTTTCTTCAACAACATGGGATATTCCACAAAAGTTTTTGTCCATATAGTCCTCAACAAAATGGTATTGTTGAACGTAAAAACCGCTATCTCCTAGAAACTGCTAGGGCCCTTCTATTCAGCAGCCATGTTCCTCATTTCTATTGGTCTGATGCTATTCTTATGGCCACATTCCTAATTAATCGTATGCCCTGTAAACCACTGTCTTTTCAAACTCCACTCCAGGTTCTCCAACGCCACTTCCACCTTCCTTATATGGAAAATACATTACCCCTTCGAGTCTTTGGGTGCACTGCCTTTGTTCATCTACACCACCATTCCAAACTTGATCCTAAGGCTACAAAATATATCTTTCTTGGACCTGCCAGTTCCCAAAAGGGGTATAAATGCTTTGATCCCCTCACCAAACGTCTTTACATTTCTTGTGATGTCACCTTTCATGAAACTACTCCTTACTACACCTCTTCTTTGGGTCAGGGGGAGATTGTGAGTGAACCTCAGAAACCTATCACTGAACCTGAACCTCAACTAATCTGGCTTCACCAAGAATCCAACCATCTTGATATATCAATGCTAGAAAGCTCTCAGGATCATAGAGGACATGATGGACAGATTAGTTCAGGGGGAGACACTAACAAGTGGGGACAAGTCTATACCCACAAAAACACGACAAGTAATACTCCTCGAGTGAATAATACACACCAAGAATCTGACCTCAATGCAGTTCCTGGATTGTCACAAGAACAAGATGATCTTAACCTTCCAATAGCGGTTAGAAGGCAACGCAGGGCATGTACCAAGAATCCCATAGAGAGGTTTGTTTCTTATCAGGCTCTCTTATCTGAACATTATGCTTTTACTTCTCACCTTGACCAACTCAGGATACCTGACAACATCAATGAGGCTCTTGCAAGTCCTGAATGGAGGAAAGCCGTGATGGTATAGATGAATGCACTAGAAGAAAATAAAACATGGGAAGTAGTTGAACTCCCCATAGGCAAGAAAGCCATTGGATGCAAATGGGTATTCACCCCAAAATACCTTGCAGACGGAAGCCTCGATAAATACAAAGCAAGACTAGTAGCTAAAGGCTTTACTCAAATTTATAGTATGGACTACACTGAAACATTTGCACCAGTAGCAAAGTTAAATACCATCAGAATTCTTCTATCACTTGCGACTAATCTTGATTGGCCATTATATCAAATGGATGTTAAGAATGCATTCTTAAATGGAGAATTGAAGGAAAAAGTATATATGAAAATGCCCCCAGGATTTCCCGGAGAGAGGGAAGGACAAGTATGCAAATTAAAGACATCCCTCTATGGTTTGAAACAATCCCCACGAGCATGGTTTGAGAGATTCACCAAGGTGCTAAAAGAACAAGGCTATACACAGGGGCAAAGTGATCACACTCTATTCTTCAGACCTTTGAATGGGAACATTGTAATCTTGGCAGTTTATGTCAATGACATCATCCTTACAGGTGACGATCCAACAGAGATTGATAGAGTTAAATGGGATCTTAACCAAGAATTTCAAGTGAAAGATCTAGGAAAGATGAAATATTTCTTGGGTATGGAGGTAGCGAGATCTAAAGAAGGAATCAGTATTTCACAGAAAAAATACATACTGGATCTCCTAAAGGAAACAGGCATGATGGGATGTAGACCTAGTGACACTCCCATTCGTGTGGATAAAATTAAAGATAATGAAGACTTAGGAAAAGACGTAGATATGGGAAGATACCAACGCATGGTAGGAAAACTGATTTACCTGTCACACACTAGGCCAGACATTGCTTACGCTGTCAGTATTGTAAGTCAACATTCCCATCATCCCAAACAGAACCACTTAAATGAAGTTTACAGGATACTCAGATATCTGAAAGGATCACCAGGAATGGGCCTTCTATTCAAGAAGTCTGATAAGAGGAATGTGGAAATATTCACAGATGCTGATTGGGCAGGTAATCAAGACGATAGAAGATCAATCTCTGGCTATGTTACCTATGTATGGGGAAACGTAGTCACATGGCGCAGTAAAAAGTAAAGCGTAGTCGCTAGAAGCAGTGCTGAAGCAGAACTTCAAGCATTAGCTCTTGGAATATGCGAAGGCATTTGGGTAAAGCGAGTTCTAGAAGAGTTAGGGATGCAGATGACCTTGCCACTCAAGTTATACTATGATAATATGGCAGCAATAAACATGTCGCACAACCTGATCTAACATGACAGAATAAAGCATGTGGAGATAGACAGACACTTTATAAGAGAAAAGATTGATGCCGGGTTAATGGAACTCAGATGCATTCCCTCAAAAGACCAGACAGCAGATATACTCACCAAAGGGTTGGCTCGAGACAGGTTTAAATATCTCATTGGCAAGTTGGACATGATCAACATCTATGCTCCAACTTGAGGGGGAGTGTGGGAGATATTACAAATTAATTACTATTCATGAGGATTAATTAGATTTGATTATAGAGGAGTAATTAGGAGAGATTATAGGGATTATCTTTTTAAATGTGTGATTACGATTTCCAGATTATGCGCTTTGGTCATTATGTTCATATGTGTATATATGTATCAGTTGAATAGAGGTGAATTATAGACAAGAAGAATTACATTTGATTTCTTCTGCCTCTCTGTCAGTACATTCTTCTTCATTAGAAACAAGTATGGGAAGCATTATAATCAAAATGATAATTTTTGAAATAATTGTATGCATATGTTCAATTCTGTACAGCAAGCCATGAAGGAGCTAGAATTTCATTATTCTAAGCTCAGATGGATTCAAAAGATGAAATTGTGTAGGGTAAAGTCAATACATCAATTGATTCAAAGGCCAAGTCCATTAGTTAAGATTAAAGAAAATAAGTGAGCTTAATGTTGAATAGGAAGTTATGTTAGTTAAAGTGAGTTTAATGTTCAAGGAAATTAGATGATGATGGATGAATGGTTATGTGATGTTAGGGACTGATTGATATGCTCCAAAAGAGGCAGCCACATATCCAAGAGAAGTGAGAAGAAAGAAGCAAGATAAAGTGAAAGAAATCAAGTACATGAGGTAATAAACTTATCCTAAACTTGTATACATTGAATGTTATGCTTAATTGTGCTATGGCTTGGTTAAATTGTGTTGCATATGTGCTTATGTATGAAGCTCTGCTTCTATGATTACTTTGGCCAATTGTATTTCATGTTACATGGAAGCATGCACATTACACAATGTTAACACTTTCACAAGCAAGGACAAGTATCTACATTAATGTATGAATTGTTTAGTAATATTTGCTACTGAGATTTCCCCAAAAATCTCATGCCTTTCCATGTAATCCCAATCCCAAAGGTTTATAAATGATGAGAGAGGATGATGAAGCATGAAGAGGAATTAGGGTTTGGATAGTATATATGTTATGTGATTATTTATTATATGTAAAGCTGTTGTATGACTAATGTAAGTAGTGATGGTCATGATGTAATGAAAAATATTAAATTATGGAATAAATGTATGAAATTTTACAGACATTTAGTTGTCATGCGAAGTTTGTTTTGATAGTAAGAATGCCTTAATTCGATGTTTGTACAAAGAGAAATGAATTTCCAAAGTAAGGAACTAGAATCTGTCTTTAGAATTTTTGACCAAATGAACAGTAAAATTTGACAAATAAACTGTATTAATTGGTTAATCATTTGGTCTGGAAATTATTTTTCTCTTAAAGTTCAAGATGTTAGCTTCATGTATCTTTTTGAACCACTTCATTTTGAGTTTTTAAGAATTAATTAGGATGTTTTGAATTTCATTGCATAATCTGGAATACCATATGAACAGTAACCTGAAAAAGAGTAAAATTTCAGATTTGGCTAATGGACTTCCAAGGTCTTGTAAGTGATTCCAAATGCTACTGAATGGTCTCTAACATGTATAAAAGTAAGGATGTTATAGATAAAGCTTACGTCAGGGTTAGAGGGAACTCCAACAAACTCATACTGTATAGAGTCATTAGACTCAACATCATTTGGTACTTACATAGCTTCAAGATAAATCTCTACATAACCTCCAGACTACAAGTTTGAGTCTACAGAAATATCTATGGGACATCCTACTATAGACTTCTCTGACTGATCCCTTATACTCTCCTCTGAACTCTCCGTATTGTCTGAGGGACGATCAACATCTGGATGTACATTATCTTCATATATCATTACTAGGAAGGGGTCTCCTTTATTAACTGCCTTATTAATTAAGGCCTCTAACTTAACTTCATGAAACCCCATATCTACTCCTACATTATTTGCTTAGTTAAGCAATGCTAACTATCCCAACACATACCCTAACATAACAAAATACTTACTATTTAATGTTAGGGTATGTGAATAATCTCATATTAGCCTATAAATAATCTATTCAGAGCATTTCTTAAGCCATAATCTTTTGCACTGATACCAAAATGTCACATCCTTACTTTTAACCTCAATTATACCTTATTAGAAGTTATTGGAACTAATTACATGATCATTTACCTTGGAAACATCCATTTTCTAAAAGAATTGCTTTCGGATATTGTTCACTTTTACTGTTCATTTGTTAATTTTAGAACATGTACCTAACTTTGAAAATTCATAATTAAATGTAGAAAAATTGAAACAGGTTTGTTAAAATTTCTAATGAAATATCCTTCATTAAAATTTGAGGAAAAAAATATAAAATTGAGTTTTCATTGTCCCAATGAAATCAGTTTATTCATTGAAAAATACTATTTATTTGGTAAAATCTCGAAGTTCCAGTTTTTGTGCCTTAACTTCAAAAATTTATTTCTCTTTGGTTACTTGTCCAAATGAACTGTGTTGCCTATGGATTTAAATATCTATACATTCTCTTTAATCTCACCAAATTTCACAGAAAAAATCATTCATTTACTATACAAAATTCACGTCAGAACATTACTGCCTCTAGTTACTTACTTTATCTCTATTCCAGATCGTAACTCTAACTTAGAAAAATCATAGTAATTCGAATTCTTAATCAATTGAGGTGTTCTTCATGTTCATTTAAATATCTGTATCTTAGCTCTTATAATACCAAATTTTAAGTTAAAGATTGTTGATTAAGGCATTCTAATCATCGTCACACCACCATAGCCTCAGAACAAAATTACAGAATCATACAACATTCATCCATACATGCTCTCATATGCTTCCATAATGTCAAGTAACTCATGTGAATTATTACACAAACTCATCCATCTATGCTTAACCTCTTTCCTTGAGAGATTCCATCACCTAAAACATGATTATGCATATGGGAGGAATGAGATTTCATGGAAATCCCAATAACAAGTTACAAAAACCATAATATCATACATGATTAATTGGATGCTTAGCATATTATCATGAGATGGGAGCTACTTCATAATGTTACATAAGCAAACTCTAACATGCATATTGTCATGACATAACTTGCAAGGAGTTTCAATCATTCATACTTCATCATAGACATGATGACATAGTCTCAAGCTCAACAAAACACCATAATCAACAAGCAAGCAAACAATTAAACAAACATGAAATATAGTTAGGTATTCTTGCTATCTCTTAGCTATCCTTTTCAAGGTCTTCTTGAGATGATTTCCTTCATTCACAAATGTCAAAACCTAGCCATCACAAAGTAAAATCAAGTTACAACTCAACTTGAAACCAAATCCAAGACTAGGTTTTCACTAACTTGCTTTCTTTCTCCTTTTTATGTTTCATACTTCCATCTTTCCAAAATAAATTGTCATAGTTCATTTCCACATAATTTTTCATGCAGAATCCAAATATGAAGCTATAATTTGCAAAATCAAATCAAGCCATAAGCCGCTCTACATAACCAAAACACAACCTTGATTTTCCAAAAATTCACATTTTGATTCCAATACTTCCAATACTTGTTCTCCTACTTTATCCCCACACAATTTTCCATTTTAAACTCATTGGAAACATCAAAATCATGAAATTACAACATATGAACAGTGTCACTCACAGTAGCAGTCATGAATACAAAATCCTAACTTCATGCATACTTGAATTTTCAAGCTTATACCACTTAGTTCTAGCTTGTGTAAGCTTATCTAAACTATCCATAACATAAAAATCAAATTCTAACCATATATGGACATGACTTCTAGAAGCAGCCTTAAGGGAAATAGGATACAAAAACCCCTTAAAATCAAGAGCTAGATTTCTAGAATAAAGCTCAAGATCAAGGGAGATGATTACCTTACTTTGTGCTCCAAGTTGTGTGCTTCTTTCTTGGTTGAATGGAAATTTTGCAAGAATTTCCCCATTGTACTCAAGGCTTCCAACTAGGGTATGATTTGAGGGGGTATTTATAGAAAATTTTGAGTGGAAATGGATGGCCAAGATTGATTTGGTTACTATTTGATCTAATGGTCCATATTCATTCTTTAAACCAATCTTTCCCTATAAGCCTTAGTATTCTCGCCATGCATGACATCATTAGGACCATCTTTGTCTAGAAAAAGTAAAATATACTTATAGGAAAAATTCTAGTCCAGTTTGGTACCGATCAGAATAGTTTCACAAAAATGAGACTATTTTCTGTTCCTAATTTTTATAATATTGCAAGATATGTATTCTGTCCTGGAAATTAATGTATAGGTTCCTCATACCATTGAAATTGTTAGACTGAGTATTTATCTACTATCCATCATTTGAGAAATGACCAAAATACCCTTGGTGTCCTTTCTTGTATTATATTAACCCTAAGGGCATAATTGTCATTTCACGTTTCTTTGTACTACCTCAGGGCCTATGATGGCTCTACTAATCATATTTATACTAGATACCATGCTTTTAGCCTATCCAGTATAACCAAAATACCCTTCATTCATCATTGGTACAATATAGTCATCTAGGGGCATTTCTGTAATTTTGCTCTTTTCCTGGACACTGGCCATTTCTACTGATGAACTGGTATCATGGGTTTTGGGACCTCCTTGGCGTCATCATGGGCCTATATAAGAGGTCATCTGAGCTCATTCTATTCATGCTTACTTAGTGCTAAGTTCCATAATTGGATCACAGGTGTTTTCAAACTCCCGTCAAAATTCACTAATGCAGGGATAACTTTTGATATAAAACTTCTTCTGGGGTTCTGTCAAATTCATGACATATGATGTCATGGGGAACACCTTCCTGTAATTTTTCCATTTATACCTAAGGTCCATGAGATCTGATAAAATTTAAGATAACTTTCAGACTATCAGATAAATATCCGCTATCTGGGACCCTAATAAAATTTCTGTATTATGCTAGATTAACCAGCATAAATTTCTCTATTTACTGATTTAATATAAGACTGGAATACTTCTAGGTAGTTCTCTATTTACATTTAAGTCCCTAACTTTTTGCTTAATTACATTTAGGTCCCTAAACATTTGAAAATTACCGCTTTTGGCCCAACTTTTATTTCTATTTGAACTTTTGGCCTTTAACATTTTCTAATTTTCATTTAGGTCCCTTTCTTCCTTCAAGACTTATTTAACCTTTATTATGCCTCAGGGCCTATACTATATTATGACGAAGATTAGAATAAATGATAAAGGTTAAATGAGTCTTGAAGAAACAAAGGGACCTAAATGCAAAGTGGAAAAGATTAAAGGCCAAAAGTTAAGGTAGAAATAAATATTGGACCAAAAGTGGTAATTTCCAAAAGTCAAGGGACTTAAATGTAATTAAGTAAAAAGTTCAATGGTAAAATTGTAATTATAGAAAGTTCAACCAAAGAGGCTTAGAACTGCTCAGAAGTATTTCAATCCCAAATTCTATCAGTAAATAGAGGAAGATATGCTGGTTAATCTGGCATAGTACAGAAATTTTATTAGAGCTCCAGACAGCATATATTTATCTAATAGTCTGAAAGTTATCTACAATTTTATCAGATTTCATGGACTTCATATATAAGTGGGGGAATTATAAGAAAGTGTGCCCTATAGCATCAAATGTCATGGATATAACAGAACCTCAGAAGAAGTTATGTATAAAAAGTTATCCCCATATTAGTGAATTTTGATGGGAGTTTGAAAATGTTGGAAATCGTACCCTAGGGGCCAATCATTGTCTTATGAACATTATTAATTTATAAATTTATTAATTGTGTTATCATATTATTTGCATGTTTACTGTGATGACCATCCTTGGATAATTCATGATCTTATCCTAAATGTCCCTGGTCGGTCATCTATGCGGGAGCACATATAAAATAAGACCAGTATGACTTTGAAGATGTATAGAGATATAAATCAAAGTCATAGGCACATTAAGAGTATAAGGTGTTGGACAGACCCGCTATGAGAGAATTGCATGGATAACGTCATAAGCTTCTCTCATATACAAACCATGTCAATATGCCCTTTGACATGAGATCATCATGGATTCCTACATGACAAATGCTCAGTTTTGACCTAGTCAAAAGTCACTTTTGACCGAGTGATCATAAAGGCTATGTTCGGGCTTAGTGGTTTTTCATGCGGAGGAATGTGAATGGTCAAGATGGAATTTGTCCCTCACATTCGTAGAGAGATATTACTGGGCCCCTCAAAGAGTGAGTCTGAGAAATGTATGGCCATACTGTAATGGAAAGGTAGTTCTATTTCTATAGTCAGACTACTCAGGGATCGAGAAAGTAACAGTCAGGAATAGGAGGATGACATTATCCATGCCTTAACCATGACCAAAATATCGCGTGACAGAAGGGACATGATATGGTTGTATAAAAGGTTACATCATTTAACGATCCTCATATGATTTGGGTTGTTGTTATGTCTTGGTAGAGACCGCTTGTGAATTGTGGGCCAGTATAGCAAATGGCCCACTGCCAACTTCATTTGGGCCTACAGGGTCGCACACAAAATAGCCCAACACGAGCTATGATGTCCAGATTCATTGAATCTAAGATATGTCCATATTCAATGAATAGTCTAGGGTGGATATATATATTTATTTATGTTTATATTCTTATATATATAAATTTGTATATATATATTATATATAAGAGATATTTCAGATTTAATTTATAAGGATAAACTAAATCCCTATCACATTTGAATTTGAAATTCAAATTGATAGGATATCTCATATAAGAGATATTTATAATATTTAATTTATAAGGATAAATTAAATCCCTATCACGTTTCAATTTGAAATTCAAATTGATATGATATCTCAATTTTGATTTATGAGAATAAATCAAATATAGTTCAGTCTCATCTTTATTTAAAGTTAAATAAATAGGTAATTAAATCTGTGGGACAGATTTAATATTATTTATTTAATTAGTTTCTTATAAAATTATACAATATATGATATTGTATTAATTTTAGAATTAATATAAGATTAACTCAAAAATCCAATTCAGTAGAGAGGAAAAAACGCATATCATCCTATATATCTGATTTTAGGAGCTGCATTTTAGATATACACATAAAACACATAAAGGCCGAAGGGGAATCTGCAAAAGGTTTGCAGATAAGAAACTACCGAAATAGAGACGGAGAGGACGAATTCTTGAGAAAGCCCTGGAGGGACAAGAGACGCTTGCACGTCATTCGTGGTTAGAATGCTATTCGATTGGATACCAGTAGAGGAAGCCAACCTGAGTCGTCGACTTCTTGCGATCAAAAAGGGAACGTGAGCCGCGGAGAGAAGCTGTGAACGTTGTGACCAGAAGTTGTGGAAGTCACTGAGGAATACTGATGGTAATGCTTTTTCCCACTTGACTTATCAGTAAATAATCTTGGATATATGGCATCATATATGGGCTTATGATGATACCAAGGAGGACCCAAAATCCAGGGTAACAGTTCATCAGTAGAAAGGGCCAGTGTCCAGAAAAAGTGTGAAATTACAAAAATGCCAAAGCAATCTCTCCTAACTTATTTTCCTTTGATTTGGAAGCTTCAACTTAGGGGTTTCATGGGAAAAAGATGAGTTTTCTCTAAGGGTTTGTGCTGCCTAAAAACCATAGATGAAAGGGGAAAGAAGAAATTAAAGTTAAAAGTATAAGATTGAAGCCTAAACAAGCTAGTTAAGTGATTGGTTGTTGAATCAAATTGATATTCTTGACTTCGCCATAGATGAACCTATTCGGTATGTACTGTTCATGATGGAAGGAAATGGAATTTCAATGATTTAATGCTTCCATTGAATTTATATGATGATTTTGTATAGGATTGGAAAGGTTTTGAACCTTGGAAGCATTGAAATTCCAAGATTGTAGTTTTTTAAATTCTTCTCTATTACTGTTCACTCGCATAAATAGTGATTGGAATTTCATGATTTTGATGCTTCCAATGGTTTTAAAATGAAAAATTGTGTGGGATAAAGTAGAGAAACAAGTATAGGAAGCATTAGAACCAAAATGAGAATTTTTGAAAGAATTGTGTGCATGTGTTCAATTCTGTACAACAGGCCATGAAGGAGCTATAATTTCATGATTCTAAGTTCATAAATGGATTTAAAAGATGAAATTGTGTAGGGTAAAGTCAAGACATCAATTGGTTCAAGAGCCAAGTGGATTAATAAAGATTAGAGAAAGTATGATGAGAAAGAGTGTAACAAGGTTAGTCTTGAACAAGGTTAAAGTTCATGAGTCCTAATGAATTATATGATGGTTATAGAATTATGGCATGTCACTAATCAAAGAAAGTTTAATGAAATTACATATCATGCATTAGCATCCATCTTGCATGTTTAAGTGGTAGTGTTTGCTACTGAGATTTCATAGAATCTTACTCTCCCATAACCAACCAATCTAGTTCAAGCATGATGGAAAAGGTATACATGGAGAAGAGCTAAAGAATGGAAGAAAGGAATAGAAGTAATTGAAAATCTAGCATATGCTATGAATTATCCATGTATGTAAATGCCATGTAAAATGTTTATTTAAGTTATGAAACTATTCATAATAATGATGGCATATGTACATGATGTATATGAATATTGAGAAGATTATTTGATGGCTTATACATGTTGGAACAATTATTGAAAGTGAAAGAAAAGAAACTGAAATGGTAAAAATGAAGGTCCTGAAGCAGTTTTGTTGTGGCTTCAGTTTGACCTGGCAAATGAAGGAATTATTTCATAAAATTTTATGAGCGTGTAACACACATCCATAGATTTAAGTTCATAGGTAGAACGTTTCATTTGGATGTGTATATCAAGATAAATGAATTTCCAAATAAGGGACCAGAATCTGTCTTTAGGATTTTTGACCAAATGAACAGTAAATTTTCACGAATAAATTGTATTAATTGGTTAATCATTTGGTCTATAAATTATTTTTCTCTTAAATTTCAAGATGTTGTATTCATGTAACTTTTTGAACCACTTCATTTCAATATTTCTAGTATTAATTATGATTTTTTTAAGTTCGTTGCGTTATCTAGAATAGTATATGAACAGTAACCTGAGAAAGTGTAAAATTTTAGATTTGGCTAATGGACTTCCAAGGTCTTGTAAGTAGTTCTAAATGCTATTAAGTGGTCCCTAAAATGTATAAAAGTAAGAATATTTCATTTTGGTATCAGAGAAGTTTCTGGCATGATTTAAGATATTTCCCAGACCCTAAGTCTAAATAGTAAGTACTTTGTTAAGTTAGGGCATGTATTGAGATAGTTAGCATTGCTTAGTTAAGCAAATATTACAGGAGTAGATATGGGATTTCATAAGGTCAAATCAAAGGCTTTAGTTAATAAGGGAGACCCCCAACTAGTAGTGATATGCGAGGAAAATGTACAACCAAACTTTGATCATCCCTCAGACAATGAAGAGAGTTCAGATAAGAGTATAGGGGATCGATCAGGAAAGTCTACAATAGAATGTCCTATAGATGTTTCTGTAGACTCAAACCTGCAATCTGGAGGTCATGTAGAGATTCATCCTGAAGCCGTATATGTACTAGATGATGCTGAGTCTAGTGACTCTACACAGTATGAGGTTGTCAGAGTGCCTTCTAACCCTGATGTAAGTTCTATTCCTCTGATGAGAGGACAGATTATTGCTGGGGAAGCTGAGTACTGGTACTGGATTATGGGTAGAGTAGATATTATATCTGATCTATCAGAGTTTGAGGACAGACTTGTTATGAGTAATAGATCACAGTCCCCTAATTCAGACATCCAGTTAGAGTTTATGACAGTTCCTGTCCATTCCCAAAGTCAAGGAATATGTGACTTTATCAAGAAAAATCAGCATGATGTTCTTCGTCCCAGTCAACCCCAGCTTTCTTTGTTAAAGATAGATAATGCTCACTGTATCAGTCTCAAGAAAGATGTGGAAAGTTAATTACTCAATTTAGGTTAGGGGATGGAAAGTTAAACAGATATACAGTAGAGGGCATTAACCTGAATCAAGTTTATGCCTTAAAGGACTAACATGAGATGGTAGTAAGTTAGGTATTACCATATACCCCTATATGGCATATAAAGCTAAGCGAGTATCTAGCAAGGGATCCACCAGCTGATATACAGGAGTGACACTTCTGTGTACAGAAGTATGTGCAGTCTATGATTTCCTAGAAAAGAATGTAGAAGGAGATGAGGGGTAATGTATGTATGTAACATCCTTACTTTTATACGTCTTAGGGACCATTCAGTAGCATTTAGAACTACTTACAAGACTTTGGAAGTCCATTAGCCAAATCTGGAATTTTACTCTTTCTCGGGTTACTGTTCATATGGTATTCCAGATTACACAATGAACTTCAAAAAATCATAATTAATTATAGAAAAATCGAAATGAAGTTGTTCAAAAAGATACATGAAGATAACATCTTAAAATTTCAGGAAAAAATAATTTCCCGACCAAATGACCAGCCAATTAATACAGTTTATTCGTTAAAGTTTACTATTCATTTGGTCACAAACTCTAGAAACAGATTATGGTCCCTTACTTTGGAAATTAATTTCTCTTGTTATACACATACAAATGAAACGTTCTACCTATGCATTTAAAGCTATGGATGTGTGCTACATGCTCCTAAAATTTCATGAACAAATTCCTTCATTTCCTAGGTCAAACTAAAGCCACAACAAAACTGCTTTAGGACCTACGTTTTTACCATTTCAGTTTCTTTTCTTTCATTTCCAATAATTGTTTCAGCATGCACAAGCCATCAAATAAGTTTCTCAACGTTCATATACATCATGTACATATGCCATAAGAATTACAATAGTTTCATCACATAAATGGACACCTCACATGGCATTTACATACATGGACAATTTATAGTATATGTAAAATCTCAATACTTCACTTCCTTTCTTCCATTCTTTAGCTCTTCTCCATGCATACCTTTTCTTCATGCTTGACCTAAATTGGTTGGTTATGGGAGAGTGAGATTATAGGGAATCTCAGTAGCAAGCATTACCACTTAAATATGTAACATGGATGCTAATGCATGATATGTAATTTCATTAAACTTTCTTTGATTAGTGACATACTATTATGCTACATACTCTTACATAAAGTGCATGGCCATAGAAAACATGTTATTCACAATACATTGAACATCATTAATCATGTCACAACATCATTCAAATATCATATACATGTCAACAGAAAAGCATACCACATCAAGCCCATGAAGAAGTAAGTTCACTACCTTGCACTTAAGCTTTCCTCTTGATCTTTAGCATTTGCTCCCTAGCTTTCCAACCATGAAGACTTTATGTCCATCACTTCCCAACATCTTCTTGGATGTTTCTGTTGGAAATCGTTCCCTCGGGGCCAATCATTGTCTTATGAACATTATTGATTTATGAATTTATTAATTGTGTTATCATATTATTTGCATGTTTACTATGGTGACCATCCTTGGATAATTCATGATCTTATACTAAATGTCCCTGGTCGGTCATCTGTGCGGGAACACAGATGAAATAAGACCAGTATGACTTTGAAGATGTATAGAGATATAAATCAGAGCCATAAGCACGTGTAAGAGTACAAGGTGTTGGATTGACCCACTATGAGAGAACTGCATGGGTAACGTCATAAGCTTCTCTCATATACAAACCATGTCAATATGCCCTTTGACCTGAGATTATCATGGATTCCTACATGACAAACGCTCAGCTTTGACCTAGTCAAAAGTCACTTTTGACCGAGTGATCATAAAGACTATGTTCGGGTTTAGTGGTTTTTCATGCGGAGGAATGTGAATGGTCAAGATGGAATTTGTCCCTCACATTCGTAGAGAGATATTACTATGCCCTCGATGAGTGAGTCTGAGAAATGTATGTCCATACTATAATGGAAAGGTAGTTCCATTTCTACAGTCAGACTACTAAGGGATCGAGAAAGTAACGGTCAGGAATAGGAGGATGACATTATCCATGCCTCAACCATTACCAAAATATCGCGTGACAAAAGGGACATGATATGGTTGTATAAAAGGTTATATCGTTTAACGATCCTCATATAATTTGTGTAGTCATTATGTCTTACTAGAGACCGCTTATGACTTGTGGGCCAGTATAGTAAATGGCCCACTGCCAACTTCATATGGGCCTACATGGTCGCACACAAAATAGCCCAACACGAGCTATGATGTCCAGATTCATTGAATCTAAGATATGTCCATATTCAATTAATGGTCCAGGGTGGATATATATATTTATTTATATTTATATTTGTATATATATAAATTCATATATATATATTATATATAAGAGATATTTGAGATTTAATTTATAAGGATAAACTAAATCCCTATCACGTTTGAATTTGAAATTCAAATTGATAGGATATCTCATATAAGAGATATTTATAAGATTTAATTTATAAGGATAAATTAAATCTCTATCACGTTTCAATTTGAAATTCAAATTGATAGGATATCTCATATAAGAGATATTTATAAGATTTAATTTATAAGGATAAATTAAATCCCTATCACGTTTGAATTTAAAATTCAAATTGATAAGATATCTCATATAAGAAATATTTATAAAATTTAATTTATAAGGATAAATTAAATCCCTATCACGTTTGAATTTGAAATTCAAATTGATAGGATATCTCAAATTTGATTTATGGGAATAAATCAAATATGGTTCAATCTCATCTTTATTTAAAGTTAAATAAATAGGTAATTAAATCTGTGGGACGGATTTAATATTATTTATTTAATTAGTTTCTTATAAAATTATACAATATATGATACTATATTAATTTCAGAATTAATATAATATTAACTCCAAAATCTAATTTGGTAGAGAGAGAAAAATGCATAGCATCTTATATATCTGATTTTAGGAGCTGCGTTTTTAGCAAGACACACAGAGAACACAGAAAGGTCGAAGGGGAATTTGCAAAAGGTTTGCAGATAAGAAACTGCCGAAATAAAGACGGAGAGGACGAATTCTTGGGAAAGTCCTGGAGGGACAAGAGACGCTAGCACGTCGTTTGTGGTTAGAATGCTGTTCATGTGGATACCAGTAGAGGAAGCCGACCTGAGTCATTGACTTCTTGCGATCGAAAAGGGAGCACGAGCCGCGGAGAGAAGCCATGAATGTCGTGACCAGAAGCTGTGGAAGTCGCTGAGGAACACTGACGGTAATGCTTCTTCCCACTTGACTTAAACATATACGGTAGGTCCTGGCAAGGAATGAAAAAAATTTTAAATCAATTTTCACTGTGTGTCTTCCAATTCCTTTCAGTTTCATGGTCCTAAACACATTCATAGTCATCACATAACTCATTAGGACTCATGAACTCCAATTATGTTCAAGACTAACTTTGTTACACTCTTTATTGTCATAACTTTCTCTAATTTTCACTAATCCACTTGGCTCTTGAAACAATTTATGTCTTTACTTCACCCCACACAATTTCATCTTTTGAATCCATTTATGAGCTGAAACTCATGAAATTCCAGCTCCTTCATGGCCTGCTGTTCAGAACTGAACATAAGCATACAATTCTTTCAAAAATTCTCATTTTAATTCTAATGCTTCCCATACTTATTTCTACACTTTACCCCACACAAATTTTCATTTTAAAACCATTGGAACCATCAAAATCATGAAATTCCAATCACTGTACATGTGAGTGAATAGTAATCGTAAGGAATCTCAAAGACTATAACCTTGAGATTTTAATGTTTCCAAGGCTCAAATCCTTTCTAATCCTACACAAAATCATCATATAAACTCAATGGAAGCATTAAATCATTGGAATTCCATTTACTTCCCTCATGAATAGTGCATATCGAACAGATTCACTCTTGGCAAAGTCAAGAATATCAACTTGATTTAACAACCAATCACTTAACTAGCTTGTTTAAGCTTCAATCATATGTTTCTAACTTTAATTTATTCTTTCCCCTTTCATCTAGTTTTGGGCAGCACCTTCCCTTAGAGAAAATTCAACTTTCCTCCTATGAAAACCCTAAGTTCAAGCTCCCAAATCAAAAAAAAAAAAAGCTAGGAGAGATTGCTTACCTTTAATCTCTAGCTTGCTTGAACTTTGGTACCTTGAATCTTCTTTATCTTGGCTTGAGTTTTCATTTTGCAAGAGTTTCCCCAAGGGTCCATGAACTTACGGTTTGCTGCATAAATGAAGGGGGTATTTATAGAAAAATCTTGGCGGAAATCAATGGCCAAGATTGATTTGGTTACTATTTGATCCAATGGCTCACATTTAATCTTGGATTTTACTTTTTCATAAAGCAAGTTGTGACATCATCATGACATCATAAGGGACACTTCATGGGTTTAAGTGGCAAAATCTTTGGGGGAGGAAGCTTCTGGAAAATTTCCAGTCCAATTCGATACTGACCGGAGCAGTTTCACAGCAAGCGGATTGTTTTCTGTTCCTATTTTTTTATAATATACCATGATATGTATTCTGTCCTAGAAATCAATGTCTAGGCTACTCATACCATTGAAAATGATATACTGAATATTCATCTGCAATCTATTCCATGGGAAATGACCAAAAAACCCTTGGTGTCCCTTCTTGCACTGTAATAACCCTAAGGGCATAATTGTCATTTCACCCCTCTTCGTATTACCTTAGGGAATATACTGGCTCTAATTAATCATATTTATACAATGTGCCACAGTTTTAGACTATCCCATATGACCAAAATGCCCTCTATCTATCACTGGTACAATTCGGGCATCCAGGGGCATTTTCGTAATTTTACACCTTTTATAGACACTGGCCCCTTCTACTGATGGACTGGTACCCTGAGTTTTGGGCCCTCCTTGGCATCATCATGGGCCTATATATGAGGTCATATGATCTCATTCTATCTAGGCTCACATACCGATAAGTTCTATTATCGGATTATGGGTGTTATCAAACTCCCGTCAAAATTCATTGTTATGAGAATAACTTTTTATACAAGACTTCTTCTGGGGTTCTGTCAGATTCATAACATCTAACATTGTAAGGCAAACTTTCCTATAATTCCCCCACTTATATTTAATGTCCATGGAATCTGATAAAAATTTAGATAACTTTTAGACTATCAGATAATTTTTTGCTGTCTGGAGCCCCAATAAAATTTCTGTATCATGCCAGAATAACCACCGTAACTTCCTCTATTTATTGATGGAATATGGGAATAAAAAACTTCCAGGCAATTATAACCCTTTCCTGGCTAATCTTTCTATAATTACAAATTTGCCCTTAAACTTTTTACTCAATTACATTTAAGTCCCTTAACTTTTAGAAATTACCACTTTTGGCCCAACTTTTGTTTCTACTTTAACTTTTGGCCTTTATCCTTTTCTAATTTTTATTTAGGTCCCTTTCTTCCTTCAAGAATCATTTAACCTCTATTATTTCTTCTGATCATCATCATAATTCTTTCCAAATCTCTTTCCACTATCAATATTATCTAGATTGGGAAAAATTAGGATATGATAATGTATAAATGTTATGGTGACATAAAAGGTGATGGTTAGAAGTATCGGACAAGTTAAGTCGTGATTAGTTAAGCCACAGGTCATGACAAATATTTACAGAAACTCTTGGTCGTGACAAGTAAAGACCATTGATTGCGACAGAATTTTTTTGAGCTGTTAGGTTGAGATGGAAGAATACAGAGTTGTTAAGTAGTGACAAGTAAGTTCAGAAGTTTTTCTCCAAGAGTTTAAAAGAAGTATTTCTCTCCATTAAATGAATACTTCCCTTGAGGCTTAATAAGAGACATTTTCTCGCCTGTTAATAATCCAGGAGGATAAGGGGAAAATTTAATAAGAGCAAATAGCATAAGAGATGTGAGCCAACCCTTCCTCAGTTAGCTAAAAGAAAATAGATGACTTAGTTATGGATTACCGCTAGATTATGGTGAGGCCAAGGACACATAAGTCCTTCAGGCTAAAGACACAAAAGTCTTATAGGCGATGATAAATGTTACGATAAGAATGGATATGGCCTAGTAAGGTAAGATAGTCTGATATGACAAGGTATATCATATTCCTAAAAGGAGATTTAAAGAAAGTAAGGTAGCCACAGATTCAAAGATAAAGTGACTCCCCTATTTCCTATATAAGAAAGAGAAAGAGTGAAGAAAGGTTGGGTCTATACCCTAATAAGAGGGTAACATGGCAGCCTAAGTGAAACAAGTAAATGACTCAGGTTCCTGAATAGATAATCAAGACCTAGCAGTTAAGGTAACAAAGGAACATAATACTTTAAAGTCTACCTAGTTAATTGTTTAATTGTAATGTGAGTATAAGGGATGGTTAAGCAAAATATATAGTAATGGTATAGCTTATGTTGCCATAAGTTATGATGAGAAGTTACATCTACTTGCAGTTTTCATATGATGACACGTATGTTAGAGAATACTTAACGAAGTATATATCCTTGCATATTATGCATGGTAGAGTATGCTATAATAAATGAATACTTCCCTTACACAGTACATACAAGGTAGAGTATATCATATGAGAAAGTTATGTAGCTCCCATGCCATACAACATGCAATTAAATAATTCAACTGGCTGATGATAAAGCAATAGAAAAATGATAAACGAGATATTTAGCTAGTTAAGTCCCAAAGAATAGAAAGAGAATTTATGATAAAGCAATGATAGTCAATGAGATTAAAGATGAGGATTAATAATGAATATGCAAATAAATGATTATGATAATCAGGATATATCCCTTTAGTAGGGGTAAGATATATGAATGATGTGCTATGAATATGAAATGGAATGAGAAGCATTTATGAAAGATGATACGGCCCTAAGAAGGAGCAAATTCTGAGTAATATAAGTTAATATTTTTGCAATAGAGCTAGATTGCTCTTGTGATAAAGTAAGATTACTTTTGAAATGAAACTAAGAGAATGGACAGTATAACTCATATAGAGTAATGTCCTTCAGATAAGATGAATAGATGATAATAGATATGTGCATAGTAGAGCCTGAGTAGATCTCTGCAGTAATGGATATAGTAAAGTTATAAAAGATGAGAATGATATATGAAGTTCCTAAGTGATAGAAGAAATGAGTAAAGTCCTAATATATAATATTGGCTTCTGTGATCATTTTTGGGGAATTATTTGTTAAGTTAACAACTCTGTGGAACCGACTAACCTTGTAATTTTGTCTGTTGGTTTAGGTCTTCCAAAGATGAGAATATAGTACAATGGAATCACAGTAAATTTTGGAGGATTATAGTTAGATCCTAGCATTGCTGACAAGGTCATAGTTAGATCCTGAATAGGCTTACGGTTGATCGCAGTAGATCTCGAGGGTTATAGTAGACCAAGCATAAAGCAAGAAACTAATGAGCCATAAGTACATTATTTCTTTGGAAGGACGAATACCAAGGAAAAGTTAACGTGTAGAAGCTTAACAAGTTGGTTAACTCATAACAGAGAGAGTACCCATGATGCTAATTTTAGATAACCTTATTAATATTAGGGACTAAACTCAGAATCTTCGTACACGCAACAAGAACTAAATGATCAAAGTTAAAGTAGTTAACCCTGAGTACCAAGAATATGAGAATATCTCATAAGATATGAGAAAGGGTCAAATAAGAATAAAGAAATCCCTATGATAAGATTATAAAGAGTAAGGATGAGAACCAGTATATCCTCTATATGAGGATAAAGAGATTAGAAGGCCAGATAGACCCAAAAGAGATAGTATAAGAAGGGTATAAGATAGTAGTGTACTAGGAGTTAAGCCTATTAGCACCATAAAAAGGGCATAAGATAGTAGTGTACTAGGAATTGAGCCTGTTAGTACCAGTCCTTCATATTTATATTTGCACTTTTCAGTTAAGCATTCTCAGGCAAGAGTAGCCCAATGATGGGTGACCCCTTGGGAAGTGATAGAAAAAGGTGTAAATGCCATAGAAATTGGCATATATGCACAGAGTTATGTCAAATAAAAGAAAGAGCTATGAAAAGTACATAATAAGATACATTATGAGAAATATGTATTGAGAAATATAATATGAAGTAGCTTTATAGCTAGCTTTGTAAACAGATAGAGAGGCTCCCTTTTTGAAAGGGATAAGATGTTTAAATGTTATGTTACATATGAAGTAGCAAATGAGAGCTTTCACTCCTTGCATAAAATGCCAGGCATTATGTTATGTTATGTTATGTTATGTTTGAAAAATATGCTAAAGCTCCAAATGTTAGAGCAGTGCAAGCTCTATGTGATAGAGTTGTGCATATTAAGAGAAGGAATGCTTGAGCTCCTATGTTAGAGCTTTGTATTCATGAGCAGGTACGTACTCCTGCAACATGTTGGCCAGGCATTATGCATGGTAGAGTATGTGCTCCTATTCATTAGTAAAGCAAGGAAAGAAAGAGTAATGACATAAGTTCTCTCTCTCTGTATTATGATGAGTTATTGAAGATGATAAGAAGTATGATGATATGAAGTTGTGCAGATGTTCAGAGAATTTCGCTAGATACTCAAATGAGTCATAAATGATTATACTAAGAAGTATGATGAATAGTTAGCAGAAACTCCATAATATAGTAGTATTCGAGAGAGTTTTACATGAAAGAAATGGACACTACTCACAAGTCCAGTATAGTGAGAAGTCCATATGCAAATAGATACAAAGCAATGAAGTAAGCAATAGAATGAGGTAGCGTTCAACTCTGATTCAGTTGATTCAGAATAAAAAGGAAAGTAATGACAGTAAAGATATAAAGAACTACGGACATGAAAGGTACTCCGCTAAGATGTTAAGACAGAATATAAGAGGTAGATACCCCAGTCCTTAGTCATAAAAGTGAGAAAAGAATATCTATTCAAGATTGTTAACTAAGGTGCTGAGTAAATTTTGAGGACGAAATTTATTTTAAGGGGGTAAAAATGTCATATCCTAAAATTTTTCTATCTATATAATACTAATAGTAGAAAAAGGTTTGGAAAGGATTATGACGAAGATCAGAAGAAATGATAAAGGTTAAATGAGTCTTGAAGTAAGAAAGGGACCTAAATGCAAAGTGGAAAAGATTAAAGCCAAAAGTTAAGGTAGAAATAAATGTCAGGCCAAAACTGGTAATTTCCAAAAGTTAAGGGAATTAAATGTAATTAAGTAAAAAGTTCAAGGGCAAAATTGTAATTATAGAAAGTTTAGCCGAAAAGGCTTAGAACTGCCCAGAAATATTTTAGTCCCATATTCCATTAGTAAATAGAGGAAGATATGCTGGTTAATCTGGCATGATACAGAAATTTTATTACGGCTCTAGACAGCAGATATTTATCAGATAGTCTGAAAGTTATTTAAAATTTTATCAAATTTCATGGACTTTAGATATAAGTGGGGAATTACAGGAAAGTGTGTCCTATAGTTTCAAATGTCATGGATCTGACAGAACCTCGAAAGAAGTTATGTATAAAAAGTTATCCCCATATTAGTGAATTTTGATGGGAGTTTGAAAACACCTGTGATCCGATAATGAAACTTATCAGTAAATAATCCTGGATAGAATGAACTCATATGGCCTCATATATGGGCTTATGATGATGCCAAGGAGGGTTCAAAACCCAAGGTACCATTTCATCAATAGAAGGGGCCAGTGTCTAGAAAAAGTGTGAAATTACGAAAATACCCCTGGATGCCCTTATTATACCAGTGATAGATGGAGGGCATTTTGGTCATATGGGATAGGCTAATAACATGGAACATGATATAAGTAATATTAGTTAGAGCCAGTATATGCCCTGAGGCAGTACAACGAGGGGTGAAATAACAATTATGCCCATAGGGTTAATATAGTGTAAGAAATGACACCAAGGGTATTTTGGTCATTTCTCAAGGGATGGATGGCAGATAAATACTCAGTATAACAATGTCAATGGTATGAGAAGCCTAGACATTGATTTCCAGGACATAATACATATCCTTGTATATTATAAAAATTAGGAACAGAAAATAGTCTGTTTTTTGGTGAAACTGCTTCGATCGGTACCAGATTGGACTAAAATTTTTCCAGAGACTTCCTACCATGAGAATTTTGCCACATGTCCCATGAGGTATCCCTTGATTTGTCCCTTGTGATATCATGGATGATGTCAAAATTATTATTTTTGAAAAAGTTAAATCCAAGATTAAATGTGAGCCTTTAGATTAAATAGTGTACAAAATAATCTTGGCCATTGATTTTCCATGAAAATTTCTATAAATACCCCCTCAAATCTGGTTCAAAACCATGGCCTCATGCACCTTGGGGAAACTCTTGCAAAATAGAAACTCAAGCCAAGACAAAGAAGATTCAAGGTATCAAAGTTCAAGCAAGCTAGAGATTAAAGGTAAGCAATATCTCATAGCTTATTTTCCTTTGATTTTGAAGCTTCAACTTAGGATTTTCATGGGAAAAATTTAAGTTTTCTCTAAAGATTTGCGCTGCCCAAAAACCTTAGATGAAAGGGGAAAGAAGAAATTAAAGTTAGAAGTATATGATTGAAGCATAAACAAGCTAGTTAAGTGATTGGTTGTTGAATCAAATTGATATTCTTGACTTCGCCATAGATGAACCTGTTCGGTATGCACTTTTCATGATGGAAGTAAATGGAATTTTAATGATTTAATGCTTCTATTGAATTTATATGATGGTTTTATATAGGATTGGAAAGGTTTTGAACCTTGGAAGCATTGAAATTCCAAGATTGTAGTTTTCTAAATTCTTCTATATTACTATTCACTCACATAAATAGTGATTGGAATTTCATTATTTTTATGCTTCCAATGATTTTAAAATGAAAAATTGTGTGGGATAAAGTAGAGAATCAAGTATGGGAAGCATTAGAACCAAAATGAGATTTTTTGAAAGAATTGTGTGCATGTATTCGGTTCTATACAGCAGGCCATGAAGGAGCTGGAATTTCATGATTCTAAGTTCATAAATGGATTTAAAATATGAAATTTTGTAGGGTAAATTCAAGACATCAATTGGTTCAAGAGCCAAGTGGATTAATAAAGATTAGAGAAAGTATGATAATAAAGAGTGTAACAAGGTTAGTCTTGAACATGGTTAGAGTTCATGAGTCCTAATAAATTATATGATGAATATAAATGTATTTAGGACCTTGAAACGTCAAAGAAGATGTTGGGAAGTGATTGGCATAAAGGCTTCATGGTTGGAAAGCTAGGGAGCAAGTACAAAAGATCAAGAGAAAAGCTTAAGTGCAAGGTGGTGAACTTACCTCTTTATGTGCTTGATGTGGTATGCTTATGTGTTGACATGTATATGTTATTTGGATGATATTGTGATATGATCAATATTGTTGAATGTATTGTGAATAACATGTTTCCATGGCCATGTACTTTTATGTATGTAGAGATATTGTAGCGATATTATATGATATGTAATATCCTGTAATTAGTACATAATATTTTGTATTTAGTATAGAGGATACGATATGATATTATATCATTAATAATTAGGGTTACCTATTGTATATATATACCTCTCAGCATATCAATAAAATTCAAGCATTCTACAAATCCTTTCTCTCTGAATCAATATGGTATCAGAGCTTTAAAGTTTAGGTGTACATTCGGCTATTTATGGCGTCAATTTTCTGCTGTTTTTTGGTCTCTATTTCTGACAGCACTGTTTACCACTGTTGTGCCACACTTTCTAACAGCAGGCCATGACACGCGCCATCCAGGGACAGTCGCACAGTCTCGATCGGCGTTTCCCTGAAATTTCATGGCTGTCTGAGCAGCGCGTGAGCATTACGCGCCACCATCAGCTTCGCCAAAAATTTCACTCGTTGATGCTTGAGGCCATCTCCAAGGACCTTCTCCGACGGCGATTCACTACTTTGGGCTCAACTCATCTTCCTTAGCATACCCCTGAAGTTTCATGCCCTGGTTTTGACTTTCACATACTGGGTCTTCCGTCTCTGATCCATATTTTCTGGCGGCAGATTTGCTATTTCTGATTCCATACCAGTTTGTTCATTGTGGTGATTTTATTTGACCCCTGGAGTGGTCTTTCTCTACTGGTAGTAGTTTGAATATTTGTTATTATGAGGCTCCCAGTGAAGCTACGGTAATCCAGTTCTGTTGGCTAATCGTTATTTGGTTGATTTTATTAATACTAATCTATTTTGGATGGCTGCAACTAAGTCTACAACAGTTTCTGAGATGGTTCTAGTAGTCACTAAGATTACGGAATACAAATTAACCTGGAAAAATTACTAGATTGGATTAAATCTATTTGTATTTACCTATGAAGTATTGAGAAGGAAGATCACTTGACCGATGAAGTCATGGTTAGGGATGATGCATAGCTTCTCTTACAAATTTTTAATTCTATTGACAGTGAGATCATGCCCTCTATTACTCATTGTGAATTTGTTAAGGAACTAATGGACTACTTGGCATTCTTATACTCCGAGAAGAATAATATTTCTCGAATATATGAGGTTTGTAGGTCTTTCCATCGCGCAGAGATGCCAGATGATCGTCCTCTTATAGCCTTCTTTATGGATTTCAAAGGAATGTATGAAGAACTCAATGCCCTCATGCCTATTTCTGATAAGAGAAAGGTCAATGTGTCTCACCGAGAGCAGATGGCTACCATGAGTTTTCTTACTGCACTTCCATCTCGATATGTGGCTGCTCGTTCTCAAATTTTATCTAGGGCTCATCTCCCTTCTCTTGAAGCCTTCTTTCATGTATTAAGAACTGAACAAATCTCTTCACCAGCTTCTACTGTTCCTACTAGCACCTTGCTCAGTCATGGTTAGAATAATACTCGTGGGCCACTTAATCCTCGTGGTTCTACACTAAGGGTTTCTAATCAGGAGTCAAAAGATGTGATTTGTTACTACTGTAAGGAACCTGGTCATACAAAACATACGTGTCGTAAACTCTAGAGCAATCAGAATTGATAGAATTCTACACATGTGGCCACAACTGGTAATGACATGGTTACCATTTCTGCAACTGAATATGCTCAATTGAAGTCTAGCAATCATCCTGCTAGTGCTACTATTGCAATAGGTAATGAGGCTACTGCCCTTATCTCTTCTTCCTCTAAATGGATCATAGACTTTGGTGCTACTGACCACATGACAGGTAACTGCTATCTCTTCTCTACTTATAATTCTTATGCCAACCCTTCTAACATTACCATTGTAGACTATTCCCAATCCTGTGTCCTTGGTTCAGGCATAGTTAAACCTACCTCTTCTATTTATTTGGAGTCTGTGCTTAATATCCCTAACCTTGCTTTTAACCTTTTGTCTCCTAGTAAACTTACTCGTCAATTAAACTGTTGGGTCTCACTTTGCCCTGATCATTGCTTGATACAGGATCTTTTGACAAAGAAGATTATTGGTAGAGGTTATGAATCTGGCGGTTATTACTTCCTTCATGATCAGGGGTCGCGTGCGGTAGCTTGTGCGGGTGGTATCACTCCTTTTGAAGCACATTGTCATTTTGGTTATTTATCTTTATCATCTTTGAAAAAGGTTTATCCTCAGTTTTAGTATTTGTTGTCCTTAAAATGTGAGTCATGTCAGTTTGCAAAACATCATCATCTCCTTTTAGTTTCTCGAGTCAATAAACGAGCTTCGTCTCCTTTTGAGTTAGTATACTCTGATGTTTGGGGTCCATGTCCAGTTGAGTCCAAAGTTAGTTTCAAGTACTTTGTTACATTTGTGGATGATTATTCTTGTACTACTTGGTTATATTTAATGAAAAATCTTTCTGAGTTGTTCTCTTATTTTTGTGCCTTTACTGCTGAAATTAAGAATCAATTCAATATGTATATTCAAACTTTGCTCAGTGATAATGCTAAAGAATATTTTTCTGAATCATTCTGCTCTTTTATGCTTTAACATGGCATTCTCCATCAATCCTCTTGTGTGGATACACCAGCTTAGAATGGCATTGCTGAAAGAAAAAATCGTCACATATTAGAGGTAGCCCGTGCCCTTCTGTTTCAAATGAAGGTTCCTAAACCTTTTTGGGCCGATGCGGTCTCCACTGCTTGCTTTCTCATTAATCGCATGCCTTCCTCTGTTCTTGATAGTCACATTCCCTACACTACTCTCTTCCCTTCCAAACCTTTATTTCCCATTGCCCCTAAGATTTTTGGATGCATGTGTTTTGTTCGAGATGTGCGTCCGAGTGTCTCTAAATTAGATCCTAAGTCTCTAAAGTGTGTCTTCCTTACCTACTCTCGTGTTCAGAAAGGTTATAGGTGTTTCTCTCTGTCTCTTAATCGTTACATGGTCTCTGCTGATGTTACTTTTCAGGAGTTTGTTCCTTATTTTGCTTCTACCACTTCAGCTCATGTTTCTTTATGTCATATCCTGATTTTTTCCTATCCATGTAGTACTGATAGTGGAAAGAGGTTTGGGAAGGATTATGACGAAGATCAGAAGAAATAATAAAGGTTAGATGATTTTTTAAGAAAGAGAAGGACTAAAATGAAAAGTAGAAAAGGTTAAAGGCAAAAAGTGAAAGTAGAAACAAAAGTTGGGATAATTTTTAAAAGTTAAGGGACTTAAATGCAAATAGCTAAAAGTTCAGGGGCCTAAGTGCAATTATTCAGAAGTTCAAGGATCTAAATATAAATATGAGAAAGTTGAACCGAAACAGGCAAAAAATGCTCGAAATCAGATCAGACCCAAATTTTACCAGTAGATAGACAAATATTCCGGTCAGTTTAACGCAGCATAGAATTTTGATTTGAGGTCCCGATTAATTGATATAAATTTTTAAAGTCAGAAGAATTATTATAGTATTTTTTAGACAGCAGAATTAGATGAAACTTTATAGGAAATTCCTATGTTTAATGTAAGAATTTATAAAATTGATAGAGTCATAAAAGGAATACTGTAGAAGTATTACGGAATTTTACGGTGAAATAAAATACCCGATAAATAGGGTCAAGTGAGATTTATTGGGATTTGTGCCATAAAGGTAATGAGGCCGATGAGCCCATACTAAGGCCCAAATGGCGCCATAATGAGCCCAATAAAGTAATGAGACAGTTAAGAGGGCCAGAGGCCAGAGCAGTCTAGTGTGAAATTATGAAAAATGCCCATGGATGCCCATACTGTACCAGTGATGGGTTGAGGGCATTTTGGTCATTCTGGATAGGCCAAAAATGTGTCATATATTATAAAGAGGATTATTTAGAGCCCAGATACACCCTGAGGCAATATAAAGAGGTGTGAAATGATGATTTTGCCCTTAGGGTTTGTATAATGCAAGAAAAGACACCAAGGGTATTTTGGTCATTTCCCAATGGATGGATGCAGATAAATATTCAGTATATCATTTTCAATGGTATGAGAAGCCTAGATATTGATTTCTATGACAGAATACATATCTTGGTATATTATAAAAAATTCAGAACAGAAAATAGTCCGATTGTTGTGAAACTGCTCCGATCGGTACCAGATTGGACTAAAATTTTTCCAGAAGCTTCTTGGCATGGTAAACACGCTACATACCCCCATGAGGTGTCCCTTGAGCTGTCCCACATGATTTCATAATTATTCTTTTTAGAAAAGGTTAAATCCAAGATTAAATATGGGCCTTTAGATCAAATAGTAACCACATCAATCTTGGCCATTCATTTTTCATGGATTTTGGCTATAAATACCCCCTCATTTCTGCATCAAAACCGTGGCTTCATGGACCCTTGGGGAAACTCTTGCAAAATGAAAACTCAAGCCAAGATAAAGAAGATTCAAGGTACCAAAGTTAAAGCAAGCTAGAGATTAAAGGTAAGCAATCTCTCTTAGCTTATTTTCCTTTGATTTGGGAGCTTAAACTTAGGGCTTTTATGGGATAAAAGTTGAGTTTTCTCTAAGGGGTTATGCTGCCCAACAACCCTAGATGAAAGGGGAAAGAAGAAATTAAAGTTAGAAACATATGATTAAAGCTTAAACAAGCTAGTTAAGAGATTGGTTGTTGAATCAAGTTGATATTCTTGACTTTGCCATGATGTGCCCTATTCGGTATGCACTGTTAATGAGGGAAGGAAATTGAATTTCAATGATTTAATGCTTCCATTTAATTTAGATGATGGTTTTGTGTAGGATTGGAAAGGTTTTCAACCTTGGAAACATTAAAATCTCAATGTGTCTTTGAGATTCCTTACAGTATTGTTCACTCGCATGAACAGTTATTGGAATTTCATGATTTTGACGGCTCCAATGGTTTTAAAATGAAAAGTTGTGTGGGGTAAAGTGGAGAAACAAGTATGGGAAGCATTAGAATCAAAGTGAGAATTTTTTAAAGAATTGTATGCTTATGTTCAGTTCTGTACAGCAGGCCATGAAGGAGCTGAAATTTCATGATTCTAAGCTCATAAATGGATTCAAAAGATGAAATTGTGTAGGGTACAGTCAAGACATCAATTGGTTCAAGAGCCAAGTTGATTAGTGAAGATTAGAGAAAGTTATGATAACAAAGAGTGTAACAAAGTTAGTCTTGAACATTGTTGGAGTTCATGGGTCCTAATGGATTATGTGATGAATATGAATGTGTTTAGGACCTTAAAACATCCAAGGAGATGTTGGGAAGTGATTGACATAAAGACTTCATGGTTAGAAAGCTAGGGAGCAAGTGCAAAAGATCAAGAGGAAATCTTAAGTACAAGGTAGTGAAATTACTTCTTTATATGCTTGATGTGGTATGCTTATGTGTTGACATGTATATGATATTTGAATGATGTTGTGACCTGATAAATGATGTTGAATGTATTGTGAATAACATGTTTTCCATGGCCATGCACTTTGTGTAAGAGTATATAGCATGATGGCGTGTCACTAATCAAAGAAAGTTTAATGAAATTACATATCATCATTACCATCCATCTTGCATATTTAAGTGGTAATGTTTGCTACTGAGATTCTCTAGAATTTCACTCTCCCATAACCAACCAATTTAGGTCAAGCATGATGGATAATATATGCATGGAGAAGAGCTAAAGCATGGAAGAAGAAAAGTGAAGTATTTAAGATGTTTGTATATGCTATGCACTTTTCATGTATGTCAAAGCCTTGTAAAGTATCTATTTATGTGATGAGATTGTATGAAACAATTATTGTATAATCCCATGATGTATAGGAATTCATAAAAGGCTAAAAAGATGATTTATGTGTGCTAGAATAATTATTGAAAGTGAATGAAAGGAATCTGAAAGGGTAAAATGTAGGTCGTGAAGCAGTTTTGTTGTGGCTTCAGTTTGACCTAGCTAATGAAGGAATTATTTCATGAAATTTATTAGCATGTAGTACACATCCAGAGATTTAAGTTCATAGGTAGAATGTTTCATTTGGATGTGTATAGGAAGAGAAATGAATTTCCAAAGTAAGGGACCAGAATCTGTTTCCAGAGTATTTGACCAAATGAACACTAAACTCCAACGAATAAACTGTATCAATTGGCTAATCATTTGATTTGGAAAATACCATATGAACAGTAACCCAAGAAAGATAAAATTCTACATTTGGCTAATGGACTTCCAATGTCTTGTAAGTGGTTCTAAATGGTACTGAATGTTCCCTAAGACGTATGAAAGTAAGGATGTTACACTTTACTTGCAGAGGAGGATACTCTTCTGGTATACTCTGTCCTTCCCTCACCATTACCGACCCCAGCTCCTGTACTGGCACCTGGTTGACCACCTTTATATCAGGTTTATACCAAACGTCTGAAGGACACAATTATTGCTGTTATGCTAGATTATACCCTGCCATTGTCTACTTCCTCATTAGATCCTGCGATGAGTATTCCTCCTTCTAAGCTTGATTCGGTTCGTACCTCTGAGACCCCTTCTGTTCTTGATCCAGCTCCAGATCCCTCCCTCGATCTGCCCATTGCTCTTCGCAAAGGTAAATGCACTTGTATCTATCCTATTTCTTCATTTGTTTCATATGATCACCTCTCCTCTTCTTCTTGTGCTTTCATTGCCTCTTTCAACACTATTTATGTCCCTCAATCCCTTTCTGAGGCCTTGTCCCACCCGAGTTGGCGTACTGCTATGGAAGAGGAGATGGCGGCCCTTGATCATGTAGGTACGTGTTCCTTAGTTGATTTGCTAGCAGGAAAGAAGACCATTGGGTGTAAATAGGTGTTAACCCCTAAAACTAAGGCTGATAGCTCTCTTGAACGTCTTAAAGCTCATCTTGTTGCTAAAGGTTATGCCCAAAAGTATGGTGTTGACTATTCTGAGACTTTTTCTCCCGTGGCCAAACTCTCCTCTGTTTGTCTCTTTATCTCTCTAGTTGCTACTTATGGTTGGGATCTCTCTTAGTTGGATATCAAAAATGCCTTCTTACATAGTGATGTTCTTGAAAAAGTATATATGGAGCAACTACCTGGGTTTGTTGCTCAGGGGGAGCATGATAAAGTGTGTCATCTTAAGAGATATTTATAGGGTTAAAGCAAAGCCCTCGAGCATGGTTTGACAGATTTAGTACTGTCATGAAAGACTTTGGCGTGTGCCAGAGTAAGTGTGATCATTCAGTATTCTATCAGAGAACAAGTGCTTGCATAATCCTACTAGTTATGTATGTCGATGACATTGTGATCACAGGGAGCGATACCTCAGGAATTTCATCACTCAAATCATTCCTTAACTCCCATTTTTAGACGAAGGATCTGGGATCATTAAAGTACTTCTTGGGAATTGAAGTTATGAGGAGCAGGAAATGCATCTTATTGACTCAGAGAAAATATGTTCTTGATATGCTGAAAGAAACTAGTAAACTTGGAGCTGCCCCAACTAGCTTTCCTATGGTTTATAATCCGCTGCTTGATGCTGATAGTAGTATACAATATAAAAATCCTATTGAATCTGCTAAGAGCAAGTTGTTCGAGAACCCAGAGAGGTACAGAAGATTAATTGGAAAATTGAATTTTCTTACAGTTACCCGCCCTGATATCACTTATCTAGTATGTGTTCTTAGCCAATTTATGGTGTCTCTAACTATCCGACAGTGGGAAGCCTTAGAACATGTGTTACATTATTTAAAGCGATATCCAGGTCATGGGATATTGTACAAGAGTCATGGTCATATAGATATTGAGTGTTTTTGTGATATTGATCATGGTGGATCAAAGTCAACAAGATGGTCCACTACAGGCTATTGTGTCTTCGTCGGAGGAAATTTGGTATCTTAGAGAAGCAAGAAACAAAATGTAGTGTCACGGTCGAGTGCAAAAGTGGAATACAGGGCCATGGCATAATCTGTATGTGAGATAGTATGGATATATCAGTTAATAAAGGAAGTGGGCCTTAAAACCTCATTACCAGCAACGTTGCGGTGTGACAATAAAGCGGCCCTACACATAGCTTCTAATTCGGTATTCCATGAACACACAAAATTCAAAAAATCATAATTAATTCTAGAAAACTCAAAATTAAGTGGTTCAAAAAGCTACATGAAGATAACAACTTGAAATTTAAGGGAAAAATAATTTACAGACCAAATGATAAGCCAATTAATATAGTTTATTCACCAAAATTTACTATTCATTTGGTCAAAAATCCTGAAAATAGATTATGGTCCCTTACTTTGGAAAATCAGTTCTCTTTGTACAGACATCAAAATAAAGCATTCTTGTTGTAAAAACAAAGCCTGGCATGTCATCTAAATGTTTGTAAAATTTCATATATTTATTCCATCATTTACTATTTTTCATTACATCATGACCCTCACTGCTTACATTGGTCATACAGCAACATTACACATTCACATAACATATATACTATCCAATCCCTAGCTTTTATTCATGCTTCATCATCCTCTTTCATCATTCATAAACCTGTGGGATTGGGATTACATGGAAAGGGATGAGATTTTGGGGGAAATCTCAGTAGCAAACGGTACTAAACAATGCATGCATTAATGTAAATACTTGTGCTTGCTTGTGAAAGTGTTACTATTCTGTCATGTGAATGCTTCCATGTTACATATGAAATACAATTGGCCAAAGTAAACATATAAATAGAGCTTCATACATAAACACATAGGCAACATAATTCAATTAAGCCATAGTACAATCAAGCATAACATTCAATGCATACAAGTTTAGGATAAGTTTACTACCTTAAACACTTGACCTTCTTTCACCTTAACTTGCTTCTTTCTTCTCACTTTCCTTTAACATGTGGCTGCCTCTCTTGGAGCATGCCAATCAATTCCTAACATCACATAATCATTCATACATTACAATCTAACTTCCTTGAGCATTAAACTCACTTTAACTAACATAACTTCTTAAACATTAATCTCATTAACTTTCCTTAATCTTAACCAATGGACTTGGTCTTTGAATCAATTGATGCCTTGACTTTAACCTACACAATTTCATCTTTTGAATCCATTTATGAGCTTAGAATCATGAAATTCCAGCTCCTTTATCACATGCTATACAGAACTGAAACTGCACTTAATTTTGTCAAAAATTCTCATTTTGATTCCAATGCTTCCCATACTTGTTTCTCTACTTTATCACACACAACTTTTCATTTTAAAACCATTGGAAGCATCAAAATCATGAAATTCAAATCACTGTTCATGCGAGTGAACAGTAATAGAGAAGGAATTCAAAAACTACAATCTTAGAATTTCTATGCTTTCAAGGTTCAAAACCTTTCCAATCCTACACAAAATCATCATCTAAATTCAATGGAAGAATTAAATCATTGAAATTCCATTTTCTTCCCTCATGAACAGTGCATACCATACAGGTTCCATTAAGGCAAAGTCAAGAATATCAACTTGATTCAACAACCAATCCTTAATTAGCTTGTTTAGGCTTCAATCATATGTTTCTAACTTTAATTTCTTCTTTCCCCTTTCATCTAAGGTTGTTGGGCAGCACAACCCCTTATAGAAAACTCAACTTTTCTCCCATGAAAACCCTAAGTTCAAGCTCCCAAATTAAAGGAAAATAAGCCAGGATAGATTGCTTACCTTTAATCTCTAGCTTGCTTGAACTTTGGAACCTTGAATCTTCTTTGTCTTGGCTTGAGTTTTCATTTTGCTAGAGTTTCCCCAAGTTATAACAAGGCCACGGTTTTGGGCAGAATGAGGGGGTATTTATAGCCAAAATCCAAGAAACATGAATGGCCAAGATTGATTTGTTACTATTTGATCTAAAGGCCCATATTTAATCTTGGATTTAACTTTTTCATAAAAGAATAATTATGACATAATGTTGCCAGCTTAAGGGGTTAGGTGGCATGCTCATAGTGTAAGGAAGCTTCTAGAAAAATTCCAGTCTAATCCGGTACCGATCGGAGCAATTTCACAACAACGGGACTGTTTTCTGTTCTGAATTTTTCTATAATATACCAGAATATGTATTTTGTCCTGGAAATCAATGTATAGGATTCTCATACCCTTGACATGCTTATACTGAGTATTTATCTGCCATCCATTCCTTGGGAAATGACCAAAATACTCTTGGTGTCCTTTCTTACACTATATTGATCCTAGGGGCATAATCGTCATTTTACCCCTCTTTATACTACTTCAGGGTGTATCTGGGCTCAAATAATCATATTTATACCATGTGCCACATTTTTAGCCTGTCCCAGGTGACCAAAATTCCCTTCATCCATCTCTGATACAATTTGGGCATCTAAGGGCATTTTTGTAATTTCACACTTTTTCTGGACACTAGCCCCTTCTACTGATAGACTGGTTCCCTAGGTTTTGGGCCCTTCTTGGCATCATCATGGGCTTATATGTGAGGTCATCTGATCTCATTCTATCTAGGATCACATACCGATAAGTTATATTATCGGATCACAGGTGTTATCAAACTCCTATCAAAATTTACTGTTAAGGGAATAACTTTTTATACAAGACTTCTTCCGGGGTTCTGTCATATTCATAACATCTGACACTATAGAGCACAACTTCCTGTAATTCCCCCACTTATATCTGATGTCCATGGAATCTGATAAAAATTCATATAACTTTTAGACTATCAGATAATTTTCTACTGTTTGGAGCCCTAATAAAATTTCTATATCATGCCAGATTACCTAGCATGACTTCCTTTATTTACTGATGGAATGTGGGACTGAAATACTTACAGGTAGTTCTAAGCCTTTTCTGGCTGAACTTTTCCATAACTATATTTATGTCCCTAACTTTTTGCTTAATTACATTTAGGTCCCTAAACTTTTAGAAATTATCACTTTTGGCCCAACATTTATTTCTACTTTAACTTTTGGCCTTTAACCTTTTCCAATTTTCGTTTAGGTCCTTCTCTTTCTTCAAGACTTATCTAACCTTTATTATTTCTTTTGATCTTTGTCATAATCCTTTCCAAACCTCTTTCCACTATCAGTATTATATATATAGGGAAAAATTTAGGATATGCCAAGCATCATCTCCAATATCATGAATCATGTCCTCTACATGATCATCAGTATCCATGTCATCAACAAAGGTCTATTCCAACTATTTAGATACACTCAACCTTTCCATATTTTTACCATGCCATACCCATACTGTGTATCTCTTACAGAACTCCTCACAAATTAGATTAGTGTACATATCTACAGGACTTTGTTTCCTCTCATTCAAATAACTCACTCAAGGAAAATAAAACCTTCAATTGTCATCATCACCGTTTTGTTTAGCAAAATCCAAAAACTCCTTCACCCCCTCAACATACTCAATAATTGTTCATTTAGCATTTATCCAACTACAATCCATATTTGTGGAAGACTAAAAAACTAGGAAAATAGAAAACAAGAAAACATAACTTACAGCAATGAATCAAATGAAACAAGTAAATGACAACAATTAATCTAGCACAAATAATGGCATAAGGTACTGCCAGTAGTGCATATATCTTCAGTTCTCGAAACAAGGAGTTCAAAACAAAACTCACGGCTGTAAAAGGTCGAGAAGACTTAAATGTGTGAACAAGTAAAAATGAAAATGGGAACCGTGAAGGGCTTTCGATTAAATTAAAGGGTATTTTGTGAGCAAATCTACACCAGATAAAATGCAACACCAATGTATAGATAACTGTTTGTCTAAACCATACATTATATTCTACACTGGTCACTTTTATACCGGTGTAAAATAATATAAATAGAACAACTCTACACTGGATAAAGTGGAAGACCGGTGTAGAAATAACTTGTTCTAAACCTATCATTATATTCTACATCTGACATTGGCATGTTCAGTTTCAATCTATTTCCTTTTTTTTGAAAAATAAAGGAACAACATGTCATCAAAACAAGAAACTTCATTCATTTAGCTTTATTAATAACTTTTCATCAAAAGTATAAAATTTCCATAATAGAGTCGGTAAGTACAAAAAATAAAATAGGAGGGTAGCTAAAGGTTATAGGCTTTCACTCCTCAGCAAACTTAGAGGTCTAGGATTCATCAGAGTCGGTAGGATCAATAGGATAATACAAGCTATCATGTAAATTTGGTGTAAATATTTCATCTTATTCACAAAAATGCCACCAATCATTTGTTCTAAACCTTCTCCATAATGTATGAATAAGTTAAACAAAAGAAGTAGGAAATCATAGACAAGAAACTGAAGAGTCAAAATATGACACAGCTAATCTACACCTATTTATATTGGTATCAAGTGTAGTAATTATATTTTACACCAGTTACATGCTAATCCAATGTAACTATTTTATCTTATTTATAAAAATGCCACCAGTCATTTTTTTATACCATCTCTGCAAGGACCGGTTTAAAAATGGGGCTTTAAAAAGCATATTTTGTACCAATAATTATGGGCATATAGAACAACTTTTAAAACTCTTATAGGCATGTCCCCTTATAAGACAGATTTTAGGAAAGCTTGTCATATGCCTGTGGAAATAGAGCATAAGACATTTTGGGCAGTGTAAGCTTACAATGAGGACCTTGTAGAAGCTAACTTAGAGAGGTTGTTGCAGATTTAAGAGCTAGAAGAGATTAGATTGGATGCCTATACTAGCTCTTAAATTTATAAACTAAAGATAAAAGTAATCCATGATGCTCATATTTTAAGGAAAAGGTTTAACGAGGTTGATAGAGTGTTAAGGTACTAAGCTAGGTTCAAGTTAAAACATGGCAAATTCAAAATTAGCTGGGATGAACCTTACACAGTTGTTAAAGTCCACGAATTTTGGATGATTGAGTTAAAAAAGGAGGCAACGGGCAAAATCTTTTAGGCAAATAGCCACCTCTTAAAACTTTATAAGGAATATACTTTGCCACCTTGAGGCTAGGTTGTCCCTTTCCTATCTCTTACTTTTTACAAGTTTTTCTAATGAGATTTATGTTTGATATGTTGATTTGATGATTGGCAAAGGATAAACCAGTATAAGTAGGAGTTAATTTTTCTACTTGATGATTTAATAGGATAGTGTTTAAATTTAGTTTATTTCTATTTTGAATAATACCCCTGTGTTACCCATGTGTTGTTTACTTATTATTGGTTCTCTGAGCTGAATCCACACTCAATTGCATGATTTTAGCTTACCCATCTTGTCATCTTTGCTTTTCTTGTATTGCGATGTATGATTTGAATGTGACTGTGAGCTTCACTATGAATTTGCATTGAGTTATGAGTTTAACTTTTGTGCTAAAGCTGGATTTAAATTGATCTTATATAGCACTGTAATATCTGTAATTCTACTGACAATGAGGATACTATCAAGTTTAAGTTAAGGGAGATGTTCTTGTTTCTGTGCTAATTAATGTAAAATTCTTCGATTAGTCCAATCTTTCATCACAAAGTTTCTAGTTTTTTGTCTTAATGTGTGATGAATTGCTAAAAATTAGATTCCCACTTTAAACTATTTTGTTCTTAGCAAAAAAGGTTTTAGAGCAAATTATGTTTTGGGTGTTGAAAACTATCAAGTGGTAGTCTCTATGGTCTTTCGTCACGGCCTATGTGTTGTATGACCATGACCTAACATGGATTTTAGAGTTAATATGCTCTCTATGAAAATAATTTGTGACACAAGTGCATTAGGTCGCGACTATTTGTTGTAAGTTCAGAGCTAGCACTCACTGTGAAATTTGGTCGCGACCTTTACTACTTTCAGTTGCGACCTGAGTATGGAAATGTCCATTTACCTTCTGTTTACATTATGCAATGTTGTATAGAAGGATTCCTTTTGAGCTACTAAGGTTTTATAAATGATCTATTGCTCTCTTATTTCTAACCTTTTTGCATGAAATAGTTTATAGAAACGATTGTCACACTTGAATTTTTTATAATGGAAATCAAATTGGAAACACTTAAGTTTTTATTATTAGATTTGGGATTATTACATGATTTTGAGTGATTATTTTAGAACTTTTAATTCATCATTTAAGAGGTTTTTTAGTTGTGATAAGGGTTTTAATGCTTAGTGAATGATGAATATTGTTTGAGACTTTAGCTTATGAGCAATTAGATGAAAGCCTTAGTTGGAAGAATTCTCGGCCTAAATTTCTATTTTGAGTGGTTATTCAATTGGTTTATATCCTCTATAACTTGTCTTAGCTTTGAGTTAAAAATTACTTGCGCATTTATGTTATTGAATATGATAGAGGCATTCATTTCAAAAACCCTTTTATCCCAAACACAATCCCGCACATATTATATCCATAGTCCCCCCTTTGAGCGTATCATTTTTCTTTTTCCATCATGGAAAGTCATATATGCATGAACGTCTTTTTGAAATAAACTTCTTATTTATGTTAGAAAATCATTGTTATTATGAAATTGTGCTACATCTTTTATATACAAGGTGCACAATAAAGGAGAGAAAAAGCATATTGCACAAATAAAAAATTAGGGGGATAATGTAAGAAAAATTGAAGGAGAGGCGTGAACTTGGGGCACTATTATCAACTCCTATTAGCACACTTACCACCTTTACATCTCGAAAGGCATGAATTCATGCTATATATTCATTATCAAATGCATATGGTACTTTCTATCTTTCATATTCCATTCCATGTGTCCTATCTCTATCGTTTCAACCTTTAAATACCTCTTGATTCTTTGCATAAGTGTTGTATAGTTGATAAGATTTAGACCTATTACAAGCATATGGTAGGATGTTTTAAAATTTGAATATGAGTGAAAGAACCCTAACAACGAGAGGATACAGAGAGATAAACACTTACATCCTTACAGAGAATCTATTGCGCTCATATAGTTAAGGTTGATTTCATTTAGTAGTTCATTACTTGGCATTACTAATATTATCACTTTTGCATTCCCAAAAGATGGTGCATTACTTGTTTTAAGCTTTTACTGTGGATTATGTTGTTACCTCGAATTTAATAGTGTAGGCTTAGGTGTACTTCATTTCTTTGTCTAGGAGTACAAAGGTTCAAGTGTGGGGGCATATGACCTTATCAATAAGTGATTCAATATATTCCTTTGAAATATAAATGATTTTAGAAACTAAGTTAACTGACTGATTTATCAAAGTCTTTATCGATAAATGTCTTTATTGATCAACACTTCAATAAATGCATTTTGAAACAGATTTCACAAGATTACGAAACTAAGATTTCACTTACTGATAAATGCCTTTATCGAAGTCTTTATAGATAAATATCTTTATCAATCAATGCTTCAATAAATACCTTTTGGAAAATAGATTTCACAAGCTTCTCAAACTACATTTTTTGAATCTTTTTTATCGAAGTCTCTATTGATAAATACCTTTATCAATCAATACTTTGATAAGTTCATTTTGTTAAACAGATTTTCATAATAGAATTTCCTTCTTATTTATCAAAGGGTTTATCAATAAACAGCCTTATCGATAAGCTTATTACAAAATAAGGTAAGTTAACAACCAGTTTGATTTGCTATCTTTGAAATCATTTACATCATTAAAACATAGAGCCTGTCATATCCTAATTTTTAGGCCTAAAAGCCCAGTTTGTAGCATGAAAATAGTATGCTACCAGGCCCAGTTGAGCACAAGTCCCAAAAGTATACAAATGATGTTTAGTTACTAAACTGCAAATAATGAGAGTTTAGAGACTAAATCATAAATAGTGAAAGTCCCTGGGGCCATAATGGTCATTTTGGAAAAGAAAGGGATATTTGTTGGGAATTGAACCACTAGAGTGCTTGAGCTTAATTAGAGGCCAAGATAGCATTCCAAGTGTCCAAAAACGTAGCCCAAGAGGTATGTGGGCTCAAGTGGCATTAAAATATTAGTTTAGTACTTTTTCAATAAAGTAAAGTTACCCGGTCAAAGATAGAACTGGAGAAAGTGATCAGATAAAGCTTTAGACCCATTTGGAACCATGAGGTGGCATAAAAGGTGTCCTCATAGGACCCACAAGGTGCCACATGTCATGAGTCTAGAAAAAGAAGAAAAAGCTAAGGATACGTGGCACAATCTCAACCGTTGATTATAGGAAAAGACTCTGGAATTCTCTGGAAATGCTAAGTAAGCTAGTGAGGTATCCCAAGGGCCCCACTATTGTGCCACCTATCATGTGAGGTGTCCCATGGATGATGTAACTTTGATTAGTCATTGAGGATGATGATTTCATCGTGATGATGCAGGCAAACTTCTTGAAGAAGCTAAGCGATCTGAACCATTCATCGCGATTCAATCTGGACCATCCATTCCACCTCCACTCAACTATAAATACCTCACCCCTCCTTCCATTCCATTCATGGCCAAGCATGGAAAAACAAGAGAAATAAGAGAGAAAGAAAGGAACCTTAGAGCAAAGGTTAATGACTAGAGGAAAGGCTCAACGTCAGCTAGTAAACTTACCTACTTGTATGCTTATATTGCTTGGATGTTTTATGTGATGTTTACTTACTTTGATGAAGTGAAGCATGTATGATTAAGAAATGCTCTGTTTCTTTTTATGCTATGGCCATATGATATAATTAAGTACATGGAAGAATGTATGTTAACATTATGCAAGCATGATCATTAAGTACACACATAGTAACATCAAGCATATAGTTGCATACATGGTATGGTTTCCGTTTGCTACTGAGATTTCCCCAGAAATCTCACCCCTTCCATATCAATCCATTTACAACAGGTCTTCTCAAGATGGAGGAGATAAAGATGCATGAAGAGACATGAATTATTTAGCATGATTGATATGTGATTGATGTATGTATAATTACTGTAAATTGTCACTGTGAAAAGTAACTCGTGGTGAGGCAATAACATTTGGGCTGTAATAAGTAATCGTAAACAATTGAATAAATATATGATATTCTTCCAATAAATAGTATATTGGAAATCATGCCCTAGGGGCCAATCATTATCTTATGAACATTATTGATTTATGAATTTATTAATTGTGTTATCATATTATTTGCATGTTTACTGTGATTACCATCCTTGGGTAATTCATGATCTTATCCTAAATGTCTCTAGTCGGCCATCTATGCGGGAGTAGAGATGAAATAAGACCAGTATGACTTTAAAGATGTATAGAGATATAAATCAAAGTCATAGGCACATGTAAGAGTACATGGTGTTGGACTAACCCGCTATGAGAGAACTCCATAGGTTATGTCATAAGCTTCTCTCATATACAAACCATGTCACTATACCCTTTCACCTGAGATCATCATGGATTCCTACATGACAAATGCTCAGCTTTGACCTAGTCAAAAGTCACTTTTGACCGAGTGATCATAAAGACTATGTTTGGGCTTAGTGGTTTTTCATGCGGAGGAATGTGAATGATTAAGATGGAATTTGTCCCTCACATTCGTAGAGAGATATTATTGGGCCCCTCGATGAGTGAGTTTGAGAAATGTATGGCCATACTGTAATGAAAAGGTAGTTTCATTTCTATAGTCAGACTACTCAGGGATCGAGAAAGTAACGGTCAGGAATAGGAGGATGGCATTATCCATGCGTCATCCATGACCAAAATATCGTGTGACAAAAGGGACATGATATGGTTGTATAAAAGGTTACATCGTTCATCGATCCTCATATGATTTGGGAAGTCGTTATGTCTTGCTAGAGACCGCTTGTGACTTGTGGGCCAGTATAGCAAATGGCCTACTGCCAACTTCATATAGGCCTACAGGGTCGCACACAAAATAGCCCAACACGAGCTATGATGTCCAGATTCATTGTATCTAAGACATGTCCATATTTAATGAATGATCCAGGGTGGATGTATATATTTATTTATATTTATATTCATATATATATAAATTCGTATATATACATTATATATAAGAGATATATAAGATTTAATTTATAAGGATAAATTAAATCTCTATCACGTTTGAATTTGAAATTCAAATTGATAGGATATCTCAAATAAGAGATATTTATAAGATTTAATTTATAAGGATAAATTAAATCTCTATCACGTTTGAATTTGAAATTCAAATTGATATGATATCTCAAATTTAATTTATGAGAATAAATCAAATATAGTTCAATCTTATCTATATTTTAAGTTAAATAAATAGGTGAATTAAATCTGTGGGACAGATTTAATATAAATATTATTTTTTTAATTAGTTTCTTATCAAATTATACAATATATAATATTGTATTAATTTCAGAGTTAATATAAGATTAACTCAAAAATCCAATTCGGTAGAGGAAAACACATAGCATCCTATATATCTGATTTTAGGAGCTATATTTTGAAACATATAGAACACAGAAAGGCCGAAGGGGAATTTGCAAAAGGTTTGCAGATAAGAAACTGCCAATATAGAGACAGAGAGGATGAATTCTTGAGAATGCCCTGGAGGGACAGGAGATGCTAGCAAGTCGTTCGTGGTTGGAATGCTGTTTGTGTGGATACCAGTAGATTAAGCCGACCTGAGTCATCGACTTCTTGCGATCAGAAAGGGAGCACGAGCCGCAAAGAGAAGCTATGAACATCGTGACTAGAAGCTGTGGAAGTCGCTGAGGAACACTGAGGGTAATGCTTCTTCCCACTTAACTTAAACATATACGGTCGATCCTGGCGATGAATGGAAAAATTTTTAAGTTAATTTCCACTGTGTGTCTTCCAATTCCTTACATAGTAGACATGTCAAGCTTCAATTTGATATATAGAGCGTCTTATTTGGATGTTTACACATAGAGATATGATTTTTCAAAGTTGGGACCAGAAATGCTGGAATCAGGGGAAAAAGCTAGATGAGCAGTAATATTGGAATGTTGACCAATGTTGACTTGGTCAACACAGGTTCAATGAGTTATTTTTTCCTGAAAGAGCATTGAGTTAGCTTTGTGTAGCAATTTGAACCACTTCATGTCTATTTTTCTAGGATTATTTATGATTTTTTGAAATTAGGTCACTTCTCTAGAATTTATATAGTAAACCGTAATCAGGAGAGTAAAATTCCAAATTGAGTAATTTGATTTCAATAGCGTTAAAAGTGGTTCAAAATGCTACCGTTTGGTCCCTAAGACGTATAAAAGTAAGGATGTTATATTTTGGTATCAGAGCATAAGGTTATGGTACAGAATCAAGAGGGTTCTAGTAGAAAACAAAGGGTTATGGCACAGAGCATAAGATTCCATCACAGAACAGAAGGTTCTGGCTCAGTGATACTCTAGTTTAGTTAGACTAACCCCTTGAACAAGTTAGAAAATTGAACTAAAGACGTTCTATCCCTGGTATAAGATATGGGGATGGTTTCCACTACTTAGAGAATGAATTAAACAAGAGACAATGACATCCAGATAGATAAAACAATACCCTATACCTTACAGCTTTATGGGGTAATCTTTAAGGAAATTACTAGTCTTAGTCAGTCGTTACCGCCGAGGTCTTGTATTTTTTAGCATGATATGGCTGGACTAAGCAGGATAACATCTGGGGAGCAGTTTCCTCTGTGGATAGAGATAGAAGCTGATCAGTCTCAAGTCAAGGGAAGCTGCAATAGTAGCTTAAGGTCAAATGTTACAGTGACGATAATAATGAAGGTACCAACCTCATTGAAGTTCATCAACTAGAGAATTGGTATAAAGTGTGATCAAGACAGACAGTACAGAGTACTGAGATATGAAAGATTAGTTTAAGATAATATTCAGGAGTAGATCCTCTATGTGAGTAGATCTACATTATGAAAGAATTTGTTCAGCTAGTCTTTCCTGAACAAAGGAATCAAAAGTTAGAGTTGAGATGATTAATAGATAGAGAGCTTATGTTCCTAAGACAAAGGGATTACATCATGAAAGAATAGTAATTTAACAGACATAGGGTAGAGAACCCTAGAGAATAAAAGTAATAGTACTAGATAATAAATGAGATCCAAGTGACTTAAGTTAGTCAAGATCCAGAGATAGACCAAAAAGGAACTACAGTCTAGTCCAGAGTAAACTGAGACTGATAGAAAGAAAGAGTTAAGAGATAGTTGAGAGTTGAATGACTAAAAAGCTAACTCACGGATTGAATTATGTGTTACAAAGAAAGAAGTTTATAATGTTTAAAGAGAGAAAGGTAACCACAGTTTCAAAGACAAAGTGACTCCCATATTCCCTATGTAAGAAAAGGTAATGAAGGGTTGAGTCTATACCCTAGTAAGAGGGTAATATGGCAGCCTAAGTTAAATGAGTAATTATTTCAGGTTCCTAAATGAATGTTTAGAATCTGACAAGTAATGGGATAAAGGAAATAATGCTTTAAAGGATTACTTAGTTAATTGTTCAATTACAGTGTACGTATGATGGATGGTTGAGCAAATTTATGTGATGATGATATGGCTTATGTTGCCATAGGTTATGATGAGAAGTTGCATCTCCTTGCAGTTGTCATATGATGACATGCATGTTAGAGTATGCTATGAATACTCCCCTCATGCAGTACATGCAGGGTAGAGTTTATGATGAGATAAGAAAGTTATGTTGCTCCCATACTATACGACATGCAATAAGAATGTACTCAAGATGATAGATTGTCTTAGTAATTGGGACAGTTGTTATAGTATGATTGGGGTTACTCAGGTATTTCTACAGACTTATGAATATAGTACTCATGGCCATTTCTTATGTTAGGGTTACAACAAGTACCAAGAAGGTGGTAGTGTTATAACTCTATCAAAAGAAATGGTATACAGAAAGAGCAAAAGATAACAGTAAAGAGATTGTTTTCATATTACTCTTCATATAAGAGTTGAATATGAAACAGATGGCTCTCAGATAGAGCTAGATTCAGATGAGTTCAGATCACTCTTCATATAAGAGTTAGATCTGATACAGATTGCTCGTAGTTAGAGCATAGTTTAAATGGCTCGCAGTTAGAGCATATATTTAAATGAGAAGTTACGATGAGGCCATAACAACATAATGTAATGGCAGGTGGTTAGACCATAATTGATAAGCCACAACAGAGTAAGAAAGATGAGAAGGAACTCCTGAGTAAGAGGGAAAATAAATAAAGTCTTAGTAAATAATAAGGGTTATTGAATATATTTCTTAAAATTTATTGATTGAGTTATCAACAAGTGGAAGCAGTTAACCTTATAACTTAGTCTGTTGGTTTAAGATCTTACAGAGATGATGATAAAGTACAACAGAATCACAGAGGATTTTGGAGGGTTGCAGTTAGATCCTAGCATGGCTCAAGGGTTATAGTTAGATCCTAACAACTTCAGAGTCACAGTTAGATTCTGAAGAGGCTTACAGTTGATCATAGTTAGATCCCGAGGTCGTAGTTAGACCTAGCCTAAGGAAAGTAATGAACCATGAAGAAATAAGAACAGTAAATTATCTCTCTTGAAAGATGATTACCAAAGATGAAGTTAAGGTAAGGAAGCTTCATGAGTTGATTAACTCATATAGAAAACTTATTTAGAATGATTCTCCCCAAATAGCCTATATTATATATAGACTGAACATAGTTTTCTCTTAAACAAAGATGGAGTTCAAGTTCAAGTCTGAGTGCTGATATTCAAAAGTTTTGTAGAAGTATGCCTGAGGAAAAGAGAAGATAACCCCATAATTTTTTAGAATAGAAAAGTATGAGTAGATAGAACCTTCAGAAAAGGATAAAGAAATTAAAAGGCTAGCGAGACCCAGAAAATAGTGTCTAAGATAGATTAAAGATAGAACACAGTTATATGTGAAAGGGTGTAAATGCCACAAAAGTTTAGCATAGATACACAAAGTTATGTAATATAATAAGAAAAGTTAACAAGATCTAGAAAAGTCAAGAAAATGTTATGAAAGAAAGGGACATTCTCCTCAGAGAAACTCTTCATCAAGGAATAAATAAAGGTTTAACACTGAAATTTCAAGGACGAAATTTATTTTAAGGGGAGGAGAAATGTCATGTCCCAATTTTTAGGCCTAAAAGCTCAGTTTGTAGCATGAAAAATGTATGCTACCAGGCCCTGTTAAGCAGAAGTCCCAAAAGTAAACAAATGATGTTTAGGGACTAAACTGCAAATAATGAGAGTTTAGGGACTAAATCATAAATAGTGAAAGTCCCTGGGGCCATAATGGTCATTTTGGAAATGAAAGGGATGTTTCTTGGGAATTGAGCCACCATAGTGCTTGAGCTTGATTATAGGCCAAGATAGCATTCCAAGTGTCCAAAAACGTAGCCCAATAGGTATGTGGGCCCAAGTGGCATTAAAATATTAGTTTAATACTTTTTCAATAAAGTAAAGTTACCCGGTCAAAGATAGAATTGGGAATAGTGATCAGATAAAGCTTTAGACTCATCTAGAACCATGAGGTGGCATAAAAGGTGTCCTCATGGGACCCACAAGACACCACATGTCATGAGTATAGAAAAAGAAGAAAAAGTTAAGGACACATGGCATGATCTCAACCGTTCATTCCAGTAAAAGACTCTGGAATTCTCTGCAAATACTGAGTCAGCTTGTGAGGTATCCCATGGGCCCCACTATTGCACCACCTAGCATGTGTGGTGTCCCATGGATGATGTCACTTTGATGAGTCATTGAGGATGATGATATCATCATGATGATGCAAGCAAAACTTCTTGAAGAAGCTAATCGATTTGAATCATTCATCTCGATTCAATCTGGACCATCCATTCCACCTCCACTCAACTATAAATACCTCACCCCTCCCTCCATTCCATTCATGGCCAAGCATGGAAAAACAAGAGAAAGAAGAGAGAAAGAAAGAGAAAGAAATGAAGGAAAAAGGAGAAGTTCTGATGGAGCTAGGAGGGATTTGGCCAGCTTAGGAATAAGGTTCTGACCTATGAAAAGAAAGAAACCTTAGAGCAAAGGTTAAGGACTAGAGGAAAGGCTCCACGTCAGCTAGTAAAATTACCTACTTGTATGCTTATATTGCTTGGATGTTTTATATGATGTTTACTTACTTTGATGAAATGAAGCATGTATGATTAAATAATGCTCTATTTTTTTATGCTATGGCCATATGTTATAATTAAGTAACATGGAAGCATGTATGTTATCATTATGAAAGTATGATCATTAAGTACACACATAGTAACATCAAGCATATAGTTGCATACATGGTATGGTTTCCATTTGCTACTGACATTTCCCTAGAAATCTCACCCCTTCGATATCAATCCATTTATAGCAGGTCTTCTCAAGATAGAGGAGATAAAGATGCATGAAGAGACATGAATTATTTAGCATGATTGATGTATGTATAATTGCTGGAAATTGTCACTGTAAACAGTAATTCGTAGTAAGGCAGTGACATTTGAGTTGTAATAAGTAATAGTAAACAATTGAATAAATATATGACATTTTTCTAGTAAATAGTAAACATTCCAAGCTTCGATTTGATATATAGAGCGTCTTATTTGGATGTCTACACATGGAGATATGATTTTTCAAAGTTTGGACCATAAATGCTGGAATAAGGGGAAAACGCTGGATGAACAGTAATATTGGAACATTGACCGATGTTGACTTGGTCAACACAGGGACAACGAGTTATTTTTTCCTGAAAGAGTATTGAGTTAGTTTTGTGTAGCAATTTGAACCACTTCATTTCAATTTTTCTAAGATTAGTTATGATTTTTCAAAATCAGGTCACTTATCTGGAATTTACACATTAAACTGTACTCAGGAGAGTAAAATTCTAGATTGAGTAATTTGACTTAAATAGCCTTAAAAGTAGTTCCAAATGCTACCATTTGGTTCCTAAGACGTATAAAAATAAGGATGTTATAGAGCCTTACAATTTTCATTTAAAGTAATGTAAGTTTTGAAATTAAAAGTTTAAAAAAATGTTTTTACTCAACCTAGTTGAAAGCATAATTATGGTAATTCACTCACTTTTCTCAATCTCTATGGGAATGACAAATTTCTTATACGACTTGTGACTTGTATGCTTGTGGAAGCTAAATGGTGACCACATGTGACAACAACCGAGTTCCCATGAGTATATTATCATGGAACTGTTAGGGATTTGGGGCATCCTTGAAAGGCAAATGTGTAAATCAAGTTAAGGACTCTAGAAGTGTCACATCCTTACTTTTAACCTCAATTATATTCCATTAGAAGTTATTGGAATCAATTACATAGCCTTTTGCTTTAGAAACCTTTATTTTCAAAAGATAACTCTCGGGTACTGTTCACTTTTATTGTTCATTTTGTAACTCTAGAACATATACCCTACTTTGTAAATTCATAATTAATTGTAAAAAAATTGAAATAATGTGGTTCCAATTTATAATTAAATCTCTTTCATAGATATTTTAGAGAAAATTATGAAACTGAGATTTTCTTGTCCACATGAAATCCATTTATCGGTTAAAAATCACTGTTCATTTAGTAAAATCTGAAAGTTCCGGTTTCTTTGCCTTAAATGCAAAAATTCATTTCTCTTTGGTTACTTATCCAAATTAACCGTGTTACCTATGGATTTTAATCTATAGATGTGTTTTTTAAGATCATAAAATTTCATAGGGAACTTCATTCATTTGTTATATAAAATCATTGCATGAACATCGCTGCCTCTAATCACTCACTTTATCTCAATTCCATATTTTAGTTCCAACTTTGGAAAATTATAACAATTCGGATACTTATCCAATTAAGGCTTTCTTGGTGTCCATTTAAATATCTGTATATTATCTATTATCATACAAATTTTAATACTAAAAATCATTGATTTAAGCATCAGAATTATCGTCACATCACCATAGCCTCATAACATAGTTACAGAAACATACACCATGCATACTAGCATATCATCCCATAGTGTCATGTAAGTCATGTAACTTATTATAAAAACTTAATCATCAATATATAATATCCTCCCTTAAGAGGATCCAACACCTAAAACATTGTTATGCATGTGGAAGGAATGAGATTTCATGGAAATCCCAATAGCAAGTTACACAAACTATAATATCATGCATGAATAATTGGATGCTTAACATGTTATCATGAGATGGGAGCTTCTTCATAATGGTACATAAGAAAACTCTAACATGCATATAGTCATGACATAACTTGCAAGGAGTTGCAATCATTCATACTTCATCATCAACATGATGACACATTCCCATGCTCAACCAAACACCATAATCAACAAGCAAGCAAACAATTAAACAAACATGAGTTATAGTTAGGTATTCTTGCTATCTCTTAGCTATTCTTTCAATGTCTTCTTGATGTTCTTTCATTCCTTCAAAAATATCAAAACCTAGCCATTACAAAGTAATATCAAGTTACAACTCAACTTGAAACTAAATCCAAGACTAGGTTTTCACTCACTCCCTTTCTTTCTCTACTTTATGTTCCATACTTCCATCTTTCCAAAATAAATTCTAATGGTTCATTTTCACATACTTTTTCATGTATAATCCAAATATGAAATCATAATTTCTAAAATCAAAACATTCCAATTGCTATAGTACTAAACTGAAGCTAGCCCTCCTTTTTTCAAAAATTCACATTTTGATTCCAATGCTTCCAATATTTGTTCTCCTACTTTATCCCCACACAATTTTCCATTTTAAACTCATTGAAATTCACATTTTCCATTTTCAAAAATTCACATTTTCCATTCTAATGCTTCCAAAATCATGAAATTCTATCATATGAACATTTCCATGTACAGTACCAGCAAGAACATAAAACCCTAAATTCAAACATACTTGAATTCCTAAGCTTATACCACTTGATTCTAGCTTGTTTAAGCTTATCTAAACTATCCATAACATAAAACTCATATTTTAACCATATATGATCAGCACTTCCAGCAGTAACCATAAGGGAAATATAGCATGAAAATCACTTAAAATCATGAGCTAACTTGCTAGAACAAAGCTCAAGATCAAGGGAGATGATTACTTTGATTGTTACTTCACTTTGTGTGCTTCTTTCTTAGTTGAACAGAAATTTTGCAAGAGTTTCCCTATGTTTCACCATGCATACTGAAGCCATCTGAATAGGGGGTATTTATATAGAAATTTGGGTTGAAATATATGGCCAAGATTGATTTGTGCACTATTTGATATAAGGGTTCATATTTAATCTTGAATTTAACTTTTTCCAAAAAGAATAATTATGACATCATGAGGGACAGCTCAAAGGACAGCTCAAGGGACACCTCATGGGGGTATGTGGTGCCATTTTCATGCAAGGAAGCTTCTGGAAAAATTCTAATCCAATCTGATACTGATCAGAGCAGTTTCACAACAACTGGACTATTTTCTGTTCCTACTTTTTTATAATATACTAGGATATGTATTATGTCCTGGAAATCAATGTCTAGGCTTCTCATATCATTGAAATTGATATACTGAATATTTATCTACCATTCATCCTTGGGAAATGACCAAAATACCCTTGTCTTTTCTTGCACTGTACTAACCCTAAGGGCATAATTGTCATTTTACCCCTCTTTACACCGCCTCAGGGTATATACTGGTTCTAACTAATCATATTTATACTATGTCCACATTTTTGTCCTATCCAGAATGACCATAATGACCTCCATCCTTCACTGGTACATTATGGGCATCTAGGGGCATTTTCGTAATTTTGCACTTTTTCTAGACTGCTCTGGTCTTTGGCCCACTTAACTATCCAGTCACCTTAATGGGCTCATGATGGCACCATTTAGGCCTTGGTATAGGCTCATTGCCTTTATGCCCTTTATGGCATAAATCCTAAGACAACTCTCCCGACCCTATTTATCGGGTATTTTATCTTACTGTAAAATCCTGTAAGAATTCTACAGGAATCATTTTCTAACTCTGTTAGCTTTATAAATTATTATATTAAATATATAAATTTCCTAAGAAGTTTCAGCTAATTCTGAAGTCTGAAAAATACTTTAATAATTTCTTCTGACTTCAAGAATTTATATCAATTAATCGGGACCTCAAATCAAAATTTTGTGACTCCTTAAACAGACCGGAATAATTTTATCTATCTATTGATAAAATTTGGGTCTAATATGATTCTGGGTATTTTTGAGTATTTTTCAATTCAACTTTTCTATAATCACATTTAGGTCCCTGACTTTTTGTAAATTTACATTTAGGTCCTTAAACTTTTGGAAATTACCACTTTTGGCTCAACTTTTGTTTCTACTTTAACTTTTGGCCTTTAACCTTATCCACTTTGCATTTAGGTCCCTATATTTCCCTTAGTTCATAATTCCTTTCTTTCCTTTCTCAATCTGATATAACTTACTTCAAGAATTTCATATCTATTATAGATAAACTGTACAGCTACATCAAGTAAGAAAATTGGGGATATGACAATAAGAGTCTCAAGGGCTAAGAAAGAGAAAAGACTTTAGTTATAGGCCTAAGGTTGAGGTAGATGCCTTAAAGTGATGATTTATGATGTTGAGCCCAAGTAGAGGCAAAAATGAGTTATTATGGACAAAAGCATTAAAATTCCAAAAAAAATCCCAGAAAATAGGAAATGAGGCATAGATGCTTTTTATAGGTATAAAGGATAAAAATACACATACATTAAGTTAAAAGGAATTTTTAGTATAATAGGTTAGTTTAAGGTATTTATCTAGATATAATTATTTGAGCCATTATGAGGCCTAAAAATGTATGTAAAAATGAGCAATAAATAGTTAAGAGACTAAAGTAGTTCATAAAATTAGTATCCTTACCAAAAGGTTAGTAGTGTAGCTGCAAGAATACAAGCTCAAGATACAGTACATGCCAGTACGAGGCATTTTACGGGAAATTTGAAAAGAAATAGCTAAAGGTAGAGTTATGGCCAAATAAAATTCATAGAATTTCCCCATAGTTAAAGGAAGATTATGGAGTAGACAGAAGAATTTTTTGAGCTCCAGAAGGCTATTAAGAAATCCAAACAAATGTGAGCCAGTAAAGTAAGAAAGGTTTAGGATTTAATCTTCCTTCTTCATCCTTCTTCAAGATGGCACCACCTAGCTTGATAATGCCATGAGGATGATGTAAGAGGAGGAGAAGATGATGCAAGATGGGCATGTGGATTCAATCTTGACCATCTATTTGATTTTATAATTTATTGCATCTTATAGGCATATGGGAGGGCATTTTAGCAAGTATAGCATTATAAACACCCCCAAGAAGTCCACCAAAAAGCAAGAACAAGAGGGGAAACTCTACAAAAGATGACTCTAAGTCTTGATCTTGTAGTAGTTTATATTATTGAGCTTTGGTAATAATTTTAATAGATTTGGAAGCTTGAACACTTATGATATTTCTATTGGTTTAAATCTATAAATTTTGAGAAACATAAGTATGATGTTAGAAATATGAGTAAAGGATAGAAAAGAGCAGGATTTAAGTGGTTATAGCTTGTAATTAGTTAACTTTCATGAATTGGTTGCCTAGAAGAGTGCCACGACCTTGCTGTGTTCTTGTGCCTATGATGTAATTTTGATGACTCTAAGGCTTCAAATGGATTTAGAATAAAAAATTTTGGGAAACCAATTTGAGAAAGTTAAGTTGGAAGCATTAGAATCAAAAGTAGAACTTTGGTACCAAAATAGACAACCTCTCAGACAAGGCAATTTCATGGGAGAAGAGTATGAGTTTGATAAATCCAAACTCATATTTGCATTCCCTATGTAAAATTGTGTAAGAATGGCATATGAGAATAATTTTTTGAAAGCTAGAACATTAATCATAAAATCAAGAGAAAAAAGTGAAGTATAGAAAGAAGTCTTGACTATGGTGTGACTTGTTGGTCCTAATAAGTTATAAGATCAATATGACTATATTTAGGACCTTGAAACATCCAAGAGGATGATTTGATAAGGTTGGATGAGCCACTCATTGGTTGGGAAGCTTAGGGAGCAAGTTCAAGAATAAGGGAAAAGCTTATGTACAAGGTAGTAAACTTACCTTTCATTGTATGCTTGAGTGCTATGATTGTGTAGCATGTTTAGCTGCTTTACTTGAATATGTTAAGTGGGAATGAGTGAATGATGTTTATGTTTCCATATATACCATGGCCATTTGTATGACATAGGAAACTTAGAAGCATGCACGAATATCATGATGTTAGCATGAGTTCATGAAAGCAAGCATGTTATCTTTTAAGCATATATGCATTAATGGTATGATTTACTAATGAGATTCCCCTTAATCTAGCTCCTCTCTTAACCAACCAATATAGGTCAAGCATTATAAAAGACGTATGCATGAAGAAGAGCCAATAAATGGAAGAAGTAAAATAGAGAATTACTTGTTCTAGCATGAATGATTGATTCTCCAATTATATAAATGTTATGCATAATATGCCAACTTTCTAATAAAATTGTATAGAATAATTATATAATGTTCATATGAGTATATGAATGTAAAAAAAGCCAAGATAATGGTACAAACTATTATTCTATGCAAATACACCTAAGAGGGGGTGAATTGGGTGTTTCAAAAATTTTAATGGAAATTTAAAACTCAAATACAACGAGAATATGATTGAATAAAAAGAATTAGGATCAGAAAGATTTCACCGAGGGATAGAAGAATCAACACAAGTTAATTTATCCTAGTTTGGACCAATCCTCTTGTCCTACATCCAATCCCTAGAGACCTTCTGAGATTTTCAACTATACCCCAAGATTTGAATGGCCTCATTGGCGCCTCAATACAATAATTGATTCACTCAATCACTTCCCCTTACTTCCTGTAAGGTTATAATTGTCATATCCCCAATTTTTTTGACCTGATGTACCTGTACAGTTTATCTGCAATGGATATAAGATTCTTGGAATAAACTGTATCAGATTGTGAAAGGAAAGGGAAGGTTTAATAACTAAGGAAAGAATAGGGACCAAAATGAAAATTTAAAAGTTTGAAGGTGAAAAGTGAAAGTAGAAGAAAAAAGAGGGACCTAAATGCAATTAATGAAAAGTTCAGGGACTAAAGTGCAATTATTCAAAAGTTAAGGGACCTAAATGTAAATATGGAAAAGTTGAGCCAAGACAGGCCAAAAATGCCCGGAATCAGATTAGACCCAAATTTTACCAGTAGATAGACAAAAATATTCCGGTCAGTTTAACGCAACACAGAATTTTGATTTGAGGTCCCGATTAATTGATATAAATTCCTGAAGTCAGAAGGAATTATTGCAGTATTTTTGAGATCTCATAATTAGATGAGACTTTATAGAAAATTTATATATTTAATATATGAATTTATAAAATTGACAGAATCAGAAAAGGAATCCTGTAGAAGCCATACGGGATTTTACAGTGAAATAAAATACCTGATAAATATGATCGGGAGAGTTGTACAGTGAATTGGGCCATAAAGGCAATATAGGAAATAAGCCCATAATAAGGCCCAAATGACACCATCATGTGCCCATTAAGGTGAATGGACAGTTATATGGGCCACAGGCTAGAGCAGTCCAGGAAAAGTGTAAAATTACAAAAATGCCCCTAGATGCCTATACTGTACCAGTGATGGATGGAGGTCATTTTGGTCATTATGGATAGGCCAAAATTGTGGGACATAGTATAAATATGATTATATAGAGTTAATATATGCCCTGAGGCAGTGTAAAGAGGTGTGAAATGACGATTTTGCCCTTAGGGTTAGTACAGCGCAGGAAAGGACACTAAGAGTATTTTGGTTATTTTTCAAGGAATCGATGGCAGATAAATATTCAATATATCATTTTCAATGATATGAGAAGCCTATATATTGATTTCCAGGACATAATACATATCCTGGTATATTATAAAAAAAATTCAGAACATAAAACAGTCCGGTTGTTGTGAAACGGCTCTGATTGGTACCGGATTGGACTGAAATTTTTCCAGAACCTTCTTCACATGGGCAGCACGTCACCTAACCCTCTTAGGTGTCCCATGAGCTGTCCCACATGATGTAATAATTATTCTTTTTAGAAAAAGTAAAATCCAAGATTAAATGTGAGCCTTTAGATCAAATAGTAACCAAATCAATCTTGGCCATCCATTTCAACCCAAATTTCTCTATAAATACCCCCCCTATTCAGAACACTTTGGCATTCATGGTGAACCATAGGGAAACTCTTGCAAAATTTCCATTCAACCAAGAAAGAAGCAACCAAAGTGAAGTAACAAGCAAGGTAATCGTCTCCCTTGATCTTGAGCTTTGTTCTAGCAAGTTAGCTCATGGTTTTAAGGGTTTTCATGCTATATTTCCCTTATGGTTGCTGCTGGAACTGCTGCTCATATGTGGTTAAAATATGAGTTTTATGTTATGGATAGTTTAGACAAGTTTAAACAAGCTAGAATCAAGTGGTATAAGCTTGTGAATTCAAGTATGTTTGGATTTAGGGTTTTGTGTTCTTGCTGGTACTGTACGTGGTACTGTTCATATGATGGAATTTCATGATTTTGATGCTTCCAATGAGTTTAAAATGGAAAGTTGTGTGGGGATAAAGTAGGAGAACAAGTATTGGAAGCATTGGAATCAAAATGAGAATTTTTGGAAAACAAGAGCATGCATTTCGGTTTGGCACTGTAGCAATTGATATGTTTTGATTTTGGAAATTCTGATTTCATATTTGGATTCTACATGAAAAATTATGTGGAAATGAACCATGAGAATTTATTTTGAAAAGATGGAAGTAGGAAACATAAAGTAGAGAAAGAAAGGGAGCTAGTGAAAACCTAGTCTTAGATTTGGTTTCAAGTTGAATTGTAACTTGATATTATTTTGTAATGGCTAGGTTTTGACATTTGTGAAGGAAGGAAATCATCCCAAGAAGGTCTTGACCAAGAAAGCTAAGAGGTAGCAAGGATACCTAACTATAACTCATGTTTGTTTAATTGTTTTGCTTGCTTGTTGATTATGGTGTTTGGTTGAGATTGAGCTTATGTCATCATGTTATGATGAAGTATGAATGATTGCAACTCCTTGCAAGTTATGTCATGACAATATCCATGTTAGAGTTTGCTTATGTACCATTATGAAGTAGCTCCCATCTCATGATAACATGTTAAGCATACAATTATCCATGCATGATATTATAGTTTGTGTAACTTGCTATTGGGATTTCCATGAAATCTCATTCCTTCCACATGCATAACTATGTTTTAGGTGCTGGATATTTTCAAGGGAGGAGAGTAAATGTTGATGAATAAGTTTGTATAATAAGCTACATGACTTACATGACACTATGGGATGATATGCTAGTATGCATGGTGTATGTTTCTCTAGTCCTGTTTTGAGGCCGTGGTGATTTGACAATGTTTTTAGCATCTAAATCAACGAGTTTTAATCTGAAACTTGGCCTGCTTAAATTTAAGACACAGAGCTTTAAATGAACACCAAGAATGCCGCATTTGGATAAGTATCTGAATTGTTATGATTTTCCAAAGTTGGAAGTAAGATCTGGAATTGAGTAAAACGAGTGCTGAGAGGCAGTGACGGTTACACAAAGATTTCATATACCAAATGAACGCGTTTTTCTACCAAATTTTATGAGATTAAAGATAACGTCTAAAGCTTCAAATCCATAGGTAACACATTTCATTTGGATAAGTAACCAAAGAGAAATGAATTTTTGAAGTTAAGCAAAGAAACTGGAACTTCCAGATTTTACCAAATGAACAGTAATTTTCAACGATTAAACTGATTTCATTGGGACAAGAAAACCTCAATTTCATATTTTTCCCTCAAAGATATGTGAAAGAGCTTTCATTAGAAATTGGAACCATGTTATTGCGATTTTTCTACAATTAATTATGAATTTTCAAAATAGGGTACACGTTCTGCAATTACCAAATGAACAGTAAAAGTGAACAGTACCCCCGAGAGCAAATCTTTTGGAAATGGATGTTTTCAAAGCAAATGATCATGTAATTGGTTCCAATCACTTCTAATCAAGTATAATTGAGGTTAAAAGTAAGGATATGACAATAATCCTAACTTAAGAGAACTAATCTCTTAAGTCTACATAATGAATGAAAAATATATTTATAATCTCTCTCTCAAAGAGTATGTATGATGATAAATACTGAAGCTCAATAAATGATGAGTTACAGAATGTAGAAATAGATAATGTAATAAATTCAAAAGTTGTTTATTAGTTCATTCTTTTTTTATTAATGTCGAGTCTTTAAATAGCATTTACTTCACTTGGTAGTCGTTAGAATGAAATTAGTAACCATTAGAGTGAAGACATTGTTGGTCGCTGGCAGGTATGTTAGCATTTAGTGCTTTGCTAGAAGTAGCAAGTTTATGTTGCTCTAGCCTTCATCATTTCAACTTCTTAGCCTTTTCTAAATACCCTCAATTTGAAAATATTTGTTAGTAATTAAAGCACTAATTAAGTGTATAAACCATTAATAATCAACTCATTATAAAATATCATGTTCTTAATCAAGTTCAGATGGGTTTTAGAAAAATATACTAAATTAATCGATTAATTATCATTAATTCAATCAATGTTTCAATTAATGAGAGAAACACAAAAATAGAGCATGACATTGATTAGAATTTTTAACCATATACAATGCAATAAGTTTATAAAAAATATATAATAAAGAATGTGGCAAACATATGTATATTTCATATATGGAACAATCATATATAGCTCAATAAGATATTCACTTAGTTCCATTGTAATCAGAGAAAGATTTTTGAAATATATGGGGTTAATCGAATAACCTAAATTAATCAAATACCTAGTCAATTAATGTCTCTGGAAGAATTGAAAAAGAAATGTTTTTAACACAAATTAATCTATTAATGTAATTAATCGATTAACTAATCAACTAATGAATTCAGATTTAAAGTTCACAAAATGATTCTCTACTAATTAATCAAATAGTTAATGGGTTAATATAAATTAATCGATTAACTAATAGATTAAAAGAGTTATCTTTGTTCAGAGGAAAAAATATTTTCAATAGATTAATCGAATAACTAATCAATTAATTGAATTATCTTTTCAATTCTAGACAGCAATCTTACGATATTAATCAAATATTTAATCAATTAATAATCACTCATTAATAGATTAACTGATCAATTAATTGATGTTCACAAAACACTGTCCTTATATTAATTGAACAACCAATCGATTAATTGATACTCATTAATCGATTAACTAATCGATTAAGTACCTTTAATCCATTGAATAATCGATTAACTCCTTTGCTTTTCTTTTTAATGTCTTTTAAACACAAAAACACTGGATTATTTTAAATCACTTTTGACATCATTCAAGCACAGAAATAACTTAATCATTGGATTTCCTTTTGACATCATCAAAATATTATTAAATCTAACATTCTCCCCCATTTTGATGATGATAAAACTGAGTTAAATCATTGAATATCAAACAACAAGAAACAAAATAAACAAAAAAATAAACATTGAATAACACGATGAATCATATAATGAAAAGTTTAAAGTTTCAATACAAAAATAGAAATAAACTTAAACAGAAACAATGGACTTAAATATACTTAAACAACGATATCTCAATCAAGTAACTCTAGAGAAAACTCCTTCTCCTCACTTCCACTCTCCTAATTTTTGACATCATCTAAAAGGGCTGGGGCTAGAGAGGAAGAAATGACCAAGGGAAGATGGGGTAATGGAAGGCTAGGTCATGTGGAATGGGAGGAAGGGGTCATTGATGCAAAATATGTTTTTAAAGCCCCACTTTTAAACTAGTCCTTATGGAGACAGTTTAAAGAAAATAAATCGATATTTTTGTAAATAAGATGAAATACTTACACTGGAAGTACACGTAACTAGTGTAAAAGATAATTACTACACTAGATACTAATATAAATAGGTGTGGATTAGCTGAGTCATTTTTTGACTATTCAATTTCTTATTTTAAAACAAATTACTGCTAGAATTTTTGTAAATAAGATGAAATATTTTACATCAGATGTACAATAAATTGGTGTTAAATATACTTTCTATTATGACTTTTTAGTTTCCTATCTATGCTTTCCCGCTTCTTTTCTCTGTACCTTCTCAAGCCTTTCATTTCAATTCTTCAATTCCTAACATTGGTACTAATTATGATAGAAGGTCAATTGCATTCTTCGATATTCTTTTATGAAATTGTTCTTATTCCTCAACCATATGTATACCATTCATATGATTAGTACTTTTTGTCTCATTGCTTTTTCTCTATTTTATTATCTTTTCTTATATCTAAACGCTCTAATGGCTTCTTCTTCACGCACACCTCCTTCTCTTCCGCACAAAAGAAATAGAGACAATTTTGAAGACAAACATCCTGACCCTCACCCTGGAGTTCCTTCTTCTCCTCCCCTGGTTATCACTTTGATGGACCACCTTGAGGAACTCATCATCTGCTTCAATGGCCTGGAGGACTCGGTGGAACAATTGTCCCAAAGTTAATAGACTGAAAGACATTTTTAGAGCTTTTTGTTTAGAAGTTCACCTCCATCAATAGAATAATAGCTTGTATAATCCTATTGATCTTACCGACTCTGATGAATCCATACCTCCAAGTCTGATAAGGAGTGAAAGCCTGTAACCTTTATCGACCCCTCATATTTTATTTTTTGTAAGTAATGGCAAAAGGAGAGAATATATTATATATTTTATTAGATATTGTTTTGGAAACTTCATACTTTGGATGTAAAATTATTGGTAAAGCTAAATGATTAAAGTTTCTTGTTCTGATGACATGGTGTTCTTTTATTTTTCAAAAACAAAAAAAATGCAACAAATTTAAACTTAACATGTCAATGTTAGGTGTAGAATATGATATCTGGTTTAGAAAAAAGTTATTTCTACACCGGCCTTCCATTTCATCCAGTGTAGATTTGTGCAATGTATAATATTTTATACTGGTGTAAAAAGTGACCAGTGTAAAATATAATGTTAGGTTAAAAAAAGTTATTTCTACACCTATGTTATATTTTATCCGGTGTAGATTTGTTATACACTTTAAAAAGCCCCTTCTCACCTCCCATCTGTCATTTTTCACTTGTTTGTGCATTTAAGTCTTCTCAACCCTTCACAGCTGGTGAGTTTTATTTTGAACTCCTTGTCTCGAGAACTAAAGATTTATGCACTACTAATGGTAGGTTTTGATATTATTTCTGCTGGATTCATTGCTGTCATTTACTTATTTCATCTGGTGAGTTCTTTCACTTGTGCGTGATATATTCTCTCCCATAATTAGCTACAAGCTAGGTTTTCTTATTTTTCATTTTTCTAGTTTTTTAGTCTTCCACAAATACGGATCGTAGTTAGATAAATGTTAAACGAACAAGTATTGAGTATGCTAAGGGGTAAAGGAGTTTTTGGATTTTGCTAAACAAAACAGTAATGATGATAATAGAAGGTTTTACTGTCCTTGTGTGAGTTGTTTGAATGAGAGGAAACAAAGTCTTGCATATATGTACACTTATCTAATTTGTGAGGGGTTTTGCAAGAGGTACATAGTATGGGTATGGTATGGTGAAAATGTGGAAAAGTTTAGTGCATTTGAACAGTTGGAACAGATATTTGATGATGACATGGATACTGATGATCGGGTATAGGACATGATTCATGATATTGAAGAAGATACTTTTATGCAGTCACATGCTTATAGTAATATGTGCAATGATGTAGAAAACCTCTATACCCAGGGTGCAGAAAATACAGCCTGTTGAATACAGTGTTGTGATTAGTAAGTGCAAAAGCATGGCATGGGTAGAGTGATAGAGGTTTTTCATAATTGTTTAAGTTGTTGTAAGACATGTTTCTAGAATAAAATGTGCTACCCAAACGTTACTATGATGCTAAGAAAATAATATGTCCTTTAGGCATGTAGTATAGAAAGATTTATGCATGCCCAAATGATTGCACATTGTACATGAAAGATTTTGAAGATGAGGAGAACCAATATATAATACACCAAGGTACAGATGAAACAAGTCTCTTGCAAAGGTAATATAGTATCTTCCAATTATACCAAGGTTTAAGTGGCTTTTTGCTAATGAAGATGATGCAAAAAAAGTTATGGCATGCGAATGAAAGGATTTGTGACGGAAAGTTTCATCCTATGGCTGATTCTTTCAATGGAAGAAGATTGATGACTTATTTCTAGAGTTCAGCAATAAACTATGAAACCTAAGGCTTAAACTCAGCATAGATGGCATGAACCCTTATGGTAGCCTTAATAGTATACATAGTTCATGGCCCATCCTCTTTGTGGTTTACAACTTATCTCCCTTGTTGTGTATGAGATGCAAGTATGTAATATTGTCTATGTTGATCTTAGGACTGAAACAACCAGGAAATGACAGACGTTTACCTAATGGCCTTGACCAAAGATTTGAAGAAGCTATGGGAAGGTGTGGATATTTTTTATGTGATTAACAAGGAGGTATTTAATATGCGGGGTCATGATATTTTGTACAATTAATGACTTTCTTGCATATAAAAATTTGTTAGGGTATAGTATTATGGGCCATAAAGCATGTTCGATTTATGAAGAGGGACTTGCAACTATCAACTTTATCATGGAAGAAAGATAGTCTACCTAAGTTATAGGAGATTTCTAAGACAAGGCCACCCATACCTTTGACTGAGGAAAAAAATTTGGTGGCCAAGAATTTGAAAATACTCTAGAGCCATTGACTGAAGAACAAGTTTATGAAAATATGAAAGACATAAATGTTACTTTCGATAAGACTACCAAGATAAGTGAGAAAAATATATGGAAAAAATATCTATCTTCTTTGAGCTGATGACACATAATTTTGTTCATGTTAATATTACAGAGTCGAAGGTAACCCAAAGAAAGCAACTTGTGTGGCTTCTATATGGTTTGACACATGATCAATATCATTTTGTCAAATAGGACTTACCTAACTGAGGAGATAAATTGTGTTTTTAATGATTTTATATTTCTTGTCAATTTAATATATATTAGTAGTGACTTAATTTCTTCTATTTTAATTTGATGTTTCAGATATTTGATCAGTCTAACCTATTTCCTGAACAAGATATTGAGGACCTGTGCAATATTTGGCCTGACTTTTTTGGTCAAATCATTCCTTCTCAATAGTATTTATCATTAACATAACACTTTTTTTATTTTTCTGTTGAAATTGTTGTATTTTTTATTGAATTTTATTAAATGAATAATGTAATAAGCAATTGAAGATTTGTCTCTGCCATCTTGAACTCTGTTACTGCTATTGTTTTCTGAGTGTGTATATTTGGGCAGTTTATTCTTGAAGCTTCATGGGACGTGGTTAATGAAATATTGAAAGTTTTTTTTAAATTACATTTAAATTGGACAAAGAATACCGGCAGGTGTAGAAATAATATGTAAATATTATAACATCTACATCGGTTGTCTTTATGGTGAGGTGTAAAAAATTGATTAATCTACACTGAGTGTAAACACAATAGGCGTAAAAAATTGATTAATCTGTTCACATAACCTGTGCAAATATTAGTAAATTATACTCCTGATTTCATAAAGGACTGGTTTAAATTATACTCATTCTACACCAGTGAACTGCTCGATTTAAAAAGTGTATACTTTCTACATGGTATGTTTCTACACCGGTCATTGTCCCGTGTAGAATACCATTTTCAACCAATTTAGAAAACCTTTTTTGCAGTAGTGGGTATAGTAAGTGAATATGTAGGGGTACATGGGTACTCTCAGATAAAAGTGGGTGACAGGTTAGAAACTTTAGGAATATGCAGATCATGCTGAGTCTCTGATAGGGGAGCTTGATCCTTGAGTTCCTCCTTTGATAAAGAAGGTCCAATATTGTTCAAATAAGCCAGTATAATATTTTTCACATTAGACACTTCTTAGTGGATTGACTCTTGTCTCTTTGATATGGCCTCTTGCCTCTCCCTAACTTCATTCCTAAAAGCTTGGAAATCCCTTTTATCAGCATTAAGTAATGTTTGCATCCTATAGCTCTACCTCTCATGAATCATATCAGCCTCTTTCCTTGAGCCAATGAGTATGCTATATAGCTCAACAAACTTAGACTAAAGGTACCTCTGAATAGATGCACTTAGAAATGATAGTGTAGTGGATACTTGGGGTATAGTAGAGGAGTGACCTTTATCATGAGGAAGAGAAGCACTAGCAGTAGGTTGTTGCTTGTCTTGGTGGTCTATAGGAAGCATGATTTTATTGGTATCATAGGGAATCTCAATTTTCATCTTGTTCAGTTGTGTCATCCAAGGGCACCAATATGTTCCTTCTTTCTTCCCTCAAGGCGATAGATGTTGCAGTGCTTGAGAAAGATGGAGACAAGCTATGGAAATGGCATAAGAGTAGTCCTTGTCCTGCTTAGACAAAACCTCACATCTAGCTATATATGAAAGCTCCTAGGTTGAGGTTCTCTCTACTTGCTATTATGGCCAAAGTAATGTAATCCTTATAGGTAAGATAAGTAAAATTGGTAGACATAATAATCATGTATTGAGAGTATATATAGTGGATGATACGATAAAAGTCATATATCTAACTTGGGGTGAATGACAAGGAACCAGGGAAGGGCTTGTCTGTGTGAGGGTATGATAAGCCTTGGCATGATCATAGGCTTAATTGGCATTGAAGTAGGAGTACCTATCGTCTTATTGATAAAACTAAAGTCCAACTTGATCTCCCTACCTCTTAACCTAGTAGTAAGATAACTATCTAGAATGGTGTCATCTTCATCTAATGTGTCATGAATTTTCATGTTACAATAAAACCTTCTAACTCCATCTAAGCTATAGACCTCATTAATCCTAAGTCAGCTCTAAAAGTGGTAGAGATGCTCTATCAGGTCCAAATTGACTTTGTGATCAGCCTTAAGAGTAGAGATATCCACATATACTATTAGACAACACTTTTTCTCCATAAACTCAATGTTGTAATTAGTCATATCAACGTCTAAATCTAGATTACCTAGTAGAAAAATCAACCTAGATAGATGAGAATATGAGGGAATTAGTATGGTAGTAGACTTCCTTGATGTTCTCTATCTCTTGCCAAGAGACTTAGTTGTAATATTCACTGTCTTTTCCAGCATAGTAGTGAACTCTAAATCAAAATATGTGTTAGAGTTAATAAGCTAAGACTTTGTCTTTCTCTTTAAACAGAATTTAGAGAAGGCTAAGATACTTTGCTCTTTTTTTTGGTTGTTCACTTTACTAGAGCCTTGCTCGCCGGTAGCTTGCCTTTGCCTTTGACACTTATGGGCCATGTTTGGCCACCTTAGGTTGGTACTTCTTCTTTTCTTTCAATATTGAAGCCTAAGGAACATTAGATACTGATCTGGAAGGATTTTGCTCAGACCCATTTGGATTAGTGATTTTAGTTCTTGCCATCGCGAATGCAGAATTTAGGATATAAAATGATCAGTGAAATAAATAAATTTATGGATGATTTTTGGTAGGTTATGATCTGTGGAGGGTGTGCAAATAATCCCACAAACTAATTTGAGGATTTTTGAAGATTGAAAGTGAGAGAGATTGGAGATTAGTTTATTAGAGCTCGAGTTGAATAGTAAAGAGTCATGACTAATAACTGATAAACCCCGATATTAATTGATTAAGTAATTGTAACATCCTTACTTTCATACATCTTAGGGACCATTCAGTAGCATTTAGAACCACTTACAAGACCTTGGAAGTCCATTAGCCAAATCTGGAATTTTACTCTTTCTCGAGTTACTGTTCATATGCTATTTCAGATTACACAACAAACTTCAAAACATCATAATTAATTCTAAAAAAATCAAAATCTAGTGGTTCAAAAACATATATGAAGAAAACATCTTTAATTTTAAGGGAAAAATAATTTCCATACCAAATGATCAGCCAATTAATACAGTTTATTCGCCAAAGTTTACTGTTCATTTGGTCAAAAATCCTGGAAACTAGTTCTGGTCCCTTACTTTGGAAAATCAGTTCTCTTTGTACAGACATCCAAATAAACCATTATTGGTGTAAAAATGAACCTTAGCATGTCATCTAAATGACTGTAAAATTTCATACATTTATTCCATCATTTACTATTTTTCATTACATCATGACTCTCACTGCTCATATTGGTCATACAACAATAATACATTTAACAATTCTTCACATAACACATATACTATTCAATCCCTAACTTTTCTTCATGCTTCTTCAATCCTCTTTCACCATTAACAAACCTGTGAGGTTGGGATTACATGGAAAGGGATGAGATTTCTGGGGAAATCTCATTAGCAAACATTATTAAACAATACATGCATTAATGTAACTACTTGTGTTTGCTTGTGAAAGTGTTATCATCGTGTAATGTGCATGCTTCCATGTAACATATGAAATACAATTGGCCAAAATAAACATAAAAATAGAGATTCATACATAAGCACAATTGCAACACAATTCACCAAAGCCATAGCCCAATCAAGCATAACATTCAATGCATACAAGTTTAGGATAAGTTTACTATCTTATACACTTGACTTTCTTCCACTTTATCTTGCTTCTTTCTTCTCACTTTTCTTGAACATGTGGCTGCCTCTTTTGGAGCATACCAACCAATCCCTAACATAACATAACCATTCATCCATTACCATCTAATTTCCTTGAACATTAAACTTACTTTAACTAACATAACTCCCTCTTGAACATTAAGCTCACTTACTTTTCTTAATCTTAATTAATGAAGTTGGTCTTTGAATCAATTGATTTCTTGAATTTACCCTACACAATTTTATCTTTTGAATCCATTTATGAGCTTAGAATCATGAAATTCCAGCTCCTTCATAGCATGCTGTACAGAACCGAAACTGTACCTATTTCCTTCAAAAATTCTCATTTGATTCCAATGCTTCCCATACTTGTTTCTCTACTGTATCCCACACAATTTTTCATTTTAAAACCATTGGAAGCATAAAAATCATGAAATTCAAATAACTATTCATGCGTGTGAACAGTAATAGAGAAGGGTTTCAAAAACTACAATCTTGGAATTTCAATGCTTTCAGGTTCAAAACCTTTCCAATCCTACACAAAATCATCATCCAAATTCAATGGAAGATTTAAATCATTGAAATTCAATTTCCTTACCTCATAAAAAGTGCATAACAAACAGGTTCCATTATGGCAAAGTCAAGAATATCAACTTGATTCAACAACCAATCTCTTAACTAGCTTGTTTAAGCTTCAATCATATGATTCTAACTTTAATTTCTTCTTTTCCCTTTCATCTAAGGTATTTGGGCAGCACCACCCCTTAGAGAAAACTCAACTTTTCCTCCATGAAAACCCTAAGTTCAAGCTCCCAAATCAAAGGAAAATAAGCTAGGAGAGATTGCTTACATTTAATCTCTAGCTTGCTTGAACTTTGGAACCTTGAATCTTCTTTGTCTTGGCTTGAGTTTTTATTTTGTGAGAGTTTCCCCAAAGGTTCATGGCTCACAGTTTTGCTACAGAATTGAGGGGGTATTTATAGCCAAAATCCATGAAAAATTAATGGACAAGATTGATTTGGTTACTATTTGATCTAATAGCCCACATTTAATCTTGAATTTTCTGTTTTCAAAAAGGTAATTGTGACATCATCCATGACTTCACAAGGGACACCTCATGGGGCTTAGGTGGTGCAATTCACATGGGGAGGAAGGCTCTAGAAAATTCCAGTCCAATCCAGTACCGGCTTGGTCCGATTCCTCATAAACTGAATTATTTTATACCTCTAATTTTTCTAGGACTTCATAATATAAGTTCTAACCTTAAATCCAGTATCCGGTTTCTTATTATCATTAACATATTTGCACTGGGTCAATACTTAATTATTGATCCCTTGGAAAATGACAGAAATGCCCTTGGTTCACTGTCTTGCACTATATTAACCCTAAGGGCATAATCATCATTTTACCCCTCTTTGCACTACCTCAGGGCACATACTGGCTGTGATTAAGCATATTTATACTATATGTCATATTTTTGGCCTATCAAAAATGACCAAAATACCCTCCATCCATCACTGGAACAATAGGGGTATCTAGGGGCATTTTCATAATTTTGCATTATTCCTGGACTGCTCTTGACTCTGGCCCACATACTGTCTCACTACTTTATTGGGCTCATTATGGCACCATTTGGGCCTTGGTATGGGCTCATTGGGCTTATTACCTTTATGGCACAAATCCCAATAAATCTCACCCGATCCTATTTATTGGGTATTTTATTTCACCGTAAAATTTCATAAGGCTTCTACATGATTCCTTTTCTAACTTTGTCAATTTTATAAATTCTTACATTAAATATACGAATTTACTATAAAGTTTCATATGATTCTTATGTCTAAAAAATACTGCAATAATTTCTTTTGACTTTAGAAATTTATATCAATTAATCAGGACCTCAAATCAAAATTCTGTGTTGCGTTAAACTGCCCAGAATATTTTTGTCTATCTACTGCTAAAATTTGAGTTTGATATGATTTTGGGCATTTTTGACCTGTTTCAGCTCAACTTTCTCATATTTACATTTAGGTCCTTGAACTTTTGAATAATTGCACTTTGGCCCATAAACTTTTAGCTATTTGCATTTAAGTCCCTTAACTTTTGAAAATTACACTTAAGGGCCCAACTTTTGTTTCTACTTTCACTTTTTGTCTTTAACATTTTCTAATTTTTGTTTTAGTCATTCTCTTTCTTCAAGACTCATCTGACCTTTATCTTTTCTTCTAATCTTCGTCATAATCCTTTCCAAACCTCTTTCCACTATCAGTATTATACAGATAGGGAAAATTTAGGATATGACAGTAATCAATTAATTCCAATAAATATGAACATACAAAAGCAAAGTAATCGATTAGGTGTTAGATTAATTCCCATTAATCGAATAATCAATCGATTAATTTCAAATAATAGCAATATCTAACACAGATTGAGCATTGATCAGATGTTTAATTAATAAACATTAATTGAATAATCAATCGATTAATTCTTAAGAAAAATAACATTTAACACATTCAATATCTATTGATGGATTAGATGTTGGATTAACTACCATTAATCGAATTGTTAATCGATTATTCTCAAAGTAAAACATCTTTTATCACATTTTTCAATCATGATTAATTGGTTAGCTGTTCAATTAACATTAATTAATGGAACTCTTAATCGATTAATTTTATAGAAATAATATATTTATCATATATTTCTCAAAGGGACTAAAGTTACTTCTTCCATTAATTGATTAAGTGTTGAATTAATACATCCTATATTAGCCTCTCTCTTTTTCAATCATATAACAGAGTATCCTACAAATAATTACAAAACACTCTGAAGCTTAAATTAGCAAATTCAATCATCAAAACATGAGTATTGAATAATTATTAAGTAAAAGAATTCTAACAATTCATTGAGATTGAACATTCGTAATTCTCTCATCATATAATTGAATTGATCCTGAGCCAATGGTTTGATGAAAATATCAGCTAGTTGAAGATGAGTTGGGATGAATTCAACTTTTATATATTTCTTCTATATGTGATCTCTTATAAAATGGTGCCTGATATCAATGTACTTTGTTTGGGAATAAAGTGTTAGATTCTTTGACAAACTGATTGTGCTTGTGTTGTCACATAGAATTTTAATCTCATGCAAATGTTTTCTCATATCTTAAAGTTTTTGTTTGAGCCATAGTACTTATGCACAACAATTCCCAACAACTACATACTCCATTTTTGTTGATGAGATAGCCACCATGTATTGCTTCTTACTGAACCATGAGACTAGACAATTACCAAGAAATTCACATTGTCTACTGGTTCTCTTTATATCTGTTTTGTATCCTTTATGGTCAAAGTCTGAGAATGTTACCAAGTATTTTTCTCCTCATTTAGGAAACCATATCCCAAGGTCAATGGTTCCTATAAGATATCTGAATATTCTCTTTATAGCTTCAGCATGAGATTCCTTCAGAGCAGCTTGATATCTTGCACACATCCCCATATTGAATTGTATGTCTGGTCTGCTTGTAGTGAAGTATAAAAGAGATCCAATCATTCCACAATATTTTGTAATTTTGAAATTATTTCCCTTCTCATACTTATCTAACATTGCACTTGTATTCATTAGTGTTGAGATACTTTTGGATTGATCCAATTCAAACTTTTTCAAGAACTCCTTTGTAATATCCAAATTTTTAGGCTTAGAGACCCAGAAAGTAGCCTAAAATAGATAGGATACTAGATTCCATTAAGCAGAAGTATTAGAAAAGTCCTAAGGCCTAAAATAAATGTAGAGATAAGTTGTGGGACATAAAGTGTAATTATAAAAAGTATAGCAAGGGACCAAAGTTGAATTTGGCAAATTCAGTGACTAAAGTGTAATTTGTCAAATTTAGGGGCAAAATGGTAATTATAAGTAAATTGAGCCAGAGATAACCAAAATTTGCCTAGAAGCATTTCAGTCCCAAATTTTACCAAGAAATAAAGAAAATTATTCTGGTCGATACGATGTGACCTAAAAAAATTATTTGAGGTCCCAAGTAGTTGATGTGGATCTTGTCATATCCTAATTTTCTCTATCTGTATAATACTGATAGAGGAAAGAGGCTTGAAAAGGATTATGACGATGATCAGAAGAAATAATAGAGATTAAATGAGTCTTGAAGGAAGAAAGGGACCTAAAAGAAAATTAGAAAAATTTAAAGGCCAAAAGTTAAAGTAGAAAGAAAACGAGGGATTAAAATGCAAATAGCCAAAAGTTCATGGGCCTAAGTGCAATTATTCAAAAGTTGAGGGATCTAAGTGTAATTATGAGAAAGTTGAGCTAAAATAGGCCAAAAATGCCCAGAATTAGATTAGACTCAAATTTTGCCAGTAGATAGACAAAATTATTCTAGTCAGTTTAACGCAACACAAAATTTTCATTTGAGGTCCCGATTAATTGATATAAATTTCTAAAGTCAGAAGAAAAATTATTGCAGTATTTTTTAGACTTTAGAATCATATGACATTTTACAAAAAAATCTATATTTAATATAAGAATTTATAAAATTGATGAAGTCAAAAAAGGAATCTTGTAGAATTTTTACAGGATTTTACAGTGAAATAAAATACCCGATAAATAAGATCGGGAGAGTTGTCTTATAAATTGGGCCATAAAGGTAATAAAGGCAATGAGCCCATATTAAGGCCCAAATGGTGCCATCATAAGGCAAATGTGGTGACTGGACAGTTAAGTGAGCTAGAGTCCAAAGCAATCCAGAAGAAGTATGAAATTACGAATATGCCCTTGGATACCCACAAAGTACCAGTGATGGATGGATGGCATTTTGGTCATTCTGGACAGGCCAAAGACGTCAAAGATAGTATAAAGATGATTAGTTAGAGCCAGTATACACCCTGAGGTAATATAAAGAGGTGTGAAATGACAATTATGCCCTTAGGGTTAATATAGTACAAGACAGTAAACCAAGGGCATTTCAGTCATTTCCTAAGGGATATGTAATTAAGTTGTGGCTAGTACAAGTATGTCAATGGTAGAAAGAATCCGGATACTGGATTTAAGGTCAAAAACTGTATTATAGAATCTCAGAAAAATTATATTTATAAACTAGTCTGGTTTTTGGGGAATTGGACCAAGCCGGTACCGGATTGGACTAGAATATTTCAAGAACATTCTTCCCCCATTGGAATTGTGCCACATAACCCCATGAAGTGTCCCCTTGAGTTGTCCCTTGTGATGTCATGGATGATGTCATAAATCTTCTTTTTGAAAAAGTAAAATCCAAGATTAAATGTGGGCCATTAGATCAAATAGTGTACAAACTAATCTTGGCCATTGATTTCTACCAAGATTTTTCTATAAATACCCCCTCAAATCTGCCCAAAACTGTGAAGCACATGAACCCTTGGGGAAACTCTTGCAAAATGAAAACTCAAGCTAAGACAAAGAAGATTCAAGGTACCAAAGTTCAAGCAAGCTAGAGATTAAAGGTAAGCAATATCTCCTAACTTATTTTTCTTTGATTTGGGAGCTTGAACCTAGGGTTTTCATGGGGGAAAGTTGAGTTTTCTTTAACGGGTGGTGCTGCGTAAAGACCTTAAATGAAAGGGAAAAGAAGAAATTAAAGCTAGAGACATGATTGAAGCTTAAATAAGCTAGTTAAGTGGTTGGTTGTTGAATCAAGTTGATATTCTCGACTTTTTCATGGGGGAAGGAAATGGAATTTCAATGATTTAATGCTTCCATTGAATTTATATGATGATTTTGTGTAGGATTGGAAAGGTTTTGAACCTTGGAAGCATTGAAATCCCAAGATTATAGTTTTTGAAATCCTTCACAATTACTGTTCACTCACATGAAGAGTGATTTGAATTTTGTGATTTTGATGCTTCCAATGGTTTTAAAATGAAAAGTTGTGTGGGGTAAAGTGGAGAAACAAGTATGGGAAGCGTTAGAATCAAAATGAGAATTTTTGAAAGAGTTGTGTGAATGTATTCGGTTCTGTACAGCAGGCCATGAAGGAGCTGAAATTTCATGATTCTAAGCTCATAAATGGATTCAAAAGATGAAATTGTGTAGGGTAAAGTTAGGACATTAGTTGGTTCAAGAGCCAAGTGGATTAGTAAAGATTAGAGAAAGTTATGATAATAAAGAGTGTAACAAGGTTAGTCTTGAATTAGTTGAAGTTCATGAGTCCTAATGAATTATATGGTGAATATGAATGTGTTTAGGACCTTGAAACATCCAAGAAGATGTTGGAAAGTGATTAACATAAAGGCTTCATGGTTGGAAAGCTAGGGAACAAGTCCAAAAGATCAAGAGGAAAGCTTAAGTGCAAGGTAGTGAACTTATCTCTTTATGTGCTTGATGTGGTATGCTTATGTGTTGACATGTATATGATATTTGAATGATGTTGTGACATGATAAATGATATTAAATGTATTGTGAATATCATGTTTCCATGGCCATGCACTTTATGTAAGAGTATATAGCATGATGGCATGTCACTAATCAAATAAAGTTTAATGAAATTACTCATGCATTAGTATCCATCTTGCATAGTTAAGTGGTAATGTTTGCCATTGAGATTCCCTAGAATCTCACTCTCCCAGAACCAACCAATTTAGGTCAAGCATGATGGAAAATGTATGCATGGAGAAGAGCTAAAGAATAGAAGTAATTGAGATCCTAACATATGATATGGATTATATATGTATGTAAATGCCCTATAAGGTGTCCATCTATGTGATGAAACTATTTGTAATACTTATGGCATATGTACATGATGTATATGAACATGGAGAAGCTTATTTGATGGCTTTTGCATGCTGGAACAATTATTGAAAGTAAAAGAAAGGAAACTGAAATGGTAAAAATATAGGTCATAGAGCAGTTTTGTTGTGGCTTCAGTTTGACCTAGGAAATGAAGGAATTATTTCATGAAATTTTACAACCGTGCAGAAAACATCCAAAGCTTTAAGTACATAGGTATAATGTTTCATTTGGACGTGTATATCAAGAGAAATGAATTTCCAAAGTAAGGGACCAGAATCTGTTTCCAGAGTTTTTGACTAATTGAACAGTAAACTTCAATGAATAAACTGTATGAATTGACTAATCATTTGGTCTGGAAATTATTTTTATCTTAAATTTCAAGATGTTATCTTCATGTAGCTTTTTGAACCACTTCATTTAGATTTTTTTATAATTAATTATGATTTTTTGAAGTTCATTGCATAATCTGGAATACCATATGAACAGTAACCCTAGAAAGAGTAAAATTCCAGATTTGGCTAATGAACTTCCAAGGTCTTGTAAGTGGTTCTAAATGCTACTGAATAGTCCCTAAGATGTATGAAAGTAACGATGTTACAGATATAAAATCCTAAAAGTTATCTAAATTTTTTATCAGACCTTTTTGACCTCAAATATAGATGGAAATTATAGGAAGGTGAGTCCTATATCGCTAGAGGTTAGGGAACTGACAGAACTCTAAAAGGAGCTCTATAGGAAAAGTTATTCATATGTTAGTAAATTTTGATAGGAGTTCATAGACACCTGATATCTGGATTATGAAATTTAAGAAGTAGGCAATATGGGTCTAAGTGAGCTTAGAATGGTGCCAAAGAGTGGCTCAATATACTGAAGCAGTAATTCAATAAAATTTAGAAGAAATCTCCTTTATACGGTACAAGATTGTACATAATTGGACATAATGTACTAGATTACTCTGGAGTAACCCATAAGCTTCCAGAAGTGGTGACTCACCATGTGAGACCCACACAAGGCACCACCTAGTATGATGACAAGGGGATGATGTCATCATGATAATGCAGGTAATACTTGCTAAGCAAGCCAGCGATCTTAGCTGTTCATGATGATTTGATCTAGACTTCAATCCATTTCACTTCACCCATAAATACCCATCCCCCTCTATTCCATGCACACTATGGCCAAGAAGGATAAAGAAAAGAGAGAAAGAGAAAGAGAAAAGAGAAAAAAAAAAGAGAAGGTCTGACTGAGTTAGAAGCAATCCAAGGAGCTTAGAGACTCAGTAGCTAAGGATTGAGGTAAGTAATGAATCCTAGTATTTACTCTTATAAATTATAAGATTATTCTTATAGATTTAATAGTTAGAATTATGGAATCTCTCTTGATAAGGTTAATTGGTGAAGAAAAAGAAAATTAGGAGCTTGTCGGGTTAAGGGTATTACCTCAAGTTAACTATATTGGATAGGATAATAATAAAAATATTATTATGCCATGTATAGACTCTAACTCATGTAAAGAAGGAACCTTAAAGAGAAGGCTAATGACTAAGGAAAAGCTACCCCATAGGTAGTGAATTTATACCTAAACGTGTATGCATATTGGTTTAGTGTTGTTAATATTTTGTTAGCTTGTTTTGATTAAATGAAGCATGTATGATGTGAGAATGCTCTATTTCTTTTATGCTATAGCCATATGTTATAAGTAAAAATCATGGAAGCATGTATATGTCATTATGAAAGCATTATAATAGTAAAACAAGCATGTTTAATACTAAGTATATGCTTGCATACATTATTTATGGTACCGTTTGCTACTGAGATTTACCTAGAAATCTCACCCCTGCCTTATACCAAACATACTATGATGCTATTTTTGAGAAGATAAAGCCCATAAGGTATAATGTTTTTGGTATTAGAGCATAATATTCTAGCATAGAATAGAAGGTTCTAGCTTAGGAATTCTCTTATTTAGTTAGATTGACACTTCCTAAACAAGTTAAAGGTTTGACTCCTTAGTGAACCAAAAAGGTTCCTTCCCTAGAGTAAGATATGAGGATGTTGGTTTGCTACTTAGAGGAGGATTCATACAAAGAATGTTAAAGAGGTTGTGACTCTCAGATAACATTGGTACACTATACCTCGAGCCTTATACTTTTATGAGGTAGTTGTCATATCCTAATTTTTCCCTATCTGTATAGTACTAATAGTGGAAAGAGGTTTAGAAAGGATTATGACGAAGATAAGAAGGAATGATAAAGGTTATATGAGTCCTGAAGAAGGAGAAGGACTAAAACGCAAAGTAAAAAATGTTAAAGGCCAAAAGTTAAAGTAGAAACAAGATTTGGGCCCAAAGTGGTAATTTTCAAAAGTTTAGGGACCTAAATGTAATTAAGTAAAAAGTCAGGGACCCAAATGTAATTATGGAAAAGTTGAGCCAAAACAGGCCAAAAATGCCCGGAATCAGGTCAGACTCAAATTTTACCAGTAGATAGACATAATTATTCCGGTCAGTTTAACGCAACACAGAATTTTGATTTGAGGTCCCGATTAATTGATATAAATTCCTGAAGTCAGCAGGAATTATTGCAGTATTTTTCATATCTCAGAATCAGATGAAACTTTACTGTAAATTCTTATATTTAATATATGAATTTATCAAACTGACAGAGTCAGAAAAGGAATCCTGTAGAATTCTTACGGGATTTTATGGTAAAATAGAATACCCGATAAATAGGATCGGGAGAGTTGTCTTGGGATTTGTGCCTTAAAGGGCATAAAGGCAATGAGCCCAAACCAAGGCCCAAATGGCACCATAGTAGGCCCAATGTGATGACTAGACAGTTAAGTGGGCCAGAGTACAGAGCAGTCCAGGATAAGTGTGAAATTACGAAAATACCCCTGGATGCCCATATTGTACCAGTGATGGATGGAGGTCATTTTGGTCATCTGGGATAGGCTAAAAACGTGGCACATGGTATAAATATGATTAGTTGAGTTAATATATGCCCTGAGGCAGTACAAGAAGGGGTGAAATGACAATTATGCCCTTAGGGTCAATACAGTGCAAGAAAGGACACTAAGGGTATTTTGGTCATTTCCCAAGGGATGGATGGCAGATAAATACTCAGTCTAACATTTTCAATGGTATGAGAAGCCTATACATTAATTTCCAGGATAGAATACATATCCTGGTATATTGTAAAAAATTAGGAACAGAACACAGTCCGGTTGTTGTGAAACTGCACTGATCGGTATCAGATTGGACTGGAATTTCTCCAGAAGGTTCCTTACACTATGAGCACGCCACCTAACCCCTTGAGGTGTCCCTTGAGCTGTCCCACATGATGTCATAATTATTATTTTATGAAAACTTTAAATCCAAGATTAAATGTGGGCCTTTAGATCAAATAGTAACCAAATCAATCTTGGCCATTCATTTTTCTTGGATTTTGGATATAAATACCCCCTCATTCTGCAGCAAACCGTAGCTTCATGGACCCTTGGGCAAACTCTTGCAAAATGGAAACTCAAGCCAAGACAAAGAAGATTCAAGGTTCCAAAGTTTAAGCAAGCTAGAGATTAAAGGTAAGCAATCTCTCCTAGCTTATTTTCCTTTGATTTGGGAGCTTGAACTTAGGGTTTTCATGGGAAAAAGTCGAGTTTTCTCTAAGGGAAGGTGCTGCCAAAAAACCTTAGATGAAAGGGGAAAGAAGAAATTAAAGTTAGAACCATATGATTAAAGCTTAAACAAGCTAGTTAAGTGGTTGGTTGTTGAATCAAATTGATATTCTTGACTTTGCCATGGTGTGCCCTGTTCGGTCTGCACTGTTCATGAGGGAAGGAAATTGAATTTCAATGATTTAATGCTTCCATTGAGTTTGTATGATGATTTTGTGTAGGATTGGAAAGGTTTTGAACCTTGGAAACATTAAAATCTCAAGGTTGTAGTCTTTGAGATTCCTTACGATTACTGTTCACTCGCATGAAGAGTGATTGGAATTTCATGATTTTGATGGTTCCAATGGTTTTAAAATGAAAAGTTGTGTGGGGTAAAGTGGAGAAACAAGTATGGGAAGCATTAGAATCAAAATGAGAATTTTTGAAAGAATTGTGTGCTTATGTTCAATTCTGTACAGCATGCCATGAAGGAGCTGGAATTTCATGATTCTAAGCTCATAAATGAGTTCAAAAGATGAAATTGTGTAGGGTAAAGTCAAGACATCAATTGGTTCAAGAGCCAAGTGGATTAGTGAAAATTAGAGAAAGTTATGACAATAAAGAGTGTAACAAAGTTAGTCTTGAACATGGTTGGAGTTCATGATTTCTAATGAGTTATGTGATGAATATGAATGTGTTTAGGACCATGAAACATCCAAGAAGATGTTGGGAAGTGATGGACATAAATGCTTCATGGTTGGAAAGCTAGGGAGCAAGGGCTAAAGGTCAAGAGAAAAGCAGCTTAAGTGCAAGGTAGTGAACTTATCTCTTTATGTGCTTGATGTGGTATGCTTATGTGTTGACATGTATATGTTATTTGAATGATGTTGTGACATGATAAATGATGTTGAATGTATTGTGAATAACATGTTTCCATGGCCATGCACTTTATGTAAAAGTTTGTAGCATGTTGGCATGTCACTAATCAAAGAAAGTTTAATGAAATTACATATCATGCATTAGCATCCATCTTGCATATTTAAATGGTAATGTTTGCTACTGAGATTTCCTAGAATCTCAATCTCCCATAACCAACCAATTTAGGTCAAGCATGAAGAAAAGGTATGCATGGAGAAGAGCTAAAGAATGGAAGAAAGGAAGTGAAGTATTGAGATTTTAGCATATAATATAAATTGTCTATGTATGTAAATGCCATGTAAGGTGTCCATTTATGTGCTGAAACTATTGGAATACTTATGGCACATGTACATGATGTATATGAATGTTAAGAAGCTTATTTGATGGCTTGTGCATGCTGAAACAATTATTGGAAATGAAAGAAAAGAAACTGAAATGGTAAAAACGTAGGTCCTAAAGCAGTTTTGTTGTGGCTTCAGTTTGACCTAGCAAATGAAGTAATTAGTTCACAAAATTTTATGAGCATGTAGCACACATCCAGATCTTTAAATTCATAGGTGGAACATTTCATTTGGATGTGTATATCAAGAGAAATGAATTTCCAAAGTAAGGGACCAGAATCTGTTTCCAGAGTTTTTGACCAAATGAACAGTAAACTTCAACGAATAAACTGTATCAATTGGCGAATCATTTGGTCTGGAAATAATTTTTCCCTTAAATTTTAAGATGTTATCTTCATGTAGCTTTTTGAAACACTTCATTTTGAGTTTTCTAGAATTAATTATGATTTTTTGAATTTCATTGCGTAATCTGGAATACCATATGAACAGTAACCCGAGAAAGAATAAAATTTCAGATTTGGCTAATGGACTTCCATAGTCTTGTAAGTGGTTCTAAATGCTCCTGAATGGTCCCAAATACGTATGGAAGTAAGGATGTTACATTTTGGTATCAGAGCATAAGATTCTGGCTTAAGAAATGCTCTGAATAGATTATTTATGGATTGATATGAGATTATACCCAGACCCTAACCCTAAATAGTAAGTATTTTGTTAAGTTAGGGTATGTTATGGGATAGTTAACATTGCTTAATTAAGCAAATGTTGCAGGAATATATATGAGATTCCATAAGATTAAGTCAGAGGCTTCAATTAATAAGGAAGACTCTAGACCAATAGTGATATATGAAGATGATATATATCCACATCCCTTAGACAATGAAGAGAGACTAGATGAGAGTTTAGGGGATCAGTCAGGAAAATCTACAGTGGAATGTCCCATAGACGTTTCTATAGACTTAAACCTGCAGTCTGGAGGTGATGTAGAGATTCAGCCTAAAGCCTAATATGCACCAGTTGATGTTGAGTCTAGTGACTCTATACGGTATAAGTTTGTTGGAATGCCCTCTAACCCTGATATAAGCTTTATCCCTCTTACAAGATGATAGATTACGGCTGAGGAAGCTAAGTACTGATACTGGATTATGGGTAGACCATATATTATTCCTCCTTTACTAGAGTTTGAGGATAGATTTATGATAATTAAGATATAACAGTCCCCTAATTCAGATATCCAGTCAGAGTTTATGATAGTTCTTGTCCATTCCCAAAGTCCAAGAATATGTGACTTTATAGAGAAAGATCAGTGGGATGTTTCTAGTCCTAGTCAACCCCAGCCTTCTTCATTAAAGACAGATAGTGTTGACCATATGGTCTGAAGAAAGCTGTGGAGAGTAAATTACTCAGTCTAGGTCAAGGGATGGACAGAAGTAGAGATTAAGAACAATTAGTTATCTACAGTTCCTCAATGCCGTAGCAGGAATGATAAACAGACATCCAGTAGAGGGAATTAACCTAATATCCTTTAGAGGACTGGTATGAGATAATAGTAAGTCAAGAGTCATGAGACTAAAGATGCCAACCTCTTTGAAGTCTATCAGTTAGAGATTTAGCACAGAGTATAGGCAAGTTAAACAGTACGAAGCACTAAGATACAGAAGATCAGTTTAAGAAGAGGTTCAACAGTAGATCCTCCGTATGATCATCAGGAGTTAATCTACAGTACGAAAGACTTTGTTCAGCTAGTCTTTACGGAAAAGAATAATGAGAAGTTAGAATGAGACTTGCCTAAGAATGATTTAATACACAGCCTAAGGTTAAAGATGTGATAGTTAATAGATAGAAAGTTAATGTTCCCAAAGGAAAGGGATTCTATCACGAAGAGATAGTAACCTAACGCTCTGACCTAGAGAACATAAATAGTAATATTAAGTGATTAATGAGATCCAAGTGACCTGAATTGGTCAGGATCTAGAGGCATACTAGAAAAGAATCACAATCTAGTCCAGAGTAGACTGAGATTGATAGACAGAAAGAGTTAAGAGATACAGAGAGGCACAAAAGTTACTCCATATGAGATGGAGAATTATCCGCTCACTTGAGAAGTTTTTCTCAAAAAGTTTAAAAGAAGCATTCCTCTCAATTAGAGAAAGGTGAGCATGAAGTTAAGGGTTAGAGCTAAGGAAAGAGAACTCTTTTGATTGATACTTAATCGAATTCATTCATATGAACCTTGAGGCTTAATAAGAGATACTTTCTCGCCTATTAGTAATCCAGGAGGATAAGAGAAACATAAAAGTACAAATGGCATAAAGATAGGAGCCAAACCTTCCTCAGTTAGCTGAAAGAGAATAGCTGACTCAGTTATGGATTGTTGTGAGGCCAAGGACACATAAATCCTTCAGGCTAGAGACATAGAAATCTTACAGGCAATAAGGGATGATATGATAGAATAAATATGGCCTAGTAAGGTAGCCATAGATTCAAAGATGAAGTGACTCCCCTATTCCTTATGTAAGAAAGAGTAAAGAAGGGTTGAGCCTATACCCTAGTAAGAGGGTGATGTGGCAGCCTAAGTGAAACAAGTAAATGACTTAGGTACCTGAATAAATGATCAGGACCTAGTGATTAAGGTGATAAGGGATGGTTAAGCAGATGTATGTAATAATGATATTGCTTATGTTGTTATAAGTTATAATAAGAATTTGCATATCATTGCAGTTGTCATGTGATGACATATATACTAGAGAGTGCTTAACTGATTGCATCTATTTGCATATTATGCATCTTGAGTATACTATGATAAATGAATACTCCCCTTATGCAGTACGTACTGGGTAGAGTATACCAGATGAGAAAGTTATGTTGCTCCCATGCCCTATGACATGCAACTAAATAATTCAACTTAGCAAGAATGAAGCAATAGTAAAATGCTAAACTAGAAAGTTAGCTACTTGATTCTCAGAAGATAGAAAGAGAATTTATGATCAGACTATGATAGTCAATGGGATAGAGAATGAGATTAAAGATGAAGATTAGTAGTGAGCCTATAGATAAATGATTATAATACTCAGGACATATCCCTTTAGTAGGGATAAGATAGATGAAAGGAAATGAGACACAGTTATGAAAGATGATATGGCTATAAGAAAGAGCAGTATTTAAGTAATATAAGTTAATGTTTTTGCAATAGAGCTAGATTGCTCTTGCAATAGAGTAAAATCCCTCTGATGAGATAAATAGATGATGATATATATGTGCATGGTAAAGCCTATGTAGCTCTCTGCAGTAATGGATCTAGTAAGTTATAAAGATGAGAATGGCATATGAAGTTCCTAAGTGATAGAGGAAATGAGTCAAGTCCTAATAGATAATATTGGCTTCTGTGATCATTTTTGGGGAATTATCTGTGGAGTTAGCAACTATGTGGAAGTGACTAACCTTATAACTTTGTCCGTTGGTTTAGGTCTTCCGGAGATGAGAATACAGTACAACGGAATCCAGTAGATTCCAGAGGATTGCAGTTAGGTCCTAGTATGGCTCACAGGGTCACAGTAGATCCTGAAAGGCTTACGGTTGATCGCAGTAGATCCCGAGGGTCGCAGTAGACCAAGCCTAGAGCAAGAAAGTAATGAGCCATAAGTACAGTATTTCTTTGGAAGGACAAATACCAAGGAAAAGTTAAGGTATAGAAGCTTCACAAGTTGATTAACTCATAACAGAGAGAGTACCCATGATGCTAGTTTCAGATAACCTTATTACTATCAGGGACTGAACTCATAATCTCCTTACATATATCAGGAACTAAGTGATCAAAGTTAAAGCTATTAATCCTGAGTGCCAAAGATTTATGAGAATGTTTTATAAGATATGAGAAAGGGTTAAACGAGAATAAAGAGATCCTTACGATGATATTACAAAGACTAAAAATAAAGGTAAGTAAATCCTCCAGATGAGGACAAAGAGATTAGAAGGCCAGATATACCCAAAAGAGATAGTATAAGATGGGTCTAAGATAATAAAGTACCAGGGTTGAAGCCTGTAAGCACCAGTGCTTCAGATTTTTATTTGCACATTTCAGTTAAGCGTGCTCAGGCAAGGGTAGTCCAATGATGGGTGATCCCCTGGAAAGTGATGGAAAAGTGTGTAAATGCATTGAAATTGGCATATGTGCACAGAGCTATGTAAGATGATAGAAAGAGCTATGAAAAGCTAAAAAGGGTTATGAATAATAAGAGACTAGAACCCTTATGTTAAATCCAAATGAAATGGATTTGAAAGATAGACTATGATATAGCCAGATGTGGCTAGATATGTCATGTTATGATATAAAAGATACAAAATGAGATATGTTATGAGAAAGGTGTATTGAGAAATGCAATACGAAGTGGCATAATAGCTAGCCTTGTAAACAGATAGAGAGGCTCCCTGCTAAACGGGGTAAGACATTTGAATGATACGTTACGTATGAAAGAACAAATGAGAGCTTTCACTCCTTGCATAAAGTGCCAGGAATTATGCTATGTTATGTTATATTTGTAAAATATGCTAAAGCTCCGAATGTTAGAGCAGTGCAAGCTTTATATGATAAAGCTGTGCAAGCTCCGAGTGTTAGAGTTGTGCATATTAAGAGAAGGAATGCTTGAGCTCCGATGTTAGAGCTTTGCATTCGTGAGCAGGTATGTAGTCCTGTAGCATGTTGTCCAGGCATTATGCATGTTAGAGTGTGTGCTCCTATATGCTCCTACGTGCTCCTATTTAGCAGTAGAGCAATGAAAGAAAGAATAATGATATAAGTCCTCTCTCTGTATTATGATGAGTTTTTAAAGATGATAAGAATGTATGATGATATGAGAATGAGAGTTAAAGTTTGCGGATATTCAGAGAATTCCGCTAGATACTCAAATGAGCAATAAGTGATTGCACTAAGAAATATGATGAAGAGTTGGTAGAAGCTCTAGAATATAGCAGTATTCGAGGGAGTTTGACATGAAAGAAATGGACACTACTCACAAGTCTAGCATAGTGAAAAGTCCATATATAGATAGATGCGTAGCAAGAAAGTAATAGAATGAACTGGAGTTCAACTCTGAGTGAGTTGATTCATGACAAAAGGATGATCATAGTAAGATATGAAGAATTGCGGATATAAAAAGAACCCCGTTAATATGTCACGATAAAAGATAAGAGGTAAATACCCCAATCCTTGACTGAGGTGTTGATTAAATTTCGAGGGCGAAATTTATTTTAATGGGGGTAGAAATGTCATATCCTAATTTTTCCCTATCTGTATAGTACTGATAGTGGAAAGAGGTTTAGAAAGGATTATGACGAAGATGAGAAGGAATGATAAAGGTTATATGAGTCCTGAAGAAGGAGAAGGACTAAAACGCAAAGTAGAAAATGTTAAAGGCCAAAAGTTAAAGTAGAAACAAGATTTGGGCCCAAAGTGGTAATTTTCAAAAGTTTAGGGACCTAAATGTAATTAAGTAAAAAGTCAGGGACCCAAATGTAATTATGGAAAAGTTGAGCCAAAACAGGCCAAAAATGCCCGGAATCAGATCAGACTCAAATTTTACCAGTAGATAGACATAATTATTCCGGTCAGTTTAACGCAACACAGAATTTTGATTTGAGGTCCCGATTAATTGATATAAATTCCTGAAGTCAGCAGGAATTATTGCAGTATTTTTCATATCTCAGAATCAGATGAAACTTTACTGTAAATTCTTATATTTAATATATGAATTTATCAAACTGACAGAGTCAGAAAAGGAATCCTGTAGAATTCTTACGGGATTTTATGGTAAAATAGAATACCCGATAAATAGGATCGGGAGATGTGTCTTGGAATTTGTGCCTTAAAGGGCATAAAGGCAATGAGCCCAAGCCAAGGCCCAAATGGTGCCATAGTAGGCCCAATGTGATGACTAGACAGTTAAGTGGGCCAGAGTATAGAGCAGTCCAGGATAAGTGCGAAATTACGAAAATACCCCTGGATGCCCATACTGTACCAGTGATGGATGGAGGTCATTTTGGTCATCTGGGATAGGCTAAAAACGTGGCACATGGTATGAATATGATTAGTTGAGTTAATATATGCCCTGAGGCAGTACAAGAAGGGGTGAAATGACAATTATGCCCTTAGGGTCAGTACAGTGCAAGAAAGGACACTAAGGGTATTTTGGTCATTTCCCAAGGGATGGATGGCAGATAAATACTCAGTCTAACATTTTCAATGGTATGAGAAGCCTATACATTAATTTCCAGGATAGAATACATATCCTGGTATATTATAAAAAATTAGGAACAGAACACAGTCCGGTTGTTGTGAAACTGCACTGATCGGTATCAGATTGGACTGGAATTTCTCCAGAAGGTTCCTTACACTATGAGCACGCCACCTAACCCCTTGAGGTGTCCCTTGAGCTGTCCCACATGATGTCATAATTATTATTTTATGAAAACTTTAAATCCAAGATTAAATGTGGGCCTTTAGATCAAATAGTAACCAAATCAATCTTGGCCATTCATTTTTCTTGGATTTTGGATATAAATACCCCCTCATTCTGCAGCAAACCGTAGCTTCATGGACCCTTGGGCAAACTCTTGCAAAATGGAAACTCAAGCCAAGACAAAGAAGATTCAAGGTTCCAAAGTTCAAGCAAGCTAGAGATTAAAGGTAAGCAATCTCTCCTAGCTTATTTTCCTTTGATTTGGGAGCTTAAACTTAGGGTTTTCATGGGGAAAAAGTCGAGTTTTCTCTAAGGGAAGGTGCTGCCCAGAAACCTTAGATGAAAGGGGAAAGAAGAAATTAAAGTTAGAACCATATGATTAAAGCTTAAACAAGCTAGTTAAGTGGTTGGTTGTTGAATCAAATTGATATTCTTGACTTTGCCATGGTGTTCCCTGTTCGGTCTGCACTATTCATGAGGGAAGGAAATTGAATTTCAATGATTTAATGCTTCCATTGAGTTTGTATGATGATTTTGTGTAGGATTGGAAAGGTTTTGAACCTTGGAAACATTAAAATCTCAAGGTTATAGTCTTTGAGATTCCTTATGATTACTGTTCACTCGCATGAAGAGTGATTGGAATTTCATGATTTTGATGGTTCCAATGGTTTTAAAATGAAAAGTTGTGTGGGGTAAAGTGGAGAAACAAGTATGGGAAGCATTAGAATAAAAATGAGAATTTTTGAAAGAATTGTGTGCTTATGTTCAATTCTGTACAGCATGCCATGAAGGAGCTGGAATTTCATGATTCTAAGCTCATAAATGAGTTCAAAAGATGAAATTGTGTAGGGTAAAGTCAAGACATCAATTTGTTCAAGAGCCAAGTGGATTAGTGAAAATTAGAGAAAATTATGACAATAAAGAGTGTAACAAAGTTAGTCTTGAACATGGTTGGAGTTCATGATTTCTAATGAGTTATGTGATGAATATGAATGTGTTTAGGACCATGAAACATCCAAGAAGATGTTGGGAAGTGATGGACATAAATGCTTCATGGTTGGAAAGCTAGGGAGCAAGGGCTAAAGGTCAAGAGAAAAGCAGCTTAAGTGCAAGGTAGTGAACTTATCTCTTTATGTGCTTGATGTGGTATGCTTATGTGTTGACATGTATATGTTATTTGAATGATGTTGTGACATGATAAATGATGTTGAATGTATTGTGAATAACATGTTTCCATGGCCATGCACTTTATGTAAAAGTTTGTAGCATGTTGGCATGTCACTAATCAAAGAAAGTTTAATGAAATTACATATCATGCATTAGCATCCATCTTGCATATTTAAATGGTAATGTTTGCTACTGAGATTCCCTAGAATCTCACTCTCCCCTAACCAACCAATTTAGGTCAAGCATGAAGAAAAGGTATGCATGGAGAAGAGCTAAAGAATGGAAGAAAGGAAGTGAAGTATTGAGATTTTAACATATACTATAAATTGTCTATGTATGTAAATGCCATGTAAGGTGTCCATTTATGTGTTGAAACTATTGGAATAGTTATGGCACATGTACATGATGTATATGAATGTTATTAAGCTTATTTGATGGCTTGTGTATGCTGAAACAATTATTGGAAATGAAAGAAAAGAAACTGAAATGGTAAAAACGTAGGTCCTGAAGCAGTTTTGTTGTGGCTTCAGTTTGACCTAGCAAATGAAGTAATTAGTTCACAAAATTTTATGAGCATGTAGCAAACATCCAGATATTTAAATTCATAGGTGGAACGTTTCATTTGGATGTGTATATCAAGAGAAATGAATTTCCAAAGTAATGGACCAGAATCTGTTTCCAGAGTTTTTGACCAAATGAACAGTAAACTTCAACGAATAAACTGTATCAATTGGCGAATCATTTGGTCTGGAAATAATTTTTCCCTTAAATTTTAAGATGTTAGCTTCATGTAGCTTTTTGAACCACTTCATTTTGAGTTTTCTAGAATTAATTATGATTTTTTGAATTTCATTGCGTAATCTGGAATACCATATGAACAGTAACCCGAGAAAGAATAAAATTTCAGATTTGGCTAATGGACTTCCATAGTCTTGTAAGTGGTTCTAAATGCTCCTGAATGGTCCCTAATACGTATGGAAGTAAGGATGTTACAGTAGTCTTCAAGGATATGACTACGATGGACTGGTGCCAATCAACTAATACCTCAAAGGTATCGTGTTCCTTGATAGGATATGGCTGGACTGAGCATGAAAACATCTGGGGAGCAATTCCCTATGCTGATAGAGACAAGAGTCAACCAATATGAGGTCAAGGAAGCCATATAAGCTAAGCTACAAGAGGTAGCTCCAAGTGTTGATAGGGGAACAAATCAAAATCATTTTGTATACCTAAAGGCAATAATCAGATGTTGCAAAAACAATGAGAATAAAGGTACCAACCTCACTGAAGTTCATCAGCTGGAGAATGGGCACGAGGTGTAGACGAGTTAGATAGTATGATACACTTAGATGTAGATGCTCAATTTAAGGAAATTTAAGAAGTAGATCCTCCATGTAATAACCAGGAGTGGATCTACATTATGAAAGACACATATTGCCAATTATAAGCTAGAGAAAGATATTAAGAGATAGTAAAGAGTGTAGAGATTACTCTATTGTCAAAGAATAACCATTCACCTGGGAATTTTTAACTAAGTAGTTTTAGGAGAAGTATTTTCCTCAATCAGATAAAGATGAGCACAAGGCTAAGTGATAAGACAGGGTGAGAGAAAGGAGCCATTTGATGAATACTTAGCCATGTTCATCCATATGAATGATGAGAAATGTACGACTAAGCAGGTGATTTGCATATTGAAATTCATATTACAAAAAAGAATTATTCCCAAGTAGTGTAGAGGTTCAACAGAACAGTAAATACAAATAGAAGAAGCCTGTTGTGACACCTTACTTTTGTACATCTTAGGGACCATTTGGTAGCATTTAGAACCACTTATAATTCCATTGGAGTTCAATTACAAAATATAGAATTTCCAAGCTTCACGGGTAATGCTCATATGGTAATTCTAGATTAAGCTTCTGACTATGAAAAATCATAATTACTATCAAAATAAAGTGGTTCAAAATGATACTTGAAGTTAACATAATTTATTTTATTGGAAAAATAAGTATCATACCAAATGCTCAGTCAATCAGTATGGTTTAATTGTCAAAGATTAATGTTCATTTGGTCAAAAAATTTGGAAAATAGTTTCTCATCGCCAACTTTAAAAATTTCATTCTCTTTGTACAGACATCAAAATAAGGCATTCTTGGTGTCAAAATGAAGCTTGAATTTTAACTAAATTTTGAAAAAATATCATACATTTGTTCTATCATTTACTATTTTTAATTATAACCCTAATGTCACTAGCTTAACAAGAGTTACTGTTCATAACAGAATTTTTCTACAACTAAGCATATGTACATACATTTCTAAATTCCTACATTACATTTTCAAATAAACGATCAACATCATCAAGTGTCCTTCTCATCTTGTGCTTGGGAATGGAAGTAGAGGTGAAATTTCTAGGGAAATCTCAGTAGCAAATGGATACCATACAATGTATGCAGTTATATACTTGATGTTACTATGTAAGCACTTAATGATCATGATTGCATAGTGATAACTTACATGATGCCATGTCCCTTATTTATAGCATATGACCATGGTATAAAAAGAAATAGAGTATCACTTAATCATACATGCTTCACATAATGAAACTAAGTAAATATTACATAAAACATCCAAGTAACAAAAGCATACAAGTAGGTAAGTTCAATAACTCTTATTCCATGCTTTTCTTATCTTTTTACTTTAACTCTTGCTTCCTACTTCTCCTTGATGTGTGGATGCCATCTTTGAGTGTATAACCAAATCCTAACATTGCATTTTCATCCACTCATCATGAACTAACTCAATTAGCATTCAAGAGTATTAAGCTTGGTTAATAATTAGGTTAACTTTTCCTAAATTCTTTTAATTAGCTTGTCCTTTGAATCAATTTATATCTTGATTGTACCCTATACAATTTGGCCATCTAAATCCATTTATGAACTCAGAATTTCCAAATTCTAGCAGTTGTACCCTGTTATGGATAGAATAAAAAAACTTCTATTTTCTTTCAAAAATTGTTTTTTTGATTATGATGCTTCAAATACTTGTTTCTGTACTTTATCCCGCACCATTTTTCATTTTAAAAACATTGTAAGTATCAAACTCATGAAATTCTAATCACTATTTATGTGTTTGAACAGTAATATATAAGACTTGAAAATTACAACTTTCAATTCTAATGCTTCTAAGATTTAAAACTTATCCAATCATCATCTAAATTCAATGGAAGCATTAGATCATTGAAATTCCATCTATTTCTATCCAAAATAGTGCAGGCTGAAAGGTTTCATAAATGATAAAGTCAAGAATATAATCTTAATTCAATAACCAATCATCTAAACTAACTTTCTAAGCAGTAATTACATTATTCTAACTTCATTTTCCTCTTTGTTCTTTAATTTAAAATTTGGACAGCTAGGTTACCAAGAGAATATCTCACTATTCTTTGATTAAAACTTGGGTTTTATCCTTCCAAAACACTTATAAATAAACTATGAAGGATTACTTACCTTATGCCTTAACTTGCTTGATCACTAAGTGCCTTGAATTGGCTTTGCTTTGGTTGAGTTTTGTTGACAAGAGTTTGTCTAAGGCTTTATCTTATGCATGGTTTTTTACAATATGGGGATATTTATAGTGAATTTTCAAGTCTCAAGGGACTCAAATGTCCCTCCTTCAACTAATTATTACAACTCCTTAGTCTTGAATCTTATTGATTGCTTTATTGATTAATCTTCTTTAATGATCATTAACCTAATTCTTACATTATTTTAATAAATTTTAGCACATGGCATAAACTCTTCCCCTTGCTCTTGACACCATGTGGCTTTAGTTTTGATCCCACAAGGACAGCTTGTAAGCCAACTCACCATATCTTTTGATTTTCCTTGATTTCTTTCTCTTTTAAAATTCATAAATTATCCTAAATCCAACTGGTGCTCCAAGACAATACCTTCGGCAGTTTGGGCTCTTCACTTGATGCCATCTTTATCCTAAATTAGGTTTAACCCATTATTTAGCACATATCCCAAGGAAATCCCATTAATTTCATATATCGATATCCTTAAATTACCCTAATTTTTGGGATAAATTCTATAAAATTATTTTAATGGTTTTAACAGTTTTAGAATTCATTCAAATGTAAAATGAATTTCTTTTAAAGTCTCATAATTTTTTGAGACTCAAAAGTCCTATTAAAAATTTCATACATTACTTTTAATCCTTTATCGGTGTCATTTTTTACCTCTTATTCTCTAATTATTTCTACAAGACTTTTTTTACTTTATTTATTTTCATAATTTCTTATATTAATCATAATAATTTATTATAAAATTTTATATGATTATGAGGTCCGGAAGATACTATATTAATCTCTATACTTTAGAGATTAATATTAATTTATCGGGACCTTAAATCAAAATTCTGAGAAATATGCTTGACCCAATTTTCATTCTCTATTTACTGATAAAATTTGGGACCAAAACATTTATGGACAATTTTAGGCATTTTTTGGCTCAACTTTACATAACTACCAATTTACCCCTGAACTCTTAAAAATTGCACTTTTGTCCCTCAACTTTTTATAATTATACTTAATGACCCACAACTTGTGTCTACTTCTATTTCACGCCATGAAAATTTTTGGGTTATCACTTTAGTCCCTTTCTTTTACCATTATGCCCTTAAAACTTTCATTAATTGCAATTTAGTCCATTTAACTTTATAACTTTATACCTTCTCTCTTTCTTTTACTTAAAGCTTATCTAATCATTATCTCCTCTCCTGATTAACATCTCAATCCCTTCATAACCTATTATTAGTCTTATATATATAGGGAAAATTTGGGATGTTACACCTACAATGCTTAGAAAGGGAAAAGTTTAGAAGATAAATAGAGAAATTAAGAATAGAAAAGGTAGAAAGTTAAGAAGTACAAACATGTAATCAGAGACTAATAAAGAGACCACAGAGGTAGGCTTTGATGAACAAGTCAAGGAGTTAGAGTAATGGAGATGCTAGAATATGCTTAGTATAGTTAAGCAGATAAATGTTATCAGCATACCTATGGACATATGATTATAGTACTCAGGATATATCCCTTCAGTTGGGATGAGATATGTAACATCACAATTTTTCTCTATTTGTATGAGATTGATAGAGGAAATAAGTTATAAAGGGATTGGGATGATAATCAGAAGAAAAACTAATGTTTAGATAAGGTTTAAGTTAGAGAAAGAGATAAGGTATTAAGTTATGAAGTCAAAAGGGTTAAATCGTAATTAATGAAAGTATAGGAACTAAACTGTAAATAGTGAAAATCCAGGGACTAAATTATAAATAGTGAAAAGTTCAAGGATTTAAATGGAATTTTGAGAATTGAGGGACCAAATTAAAATTTCAAATTTGCTTTAAAGGGACTAAAATGGAATTTGGCAACTTCATATACTAAAGTGCAATTTTGTTAAATTCAAGTGTAAAAGCGTAATTATGAAAAGTTAATACAGAAAATGCCCAAAATTGCCTAGAAATATTTTTGTCCTAAATTTTACCAATAAATAAATAATGGAATTTGGGCTAGGCATATCTCTCATAATTTTGATTTAAGGTCCTAATAGATGGATATTAATTTATGAAGTCTGCCAATAAGTACAATATCTTCCAAACCTCATAATCATATGAACTTTTTTAGTAAATTATTATAATTAATATAAAAATGTATGAAACTAACAGAAGTAAAAAAGGAGTCATGTAGAATTAATTAGAGAATCTAAGGTGAAATAAGACCTCAATCAAAGATTTAAAGAAAAGTATGGAATTTTTATCAGCTATATCTCAAAAAATTATAAGACTTTATAGGAAATTCATTTTATATGAGAATGAATTTTTAAAAATATTAGAATCATTAAAATAATTTTATAAAATTTATCTTAAAAAATAGGGTAATTTAACGATATCGGTATAAGAAATTAAAGGAAGTGCCTTAGGAATTGTGTGAAATGGCAATTGGCCTAAAAAAGGAATCTGAATGGTGTCACACGGAGAGGCCCAATGTATCCGAGGAATACTTGGAGCTCAGGCTGAATTTTAAGGATAAAAAAAGAAAGAAAGGAAAACACAACAAGTATTAGGAGGCATTGTGAGGTGTCCAAATGGACCCTACAATTCATCATATGTGAGCCAAAGAAGGAAAAAGAGCTTTTGTCACATGGTGAATTATAATAAAATAATATAAATAATTAGACTAATTATGATTAGTGTTAGTTAATTAAAAAATAAGCAATCAAATTCAAGATTTAGTCATTATAATAATTAAGAAAAGCAAGGATATTTTGGATTTAAGGTGGCTAAAATTTGGCTATAAATACCCATTATTCCTTCACATTAGAGAAAAACAAGGGGAAACTCTTAAAGTTTTGAGACTCAAAACAAAAGAAAGACAACGGCAATTCAAGAACGAAAATCAAGGTACCAAAGATCCAAGAAAGCTAAGCCATAAGGTAAGCAATCTTCCTAGTTGTTACCTATATGTTTTGGAAGATTGAAAACTAAGTTTTTAAGGTTAGAAAATGAATTATTCCTTGGTTGAACATGCTGACTGAATCTAGAAAAGAAAAAGGGAAGGAAGGAATTAAGCTAGAGTCATGGAATTAGCAATTGAATAAGTTAGAATTGATTATTAGTTGATGGATTAAATTGTGCTTTTGACTTTGCCCAATATGAAGGCAATTTGGTAACCATGGATAAAGGAAATGGAATTTCATGGCTCTAATGCTTCCATTGAATTCAAATGATGATTTAGTGTGAGATTGAATAAAATTGGAACTTTGTAAGCTTTAGAATTGGAAAATTAAATGCAAGAACCCTCTCTATTACAGTTTATAGGCATGAACGTTAATGATAATTTCATTATTTTGATACTTCTAATGGATTTAAAATGAAAAATTGTGTGGGATTATGTAGAGAAACAAGTATTGGAAGCATTGGAATCAAAATGAGAATTTTTAGAAGTTTTTGAGGGTGCTGTTCAGTTCTATCCATAATTGGTGCATGAGCAAGAATTTTATATTCTAAGCTCATAAATGGATTTAGAAGATAAAATTGTATAGGATAGAGTCAAGGTACAAATTAATTCAAAGGACAAGACAATTAACAACAACTTAAGAAAGTTAAGGTTTAATTGATTAGGTTAAGTTCAATGTCATTCATTATATGCCAATTGAATTGGATCATGATGAATGAATAAATATGTGAGGTTTAGCCTTTATTGTATGGACTCAAGAAAGAATCCACTTAGTAAGTAAAGAGGACAAAGAAAATAGTAAAAGAGATTAAAGCTTTGTTTTGACACCAATAATGCCTTATTTTGATATAGACACAAAGAAAACAAAATTTTTAAATTTAGGGACCACAAAAACTGTTTTGCATAAATTTTGACCAAATAAATAGTGATGTTTAATGATTAAATTGTACTAATTAGCTAAGTATTTAGTCTGATAATTATTTTTCTATTAAATTTCATTATGTTAGCTTCGAGTATCCTTTTGAATCACTTCATTTCAATTTTTCTAGATTTAATTATGGTTTTTCAAAGTTCATCGCTTAAATATGGAATTACCATATGAACAGTACCTTGAAGCTTCAAAATTCTAGATTTTGTAATAGAACTTCAATGGATATTTAAGTAGTTCTAAATGCTATTGAATAGTCCCTAAGACATACGAAAGTAAGGTGTGATAGGATACATGAATGATGTATCATGACCATGAAATAAACTGAAATAAAAAGAAATATAGATGATTTAATTCTGAAAGGGAGCAACATCTGTGTAAGAAAAGTTAAAACTCACAATGGAGGCAAATTGCTATTGTGATAGAGCCAGATTACTCTTGAGATAGAGCCAGTTTAAAGAGATGTATAGTTTATAGTAGTAAAGTGCATGGTAGAGCCTATGTGCATTATTGCATATAGTAAAGTTATGTTTTAAAATGAAAGATGAGAATGATATGAGAAATTCCTAAGTGAAAGAAGAAGTAAGTGATGTCTGAATAGATAATATTAGCTTCTATGATCAGTCTTAGGGAATTATCAGTTGAGTTACCAACTAATTAGAAGTGGCTAACCTTGTAACTTAGTTCATTGGTTTTTGGTCTTCCAAAGATAAGGTTATAGTACAATGGAATCGTAGTAAATTCTAAAGGATTGTAGTTAGATCCTAGCAGGGCTCTCAGAGAATAGAATTTCAGGGTCATGTTAGATCTTAAAGAGGCTTACAGTTGATCGCAGTAGATCCTAAGGGTAGCAGTAGACTAACCTAAGGAAAGGAAAGGAATAAGCCATAAAGTTATGAGTACAATATAGTATTTCTTTGGAAAGACGATTACCAAGTATAAGGTTAAGGTAGGGAAACCTCACAAGTTAGTTAACTTATACAGAGAGAGTACCCACGATGATAATTTTAGATAGTTTTATTATTATGGACTAAACACAAAATCTTCTTATATGAAGAAGAAATTAAAGTTAACAGAGTTAAAGTTTTTAGTCTTGAGTCCAGGTATTTATAAGTCTATAGGTAATATGCCTAAGGAAGAGAAGAAGAATGTCTCATGAAATATGAGAAGAGATCGAGTAAAAATAGAGAGATCCCTAAGATGAGGTTAACAAATTGAGAATAAGAGCCAGATAGACCCAAGAGAGACAGTATGAGATGGGTACAATATAATAAAGCACCAAGGTAGGACCTTGTTAACACTAGTACTTCATATTTTTATTAGCATTTTTTAGTTAAGCGTGCTCAGACAAGAGTAGCCCAATGATGGGTTACCCCTGGGGAAGGGAGGAGAAAGGGTGCAAATGCCACAGAGGTCTAGCATAGATGCACAAAGATATGTAAGATTATAAGAAAAGTTAAGAAGAGTTAGAAAAAGTTATGAAAAGCAAGAGTGTATAACCCCTTATGTTAAATCCAAAGAGAGAATATAAAAGGAATGATTCAGGTTATGACTTTGTTTTAGGAGAAAAAAGTCAAAAGAGCAATATTCTCCTAAGAAGATGGTAAATTTATAAGTCAAGGAGAATGTTAGACTTATGGTATCTCAAGATACATAAAGAGATATATGTAATGAGATAATGAGATAAGTACATATAAGTAGTGAAAAGTATAGTAAGAAGTAAGAGAAATGACAGAGACCCGAGAATTACATTAAAATTATGAAGGGTTAAATATGAAAGAAATGGGCACTACTTACAAGTCCAGTATAGTAAGTTGTCCATAAATGAATAGATGCATGATAAGTAAACAAGTAATAGAAAGAAGAAGACTTTGACTCTGATTGAGTTTACTACGATAAAAAGGAGAATAGCAGCACGAGAAAGATATGAAGTTTTGCTGATGTTAAGAGAACTCCACCAGATGTGAAGATAAGAGATAGATACTTAAAGCCTGAGTTATAAAATAGAAGAGGATATAGAGAGGAGATATATCCAAGATAATTTGACTAAGGTACTAATTACATTTTGATGACAAAATTTATTTTAAAAGGGGGAAATTTTAATATCCTAATTTTTAGGCCTAGAGATCTAAAAAGTAGCCTGAAATATAGGTTACTAGACTCCTTTGAACAGAAGTTCTAGAAACATATAGAGGGTTTTTAGGGACTAAACTGTAATTAGTGTATGTTGAAAGACTAAATTGTAAATAGTAAAAGTCTAGGGACTAAATTGCAAATGTTGAAAGTTCAAAAACTTAAGTATAAATTAGAAAAACCCAAGGCCTAAAATAAATATAGAGATAAGTTATGGCAATAAAGTGTAATTATAAAAATAATAGTAGGGGAACAAAGTAGAATTTGGCAAATTCAAGGGCAAAAATGGTAATTATAAGGAAATTGAGCTAGAGATGGCCAAAAACTATCCAGAAAATTTTTAGTCCCAAATTTTATCGAGATAAAGAAAATTCTTCTAGTCGATATAATGTTACCTAAAATAATTATTTGAGGTCCCAGAAAGTTGATATGGATATAAAATCCCAAAAGTTATTTAGATTTTTTATCAGACTTTATGGACCTCAGATATAGATCAAAATTTATAGGAAGGTGCATCGTATGAAGGTAGAGGTTAGGGAACTGACGGAACTCCAAAAAGAGCTCTGCAGGAAAAGTTATTCATATTTTAGTAAATTTTGATAGGAGTTCGTGGATGCCTAATATCTGGATGATGAAATTTAAGTAGTAGGCAAGATGGGTCTAAGTGAGCTTAGAATGGTGCCAAAGAAGGGCTTAGTACACTGAAGCAGTAATTCAGAAGAAATCTCCTCTATACGGTATAAGATTATACATAATTGGACATAATGTACTAAATTACTCTGGAGTAACCTAGATGTTTCTAGAAGGAGTGACTCACCTCATGAGATATCCCTATGGGACCCATAGAAGGCACCACGAAGCATGATGATATAAGGGGAATGATGTCATCTTGATCATGCATGTGTTACTTACTGAGCAAGCAAGAGATCTGGGCCATTCATGGCAATTTGATCTGGACCGATCAATCCATTTCACTTTACCTATAAATACGCCTCCAACCCTTCATTCCATGCACACCATGGCTAAGAAGGAAAAAGAAGAGAGAGAGAGAGAAAGAGAAAATAGAGAAAGAAAGGAAGAAAAAGGAGAAGGTCTGACTAGGAGCAATCTAAGGAGTTTAGGGACTTAGTAAACTAAGGATTTGGGTAAGTAACCAATCCTATTCCCTACTCTAATCAATTTCAAAATTGTTCTTATAGATTTAATAGTTATAAATATAGAATCTCTCTTGATAAGGCTAGCTATAAAGAGATAGAAAGTTAGGAGCTTGTCGAGTTAAGGGTATTACCTCAAGTTAAACTTGAGTTAAGTGAAGATATATTGAATAGGATAATAATGAAAATACTATTCCTATAGGTTATAAATTATGTAAATAAGGAACCTAAAAGTGAAGGATAAGGACTAAGGAAAAGTTACCTGACAGATAGTGAACTTATATCTAAACTTGTATGCTTATTGGTTAAGTGTTATTAATACATTGTTGGCTTGTCTTGATTATTTGAAGCATCTATGATGTGAGAATGCTCTGTTTATTTTATGCTATGGTCATATGTTATAAGTAAGATTTATGGAAGCATGTATATGTCATCATGCAAACATTATCATAATAAAGCAAGCATGTTTAACACTAAGCATATACTTGCATATATTATTTATGGTACCATTTATGTCACATCCCAAAATTTTCTCTATCTGTATAAGACTGATAGAAGAAAAAGGTTATGAAGGAATTGGTATGATAATCAAAATAAAAGATAATAATTAAATAATGTTTAAGTCAAAGAAAGAGAGGATGTATAAAGTTATAAAGCCAAAGGGACTAAACTAGAAATAGTTAAAGTTTATGGGCTAAAATATAAATAGAAAAAGTCCAGGGACTAAATTACAAATAGTAGAAAGTTCAAGGACCTAAATGGAGTTTTTAGATTTCATTTACCAAATTGGAATTTCAAATTTAGGAGAAAGTGACTAAAATAGAATTTGAAAATTTCAGGGACTAAAGTACAGTTTTGCCAAATTTAGGGGCAAAAGTGTAATTATGGAAAGTTGAGCTAGAAAAGGCCTAAAATGGCCTAGAAATGTTTCAGTCCCAAATTTTACTAATAAATAGATAATAAAATTTTGGCTAGGCATATCTCTCAAAATTCAGATTGAAGGTCACAATAAATTGATATTAATTTTGTCATTTATAGAATTTATTTAAAAAATCGGAATTGTCTAAGAATATCAGAATAAGGAAAGTGCCTAAGATTTGTGCTAATTAGCAATTGAACTCAAGAAAAGGCCCAAATAGCATCACATGAAGACCCAAGAAGCCCAAGTTAGTGTCTTGGAGCACAAGTTGATCTTTGGATAATTTATGAATTTTAGAAAGAAAGAAATTCAAGAAATTCTAGAGATAAGGTTAGGTGGCATGTGAGGTGTCCTTGTGAGACCCACACTAATGCCATATGGTGCCAAATGCAAGAGGAAATGGTTATCCATGTGCTAAATTATATTAAAATAATATAAGAATTAAATTAATTATGATTAAGGTTAATTAATCCAAAAACCAACCAATCAAATTCAAGATTAAAGCATTGTAATAATTACTTGAAGGGGGTGTAAAATGGTCCCAATACCCTTAAAAAATTGTTATAAATACCCCTCATTCTTCATAAAATATGACCAAGTAGAAGACTTAGGGGAAACTCTTGCCATTTGAAAACCTAACCAATTCAAAACAAGTTCAAAAGGAATTTCAAGGCACTTTGATAAAAGGTAGTTAGAGTTTAAGGTATACAATCCTTCCTAGTCTATTCATGTGTTTTTGAAGGATAAAACTTAGGCTTAATGGATAGAAATGGTATTTTATCTTGGATATGCTTGTAGTCCAAAATTTATATATGAAGAAGGAAGAGGAAAATCAAGTTAGAATTATGAAAATATTCTAGATAAGTTAGGAATAGTTTGTTATTGAGTTAGATTAAAAGTTTTGATTTTGTTCTTTAAGAGAGTGATTCAGTCAAGTACAAAACTAGATAGGAGGAGTGTGATTTTTAATGATCTAATGATTTCATTGAATCTAGATGATGATTTTTTGTAGGAATGAATAATATTAGAACCCTGGAAACATTATAATTGAAAGATAAAATTTTAAAACCTTCTCTATTACTATTCATATGTTTGAACAGTGATATGAATTTCATGATTTTGATGATTGCAAAGATTTTATAATGAAAAACTGTGTGGAATAAAGTAGAGAAACAAGTATTGAAAGCATTGGAATTAAAATGATAATTTTTGGATGAATTTTATGCACTCTTTTGGTTCTATCCAGTAGGGTATGTAAGAGTTGGAATTTTGTAATTATAAGTTCATAAATAGATTTAGAAGGTAAAATTGTGTAGAGTAAAATTAAGACACAAGTTAGTTCAAAGGACAAGATAATTACCTACACATAGATGAAGTTAGGGGCTTGTTAGTTAACCAAGTTCAATGTTTTTAAATATAGATTGAAATGAGATTGTGGTGCATGTATGAATAAATGTATAGGATTTGATTTGTGTGTTCAAGAAGATGACCTCACATCAAGGAAAGGTGACAAATAAAAGAATAAAAGGAAAGTAAAGCATCAAGCTAGTTAGCTTACCTAAACTTGTATGTATTGATTGTATGGATGATTGTTTTATGGCTTTGTTGATTGATGTTGTTCATATGTATTAGTTGTAACTCTATGCTATGATTACTTTGATCAATTATATTAATGCATACATTATTTAGTACTGTTTACAACTGAGATTTCTCTAGAAATCTCACCCTAATCTATAATTCCATATAGTAGGACCATCAAGCATGGGAGGTGAAGATTAGAGAACGATGTTATAGTGTGCTTGTATGGTTATGTTATGAACAAGTTGTGGATTGTATTTATATAAAATTAGTTTATGAAAATTTTGTACTTGAACAAAGACTAGTTTTAAACAGTAACTTGTAGTCTATAATTACAAATAGTAAATGATGGAATGAATGTACAATATTTCACCAATGTTTATTTAACATGCCAAGCTTCATTTTGACACTAAGAATGCCTTATTTTGATGTCTAGACAAGGAGAACGAAATTTTCAAAGTTACAGTTCAGAAACTGCTTTTAGGATATTTGACTGAATGAACAGTAAACTTTGACATCATAATTTATGTAGTTGACTTGCCAATTGGTTTGAGGCATATTTTTACCTCAAAATTCAATATTTTACCTTCAATTATCTTTTTGAACCACTTCATTTCAATTTTTTAGAATTAATTATGATTTTTCCAAGTTTGTCACCAAATATGGAAATACCAAATGAACAACAACCATGAACTTGGAAATTCCAGATTTTGAGATTGAACTTCAATGGATTTATAAGTGGTTCCAATTGCTACCGAATGGCTCCTAAGGTGTTTGAAAGTAAGGTGTTATAGTTTGCTACTAAGATTTCCCAAGAAATCTCACCCCTACCTTCTCCCAAACATAACAGGATGTGTTTTGGAGAAGATAAATCCAAGGAAAGTAAGGTATGACATCCTTCAAGTACTTTGTTTGTGAGATGAAGATGCCATTCTTTCCTAGTTCGATTTGAAGTCCAAGAAAGAAGTTCAATTCTCCTATCATAGATATTCAAACTTTCCCTGCATTATCTTATCAAATTATTGACAAAGATCCTCACTAGTAGTACCGAAGATCATATCATCAATATAAATTTGAACTACTCAAAAGTCATATTTGTTTCTTTTAATAAATAAAGTATTATCTACTTTTCCTCTTTCAAAGCATTTCTCTATTAGGAACTTGAAGAGATGATCATACCAAGCTCTAAGAGCTTGTTTTGAGCATTTCTCTATTCATCTGGTAAAATTCTAGATACGCAACTCAACTTCAAAAGTTCATAGTTAATTCTAGAAAAATCAAAATAAAGTGGTTCAATTTGCTATGTGAAGATAACATAAGACTCTTTAAAGAAAAAATATGAATTTGACCAAACCTTGAGCCAATTAATACAATATTTGCGTGGAAAATGATTGTTCATTAGTCAATTTTATAGTTTTTAGATTTGGCTCCTTGACTTTGAAAAATTTGTTCTCCTTGTACAAATATTGACATAAGGCATTCTTGGTACCAAAACAAAGTTCAACATGTCTATTATCATCATGTAAATTCTCATACATTTATCCAAAGATTAACTATTTTTCTAAGTCTCAACAAAACATCACTAGAACTAAAATATTGTATTTAATACACCATACATACTTTCATAAAAGACTAATATACAACAAAGTATCTATGCATCATAACTTCTTCATTCTGCTTCCTTGCTTCTATAAGATGATCCAGCTATTATGTCTATATAAAGGATAGGGGAGAGATTTCTTAGGAAAGCTCAGTAGCAAATGGAAACCTAATAGTGCATGAAACTCAATGGTTGATGTTACTATGTGTGTGCTTAATATTCATGCTTGCATAATGATATCTATACATGCTTCCATGTTCCTTAAATTATAACATATGGCCATAGTATAAAAAGAAATAGAGCATAACTCAATCATACATGTTTCACATATTCAAAGTAAGCAACCATCACATAAACATTCAAGCAAGCAAAGCATACAGGTTAGGTAAGTTTATTACCTTCAAATAGCTCTCCTTTAACCTTTTCTTTCTTGTCCTCTTGGTCTACTCTTTCAAAAATGTCAAAACCTAATCATGGTAGAGTAATTCACTTATTACAATCCATAATAATTCAGCTTTGAACCTAACTCAATAACCTAGTTTCATTATTCGAAACCTCTAAACTCCTAACTTTTCTTATTTGTGGTTAATTGCCTTGTCCTTTGAATTAATTTGTACCTTGATTATATCTCACATAATTTTATCCAATAAATCTAAATATGGATTAAGAATTTCACAATTCCAATGTTTCCTTTAGGTCTAAACAGAAACAGAAAATGCATACAATTTTTTAAAAATTCCTATTTTCAATTCCAATGCTTCCAAGACTTTAATCTTACTTAATCCTACACGATTTTACATTTTAAATCCATTGGAAACATAAAAAATATGAAATTCTTATGATTATTCATATACATGAACAGTAATAGAGAGGGTTTCATATTCTCCCTTTCTCAATTTCAATGAATTCAAAGTTCCAATATTATTCAATCCTATACAAAATCATCATTTAAATTCATTGGAAGCATTATAACAATTAAATTTAATCTCCTTCCTTTATTTTTGTCCTTGTCCAAAACGTTATATAACTTGGGATTACAAGGATTACACAATTAATTAAAGCAATAACCAACAATCCAAGTCTATCTAAGTTAATATTTCATAGTTCTAACTTGCTTTTCTTCTTTCTCCTTTTCTGTTCAGATTTGACCAGCCATGGTTCTAGGACACAAATCCACTTTCTAACCATTGGAACCTAGGTTTCAATCTTCCAAAACACATATAGAGAGATTAGGATGATTACTTACCTTAAACCTTGATTACTTTGAATCAACAAGGATACATGCCCCCTTACATGCTCTTGAAGTTTCTCTTTATATTTTGTTTAATGTATCTAAAATTGAATTGAGCTCCAAGACTTGCCCTTGGGCCTATTAGGCTTGCATAGGATGCTTTTAGTAGGATTTCCTTAGGTCATATAACTAATTAGCATAAATCCCAAAGCACATCCTATACAGATATCTTTAAATTCCCTTATTTTTTAGAATAAAATATATAAAATTCTTTTAAGGTTTTTGACATTTTCATAAACTTATTCTAATATAAAATAAATTTCTTACAAATTCTCATAATTTTCTGAGACCCAGAGTTCCTAATAAAAATTCTGTACATTCCCTTTAAATCCCATATCGATGTCCGATTTCACCTCAAATTTATAATTAATTCTACAAGACTCCTTTTTTACTTCTTTTAGTTTCATAAATTCTTATATTAATTATAATAATTTACTACAAACTTTCATATAATTATGAGGTACAGAAGATATTGTACTAATTTCTAGACTTCAAAAATTAATATCAATTTAACGGGTCATTTAATCAGAAATCTGAGTAATATGCTTGGCACCAAATTTTATCCTCTATTTACTGATAAAATTTGGGACCAAAACATTTTTGGACAATTTTGGGCTCTTTTGGCTCAACTTTCTATAATTATGCTTTTGCCCCTGAATTTGACAAAATTTCACTTTAGTCCCTAAAAATATCAAATTCCATTTTGGTCCCTTTCTACCAAGTTTAAAATTTCAATTTGGTCCTTGAAATCTCAAAACTCCATTTAGGTCTTTGAACTTTCCACTATTTGCAATCTAGTCCCTAGACTTTCATTATTTATCATCTAGTCCCTAAAATTTTACTATTTACAATTTAGTCCCTTTGGCTTTAGAACTTAATGCTTCTCTCTTTCTTTGACTTAAATCTTACCCAATTGTTGTATTTTCTTCTACTTATCATCCCAATCACTTCTTAAAATAAATTCATCATTGAAATTTAATTAGTATCTTAGTCAAGTAACCTTGGGTATGCCTTTTCTTTATATCCTTTTTGTTTTGTAACTATGTTTCAGGGGTGAAACATCCTACTTTTACCACCTCAGAGTACATATTCGGAAGCATATTTGATTAACAAAAGCATTACATTAACCTAAAAATAAAAATTCCAAAACTTACTTCTTGGGTACTGTTCATTTGGTGATTTCTAGATTTACAGTCCAACTTTAACAATTCATAACTAATTGTAGAAAATCATATGGAGGTGATCCAAATTTCTAATTGAATCTCTTTCATAGCTCTTTAAGGTAAAAGTATAAATATGGACATTTACTTTGCCAATTGATACAGTTAAATCGTTATTTTATACTATTCATATGGCAAATTCTGGAAATTCCATATTCTGTCTCTTAACTTTGAAAATTCATTTCTCTCGATATACACATCCAAATGAGCCGTGTTACCTATGAATTTAAAGATCTTGATGTGTATTACATGCTTATAAAATTTAGTGAAATAATTCTTTCAATTTCTAGGTCAGACTGAAGTCCCAACAAAACTGCTTTAGGACCTACGTTTTTACCATTTTATCTTCTTTCTTAAATGTTCATAAACTAATCTAGCATTCCTAAACCATCAAATAAGCTTCTAATATATTCATATACATCATGTACATATTTCATAATTATTTCATACATTTTTATCACATAAATAGATACCTTACATGGCATTTATATACATGAAAAATTCATAGCATATGCTAGGACGTCAACTACTTCACTTTCTTTCTTCCATTCTTTAGCTCTTCTCCATGCATACATTTTCCTACATGCTTGAACTAAATTGGTTGGTTGTGGGAGGGTGAGATTCTATGGAATCTCAGTAGCAAACATTACCACTTAAATATGCAAGATGGATGCTAATGCATGATATGTAATTTTATTAAACTTTCTTTAATTACTGACATGCCATCATGCTATATACTTTGCATAAAAATGCATGGCCATGGAAACCATGTTATTCAACACATTCAACATCATTTATCATGTCACAACATCATTCAAATATCATATACATGTCAACACATAAGCATACCACATCAAGCACATAAAGAGGTAAGTCCACTACCTTGTACTTAAGCTTTTCTCTTGTTTTTTTGCACTTGCTCCCTAAGCTTTCCAACCATGAAGCCTTTTGGTCAATCACTTCCAACATCTTCTTGGATATTTCAAGGTCCTAAACACATTCATATTTATCAAGACTATCATTGATAAACTCTTTACTAACATAACTTTCTCTAGTCTTCACTAATTGACTTCACCTTTGAACCAATTGATGTCTTGACTTTACCCTACGCAATTTCATCTTTTGAATTCATTTATGAGCTTAGAATTATGAAATTCCATCTCCTATACACTATTCTATATAGAATTGCATAACACCCTCTTCACTTTCAAAAATTCTCATTTTAATTCTAATGCTTCCCATACTTGTTTCTCCACTTTATCCTACACAACTTTTTATTTTAAAACCACTGGAAGTATCAAAATAATGAAATTCAAATTACTGTTCATACAAGTGAACAATAATAGATAATACTTTTGAGAACTACAACTTGGAATTTCAATGGTTTCAAGGTTAAAAACCTATCCATTCCTATACAAAACCATCATATAAATTCAATGGAAGCATTAGATTATTGAAATTCCATTTCCTTCTATCATGAATAGTGCAGACCAAAATGTCACAACCTTGGCAAAGTCAAGAATATCAACTTGATTCAACAACAAATCACCTAATTAGCTTGTTTAAGCTTCAATCACATAACTGTTAACTTTAATTTCTTCTTTCTCCTTTCATCCAAGGTTTTGGACAACACATACACCTTAGAGAAAACTAAACTTTCTTCCATGAAAACCCTCAAATTAAAGGAAAATAAGCTAAGATAGATTGCTTACCTTTATTCTCCAGCTTGCTTAAACTTTGGACCTTGGCTTCTTCTTTATCTTGGTTTGAGTTTCCATTTTGACATAGCTTCCCCAAGGGTTCTTGCTTCATGTTTTGAGCAGAAATAGTGGGGGTATTTATAGAAAATCTCATGGAAAATGAATGGTCAATATCACTTTGTGCACTATTTGATCAAATGGCTCATAATTGCTCTTACATCAAACTTGCCCACCAAGCCAATTTGAGATAAGATTACATGACAAAAATTCATCTCTTCCCCTTGCCTTGTACGATATATGTAAAGTCTTTGTGGTCCCACCACGTGCAACCCTAATTCTTACTTTATTTCTTTTTCTTTTCTTTTTCAAAAATTCATAAATGATTCATTATTGGACTTGGTCTTCAAGACAACTTTTGGGACTTATTGCGCTACCCTAGGATGAAATATTGGGCTACCCTAGGCCTTCCTTGGGTCCAATAGCTAATTGGCACAAATCTCAAGGCACTTTCTTTATACCGATATCCTTAAAATATCCTAATTTTGAAATAAATTCTAGACACCTCTTTTAATGGTTCTAACATTTTTAGAAATTCATTCTAATATAAAATAAATCCTCTGCAAAGTCTCATAATTTTCTAAGACCTAGAGATCCTAATAAAAATTCCCTATATTTCCTCAAAACCCTTTATCAGTGTTCGATTTCACTTTAATTTCTCAAAGGCATTATCTCATTTTAGGAACTTTTCTTGACTGTCTAACATTAGTCAAATGACCAAAATACCTTTCGTCTAACTCTGACTCAATGACACAACACAGTGGCATACTCATATCTCTAGTAAAAGTGTTAGTTCTAGGTAGATAAGGTAGATCACCTAAGAGGGGTGAATTGGGTGATGATGACTTCTAAAACTCTTTGAAACTCTTTGAAAAACTGATAAGTGAAACAAATTAATTTGAAAACTTTTGATTTGAAATTGGAAACAAGTTACTGGAAATAACAGGGTTAATGAAGAGCAAAACTGCACATAAAGATTTATCCTAATTCGGTTATTCATTGACCTATGTCCAGTCCTCAGCTTTCCAATGAGATTTTCAATCCAATATTACTAAGATTACAACAGGCTTTTGGTAACCTTTACAAACTCAATTTTAATGGCTAATTGAGAACTACCTCAATCCTGAGGTCACACCACTCTTCCAGTGGCAATGCTCCCCCTTAAATAGATATGAGAAATGCCCAACCTTGAATCCCCTAATTCAAAGGTTTGCTCTCAGATTGATGAAGAATGAAGGGTTTTCAAACTCTCTCAAATAGAGTGAATGATAAACATTATAGCTCATGGTAATTTTCTCTCTTAGTGAAATAATACATAATGAACTGAGAGTTGAAGGACTAATAGAGTTTTGGCTTTCTTATGGATAGTATTATTCTCGTTGATATCTCATCATCTTTTTGTTGTTCTTTGTCACCAACTTCTAAACTTAGAATGCTCTTATATTTATAATTGATCTTCTTGCCATTGAGTATTTTTTCTGTTGAGGTTTTCTTCCGTTGAGCTTTCCTACTATTGAAAATATTACCATTGAACTAGCTATTGAGGTCGTTAAGGCTTCTGACACAATGTGCCTTTTTGATATTGAAAGCATGTTGGCTTTGATCTCGCTCTATTCTCATTTCTAGCTTTGAACTCAACTAAATATGAACTTCTATTCTTAATCCTGCAAACACTTCATTTGATTCAATCATTAGTAGATAAATATGTTAAGTGAATATTTGATGAAATGAAATTAAGTTCATATATAATCAATCACAACAAGAATGATAGCAGAATGATGTATTTGTTAATAAGAAGAATTCATGTTTGATATTTCAATCAATGATCAAGTATACATAATTAATTTAGTTAGAAACACTTCAAGATCAAATAATTTTTTTCTTATTTTCAAATATTATACTATATTAATCGATTACCCATTAATTAATTAAATTTAATGTGTAAAATAGAAAACAAAACATTATACTGATTGGATTATTCAAGCATATATGATGTACTTTTAGAAAGACAAGTTTCTTGAAAGGTTTGTCATGAATAATAATGAGAGACAGATAAATTGTCATTTGAATCAATTATATGAGATAGGAAATTAGTTTGTAGCTTAAAACATAGATATATTTGAAGTTTCTGAAGTTAATCAATTAATATAAATTAATCGAGTGCTTAGTCGATTAATGTGTATGGAAGAATTAAATCATAAAGTATTTCAATACAAATTAATCGAACAGTTAATCTGTTAATATAACTTAATCAATTAGTGAATCGATTAATTATTTTATATTTAAATTTTATAAAATTGATACTTCACTGATTAATCAAACAGTTATAGACTAATATAAATTAATCGATTAACTAATCGATTAATACTAGTATCTTTGTTCAAGAAAAAATCTATTTTTAATAGATTAATCGATTAACTAATAGATTAATTAAAATGAATTGATTAACCAATTGATTAATTAGCTTTTTAATTCAATTCTAGAAGGCAAGCTCTCGACATTAATCGAACACTTAATTGATTAATTGTCATTCATTAATTGATTAATTGATTTTCCTTTGTAAAACATCATGTTGCCTTTATATTAATATGTCATTCAATCGATTAGTTGATATTAATCAATTAACTAATCGATTAATTATCAATAATTGAATAACTAATCAATTAACTCCTTCTTTTTTTAACTTAATTTTATTAGGAAAGTCATTTTCATTACTTCAAACACACTTTTCACTTCATGAACCAATTAAATTCTTTATCCTCTTTTAACATCATCAAAACATTTAGAATCTAACAAAAAGAATTTGTTAGAGTATTGTAATCATATGTGTATAGGTATGCATCTAATATCTTTCTAATTTAACATTCTAGCAACTTCTTTGCTTTAGATATTTGTTTAACTGACTGCAAAGTCTTTTTTATGATCATAAACTCAATCATAATTTCATAGGAATTCATTAGGAATAACTATCTTATCTATTCTTCCACTACTTTTATCTGTTGCACTCATACTTGTCTTCTTAGGATAATAATCGTTTTTGTACCATACAAGTGCAACATATCAGGTCTAAAGTAACATAGAGTTTGCATGACGGACATACAATTTAAATATGTAATTTTTCTTATGATAATGAGAGTAGTCATGAATGTTAATTCAATTTATAATTTGAATAAGCTCAGGTGACTTTATTGCCTCTTCCCTATTAAGGTCAAATACTTTTCCTTACTGTTGAGATCTGTCACCTATGATGTTTTGCAATAACTCCTTGGCATAATGTCTTGGCTTGCAACATCTATAGCAAACTCCTTAACCTGCTAAACAAGGCCTACCTCTATGGTTCTTACCACAAGTTTCATAATTGTTCTGCCTTGGTTGTATGTTGCCTTTTCTTGACTTGCCTCTCTTAGAAGTAGCTCTCTATCTTGAACCTTATCTAAACCACTTCCTATTACCACCTGCTAAGTTTGACGGCTCTACTAGATCCATTATGATTGAAAGTATTGTAATAGGTTCATCTTATAGAGTAACCTTATCCCTTTAGAGTTTGTTAGACTATTCTCTATAATTCTACATGCTTCAACCACTTCATTAAATCTTTCTCTTTGTGTAGGTAAAATTCTTTCTCTCAGTGAAGAATTCAGTCATCGAGTCAATTTCTTTGCCATCTATCTCTCATCATTCATGTGATTCAAATATGTAGAATAGCGAGAGAGGTAGATGAACTTGGCTAAGTAGTCATTAAAGGGCTATTTCTCACCCTGTCTTAACATAAAAAACTTAGCCTCGCGCTCACCCCTTACAAACTGAGAAAAGACTTGTCATATAATTATTCCAGAAATATTTCCCATGTAACAAGGTATTTCTTGCTCGCAAGATAATCTTTGTATTTCTCCACTAATAGTTAGCATCTTTTTCTAGCTTATATATAGCCATTTGTGCCTTTTGCTCTGAAGGACAATTGAGAACCTTAAAAAATTTCTCTAAACGATTCACCTAACTCTTTGTAGTTTGAACATCAAAGACTCCCTCAAATACAAGTGGATTGTGCCTACATAATCATTTTATCCATGTTTGTATATTCTGTTGTTCCACTACAGATCCCTATTGTCTATCCGATTTAGTTCCAATCTATCCTTACCCAGACTATGGTTCCTCAATGACTCCTTCTTATGTTTATCGTAAATCAGCTACAGCTACTACAACTGCTATAATAGCATTTCTTTCTTACTCTTGATATGTTTGTGTCTCTCATATTTCATCGATTACCCATTGCTATTGCTCAAGCCTATCCATTATAATTTCCATAAGGTATACATGGTTGTTAGTCCCCTCATTATGGGGCTTTGAAACTTGGGGTATAAATGTTATACTAGTGTTAATCGGCCATTGTCTCTATGTCCTCTAGTATATATTTAAGAAAACACAATCAAATGTATGTATAATAACTTTCCTCTAATTATTATCAAACATATATACATACAGTAAATAGTATTCATACATATTAGCAAGTCATGTTCACATATCACATACATATACATAACAGTTATAAGTAGTTGTCTCATGTAAAGCATACAAAGTATGTCAATATCACATAACATACACTAACACCCTAGTTCTTATTTTAATTATACTTCTAAGTAATTATGAACCTTCTAACTCAGGGCCTCTTTTCAAGAACAATTAGTCACATATATTACTCTATAATGTGAATCCATTCCTAAATATTGCTTAGAGGGTTATGCTCAATGTACTCCTTAAAACTTGACTCCCATGTCATCATGTGCGAAAGTATCTGGCTCACCATAAGCTCATACCACTCTATTATAGCTTATACTCAACCAAGATTAGTACCCAAACTTTCATAACGAAGGTAAAGTCTTGACACTATATCTAGAAAATCCAGATATACTGTCTGGTCTTGATTCTGGCTCTATCTAATGTATTGCCTAACTCTAACAATTCTCTTTCTACAGCTTTCTGACTCCTATCCAGTTATCAACACCTTCCTCTTGATGAACAAAATATTCCTCAGGCCAATTATATATCCCTGCAAAAACTAACTTAAAAATGAATAACTCACTTATCCAAGAAGGGGAAACTATCAAAATCAGAGCAGTTTCTAACCTAAACCTGGACAATAACCTTTTGCTCTGATACAAAAAATATAACACCTTACTTTATTATGTCTTAGGTACTAAACAGTAGCATCTATAACCACTTATATGATCAATGAAGTCAAACTGCACAATCAAGAATTTATGACCATGAGTTACTGTTCATTTGGTAAAATTGCAGATAGGCCTCAACTTCAAAACTTTATAATTAATTTTAGAAAAATAGAAATGAAGTGGTTCAATTAATACATAAGTCTATTTGAAGGAAAAATATGAATCTGACTAAAACCTAGGCCAATTAATATAGTCTTTGCATGGAAAATTACTATTCATTTGGTTAGTTTCAAAGTTTCTAGATTTGGTTCCCTGACATTGAAAATTTGTTTTCCTTGGACAAATATCGAAATAAGGCATTTTTGGTACTAAATTGAATTTCAAAATATATATTATCATCATGTAAATTTTCATAAATTTATCCAAATGTTAATTATTTTTTCTAAGTCTCAACTAAATATCACGAGAACTGAAATATTATATTTAATACACAATACATACTTTCATAAAAAGTCTCATATACAAAAAAGTATTTATGCATCATAACTTCTTCATTCTTCTTCCTTGCTTCCATAAGATGGTCCTGCTATTATGTTTGTATAATGGATAGGGGTAAAATTTTTGGGAAAATGTTAGTACCAAACAAAAACCAAATAGTATATGTAACTCATTGGTTAATGTTACAATGTGTGTGCTTAATGATCATGCTTGCATAATGATATCTGTACATGCTTTCATGTTCCTAAAATTATAAAATATAAACATAGCATAAATAGAAACAGAGTATAACTCAATCATACCACATATAATCTATCACATCCTTATTTTGCACCTCAATTAAACTTATTCATAAGTCATTTGAACCAATTACATAGCCTTTTGCTTTAGAAACCTTCATTTTCAAAAGATAACTCTTGGGTACTGTTCACTTTCACTATTCATTTGGTAATTCTAGAACATGTACCCTACTTTGAAAATCCATAATTAAATGTAGAAAAATCTAAATGAGTTGGTTCCAATTTCTAATGAAATATATTTCATTGAAATTTGAGGTAAAAATATAAAACTGAAGTTCCATTGTCTTAATGAAATCAGTTTAATCATTGAAAACCATTATTCATTTGGTAAAAATTGGAAGTTCCAGTTTCTTTGCCGTCAATGATCTAATGCTTCCATTGAATTTATATGATGATTTTGTATATGATTGGATAGGTTTTGAATTTTGAAAGCATTGGAATTCTAAGTTATAGTTCTTGGAATTCTTCTCTATTACTATTTACTTGTATGAATAGTGATTGAAATTTCATGATTTTGATGCTTCTAACGGTTTTAGAATGAAAAGTTATGTGGGATAAAGTGGAGAAACAAGTATGGGAAGCATTAGAATCAAAATGAGAATTTTTGAAAGATAAGAGGGTGTTATGCAATTCTATATAGAATATTATATAGGGGCTGGAATTTCATGATTCTAAGCTCATAAAAAGATTCAAAAGATAAACTTGTGTAGGGTAATGTCAAGACATTAATTGGTTCAAAGGCTAAGTCAATTAGTGAAGACTAGAGAAAGTTATGTTAGTAAAGAGTTTATCAAGGATAGTCTTGAACATTGCTGGAGTTCATGGTCCTAATGAATTATATGATGAATATGAATGTGTTTAGTACCATTAAACATCCAAGAAGATGTTGGGAAGTGAAGGACCTAAAGGCTTCATAGTTGGAATATCATATCCTAATTTTTTCCTATCCGTATAGTACTGATAGTGAAAGGAGGTTTGGAAAGGATTATGACGAAGTTTAGAAGAAATGATAAAGGTTAAATGAGTCCTGAAGAAAGAGAAGGACTAAAACAAAAATTAGAAAAAGTTGAAGGCAAAAAGTGAAGGTAGAAATAAAAGTTGGGCCCTTAAGTGTAATTTTCAAAAGTTAAGGGGCTAAAATGCAAATAGCTAAAAGTTCAGGGGCTAAAGTGCAATTATTCAAAAGTTCAGGGACCCAAATATAATTATAAAAAAGTTGAGCCAAAATAGGCCAAAAATGCCCAGAATTAGATAAGACCCAAATTTTACTAGTAGATAGACAAAATTATTCCGGTCAGTTTAACACAACACAGAATTTTGATTTGAGGTTCTGATTAATTGATATAAATTTATGAAGTCAGAAGAGTTATTACAGTATTTTTCAGATAGCAAAATCAGATGAAACTTTATAGGAAATTCCTATATTTAATGTAAAAATTTATAAAATTGACAGTCAGAAAAGGAGTCCTGTAGAAGTCTTACGGGATTTTATGGTGAAATAAAATACCCGATAAATATGATCGGGTGAGATTTATTGGGATTTGTGCTATAAAGGTAATGAGGCCAATGAGCCCATACCAAGGCCCAAATGGCGCCATAATGAGCCCAATAAAGTAGTGAAACAGTTATGTCAACCAGAGTCCAGAGCAGTCTAGGAAAAGTACGAAATTACAAAAATGCCCCTGGATGCCCATACTATACCAGTGTTAGATGGAGGTTATTTTGGTCATTCTGGACAGGTCAAAAATGTGGGACATAGTATAAATATGATTAGTTAGAGCCAATATATGCCCTGAGGCAGTGTAAAGAGGGGTGAAATGACAATTATGCCCTTAGGGTTAGTACAGCGCAAGAAAGGACACCAAGGGTATTTTGGTCATTTTCTAAAGGATGGATGGCAGATAAATATTCAGTATATCAATTTCAATGATATGATAAGCCTAGACATTGATTTCCAGGATAAAATACATATCCTAGTATATTATAAAAAAATTAGGAATAGAAAACAGTCTGGTTGCTGTGAAACTGCTCCAATTGGTACCGGATTGGACTGGAATTTTTCCAGAAGCTTCCTGGCATGGTAAGCACGCCATATACCCCCATGAGGTGTCCCTTGAGCTGTCCCACATGATGTCATAATTATTCTTTTTAGAAAAAGTTAAATCCAAGATTAAATGTGGACCTTTAGATAAAATAGTAACTAAATCAATCTTGGCCATTCATTTTTCATGGATTCATGGACCCTTGGGGAAACTCTTGCAAAATGAAAACTCAAGACAAGACAAACAATATTAAAGGTACCAAAGTTCAAGCAAGCTAGAGATTAAAGGTAAGCAATCTCTCATAGCTTATTTTCCTTTGATTTGGGAGCTTGAACTGAGGGTTTCCATGGGAGAAAGGTTGAGTTTTCTCTAAGGAGAGGTACTGCCCAAAGACCTTAGATGAAAAGGTAAAGAAGAAATTAAAGTTAGAAATATATGATTGAAGCTTAAACAAGCTAGTTAAGAGATTGGTTGTTGAATCAAGTTGATATTCTTGACTTTGCCATGATGTGCCCTGTTCGGTCTGCAATGTTCATGAGGGAAGGAAATTGAATTTCAATGATTTAATGCTTCAATTGAATTTAGATGATGGTTTTGTGTAGGATTGGAAAGGTTTTGAACCTTGAAAGCATTGAAATTCCAATATTGTAGTTTTTGAAACCCTTCTCTATTACTATTCACACGCATGAACAGTGAATGAAATTTCATAATTTTGATGGTTCCAATGGCTTTAAAATGAAAAGTTGTGTGGGGTTAACTGGAGAAACAGGTATGGGAAGCATTAGAATCAAAATGATAATTTTTGAAAGAATTGCGTGCCTATGTTCAGTTCTGTACAGCAGGCCATGAAGGAGCTGGAATTTCATGATTCTAAGCTCATAAATGAATTCAAAAGATGAAATTGTGTAGGGTAAAGTCAAGACATCAATTGATTCAAAGACCAAGTCCATTAGTTAAGATTAAGGAAGGTAAATGAGCTTAATGTTCAAGAGGGAGTTATGTTAGTTAAAGTTTAATGCTCAAGGAAATTAGATGGTAATGGATGAATGGTTATATGATGTTAAGGATTGGTTGGTATGCTCCAAAAGAGGCAGCCACATGTCCAAGATATGTGAGAAGAAAGAAGCAAGATAAAGTGAAAGAAAGTCAAGTCTATAAGGTAGTGAACTTACTTCTTTATGTGCTTGATATGGTATGCTTATGTGTTGACATGTATATGATATTTGAATGATGTTGTGACATGATAAATAATGTTGAAAGTATTATGAATAACATGTTTCCATGGCCATGCACTTTATGTAAGAGTATATATCATGATAGCATGTCACTAATCAAAGAAAGTTTAATGAAATTACATATCATGCATTAGCATCCATCTTGCATATTTAAGTGGTAATCTTTGCTACTGAGATTTCCTAGAATCTCACTTTCCCATAACCAACCAATTTAGGTTAAGCATGATGGATAATGTATGCATAGAGAAGAGCTAAAGTATGGAAGAAGAAAAGTGAAGTATTTAAGATGTTAGCATATGCTATGCACTTTTCATGTATGTCAAAGCCATGTAAAGCATCTATTTATGTGATGAGATTGTATGAAACAATTATTGTATAACCCCATAATGTATAGGAATTCATACAAGGCAAAAGAGATGATTCATGTATACTAGAACAATTATTGAAAGTAAAAGAAAGGAAATTGAAATAGTAAAAACGTAGGTCCTGAAGCAATTTTGTTGTGGCTTCAGTTTGACCTAGCAAATGAAGGAATTATTTCATGAAATTTTATGATCACAGAGCTTTAAGTGAATAGGTATAAAGTTTCATTTGGATGTGTATATGAGGAGAAATGAATTTCCAAAGTAAGGGACCAGAATCTGTTTCCAGAGTTTTTAACCAAATGAACAGTAAACTTCAACGAATAAACTGTATCAATTGGCTAATCATTTGGTCTGGAAATTATTGTTCCCTTAAATTTTAAGATGTTATCTTCACTTAGCTTTTTGAACCACTTCATTTTGAGTTTTCTAAAATTATTTATGATTTTTTGAAATTCGTTGCGTAATCTGGAATAGCATATGAACAGTAAGTCAAGAAAGAGTAAAATTCTAGATTTGGCTAATGGACTTCCAAGGTCTTACAAGTGGTTATAAATGCTACTGAATGGTCCCTAAGACGTATGAAAGTAAGGATGTTACATGGAAAGCTTAGGGTGTAAGTGCAAAAGAACAAGTGAAAAGCTTAAGTGCAAGGTAGTGGACTTACCTCTTCATATTTTGCATGGCCATGCATTTTTATGCGAGTATATAGCATGATGGCATGTCACTAAATAAAGAAAGTTTAAGAAAATTACATATCATGCATTAGCATCTATCTTGCATATTTAAGTGGTAATGTTTGCTACTGAGATTCCCTAGAATCTCACCCTCCCACAACTAGCCAATTTAGGTCAAGCATGAAGGAAAATGTATGCATGGAGAAGAGCTAAAGAATGGAAGAAAGAAAGTGAAGTAATTGAGGTCCTAGCATATGCTATGAATTTTTCATGTATGTAAATGCCATGTGAAGTGTCTATTTATGTGATAAAAATATATGAAATAATTATGGCATATGTACATGATATAGATGAATATATGAGAAGCTTATTTGATGGTTTAGGAATGCTATATTAGTTTAGGAACATTTAAGAAAGAAGATGAAATGGTAAAAATGTAGGTCCTTAAGCAGTTTTGTCGAGACTCCAGTTTGACCTAGCAAATGAAAGGCTTATTTCACAAAATTTTATAAGCATGTAGTACACATTTAGATATTTAAATTCATAGGTAACACGACTCATTTGGATGTGTATATCAAGAGAAATGAATTTCCAAAGTTAAGAGACAAAATCTGTAATTTCCAGAATTTGCCATACGAACAGTAAAAAGTAACGATTTAACTGTATCAATTGGCAAAGTAAATGTCCATATTTATATTTTTTCCTTAAAAAACTATGAAAGAGATTCAATTATAAATTTAGATCACCTTAATACAATTTTTCTTCAATTAGTTATGAATTGTTAAAGTTAGACTATAAATCTGGAAATCACCAAATGAGCAGTTATGCAAATAGATGCATGGCAAGTAATATAATGAAGTAGAGTTCAACTCTGTTTGAGTTTATTCAGAAATGAAAAATAATCACAGCAAAGATATGAAAATCTGTGGATATGGAAAGTACCCCGCTAAGATATCAAGATATAAGATAAGAGATAGATACCCGAATCCTTAGTCATAAAGTGGGAAAATGATATATATCTAAGATAGTTGACTAAGCTGTTAAGTAAATTTTGATGATGAAATTTATTTTAAGGGGGTTAGAAATGTCATATCCTATTTGTTCCTATTTAGATAATACTGATAGTGGAAAGAGGTTTGGAAATGATTTTGCTTATGAATAGAAAGGAAAAACAATAATTAGACAAAGGTATAAAGATGAGAGACTAAATTGAAAAGTCTAAAAGTTCTTATCACATCCTACTTTTTCCCTATCTGTATAATATTGATAGTGGAAAGAGGTTTGGAAGGGATTGTGAAGATGAACAGAAAAGAAAAATAATGGTTAGACAAAGGTATAAAAATGAGGGATTAAAATGAAAAGTTTAGAAGTTCTATAGTGAAAAATGAAAGTAGAGATAAACTTTGGGGCATGAAGTGTAATTATGAAAAGTTGAGGGTTAAAGTGTAATTTTCAAAAGTTTAAGGGCAAAACGGTAATTATGAGAAAGTTGAGACGAAAAAGGCCAAAAAATGCCCAGAAATAGATTAGCCCCAAATTTTCCTAGTAAATAGAGAAAATTATTTTGATCAGTTTGGCGCCACACAGAATTTTGATTTGAGGTCCCAAAAAATTTATATTAATTTATGAAGAAAAGGAAGTTAATACAGTATCCTCTGGACCTCATAATAAGATGAACTTTGGCAATAAATTTCTATAATTAATATAAGAATTTATAAAACTTACAGAGCTCAAAAATAAGTTATGTAGAATTTATAGTGGATTCTGGTAAATATGTTTAGGGGGAATTTCTTGGGAGTTAATCCCATCAAGGTAGTGGACCATGTAGAGGCCCCAAAATGGCATTTTATAGGCTCAGTAATATTTTCAGATAAGTATGTGGACCAGGGCTAATAAGGACCTAGAAAAATGTAAAATTACAAAAATACCACTAAGTATATCACTGTGTTGTGTCATTGAGTCAAAGATAGACAAAGGGTCATAAAGAAATCTAGAGAATTTTTATCAAGACTTCTGGATTTCAAAAAATTATGAGACTTTGCAGTGAAGTTATTTTATATTATAATGAATTTTTAAAAATATTACAACTATTAAAAGATGTGTCTAGCATTCATTTCAAAATCAATATATTTTCAGGATATCGGTATAACAAAAGTGCCTTGGGATTTGTGCCAATTAGCTATTGTATCTAAGGAAGGCCTAGGGCAGTCCAAAATTTCATCTTAGGGCAGCCCAATAAGTCTGAAAAGTTTTCCTGGAGCCCAAGTCCATTAATGAATAATTTTTGAATTTTTGAAAAATAAGAGAAAAAGGAATAAAGTGAGAATTAGGGTTTGCACATGATGGGACCCACAAGACCTGACACATGACATCGAAGAAAAGGGGGAGGAGAAGTTTTTTCATTTGACCTTATCTCAAGTTGGCTTGGTGAGTAAGTTTAATGTGAGAGCAATTATGAGCCATTAGATCAAATAGTGCACAAAGTGATCTTGGCCCTTCATTTTCCATGGAATTTTTCTATAAATACCCCCACTATTTCTGCTCAAAACCATGGCATGAGAACCCTTAGGGAACCTCTTGTAAAATGGAAACTCAAGCTAAGACAAAGAAGATTCAATGTACTAAAGTTCAAGCAAGCTAGAGATTAAAGGTAAGCAATCTATCATAGCTTATTTCCCTTTGATTTGGGAGCTTGAACTTAGGGTTTTCAAGGAAGAAAGTTGAGTTTTCTCTAAGGTGTTTATGCTTCCTAAAACCCTAGATGAAAGGAGAAAGAAGAAATTAAAGTTAGAGTTATGTGATTGAAGCTTAAACAAGCTACTTTAGGGATTGGTTGTTGAACCAAGTTGATATTCTTGACTTTGCCATGGTTGAACCATTTTGGTTTGCACTGTTTACAATGGAAGGAAAAGGAATGTCAATAATCTAATGCTTCCATTGAATTTATAAGATGATTTTGTGTAGGATTGGATAGGCTTTGAACCTTGGAAGCATTGGAATTCCAATTTATAGTTTTTGAAGTTCTTATATGTTACTATTCACTCGCATGAACAGTGATTGAAATTTCATGATTTTGATGCTTCCAATGGTTTTAAAATAAAAAGTTGTGTGGGATAAAGTGAAGAAACACATATGGGAAGCATTAGAATACAAATGAGAATTTTTGAAAGAAAAGAGGGTGTTATGCAATTATGTACATAACACTGCATAGGAGCTGGAATTTCATGATTCTAAACTCATAAATGGATTCAAAAGATGAAATTGTTTAGGGTAAAATCAAGACATCAATTGGTTCATGTAACATCCTTACTTTCATACGTTTTAGGGACCATTCAGTAGCATTTATAACCACTTACAAGACCTTGGAAGTTCATTAGCTAAATCTGGAATTTTACTCTTTCTTGGGTTACTGTTCATATGGTATTCCATATTACACAACGAACTTCAAAAAATCATAACTAATTCTAGAAAACTCAAAATGAATTGGTTCCCAAAGCTACGTGAAGATAACATTTTTAAATTTAAGGGAAAAATAATTTCTAGACCAAATGATTAGCCAATTAATACAGTTTATTCGCCAAATTTTACTGTTCATTTGGTCAAAAATCCTGGAAACAGATTCTGGTCCCTTAATTTGGGAAATTATTTCTCTTTGTACAGACATCCAAATAAATCATTCTTGGTGTCAAAACGAAGCTTGGCATGTCATCTAAATGTCTGTAAAATTTCATACATTTATTCCATCATTTACTATTTTTTATTACATCATGACCATCACTGCTTATATTGGTCATACAGCAACATTACACATTCACATAACATATATACTATCCAATCCCTAGCTTTTCTTCATGCTTCATCATCCTCTTTCATCATTCATAAACCTGTGGGATTGGGATTACATGGAAAGGGATGAGATTTTGGGGGAAATCTCAATAGAAAACGGTACGAAACAATGCATGCATGAATGTAACTACTTGTGCTTGCTTGTGAAAGTGTTACTATTGTTCCATGTGCATGCTTCCATGTTACACATGAAATACAATTGGCCAAAGTAAACATATAAACAGAGCTTCATACATAATCACATAGGAAACACAATTCAATCAAGCCATAGCACAATCAAGCATAACATTCAATGCATATAAGTTTAGGATAAGTTTACTACCTTGAACACTTGACCTTCTTTCACCTTAACTTGCTTCTTTCTTCTCACTTTCCTTGAACATGTGGCTGCCTCTCTTGGAACATACCAATCAATTTCTAACATCACATAATCATTCATCCATTACAATCTAACTTCCTTGAGCATTAAACTCACTTTAACTAACATAACTGCTTCTTGAACATTAATCTCATTAACTTTCCTTAATCTTAACCAATGGACTTGGTCGTTGAATCAATTGATGCCTTGACTTTTCCCTACACAATTTCATCTTTTGAATCCATTTATGAGCTTAGAATCATGAAATTCCATCTCCTTCATCACATGCTGTACAGAACCAAAACTACACTTAATTCTTTCAAAAATTCTCATTTTGATTCCACTGCTTCCCATACTTGTTTCTCTACTTTATCCCATACAACTTTTCATTTTAAAACCATTGGAAGCATCAAAATAATAAAATTCTAATCACTGTTCATGCGAGAGAATAGTATAGAGAAGGATTTCAAAAACTACAATCTTGAAATTTCAATGCTTTCAAGGTTCAAAACCCTTCCAATCCTACACAAAATCATCATCTAAATTCAATGGAAGCATTAAATCATTGAAATTCCATTTCCTTCCCTCATGAAAAGTGCAGACCGAACAGGTTCCATTAAGGCAAAGTCAAGAATATCAACTTGATTCAACAACCAATCTCTTAATTAGCTTGTTTAAGCTTCAATCATATGTTTCTAACTTTAATTTCTTCTTTCCCCTTTCATCTAAGGTTGTTGGGCAGCACAACCCCTTAGAGAAAACTAAACTTTTCTCCCATGAAAATCCTAAGTTCAAGCTCCCAAATCAAAGGAAAATAAGCTATGATAGATTGCTTACCTTTATTCTCTAGCTTGCTTGAACTTTGGAACCTTTAATCTTCTTTGTCTTGGCTTGAGTTTTCATTTTGCAAGAGTTTCCCCAAGGTATCACAAGGCCAAGGTTTTGGGCAGAATGAGGGGGTATTTATAGCCAAAATCCAAGAAAAATGAATGGCCAAGATTGATTTGGTTACTATTTAATCTAAAGGCCCACATTTAATCTTGGATTTAACATTTTCATAAAAGAATAATTATGACATCATGTGGGACAGCTCAAGGGACACCTTAAGGGGTTAGGTGGCGTGCTCATAGTGTAAGGAAGCTTCTGGAAAAATTTCAGTCTAATTCGGTACCGATCGGAGCAGTTTCACAACAACCGGACTGTTTTCTGTTCCAAATTTTTCTATAATATACCAGGGTGGAAATCAATGTTTAGGCTTCTAATACCCTTGACATGATTATACTCAGTATTTATCTACCATCCATTCCTTGAGAAATGACCAAAATACCCTTGGTGTCTTTTCTTACACCCCTAAGGGCATAATCATCATTTTACCCCTCTTTATACTACCTCAGGGTGTATCTGGCCTCAACTAATCATATTTATACCATGTTCCATATTTTTAACCTGTCCCAAGTGACCAAAATGCCCTTCATCCATCTCTGGTACAATCTGTGCATCTAAGGGCATTTTCGTAATTTCACACTTTTTCTGGACACTGGCCCCTTCTACTGATGGACTGGTACCTTAGGTTTTGAGCCCTTCTTGGCGTCATCATGGGCCCATATATGAGGTCATGTAGTCTCATTTCATCTAGGCTCATATACCGATAAGTTCCATTATCGGATCACGGGTGTTATTAAACTCCTGTCAAAATTCACTGTTGTGGGAATAACTTTTTATACAGGACTTCTTTCGAGGTTCTGTCTAATTCATAACATTTGACACTGTAGGGCACACTTTCTTGTAATTCCCCCACTTATATCTGATGTCCATAGAATCTGATAAAAATTCAGATAACTTTTAGACTATCAGATAATTTTCTGCTGTCTAGAGCCCTAATAAAATTTATGTATCATGCCAGATTGACCAGCGTAACTTCCTCTATTTACTGATGGAATATGGGACTGAAAAACTTCTAGGCAGTTATAACCCTTTCCGGGCTGATCTTTCTATAATTACAATTTTGCCCTTGAACTTTTTACTTAATTACATTTAAGTCCCTTAACTTTTAGAAATTTACACTTTTGGCCCAAATCTTTTTTCTACTTTCACTTTTTGCCTTTAGCCTTTTCTATTTTTCATTTTAGTCCTTCTCTTCCTTAAAGAATTATCTAACCTTTATTATTTCTTTTGATGTTCGTCATAATCCTTTCCAAGCCTCTTTCCACTATCAGTACTATACGGATAGGGAAAATTAGAATATGACATTTCTACCCCCTTAAAATAAATTTCATCCTCAAAATTTACTCAACATCTCAGTCAATGATTGGGGTATCTATCTCTTAAAATAAACATCTTAGCGGAGTACTTTTCATATACACAATTCTTCATATCTTTACTATGGTCATTCTTCTATTCTGAATCAACTCAATCAGAGTTGAACTCCAGTTCATTCTATTACTTACTTACTCGCTATACATCTATTTAAATATGGACTTCTCACCATATTAGACTTGTGAGTAGTGTCCGTTTCTTTCATATCAAATTCCCTCGAATATTACTATATTCTGGAGTTTCTATTAACAACTCATCATACTTTTTTGTGCAATCACTTCTTTCTCATCTGAGTATCTAGCGAAATTCTCTGAATATCTGCACACTTTAACTCTTATTCTCATATCATCATACATTCTTATCATCTTTAAAAAATCATCATAATACAGAGAGAGGACTTATATCATTATTCTTTCTTTCATTGCTCTACTACTAAATAGGAGCACATAGGAGCATATAGAAGCACGAGCACATACTCTAACATGCATAATTCCTGGTCAGCATGCTGCAGGACTACATACTTGCTCACGAATGCAAAGCTCTAACATCGGAGCTCAAGCATTCCTTCTCTTAATATGCACAACTCTAACACTCAAAGCTTGCACTGCTCTAATCAGAGCTTTAGCATATTATGTAAACATCACATAATATAACGTAACATAAGGCCTGACATTCTATGCAAAGAGTGGAAGCTCTCAAAGCTCTCATTTGCTCTTTCACATGTAGCTCATCATTCAAACATCTTATCTTTTCCTGAACAGAAGCCTCTCTATCTGTTTACAAAGCTTACTATATCGCTTCTCAAGGCATATCTTCTCATTTCGTATCTTTCATGACATAAAATGGCATATCTGGTAAAATCTGGCTATATCATAGTTCATCTTTCAAATCCATTTCATTTGGACTTGACATAAGGGTTCTAGTCTCTTACTGTTCATAACCCTTTATAGCTTTTCATAGCTCTTTCTATCATTTTACATAGCTTTGTGCATATATGCCAATTTCTTGTGGCATTCACACTTTTTTTTTCATCACTTCCCAGGGGGTCACCCATTATTGGACTACCCTTGCCCGAGCACGCTTAACTAAAATGTGCAGATAAAAATCTAAAGTATTGGTGCTCACTGGCTCTGACCCTGGTACTTTACCATCTTAGACCCATCTTATACTTCTCTCTTGGGTCTATCTGGCCTTCTAATCTCTTTATCCTCATCTAGAGGATATACTTACCTTTATTTTTAGTCTTTGTAATCTCACCGTAAGGATCTCTTTATTCTCATTTGACCCTTTCTCATATCTTATAAAACATTCTCATAAATCCTTAGAACTCAGGATTAACAACTTTAACTTTTATCACTGAGTTCCTATTACGTGTAAGAAGATTATGAGTTCAGTCCCTAATAGTAATAAGGCTATCTGAAAGTAGCATCATGGGTACTCTCTCTGTTATGAGTTAATCAACTTGTGAAGCTTCTATACCTTAACTTTCCTTGGTATTCGTCCATCCAAAGAAATATTGTACTTATGGCTCATTACTTTCTTGCTCTAGGCTTAGTCTACTGTGACCCTCAGGATCTACTGTGATCAACCGTAAGCCTTTTTAGGATCTAACTGTGACCCTGTGAGCCATACCAGGATCTAACTGCAATCCTCCAGAATTTACTACGATTCCATTATACTGTATTCTCATCTTTGGAAGACCTAAACTAACAGACAAAGTTACAAGCTTGGTCACTTCCACATCGTTGTTAACTCCACAGATAATTCCCCAAAAATGATGACATAAGCCAATATTATCTATTAGGACTTGACTCATTCCCTCTATCACTCAGGAACTTCATATACCATTCTCATCTTTATAACTTTACTTTATCTATTACTGCAGAGAGCTACACAGGCTCTATCATGCACATGTCCATCATCATCTATTCATACATCTTACCCCTACTGAAGGGATATATCCTGAGTATCATAATCATTTATCTGCAGATTCACTATTACTTCTCATCTTTAATCTCATTGACTATCACTGTTTGATCATAATTTCTCTTTCTACTTTTTGGGACTTAACTAGCTAACTATCTCATTTAGCCCTTTGCTCTTGCTAAGTTGAATTATTTAATTGCATGTCATAGGGTATGGGACCAATATAACTTTCTCATAATATCTACTCTACCCTGCATGTAATGTAAAGGGGAGTATTTATCCATCATAACATACTCAACATGCATAATATGCAAGGAGATGCAATTATTTAAGCAGTCTCTAACATGCATGTCATCATATGTCAACTGCAAGGAGATACAACTTCTCATCATATCTTATGGCAACATAAGCCATACTACTATCACATACATCTGCTCAACCATCCCTTATACTCATATTGCAATTAAATAATTAACCAAGTAGACTTTAAAGTATTATGTTCCTTCATTACCTTAATCACTAGGTCCTGATCATTTATTCAGGAACCTGAATCATTTACTTGTTTTACTTAGGATGCCACTTTACCCTCTTACTAAGGTATAGACTCAACCCTTCTTTACTCTTTCTTACATAAGGAATAGGGGAGTCACTTCATCTTTGAATCTGTGGTTACCTTACTAGGTCATATTCATTCTATCATATCATCTCTTATCGCCTGTAAGACTTCTATGTCTCTAGCCTGAAGGATTTATGTGTCCTTGGCCTCATCGAAATCTAGCGATAATCCATAACTGAGTCAGCTATTTCCTTTTAGCTAACTAAGGAAAGGTTTGTCTCATATCTGTATGCCATTCAAACTTTTAAGTTTTCCCTTATCCTCTTGGATTACTAATAGGTGAGAAAGTAACTCTTATTAAGCCTCAAGGTTCATATGATTGAACTTGATTAAGTACCCATCAAAAGGGTTCTTTTTCCTTTGCTCTAACCCTTAACTTCATGCTCACCTCTCTCTAATTAAGAGGAATGCTTCTTTTAAACTTTTTGAGAAAAACTTCTCAACTGAGCGGATCACTCTCCATCTCATATGGAGTAACTTCTATATCTCTTAATTCTTTTAATTCTTTATGTCCATCAGTCTCAGTATACTCTAGACTAGACTGTGATTCTTTTCTGGTTTGCCTCTAGATCCTGACCAATTCAGGTCACTTGGATCTCATTCATCATCTAGCATTACTATTTTTGTTCTCTAGGGCAGAGCGTTAGGTTACTATCTCTTCATTACTCTGTGTTGGGAACATTAACTTTCTATCTATTAGCCATCACGTCTTTATCCTTAAGTCATACGTTAGGCTCCTTTCTAGGCAAGTCTTTCATAACAGATCAATTCCTTATGATCATACGGAGGATCTACTTTTGAGCCTCTTCTTTAACTGATCTTATGTATCTCAATGTATCGTACTATCTAACTTGCCTACACTCTCTGCTAAACCTCTAACTGATAAACTTCAGTGAGGTAAGCATCTTATTCTTATCATCAGGTCTATGTGCGTTTTAGTCGCCACCTAAGTGCTTGCTAGCCGTCTCATATTCTCTGTAACTTTTAGTTGTGACCATCTCGAGTTACTTGTCATAGCTTAACAGCTATGTATTCTTCCGTCGTGACCATAGGTCATCTTCTATTGCGGCCTAGCAGCTCGTAAAAACTCTTGTCTTTGGATGACTCTAAATTAATTAAAGCGCATTCATATACATACATCATAGTCACACTTAAATAGGGAATATATTCACATACATGTTCAACCAACATCCATATTCCATATTACCATAACATTTGTACACACATTACATACATATCAATTACATATTTGGGATACATCATAACATCATATACATGAGTAATTACTTTTCTTTTCACTTTACCTATTTACATTACCCTTATCTACTTCTACATTTCTTTCTAAGGGATCATAGACTGCACATACTTCTGTACACGGATATGCCACCCCTGATATTAGCTGGCGGATCATTTGCCAGATACTCACTTAGCTCTATATGCCATGTAGGGGTATATGACAGTACTTGGCTTACTATCATCTCATGCTAGTCTTCTAGAGTATAAACTTGATTTATGTTAATGCCCTCTACTGCATATCTATTTATCATCCCTGACACGGCATTGAGGAACTGTAAGTAAACTGACTGCTCTTGATCTCTACTTCTGTCTATTCCTTGAACTATACTGAGTAGTTCACTCTCTACAGCTTTCTTGAGATTGATATGGTCAGCATTATCTGTCTTTAACAAATAAAGCTGGGGTTGACTAGGGCCAGGAACTTCACACTGATCCTTCTCTATAAAGCCACATATTCCTGGACTTTAGGAATGAACAGGTTCTATCATAAACTCTGACTAGATATTTGAATTAGGGGATTGTGGTATATTACTTATAGTAACTCTATCCTCAAACTCTGGTGGAGGAGGAATAATATCTAGTCTACCCATAATCCAGTACCAGTACTCAGCTTTGTCAGCCATAATCTATCCTCTCATTGGAGGAATAGAATGTACATCAAGGTTAGATGGCACTCTAACAAACTCATATTATGTAGAGTCACTAGACTCAGCATTATCTTGGGTATACTGGGCTTCAGGCTATATCTCTATGTGACCACCAGACTACAGGTTTGAGTCGACAGAAACATCTATGGGATATTCCACTGTAGACTTTTCTGACTGATTCCCTAAACTTTCCTCTGAATTTTCTTCATTGTCTGAAGGATCCAAGTCTGGACGTACATCATCTTCATATATTACTACTAGCCTGGGGTTTCCCTTATGAACTGAAGCCTCTGACTTAACCTTATCGAATCTCATATCTATTTCTGCAATATTTGCTTAATTAATCAATGTTAACTATCTCATAACATACCCTAACTTAACAAAATACTTACTGTTTAAGGTTAGGGTCTAGGAACAATCTCATCTCAGCCCATAAATAATCTATTCAGAGCATTTCTTAAGCCAGAATCTTTTGCTCTGATACCAAAATGTAACATCCTTTCATAAGTCTTAGGGACCATTCAGTAGCATTTAGAACCACTTACAAGACCTTGGAAGTTCATTAGCTAAATCTGAAATTTTACTCTTTATCGGGTTACTGTCCATATGGTATTCCAGATTATGCAATGAAATTCGAAAAATCATAACTAATTCTAGAAAACTCAAAATGAAGTGGTTCAAAAATCTATGTGAAGATAACATCTTGAAATTTAAGGTAAAAATAATTTTCAGACCAAATGATTAGCCAATTAATACAGTTTATTCGCCAAAGTTTACTGTTCATTTGGTCAAAAATCCTGGAAACAGATTCTGGTCCCTTAATTTGGGAAATTAGTTCTCTTTGTACAGACATCCAAATAAAGCATTCTTAGTGTCAAAATGAAGCTTGGCATGTCATCTAAATGTCTGTAAAATTTCATACATTGATTCCATCATTTACTATTTTTCATTACATCATGACCATCACTACTTACATTGGTCATACAGCAACATTACACATTCACATAACATATATACTATCCAATCCCTAGCTTTTCTTCATGCTTCATCATCCTCTTTCATCATTCATAAACCTGTGGGATTGGGATTACATGGAAAGGGATGAGATTTTAGGGGAAATCTCAGTAGCAAACGGTACAAAACAATGCATGCATTAATGTAACTACTTGTGCTTGCTTGTGAAAGTGTTACTATTGTACCATATGCATGCTTCCATGTTACATATGAAATACAATTGGACAAAGTAAATATATAAACAGAGCTTCATACATAAGCACATAGGCAACACAATTCAATCAAGCCATAGCACAATCAAGCATAACATTCAATGCATACAAGTTTAGGATAAGTTTACTACCTTGAACACTTGACCTTCTTTCACCTTAACTTGCTTCTTTCTTCACACTTTCCTTAAACATGTCGCTGCCTCTCTTGGCACATACCAATCAATTCCTAACATCACATAATCATTCATCCATTACAATCTAACTTCCTTGAGCATTAAACTCACTTTAACTAACATAACTGCTTCTTGAACATTAATCTCATTAACTTTCCTTAATCTTAACCAATGGACTTGGTCTTTGAATCAATTGATGCCTTGACTTTATCCTACACAATTTCATCTTTTGAATCCATTTATGAGCTTAGAATCATGAAATTCCAGCTCCTTCATCACATGCTGTACAGAATTGAAACTGCATTTAATTCTTTCAAAAATTCTCATTTTGATTCCAATGCTTCCCATACTTGTTTCTCTACTTTATCCCACAAAACTTTTCATTTTAAAACCATTTGAATCACTGTTCATGTGAGTGAATAGTACAGAGAAGGATTTCAAAAACTATAATCTTGAAATTTCAATGCTTTCAAGGTTCAAAACCTTTCCAATCCTACACAAAATCATCATCTAAATTCAATGGAAGCATTAAATCATTGAAATTCCATTTCCTTCCCTCATGAAAAGTGCAGACCAAACAGGTTCCATTAAGGCAAAGTCAAGAATATCAACTTGATTCAACAACCAATCTCTTAATTAGCTTGTTTAAGCTTCAATCATATGTTTCTAACTTTAATTTCTTCTTTCCCCTTTCATCTAAGGTTGTTGGGCAGCACAACCCCTTAGAGAAAACTCAAATTTTCTCCCATGAAAACCCTAAGTTCAAGCTCCCAAATCAAAGGAAAATAAGCTAGGATAGATTGCTTACCTTTAATCTCTAGCTTGCTTGAACTTTGGAACCTTTAATCTTCTTTGTCTTGGCTTGAGTTTTCATTTTGCAAGAGTTTCCCCAAAGTATCAAAAGGCCACAGTTTTGGGCAGAATGAGGGGGTATTTATGGCCAAAATCCAAGAAAAATGAATGGGCAAGATTGATTTGGTTACTATTTGATCTAAAGGCCCACATTTAATCTTGGATTTAACATTTTCATAAAAGAATAATTATGAAATCATGTGGGACAGCTCAAGGGACACCTCAAGGGGTTAGGTGGCATGCTCATAGTGTAAGGAAGCTTCTAGAAAAATTCTAGTCTAATCCGGTACCGATCGAAGCAGTTTCACAACAATCAGACTATTTTCTGTTCCAAATTTTTCTATAATATACCAGGATATGTATTATATCCTGAAAAATCAATGTCTAGGCTTCTCATACCCATGACATGGTTATACTGAGTATTTATCTTGCATCCATTCCTTGGGAAATGACCAAAATACCCTTGGTGTCCTTTCTTACACTATATTGACCCTAAGGGCATAATCGTCATTTTACCCCTCTTTATACTTCCTCAGGGTGTATCTGGGCTCAACTAATCATATTTATACCATTTTCCACGTTTTTAGCCTGTCCCAGGTGACCAAAATGCCCTTCATCCATCTCTGGTACAATCTGGGCATCTAGGGGCATTTTCATAATTTTGCACTTTTTCTGGACACTGGCCCCTTCTACTGATGGACTGGTACCCTGGGTTTTGGGCCCCTTTTGGCGTCATCATGGGTCCATATATGAGGTCATCTAGTTTCATTTCATTTAGGCTCATATACCGATAAGTTCCATTATCGGATTATGGGTGTTATTAAACTCCCGTCAAAATTCACTGTTATGGGAATAACTTTTTATATAGGACTTCTTTCAGGGTTCTGTCCAATTCATAACATTTGACACTGTAGGGCACACTTTCCTGTAATTCTCCCACTTTTATCTGATGTCCATGGAATCTGATAAAAAATCATATAACTTTTAGACTATCAGATAATTTTCTGCTGTCTAGAGCCCTAATAAAATTTATGTATCATGCCAGATTAACTAGCGTAACTTCCTCTATTTACTGATAGAATGTGGGACTGGAAAACTTCTGGGCAGTTATAACCCTTTCCAGGCTGATCTTTCTATAATTACAATTTTTCCCTTGAACTTTTTACTTAATTATATTTAAGTCCCTTAACTTTTAGAAATTTTCACTTTTGGCCCAAATCTTATTTCTACTTTCACTTTTTGCCTTTAACATTTTATACTTTTCATATTAGTCCTTCTCTTCCTTAAAGAATTATCTAACCTTTATTATCTCTTCTAATGTTCGTCATAATCCTTTCCAAGTCTCTTTCCACTATGAGTACATACGGATAGGGAAAAATTAGGATATGACAGTTCAAGGGCCATGTTAATTAGTGAAGGCTAGAGAAAGTTATGTTAGTAAAGAGTTTATCAAGGTTAGTCTTGAATATTGTTGGAGTTTATGGTCCTAATGTATTATGTGATGAATATGAATATGTTTAGTACCTTGAAACATCCAAGAAGATGTTAGGAAATGATTGACCATAAGGCTTTATGGTTGAAAAGCTAATTGATCAAGTGCAAAAGATCAAGAGAAAAGCTTAAGTGCAAGGTAGTGAACTTACCTCTTTATGTGCTTGATGTGATATGCTTATGTGTTGACATGTATATGATATTTGAATGATATTGTTACATGATAAATGATATTGAATGTATTGTGAATAACATGTTTCCCATGGCCACGCACTTGTATGCAAAAGTATATAGCATAATGGCATGTCACTAATTAAAGAAGGTTTAATGAAATTACATATCATGCATTAGAATCCATATTGCATATTTAAGTGGTAATGTTTGCTACAGAGATTCCCTAGAATCTCACCCTCCCATAACCAACCATAATAGGTTATTCAAGATGGAAGAATCATGCTTGGCACATGAGCTAAGGAATAGAAGAGGAAGAGTAGACAAGTGATGGCATGCATGTATGTTATATTTTTTATGTAATATTATGTAATATCCATTATATGTAAAGAAAATGTATGAAAGAATTATGGTACAATCCCATTATGTGTATGAATGTATAAAAGGCAAAAGAAATGGTTTATGCATGCTGGAACGATTATTGAAAGTGAAAGAAAGGAACCTAAAAAGGTAAAAACGTAGGTCCTAAAGCAGTTTTATTGTGGCTTCAATTTGACCCAGCAAAATGAAAGAATTAATCCACAAAATTTTATAACCATGTAGTACACATCCAAAGATTTAAATACATGGGTAACACGCCTCATTTGGATATGTATATCAAGAGAAATTAATTTCCAAATTTAAGAGTTATAATCTAGAAATTCCATAATTTGCCATATAAACAGTAAAACGTAACGATTGAAATGTATCAATTGGCAAAGTAAATGTCTAGATTTATATTTTTTTCATTAAAGATCTATGAAGGAGCTTCAATAAGAAATTTGGATCACCTCTATACAATTTTGCTACAATTAGTTATGAATTTTTAAAGTTGGATTGTAAATCTGGAAATCACCAAGTGAATAGTACCCGATAAGTAAGTTTCTAAAATTTTAATTTTTGGGCTAATGTAATGCTTCTGCTAATAAAATACGCTTTTGAATACTTACTCTGAGGTGGTAAAAGTAGGATATTTCATTTTGGTATCAGAGCAAAAGGTTCTGGCATGGGGATAGAATAATGTTTTAGCACAGCATAGAGGGTGACCCCCTGGGAAGTGATAGAAAAAGGTGTAAATGCCATAGAATTTGGCATATATACACAGAGTTTTGTGAAATGAAAGAAAGAGCTATGAAAAGTACATAATAAGATACATTATGAGAAATATGTATTGAGAGATACAATATGAAGTGGCTTTATAGCTAGCCTTATAAACAGATAGAGAGGCTCCCTTTTTAAAGGGATAAGATGTTTGAATATCATGTTACATGTGAAAGAGCAAATGAGAGCTTTCACTCCTTGCATAAAATGCCAGGCATTATGTTATGTTATGTTTATAAAATATGCTAAAAGCTCCAAATGTTAGAGCAGTGCAAGCTCTATGTGATAGAGCTGTGCATATTAAGAGAAGGAATGCTTGAGCTCTGATGTTAGAGCTTTACATTTATGAGCAGGTATGTAGTCCTACAACATGTTGGCCAAGCATTATGCATGCTAGAGTATGTGCTCCTATTCATTAGTAAAGCAATGAAAGAAATAATAATGATATAAGTCCTCTCTCTGTGTTAGGATGAGTTATAGAAAATGATAAGAAGAATAGAAATGTATGTGTAAGGAATTGGAAGACACGCAGCGGAAATTAACTTAAAAAATTTTCCATTCCTTGCCAGGATCTACCGTATGTGTTTAAGTCAAGTGGGAAGAAGCATTACCCTTAGTGTTCCTCAGCGACTTCCACAGCTTATGGTCACGACGTTCACAGCTTCTCTCCGCGGCTCGTGTTCCCTTTCCGATCGCAAGAAGTTGACGACTCAGGTCGGCTTCCTCTACTGGTATCCACACGAACAGCGTTCCAACCACAAACGATGTGCTAGCGTCTCTTGTCCCTCCAGGGCTTTCTCAAGAATTCATCCTCTCTGTCTCTATTTCGGCAGTTTCTTATCTGCAAACCTTTTTATAGATTCCCCTTCGGCCTTTCTGTGTTCTATATGTTTTTTTTAAAACGTAGCTCCTAAAATCATATATATAGGATGCTATGTATTTTTCTCTACTGAATTGAATTTTAGAGTTAATCTTATATTAATCCCAAAATTAATACAATATCATATATTGTATAATTTGATAAGAAACTAATTAAATAAATAATGTTTATATTAAATCCATCCCATAGATTTAATTCACCTATTTATTTAACTTAAAATAAAGATAAGACTGAACTATATTTGATTTATTCTCATAAATCAAATTTGAGATATCATATCAATTTGAATTTCAAATTCAAACGTGATAGAGATTTAATTTATCCTTATAAATTAAATCTTATAAATATCTCTTATATGAGATATCCTATCAATTTGAATTTCAAATTCAAACGTGATAGAGATTTAATTTATCCTTATAAATTAAATCTTATAAATATGTCTTATATGAGATATCTTATCAATTTGAACTTCAAATTCAAACGTGATAGAGATTTAATTTATCCTTATAAATTAAATCTCATATATCTCTTATATATAATGTATATATACGAATTTATATATATACGAATATAAATATAAATAAGTATATACATCCACCCTGGATCATTCATTGAATCTGGACATGTTTTAGATTCAATGAATCTGGACATCATAGCTCATGTGGGCTATTTTGTGTGCGACCCTATAGGCCCATATGAAGTTGGCAGTGGGCCATTTGCTATACTGGCCCACAAGTCGCAAGCAGTCTCTAGCAAGACATAACGACTACCCAAATCATATGGGGATCGTTAAATGATGTAACCTTTTATACAACCATATCATGTCCCTTCTGTCCCACAATATTTTGGTCATGGATGAGGCATGGATAATGTCATCCTCCTATTCCTGACCGTTACTTTCTTAATCCTTGAGTAGTCTGACTATAGAAATGGAACTACCTTCCTATTACAGTATGGCCATACATTTCTCAGACTCACTCATCGAGGGGCCCAGTAAGCCCAAACATAGTTTTTATGATCACTCGGTCAAAAGTGACTTTTGACTAGGTCAAAGTTGAGTGTTTGTCATGTAGGAATCTATGATTATCTCAGGTCAAAGGGCATAGTGACATGGTTTATATATGAGAGAAGCTTATGACTTAACCCATGCAACTCTCTTATAGCGGGTCGGTCCAACACCTTGTACTCTTACATGTGCCTATGGCTTTGATTTATATCTCTATACATCTTCAAAGTCATACTGGTCTTATTTCATCTCTACTCCTGCATAGATGACTGACCAGGGACATTTAGGATAAGATCATGAATTATCTAAGGATGGTCATCACAGTAAACATGCAAATAATATGATAACACAATTAATAAATTCATAAGACAATGATTGGCCCCTAGGGCACGATTTCTAACAGTATGATGGTATGAAAAGGAGAGATAAAGTTTATGGATGTTCAAAGAATTCTGCTAGATACTCAAATGAGTCATAAATGATTGCTCTAAGAAGTATGATGAATTATTAACAGAAACTCCTGAATATAGCAGTATTTGAGAGAGTTTAATATGAAAGAAATGGACACTACTCACAAGTTTAGTATGGTGAGAAGTCCATATATAGATAGATGCATAGCAAGAAAGTAAGTAATAGAATGAACTAGAGTTCAACTTTGATTGAGTTGATTCAGAATAGAAGAATGATCATAGTAAAGATATCAAGATTTTGCAGACATGAAAGGTACTATGCTAAAATGTCACAATAGAAAATGAGAAGTAGATACCCCATTCCTAAGTCAAAGAGAAGATAATGATATGTATCCAAGATTTTTTATTGAGGTGTTGAGTAAATCTCGAGGATGGAATTTATTTTAAGGGGAGTTAGAAATGTCATCCTAAATTTTTCCTATATGTATAATGCTGATAGTGGAAAGAGGTTTAGAAAGGATTATGATGAAAATCAGAAGAAATGATAAAGGTTAAATGAGTCTTGAAGGAAAAAATGGACCAAAATGAAAATTGCAAAAGTTTAAAGGCCAAAATTTAAAGTAGAAACAAAAGTTGGGCCAAAAGTGGTAATTTCCAAAAGTTTATGAACCTAAATGTAAATATGCAAAAAGCTAGGGACATAAATGTAATTAAGAGAAAAGTTCACAGGCAAAATTGTAATTATAGAAAGTTTAGCCGGAAAAGGGTTAGAACTGCCCAAAAGTATTTCAGTCCCATATTCCATCAGTAAATAGAGGAAGATATGCTGGTAAATCTTGCATGATACAGAAATTTTATTAGGGCTCTAGATAACAGAAAATTATCTGATAGTCTAAAAGTTATTTGAATTTTCATCAGATTCTATGGACATCAGATATAAGTGAGGGAATTATAGGAAAGTGTGTCCTACAGTGTTAGATGTTATGAATATGATAGAACCCCAGAAGAAGTCCTGTATAAAAAGTTATTCCCATAACAGTGAATTTTGACAGGAGTTTGATAACACCCGTGATCTGATAATGGAACTTATCAGTATGTGAGCCTGCATAGAATGAGATCAGATGACCTCATATATAGGCCTATGATGACACCAAGAAGGGCCCAAAACCCAGGATACCAGTTCATCAGCAGAAGGGGCCAGTGTCCAAAAAAAGTGTAAAATTACAAAAATACCCCTAGATGCCCATATTGTACCAGTGATGGATGGAGGGTATTTTGGTCATCTAGGACAGGCCAAAAATATGGGATATAGTATAAATATGATTATTTAGACCTAGTATATGCCCTGAGGCAATACAAATAGGGCTAAAATGACAATTATGCCCTTAGGATTAGTACAATGCAAGAATGGACACCAAGGATATTTTGGTCATTTCCCAAGGATGGATGGCAGATAAATCTTCAGTATATCATTTTCAATAGTATGAGAAGCCTAGACATTAATTTTTAGGACATAATATATATCCTGGTATATTATAAAAAATTTGGAATAGAACACAGTCCGGTTGTTGTGAAATTGCTTTGATCGGTACCAGATTGGACTGGAATTTTTTCAGAAGTTTCCTTACATGGACAGCATGCCACATACCCCTCTTAGGTGTCCCATGAGCTGTCCCACATGATGTCATAATTATTCTTTTTAGAAAAAGTTAAATTCAAGATTAAATGTGAGCCATTGGATCAAATAGTATACAAATCAATCTTGGTCATCCATTTCAACCCAAATTTCTCTATAAATACCCCCATATTTCAGAAATATTCGGAAGCCCTTGGAACCATGGGGAAACTCTTGCAAACTTTCCACTCAATCAAGAAAGAAGCACACAACTTGAAGCAAGAAACAAGGTAATCATCTTCCGTGATCTTGAGCTTTGTTCTAGCAAGTTAGATCTTGGTTTTAAGGGGTTTTTGTCTCTATTTCCCTTATGGTTGCTGCTGGAAGGGCTGTCCATATGTGGTTAAAATATGAGTTTTATGTTATGGGTAGTTTATACAAGCTTAAACAAGCTAGAATCAAGTGGTATAAGCTTTGAAATTCAAGTATGTTTGGATTGAGGGTTTTGTGTTCTGTCTGGTATTGTATGTGGTACTGTTCACATGATGGAATTTCATGATTTTGATGCTTCCAATGATTTTAAAATGGAAAATTGTGAGGGGATAAAGTAGGAGAACAAGTATTGGAAGCCTTGGAATCAAAATGTGAAATTTTGGGAATCAAGGGCTTCACTTCGGTTTGGTACTGTAGCAATTGAAGTGTTTTGATTTTGGAAATTCTAGTTTCATATTTGGATTCTACATAAAAAATTATGTGGAAATGAAGCAAGAGAATTTATTTTGGAAAGATGGAAGTAAGAAACATGAAGTAGAGAAAGAAAGGGAGCTAGTGAAAACCTAGTCTTGGTTTTGTATTCAAGTTGAGTTGTAACTTGATATTATTGTGTAATGGCTAGGTTTTGATATTTGTGAAGGAAGGAAATCACCTCAAGAAAACCTTGACAAGAATAACTAAGAGGTAGCAAGGATACCTAATTATAACTCATGTTTGTTTAATTGTTTTGCTTGCTTGTTGATTATGGTGTTTGGTTGAGCTTGAGCTTTTGTCATCATGTTATGATGAAGTATGAATGATTGCAACTCCTTGCAAGTTATGTCATGACAATATGCATGTTAGAGTTTTCTTATGTACCATTATGAAGTAGCTCCTATCTCATGATAACATGTTAAGCATCCAATTATTCATGCATGATATTATAGTTTGTGTAAATTGCTATTGGGATTTTCATGAAATCTCATTCCTTCCACATGCATAACTATGTTTTAGGTGCTGGATACTCTCAATGGAAGAGAGTAAATGTTGATGATTAAGTTACATGACTTACATGACACCATAGGGTGATTTACTAGCATGTATGGTGTATGTTTCTGTAACTATGTTTTGAGGCTGACGCTTTGTGATGATGGTTATAACATCTAAACCAACGAGTTCTAGTCTAAAACTTGGCATGATTACACTTAAGATATAGATATTTAAATGAACATCAAGAAGGCCTCATTTGGATAAGTATCCGAATTGTTATGATTTTCCAAAGTTGGAGGTAAGATCTAGAATTGAGATAAAATGAGTGTTGAGAGGCCGTGATGTTCACGCAGTGATTTCAAATATCAAATGAACGATTTTATCTATGCAATTTATGAGCTTAAAGAGGACTTCTAGAGATTCAAATCCATAGGTAACACAATTCATTTGGATAAGTAACTAAAGAGAAATTAATTTTTGAAGTTAAGCAAAGAAACTGGAACTTCCAGATTTTACCAAATGAATATTGATATTTAACCAATAAACTAATTTCATGTGGACAAGAAAACCTTACTTTCATATTTTTTCCTCACATATTTATGAAAGAGCTTTCATTAGAAATTGGGACCATATTATTTAGATTTTTCTACAATTAATTATGAATTTTCAAATTAGGGTACATGTTCTGAATTACCAAATGAACAGTAAAAGTGAACAGTACCCCCGAGAGCAATTCTTTTGGAAATGGATGTTTTCAAAGAAAATGATCATGTAATTGGTTCCAATCACTTATAATGGAGTATAATTGAGGTTAAAAGTAAGAATGTGACACCAAGGACACATAAGTCCTTCAAGCTAGGAACACAGAAGTCTTATAGGCGATAAGAGATGTTATGATAGAATGAATATAGCCTAGTTAAGGTAAAATGGCCTGATATGATAAGCTATCTCAGATTCCTAAATGAATAAATATGATATTGGAGATGTAAGCTAAATATAAATAGCCTCATAAATTTATTGAGGATTAGTAGAAAGGGATGATAAGAGATATAATGAGTTTTTGGTAGCGTCTTCTAAACCAAATTTAAGTCTTATTCCTCTTATAAGAGGACAGTCTACGGCTGAGGAAGTTAAGCACTAGTACTATATTACAGGTAGACTAGATATTAGTCCTTCCTCACTAGAGTTTGAGGATAGTTTTGCTATGAGAAATATACAATAGTTCCTTAATCTAAAGATCCAGTCAGAGTTTATACAAGTCCTTGTCCATTCTCAAAGTCCAGGAATATGTGACATTATAGAGAAAGATCAGTGAGATGTTCCTAGTCCTACTCAACTCTAGCCTTCTTTGTTACTTAGTGAATTACTTAGTAACAAAGAGTGAATTACTTTGTCTAGGTAAAGGGATGGACAGAAGTAGAGATCAAGAGCAGTCAATTTATCTACAGTTCCTCAATGTCATAGCAGGGATGATAAACAGATATACAAGAGAGGGCATTGACATAAATCAAGTTTATACTCTAGAAGATTGGCGTGAGATAGTAGTAAGACAGATACTGCCATATACCCCTACGTGGCACGTAGAGCTAAGTGAGTTTTTGGCAAATGATCCACCAACTAATATATAGGGGTGGCATTTTTGTATGCAAAAGTACTTACAATTCACTATTCCCTAGAAAATAAAGTAAAAAGAGATTAGGGTAATGTAAATTTGTAAATAGTGTAAAATAAATACATAGATATATGGTAGTTATGATGTATCCCGAATATGTAGTGGACATGTATGCAATGTATCTATAAATGTTAGGGTGATATGAAATATGAGTTTTGATGTGATATAATGAAATGATAGTTGGTCGAACATTTATGTGAATATGTTCCCTATTTAATATGATTATGACAGATAGATATGAATGAGTTTCGATAGACTCAAACTCATCAAAGTCAGGAATATTATAAGAGAATGTTTAGAAAAAGTTATGCCCAGGTCGCGATGAGTTAAGCCACAGGTCATAACAAATATTTACAGAAGCTTTTAGCCATGACTAGTAAAGACCATTGGTCATAATAAGAAGCTCCAGAGCTATCAGGTCCCGATGAGTCCAAGCCATAGGATGCGACTAATGTATAAGTAGATCAGGTCAGGACAGAAGATGACTTATGGTCACGACTGAAGAACACAGAGCTGTCAAGTCATGACGAGTAAGTGGAAAAGGCTGCGACTAAAGTTTATAGAGAATATGAGTCACGACTAGCTAGTACTCAAGTCGTGACTAGAATGCACAGAGACCCAATGACAATAATAAAGATGCTACCCTTACTGAAGTTTATCAGTTAGAGGTTTAGCTTAGTATGCAGGCAAGCTAAATAGTATGATGCACTGAGATATAGAAGATCAGTTTAAGAAAATGTTCAGAAGTAGATCCTCCATGTGGTCACTAGGAGTTGATCTATGTTATAGAAGAGTTTGTTCAGTAGCACTTATTGAACAAAAAAATGAAAGTCAAATTAAGACTTGCCTAGAAATGAGCCTAGCATGTGGCTTAAGGTTAAAGACGTGATGGCTAATAGATAGAAAGTTCATGTTCCTAAAACAGAGGGATCCCATCATGAAGAGATAATAACCTAGCATACCTAGGGTAGAGCACACTAAAGAATAAAAGTAATGGTGCTAAATGATGAATGAGATCCATATAACCTAAATTAGTCAGGATCTAGAGCTAGACCAGAAAAGAACCATAGTATAGTCCTGAGTCGACTGAGACTGACAGACACAAAGAGTTTAGAGATAGTAGAGAGATACATAAGTTACTCCATATAAGATGGAGATTGATCCGCTCACCTGAGAAATCTTTCTCGAAGAGTTTACAAGAAGTATTCCTCTTAGTTAGATAGAGATGAGCGTTAAGCTAAGGGTTAAAGTAGAGAAAGATAAACCCTTTGATGAATACTTAGTCGAGTTCATCCACATGAACTGTGAAAGTCGAATGACTGAGAATTTAGTTCACGGATTAAATTATATGTTACAAATAAAGAGCTTTTCTCAGGTAGTTGTAGAAGTTTAATAGAGTGATAGATGTATGAAAAATAAGAAAAGAAGTTTATGATGTTTAGACAGAGAAAGGTAGCCACAATTAAAAAGATAAAGTGACTCCCCTATTCCTTATGTAAGAAAGAGTAATGAGGAATAAATTGTTAGAAGCTGACCAGACAATATGATAGATAGTCTAACAGATAATATGATAGAGGAAATAATGCTTTAAAGTTTACCTAGTTAATTGTTTAATTGCAAGGTGCGTATGAGGGATGGTTGAGCAAATTATGTGATATGGCTTATCTTGCCATAAGTTATGATGAGTAGTTGCATCTACTTATAGTTGTCATATGATGACATGCATGTTAGAGAATGCTTAAATGATTACATCTCTTTGCATATTATACATGTTCGAGTATGCTATGATAAATGAACACCCTCCTTTTGCATTACATACAGGGTAGAGTAGATATGATAAGAAAGTTTTAAAAGAAACTATTGCTCCCATACAATACAACATGCAATTAGATAATTCAATTTGGTAATGATAAATTAATAGAAAAGCAATAAATGAGATAAGAGATGAAGGCTAGTGGCAAATCTATAGGCATATGATTATAGTACTCAGAACATATCCCTTCAGTAGGGATAAGATACATGAATGATGTGCTATAAACATGAAATGAAATGAGACGCAGTTATGAAAGATGATGTAACTCTGAGAGGGAGCAACATCTATGCAATAGAAGTTAACATTTTTGCAATAAAGCTAGATTGCTCTTGCAATATAGTCATATTGCTCTTGAGATAAATCTAAGATAATAAACAGATTATGATGGATATGTGCATGGTAGAGCCTATGTAGCTCTCCATAGTAATGGACATAGTAAAGTTATGAAAGATGGGGATGATAGGAGAAGTTCCTGAGTGATAAAGGAAAAGAATAAAGTCCTAATAGATAATATTGGCTTCAGTGATCAATTTTGGAGAATTATCTCTTGAGTTAACAACTCTGTGAAAGTGGCTAACCTTATAACTTTCTTGATTAGTTTAGGTCTTCTAGAGATTAAAATATAGTACAACGGAATCACAAAAGATTCCAGAGGATTACAGTTAGATCCTAACATAGATCACAAAGAACAGAATTATAGGGTTGTAGTTATATCCTGAAGAGGCTTATGGTTGATCACAGTAGATCTTGAGGGTCGCAGTAGACCTAGCCTAGAGAAAGAAAGTAATGAGCCATAAGTACAATATTTCTTTATAAGGATGAATACCAAGGAAAAGGTTAAGGTATAGAAGCTTCACAAGTTGGTTAACTCATAATAGATAGAGTACCCATGATGTTAATTTCATATAGCCTTCTTACTATTAGGGACTGAACTAATAATCTTCGTACATGCAGCAGGAACTAAGTGATAAAAGTCAAAGTTATTAATATGGAGTACTAAGGATTTATGAGAATGTTTCATAAGATATGAGAAGGGGTTAAATAAAAATAAAGATATCCCTAAGATGAGATTACAGAGAATAAGAATGAGAGACAAATATATCTTCTAGATGGAGATAAAGAGATTAGAAGTCCAGATAGATCCAAGAGAGATAGTATAAGAAGGGTCTAAGATAGTAAAGTACCAGGGTTAGAGCTTGTTAGAACTAGTGCTTCAGATTTTTATCTGTATTTTCCAATTAAGCGTGCTCAGGCAATAGTAGCCTAATGATGGGTGACCCCTAGGAATAGATGAAAAGGGTGTAAATGCCACAAAAGTTTGGCATATACGCACAGAGTTATGTAAAATGATACAAAAAGATATGAAAAGTTAAAAAGGGTTATAAACAGTAAGAGACTATAACCCTTCTATCAAGTCCAAATGAAATATATTTGAAAGGAAATATTTAGGAGAGATTTCTTAAAAGCTAGCAAAATTATAAGTTAAAGAGAATGTTTAACTTATGGTATCTCAGAATACGTTATGACAAAGCAAGATAGACCATGATATAACCAGATATGCCATGATACGACATGAAAAGTACATAATGAGATACGTTATGAGAAATATGTAATGTGATACATAATGAGAAATATGTATCAAGAAGTACAATATGAAGTGGCTTCATAGCTAGCTTTGTAAACAGATAGAGAGGCTCCCTTTTTGAAAGGGATAAGATGTTTAAATGTTATGTTATAGATGAAATAGCAAGTGAGAGCTTTCACTCCTTACATGAAATGCAAGGCATTATGTTATATTTGTAAAATATGCTAAAGCTCCAAATATTATAGCAGTACAAGCTCCATATGATAGAGATGAGCAAGCTCCGAGTGTTAGAGCTGTGCATATTAAGAAAAGGAACTCTTGAGCTCCGATGTTAGAGCTTTGCATTCATGGGCAGGTATGTGGTCCTACAACATGTTGGCTAGGCATTATGCATGTTAGAATATGTGCTCCTATCTAGCAGTGAAGTAAAGAAAGAAAGAATAATGACATAAGTCCTCTCTCTGTATTATGATGAGTCATTAAAGATGAAAAGAAGAAAAGAAGTACGATGATACAAAAATGAGATATAAAGCTTTGAGGATGTTAAGAAAATTTTGCTAGATACTTAGAGAAATAATAAGAGATACGTGTTAAAGGTATGACAAGTAGTTGACAGAAACTCTAGAATACAACAATATTTAAGAGAGCTTGATATGAAATAAGTCTCGTATGGTGAGAAGTCCATATGCAAATAGATGCATAGCAAATAAGCAAGTAATAGAATGAAGGAGAGTTCAACTCTGATTGAGTTGATTCAGAACAGAAGAATGATATAGCAAAGACATGAAGATCTGCAGATACAGAAAGTACTTCGCTAAGATATCAAGATAAAAGATAAGAGATAAATACCCCAGTCCTTAGTTATAAAGTGAGAAAAGAATATCTATCCAAGATTATTGACTAAGGTGCTAAGTAAATTTTAAAGACAAAATTTATTTTTAGGGGGTAGAAATGTCACATCCTACTTTTTCCCTATCTATATAATATTGATAGTGGAAAAAGGTTTCAAAATAATTGTGATGATGAATAGAAAAGAAAAATAATGATTAGACAAAGGTATAAAAATGAGGGATTAAAATAAAAAGTTTAGAAGTTCTATAGTGAAAAATGAAAGTATAGATAAACTTTGGGGCATTAAGTGTAATTATAAAAACTTGAGGGCTAAAGTGTAATTTTCAAAAGTTTAAGGGAAAAACGATAATTATGAGAAAGTTGAGCCAGAAAAGGCCAAAAAATGCCCAGAAATAGATTAGTCACAAATTTTCCTAGTAAATAGAAAAAATTATTCTGATCGGAGAATTTTAATATGAGGTCCCGAAAAATTGATATTAATTTTTAAGAAATGAAAATTAATACAGTATCCTCTGGACCTTAGAATCAGATGAAACTTGGCAGTAAATTCCTATAATTAATATAAGAATTTTGAAAACTGAAAGACCTTAAAAAGGAGTTATGTAGAATATATTTTAGAATTTACAGTGGATTAAAACACCCTATAAATATGTTTCGGGGAAATTTCTCGTGAGTTCAACCTATGAAGGCAGTGGACCATGTAGAGGCCCCAAAATGGCATCTTATAGGATCAATAATATTTTTAAATAAGCATGTAGGCTAGGGCTAATAAGGATCGAGAAAAATATAAAATTATGAAAATGCCATTGAGTATGCCACTGTGGTGTGTCATTAAGTCAGAGTTAGACGAACGGCATTTTTGTCATTTGACTAAGGTTAGACAGTCAAGGAGAGTCCCCAAAATAGTTGAGCAAGCTTAGGAAATACTCTGATGAGGTGTGAAAAGACGATAATACCTTTTGAGAAATTAAAGTGAAATCTGACCCCAATAAAGGGTCTTAAAGAAATCTAGAGAATTTTTATCAGGACTTCTGGGTCTCAGAAAAATTATGAGACTTTGTAGTAGAGTTATTTTATATTATAATGAATTTTTAAAAATGTTTGAACCCTTAAAATATGTGTCTAGCATTTATTTCAAAATTAGGATATTTTCAGGATATCGGTATAAGGAAAGTGCCTTGGGATTTGTGCCAATTAGTTATTGGATACAAGGAAGGCCTAGGGCAATCCAAAATTTTGTCCTAGGGAAGCCCAATAAGTCCCAAAAGTTTTCCTAGAGCCCAAGTCTAATAATGAATAATTTTTAAATTTTTGAAAAAGAAAAGAAAAAGGAATAAAGTAAGAATTAGGGTTTGCACATGGTGGGACTCACAAGACCTGACACATGGCATCGAAGAAAAGGGGGAGGAGAAGTTTTTTTCATGTGACCTTATCTCAAGTTGGCTTGGTGAGTAAGTTTAATGTGAGAGCAATTATGAGCCATTAGATCAAATAGTGCACAAAGTGATCTTGGCCCTTCATTTTCCATGGAATTTTTCTATAAATACCTCAACTATTTCTGGTCAAAACCATGGCATGAGAACCCCTCTTGGAAAATGGAAACTCAAGCCAAGACAAAGAAGATTCAACTTACCAAATTTTAAGCAAGCTAGAGATTAAAGGTAAGCAATCTATCCTAGCTTATTTCCCTTTGATTTGGGATCTTGAACTTATGGTTTTTATGGAAGAAAGCTGAGTAAGGTGTTTATGATGCCCAAAACCCTATATGAAAGGAGAAAGAAGAAATTAAAGTTAGAGTTATATGATTGAAGCTTAAACAAGCTACTTAAGGGATTGGTTGTTGAATCAAGTTGATATTCTTCACTTTACCATGGTTGAACCATTTCACTTTGCACTATTCATGATGGAAGAAAATGGAATTTCAATGATCTAATGCTTCCATTGAATTTATAAGATGATTTTGTGTGGGATTGGATAGGTTTTGAACCTTGGAAGCATTATAATTGAAAGTTATAATTCTTGGAATTCTTATCTATTACTGTTCACTCGACATGATTTTGGTGATTCCAATGGTTTTAAAATGAAAAGTTGTGTGGGATAAAGTGGAGAAACAAGTATGGGAAGCATTGAAATCAAAATGAGATTTTTTGGAAGAATTATGCATGTTTTTCAAATATATCTAGAATAGTGCATAGGAGCTAGAATTTCATGATTCTAAGCACATAAATGGATTCAAAAGATGAAATTGTGTGGGGTAAAGTCAAGACATCAATTTATTCAAAGGCCAAGTCTATTAGTTAAGATTAAGAAAAGTTAATATAGTTAAATGAGCTCAATGTTCAAGAGAAAGTTAGATTGTAATGGATGGATGATTATGTGATATTAGGATTTGATTGTAGACTCTAAAGAGGAAGCCACACATCAAGAAGAAGTAAGAAGAAAGAGGCAAAGAAAAGCTAAAGTGAAAGAAAGTCAAGTATATGTGGTAGTAAACTTATCATAGACTTGTATGTATTGAATGTTATGCTTGATTGTGCTATGGCTTTGTTGAATTGTGTTGATGTGTATATGATTGAAGCTCTATTTCTATGATTATTTTAGCCAAGTGTATTTCATATGTTACATGGAAGCATACGCATTACATAATATTAACACTTTCACAATGCTACTGAGATTTCCCTATAAATCTAACCCCTCTATATAATCCCAATCTAACAGGTTTATTAATTATGAAAGAGGATGAACAAGCATGAAGATAAGTTAGGGATTGGATAATATAAATGTTATACGATGAATGCATAAATTGTTGCAAGTAATGATGTTATATGACAAGTTTGAGCCACAATGCTCATGATGTAATGAAAAATAGCAAATGATGAGATCATGTATGAAATTTTAGAGATATTTAGTTAACATGCCAAGCTTCATTTTGACTCTAAGAACATCTTATTTTGATGTCTGTACAAAGAGAAGAAATTTTCCAAATTAAGGGACCATAATCTGTTTTTAGAATTTTTGACCAAATGAACAATAATATTTGACGAATAATCTGTATTAATTGACTAAGCATTTGGTCTGGAAATTATTTTTCCCTTAAAATTCAAGATGTTATCTTCACATACCTTTTTAAAGCATATCATTTTAATTTTTCTAGAATTAATTATGATTTTCCAAATTTTATCTCTTAATCTAGAATCCCATATGAACAGTAACTCGAGAGTAAAAATTTCAAATTTAGCTAATAGACTTCCAAGGTCTTGTAAGCGGTTCTAAATGCTACTGGATGGTCCCTAAGACATATGAAAGTAAGGATATTTCAATTTAGTACTAGAGCATAAATTTTTGGCGTAATATAAGATAGTCCCTAGACCCTAACTCTAAGTAGTAAGTACTTTGTTAAGTTAGGGTATTTATTGGAATATTTAGTATTGCTTATTTAAGTAATTCATACAGAAGTAAATATGAAATTTCATAAAGTTAAGTCAGAGCCATCAGTTAATAAGGGAGACCCCCAGTCGATAATAATATATGAAGATGATGTACATCCAGACTATGATCCTCCTTCAGACAGTGAAGAGAGTTCAATGGTAGTATAGAGGATTAATCGGGAAGATCTATAGTAAAATATCCCATAGATGTTTCTGTAGATTCAAACCTGCAGTCTGGAGGTTATGTAGAGATTCTGTATGAAGTTGTGCAAGTACCAAATGATGTTGAGTCTAGTGACTCTATACAATGAGTTTGTTGGAGTGCCCTCTAACCATTGATGTAACCTTTATTCCTCCAATGAAAGGACATATTATGGCTAAGGAAGCTGAGTACTGGTACTTGATTATAGGTAAACCCGATATTATTCCTCCTCCACCAGAGTTTGAGGAAAAATTTAATATGAGTAACCTACAGTAGTCCCTTAATCCAGAGATCCAATTAGAGAGTACGATAGTCCCATCCTATTCTCGCAGTCCAGGAATATATGACTTTACAGATAAAGATCGATGTGACACTTCTGGTCCTATACAACCCCATCCTTCTTTCTTAAAAATAGAAAATGTTGACTATATCAGTCTCAAGAAAGATGTGGAAAGTGAATTTCCTCAATGCCATAGTAGGGATGATAAACAGATATACAATAGAGGGCATTGACTTGAATTAGGTTTACATTCTAGAAGATTGGCATAAGATAATAGTGTTCCAGATATTACCATATACTCCTATATGGCGTGTAGAGGTAAGTGAGCTTTTGGCGAATGATCCACCAACTGATATACATGGATGGCATTTCTGTATGCAAAAGTTTTTGCAGTTCACTATCCCTTAGAAAAGAATGTAAAAAGAGATTAGGGGTAATGTAAAATTTGTAAATAGTGTAAAGTAAAGTAATTACATAAATGCATGATAGTTATGATGTACCCCGAATATCCAATAGACATGTATGTAATGTATATACAAACGTTATGGTGATATGAAATATGTGTTTTGATGTGGTATAATGAAATGATAGTAGGTTGAACATCTATAAGAATATGTTCCCTATTTAATCTGATTATGATAGATACATATGAATGAGTTTTAATTGACTCGAGCTCAACAAAGTTAAGAATAAGAATCGACTATTGCTAGAGTGAAGACTGGACAAACAACATTATAAGAGAATGTTCAAAGAAAGCTATGTCCAGGCCACGACTGAAGGTGCTTAAGTCATGACTAATAGTCACAGAGAAGTAAAGTTGCGACAAGTTAAGACATGAGTCACGAAAAATATTCACAGAGGTGTTTTGGTCGTGACGAGTAAAGACCATTGGCTACGATAGAAAGTCATAGAACTTTCAGTTCGTAATAAGCAAGAGTCAGATAAAGTAATAAAGGGCACAGAGCTGTCAAGTCATGATGAGTAGATTGAGATGGTTGCGACTAAAGTTTAAAGAGAATATGAGTCACGACTAGGATGCACAAAGACCTGATGACAAGAATAAAGATGCCAACCTCACTGAAGTTTATCAGTTAGAGGTTTAGCATAGTGTGCAAGCAAGCCAAATAGTACGAGGCACTGACATATAGAAGATCAATTTAAGAAAATGTTCAAAAGTATATCCTCTATATGATCACCAGGAGTTGATCTATGTTACAAAAGATTTATTCAGCTAGTATTTACTGAACAAAATAATAAGAAGCTAGAATAAGACTTGCCTAATAATGAGCCTAATACATGGCTTAAGGTTAGAGACGTGATGGTTAATAGATAAAAAGTTAAAGTTCCCATAATAGAGGGATACCATCATGAAGAGACAGTAACCTAGCAGACCTAGGATAGAGCACCCTAGAGAACAAAAGTAATAGTACTAGATGATAAATGAGATCCAAGTGACTTAAGTTATTCAAAGTCAAGAGACAGATCAGAAAGGAACATTAGTCTGGTCAAGAGCAGATTGGGACTAATATACAAATAGAAAGAGTCAAGAGATAGTGAAGAGATACATAAGTTACTCCTTAAAGATGTAGACTGATCCACTCACCAGAGAAGTTTTTCTTCAGTAGATTAATGAGAAGCATTCCTCCCAGTTAGATAGAGATGAGTGTGAGGCTAAGGGTTAAAGCAAGGAAAGAGAAACCCTTTAATGAATACTTAGCCAAGTTCATCTACATTAGCAGTGAGGGTTGAATGACTGAGAAGTTAGTTCACGGATTGAATTCTGTGTTATAAAGAAAGAGTTTTTCTCAAGTAGTTGTAGAAGTTCAACAAAGCGGTAGATGTATGCAAGGTTAGGAAAAGAAGTTTATAATGTCTAAAGAGAGAAAGGTAGCCACAGTTTCAAAGATAAAGTGACTCCCTATTCCTTAGGTAAGAAAGAGTAATAAAGGGTTGAGTCTATACCTTAATAAAAGGGTAACGTGGCAACCTAAGTTAGATAAATAGTTATTTCGGGTTCTTGAATAAATTGTCAGATCCTGATCAGATAATGTATAGATAATTGGACAGATAATATGATAGAGGGATATAATACTTTAAAGTTTACCTAGTTAATTGTTTAATTGCAATATGAGTATGAGGGATGGTTAAGCAAATTATGTAATATAGCTTGTGTTGCCATAAGTTATGATGAGCAATTGTATCTCCTTGCAGTTGTCATGTGATGACATGCATGTTAGAGAATGCTTAAATTATTGCACTCCTTGCATATTATGCATGTTAGAGTATGCTTTGATGAATGAATACTCTCCTTTCGCATTTCATTAAGGGTAGAGTATATATGATGAGAAAATTATGTTGCTCCCATACCATACGACATGCAATTAAATAATTCAACTTGGTAATGATAAAGTAATAGAAAAGCAATAAATGAGGTTAGAGATGAAGGTTAGTAGCAAATATATAGACAAAAGATGAGATTACATAGATTAAGAATGAGAGACAAATAGATCTTCTATATGAAGATAAAGAGATTAGAAGGCTAGATAGACCTAAGAGAGATGGTATGAGAAGGGTATAAGATAGTAAAGTACTAGGGTTAAAGCTTGTTTGCACTAATACTTCATATTTTTATTAGCACTTTTCAGTTAAGGGTGCTCAAGCAAGAGTAATCCGATGATTGGTGACCCCTGGGAAGTGATAAAAAAGGGTGTAAATGCCACAGAAGTTAGGCATATATGCACGTAGTTATGTAAAATGATAGAAAGAGCTATGAAAAGTTAGAAAGGGTTATGAACAGTAAGAGACTAGAACCCTTATTTCAAGTCCAAATACAATGGATTTGAAAGGAAATATTTAGAAGAGTTTTCTTAAAAGCTGGCAAAGTTATAGGTTAAAGAGAATGTTAGAGTTATGGTATCTCATTATACATCATGATAAGGCAAGATAGACCATGATATAGCTAGATTTGGCTAGATATGCCATGATAAGGCATGAAACATACGTAATGAGATATGCTATGAGAAACATATAATGTGATACATAATGAGAAATATGTATTAAGAAGTACAATATGAAGTGGCTCTATAGCTAGCTTTGTAAATAGATAGAGAGGCTCCCTTTTTAAAAGGGGTAAAATGTTTGTATGTTATGTTACAGATAAAATAACAAGTGAGAGCTTTCCCTCCTTGCATGAAATGCTAGGCATTATGTTATATTTGTAAAATATGATAAAGCTCCAAATGTTAGAGCAGTGCAAGCTCCACGTGATAGAGCTGTGCAAGCTCCTAATGTTAGAGCTATGCATATTAAGAAAAGGAATGCTTGAGCTCTGATGTTAGAGCTTTGCAGTCATGGGCAGGTATGTAGTCCTACAACATTTGGCCAGGCATTATGCATGTTAGAGTGTGTGCTCTTACCTAGCAGTAAAGTAAAGAAATAAAGAATAATGACATAAGTCATTTCTCTGTATTATAAGAGCAATTGAAGGGTGATAAATTTTCTAAGGTAAAAGAAGTATGATGATACAAAAATGAGATATAAAGCTTTACAGATGTGAAGAAAATTTCGTTAGATACTCAGAGAAATAATAAGAGATATGTATTAAAGGTATGATAAGTAGTTGATGAAAACTCTAGAATAGAACAGTATTTGAGAGTTTTATATAAAAGAAAGGGATACTACTCACAAGTCTAGTATAGTAAGTCTATATGAAAATATCTACATAGCAAGTAATCAAGTAACAGAATGAAGTAGAGTTCAACTTGATTAATTGATTCAGAAAAGAAGAGTAATAACAACAAAGATATGAAGATCTACGGATATGAGAAATACTCCACCAGATGTCAAGATAGAAGATAAGAGATAGATACCCTAATCCTTAGTTATAAAGCAGGAAGGGATATAAAGAGGATGTATATCCAAGATACTTGACTAAGATACTAAGTAAATTTTGAGGACAAAATTTATTTTAAGGGGGTAGAAATGTCATATCTGACTTTTTCTTTATCTCTATAAGATTGATAAAGGAAAGAGATTTATAAAGGATTGTGATGATAAATAGAGAGGAAAAGTGATTATTAGACAAAGGTATAAAGAAAAGAGACTAAATTGAAAAATCTAAAAGTTCTTTGGTGTAAAAGTTAAAGTAGAAATAAACTTTGGGCCACTAAGTGTACTTATGAAAAGTTGAGGGCCTAAAGTATAATTTTAAAAGTTCAAGGGCAAAATGGTAATTATTAAAAGTTGAGCCAGAAAGGGCCCAAAAATGCCTGGAATCAGATTAGTCCCAAAATTTTCTAGTAAACAGAGAAAATTATTCTAATCAGTTTGATGCAAAACAGAATTTTAATTTGAGGTCCCGAAAAAAATATTAATTTATGAAGAAAGAAAAATTAATATAGTATCCTCTAGACCTTATAATTAGATAAAATTTGGCAATAAATTCTCATAATTAATATGAGAATTTATGAAACTGATAGAACTCAAAAAGGAGTTATGTAGAATTTATAATGGATTAAAATACCTGATAAATACGTTTCGGGGGAATTTCTCGGGAGTTAAGCCCATAAAGGTAGTGGACCATATATAAGGCCTAAAATGATGCCTTATAGGTCTAATAATATAATTAGATAAGTATGTGGGCTAAGGCTAATAAAGACCCAAAAAATATATAATTACGGAAATAACACTCAGTACGCCACTGTGTTGTGTCATAAAGTAAGAGATGGACAAAGGGCATTTTGGTTTTTTGAAAAGGTTAGACAGTTAAGGAGATTTCCCATAATAGTTCACCAAGGTTAGGGAATTCTCTGATAAGGTGTGAAAAGACGATAATGCCCTTGAGATGTTAAAGGGAATAAAGTGGAACGAAGGGGCATTTTGGTAATTTGCCAAGGGATCTAAATTAATTTAGACCCAGTACAAGATTGTTAATGGTAGAAAGAATTTGGATACTAGATTTGAGGTCAGAAAGCATATTATAGAATCTCAGAAATATTAGATTTAGAAAATAGTATAGTTTTTCAGAAATCAGACTAAGTCGGTACCCGATTGGACTAGAACTTTTCTAGATGCTTTCTCCCTTTGTAATTTCATCACATGGGCTATAAGGTGTCTTTTGATGATATCATGGATGATGTCATTATTGGAAATTGTGCCCTAGGGGCCAATCATTGTCTTATGAACATTATTGATTTATGAATTTATTAATTGTGTTATCATATTATTTGCATGTTTACTGTGATGACCATCCTTGGATAATTCATGATCTTATCCTAAATGTTCCTGGTCGGTCATCTATGTGGGAAAACAGATGAAATAAGACCAGTATGACTTTGAAGATGTATAGAGATATAAATCAAAGTCATAGGCACATGTAAGAGTACAAGGTGTTGGACTGACCCGCTATGAGAGAACTGCATGGGTAACGTCATAAACTTCTCTCATATACAAACCATGTCAATATGCCCTTTGACCTGAGATCATCATGGATTCCTACATGAAAAATGCTCAGGTTTGAGCTAGTCAAAAGTCACTTTTGACCGAGTGATCATAAAGACTATGTTCGGGCTTAGTGGTTTTTCATGCGGAGGAATGTGAATGGTCAAGATGGAATTTGTCCCTCACATTCGTAAAGAGATATTATTGGGCCCCTCGATGAGTGAGTCTAAGAAATGTATGGCCATATTATAATGGAAAGGTAGTTCCATTTCTATAGTCAGACTACTCAGGGATCAAGAAAGTAATGGTCAGGAATAGGAGGATGACATTATCCATGCCTCAACCATGACCAAAATATCACGTGACAGAAGGGACATGATATGGTTGTATAAAAGGTTACATCGTTTAACGATCCTCATATGATTTGGGTAGTCGTTATGTCTTGCTAGAGACCGCTTGCTACTTATGGGCCAGTATAACAAATGGCCCACTGCCAACTTCATATGGGCCTACAGGGTCACACACAAAATAGTCCAACACGAGCTATGATGTCCAGATTCAATGAATGGTCCAGGGTGGATGTATATATTTATTTATTTTTATATTCGTATATATATAAATTCATATATATATATTATATATATGAGATATATGAGATTTAATTTATAAGGATAAATTAAATCTCTATCACGTTTGAATTTGAAATTCAAATTGATAGGATATCTTATATAAGAGATATTTATAAGATTTAATTTATAAGGATAAATTAAATCCCTATCACATTTGAATTTGAAATTCAAATTGATATGATATCTCAAATTTGATTTATGAGAATAAATCAAATATAGTTCAGTCTCATCTTTATTTAAAGTTAAATAAATAGGTAATTAAATCTATGGGACGGATTTAATATTATTTATTTAATTAGTTTCTTATAAAATTATATAATATATGATATTGTATTAATTTTAGAATTAATATAAGATTAACTCCAAAATCCAATTCGGTAGAGAGGAAAAAACGCATAGTATGCTATATATCTAATTTTAGGAGCTGCATTTTAGATATACACATAGAACACAGAAAGGCCGAAGGGGAATCTGTAAAAGGTTTGCATATAAGAAACTACCGAAATAGAGACAGAGAGGACGAATTCTTGAGAAAGCCTTGGAGGGACAAGAGACGCTAGCACGTCATTCGTGGTTGGAACGCTGTTCGTGTGGATACCAGTAGAGGAAGCTGACCTGAGTCGTCGACTTCTTGTGGTCGAAAAAGGAGCACGAGCCGCGGAGAGAAGCTGTGAACGTCGTGACCAGAAGCTATGGAAGTAGCTGAGGAATACTGAGGGTAATGCTTCTTCCCACTTGACTTAAACACATACGGTAGATCCTAGCAAGGAATGGAAAAAATTTTAAATTAATTTCTGCTGCGTGTCTTCCAATTCCTTTCATTCATCTCATTGGTTCTTAGGGCAAGCTAATCCAAGATCAAGTATGAGCCATTAGATCAAATAGTGCACAAATTAATCTTGGCCATTCATTTTCCATTAGATTTCTCTATAAATACCCCCATATTTCTGATTCAAAACCATGAAGGAAGAACCCTTGGGGAGGCTATGTCAACATGAAAACTCAAGCCAAGATAAAGAAGAATCCAAAGTCCAAAGTTCAAGCTAGCAAGAGATTAAAGGTAAGCAATCTATCCTAGCTTACTTCCCCTAATTTTAGGGCTTGAACTTAGGGTTTTCATGGAAGAAAGTTGACTTTTCTCTAAGGTTTATATGGTGTCTGAAACCTTAGATGAAAATAGAATGAAGAAATTAAAGTTAGAGTTATGTGATTGAAGTTTAAACAAGCTAGTTAGGTGATTTGTTGTTGAATGAAGCTTATATTCTTGACTTTGCCATTGAAGATATATTTCAGTATGCACTGTTCATGATAGAAGGAGATGGAATTTCAATGATCTAATGCTTCCATTGAATTTATATGATGATTTTGTGTAGGATTGGATAGGTTTTGAACCTTGGAAGCATTAGAATTGAAAGTTATAATTCTTGGAATTCTTCTCTATTACTGTTCACTCGGCATGATTTTGATGATTCCAATGGTTTTAAAATGAAAATTTTTGTGCGATAAATTAGAAAAACAAGTATGGGAAACATTGGAATCAAAATGAGAATTTTTGGAAGAATTATTCATATTTTTCAAATCTGTCTAGAACAGTGCATAGGATGTAAAATTTAATGATTATAAGCTCATAAATGGATTCCAAAGATGAAATTGTGTGGGGTAAAGTCAAGACATCAATTGATTCAAAGGCCAAGTCCATTATTTAAGATTAAGGAAAGTTAATATAGTTAAATGAGCTCAATGTTCAAGATAAAGTTAGATTGAAAAGGATGGATGATTATGTGATGTTATGATTTGATTGTAGACTCCAAAGAGGCAGCCACACATCAAGAAGTAAGAAGAAAGAGGTAAAGCAAAGTCAAAGTAAAATGAAGTCAAGTATATCAGGTAGTAAACTTATCATAAACTTGTATGTATTGAATGTTATGCTTGATTGTGCTATGGCTTTGTTGAATTGTGTTGCATGTGTATATGATTAAAGCTCTATTTCTATGATTACTTTGGCCAATTGTATTTTATATGTTACATGGAAGCATGCACATTTCACAATGTTAACACTTTCACAAGCAAGCATAAGTATTTTCATTAAGGCATGCATTGTTTAGTACTGCTTGCTACTGAGATTTCCCTAGAAATCTCACCCCTCCATATAATCGCAATCTCACAAGTTTATTAATCATGAAAGAGGATGAAGAAGCATGAAGAGAAGTTAGGGATTGGATAATGTAAATGTTATACGATGAATGCATAAATTATTGCAAGTAATGATGTTATATGACAAGTTTGAGCCACAATGCTCATGATGTAACAAAAAATAGCAAATGATAAGATAAATGTATGAAATTTTAGAGGCATTTAGTTAACATTCCAATCTTCGTTTTGACTCCAAGAACGTCTTATTTTGATGTCTGTACAAAGAAAACAAATTTTCTAAAGTAAGGGACTATAATATGTTTTCTGAATTTTTGACCAAATGAACACTAATCTTTGACGAATAATCTGTATTAATTGACTAAACATGTTATCTTCACGTACCATTTTGAAGCACATAATTTTGATTTTTATAGAATTAATTATGATTTGCTAAAGTTTATCGCCAAATCTATAATACCTTATGAATAGTAACTCTAGAAGAGTAAAAATTATAGATTTAGCTAATGGACTTTCAAGGTCTTGTAAATGGTTTTAAATTCTATTGAATGGTCCCTAAGACGTACGAAAGTAAGGATATTTCAAGAAGCTTCTAGAAAAATTCTAGTCCAATATGGCACTAGCTCAGTTCGATTCCCCAAAAGCTAGACTATTTTCTGAATCTAATTTTTCCAAGATTCCATAATATGGTTTATAACCTTAAATCAAGTATCCAAATTATTCCTATCATTGACATTCTTGTACTGGGTCTAAACTCAATTACATATCCCTTAGCAAATGATTGAAATACCCTTGGTGCACTATCTTGCACTATATTAACCCTAAGGACATAATTGTCATTTTACACCACTTTACTTCTTATCAGGGCATATGCTGACTCTAATTAATTACTCCTGTATTTTCCTGGACATTTTTTACCTATCTAAATGACCAAAATGCCTTTCATTCACTAGGAAGTTGTAGGCAAAAAAGGAAGAGGTAATAGAGAGAATGAGTAAAGTAAAAAAGAAGCGTCTATAAGGAAGAGGGAAGAGAGAGAAAGAGAAAAGGAAGAAGGGTAATTTTATCCTTTCCCTAACATTTTGAAAGGATAGATTGGTACTTGTGACCAATATGTTCTTTTACAAATTCAGCTACCCTTTTTAAAATTATGAATTTCATAAGGTATTTTGTGGTCTTTTTCCCAAATTTAATCCTTGTTTTGTATAAGGATTTTCTTCTTTAGTCATTATGTGGATTGTCATTATGAATTCAATTATCCTCTTTAGTCCAAAAAGAAATTTCCTTAAAATTTCTAAGACAAACAATAACCTCTAACTATTTTTCTTCAATTTATCAAGAAAATAGTGGCCTTAAATCCTAAAAATTAACTTTTAACTTATTTAGGCTTCTTTTAAATATTAAAAAACTCTTCCATAGTTTTATAAATTCCAAAAATTCATATTCCATGATTTTTTTCAATTTTTCTTACTCCTGAAATAATTTTTATGATTATTTTTCTTAAATTTCCTATAAGTTTTATAACATCCCAAATTTTTCCTCTTCTATATAAGACTAATATAAGAAAGAGATCAAGAAGGGATTGGGATGATAATCAAAAGAAAAGATAATGGTTAAATAAGTTTTAAGTTAAAGAAAGAGATAAAGTATAAAGTTATTAAGCCAAAGGGATTAAATTACAAATAGTGAAAGTTCAGGGAATAAACTATACATAGTGAAGTTCAAAGACTAAATTGTAAATAGTGAAAAATTTAGGGACCTAAATGGAGTTTTGAGATTTTAGGTAGCAAATTAGAATTTCAAATCTTGGAGAAATGGACTAAAATAGAATTTGGCAATTTCAAGGACTAAAGTATAATTTTGCTAAATTTAGGGGAAAAAGTGTAGTTATAGAAAGTTGAGTTAGAAAAAGCACAAAAATGGCCACAAATGTTTAAGTCCCAAATTTTACTAGTAAATAGGGAATAGAATTTGGGTTAGGCATATCTATCAAAATTTTGATTGAAGGTTTCGATAAATTGATATTAATTTTTAAAATTTAGAAGTTAGTGCAGTATCTTCAGGGCCTGAGAATCAGATGAAATTTTATAGTAAATTCTTGTAATTAATATAAGAATTTATAAAACTAAAAAAAGTAAAAAAGATGTCCTATATAATTAATTATAAAATTTAAGGTAAAATCAAACGTCGATAAAGGATTTAGAAAAAATATATAGATTTTTTATCAGAATTTATGAGCCTAAGGGAAGTGCCTTAGGATTTGTGCCTTAGGATTTGTGCCAATTAGCAATTGGACACAAGAAGGGCCCAAGATGGCTCCAAGATGGAATGCCTAAAGTGACAAGGGTTGTCTTGGAGCATAAGTTACTCTTTCGATAATTTATGAATTTTCAAAAAAGAAAGAAATTAAAAAAAGTTCAAGGAAACTTCAATATCCATGTATGGTATATGAAGTGTCCCTTGTGGGACCCACATCTCTTCCACATGGTGCAAAGGGCAAAGAAGAAAGCATTATCACATGTTCTCCATTGCAATAAAATAATGTAAGAATTGGATTAAGCATGATAAAGGTTAATTAATAAAAAATCCAACTAATCAAGTTCAAGGTTAAGGCTGTGTAATAATTAAGGAAAGTTAAGATAATATTGTCCCAAGTGTTGGAAATTGTGCCCTAGGGGCCAATCATTGTCTTATGAACATTGTTGATTTATGACTTTATTAATTGTGTTATCATATTATTTACATGTTTACTGTGATGACCATCCTTGGATAACTCATGATCTTATCCTAAATGTCCCTAGTCGGTTATCTATGCAGGAGCAGAGATGAAATAAGACCAGTATGACTTTGAAGATGTATAGAGATATAAATCAAAGTCATAGGCACATGTAAGAGTACAAGGTGTTGGATCGACCCGCTATGAGAGAGCTGCATGGGTTAAGTCATAAGCTTCTCTCATATACAAACCATGTCAATATGACCTTTGACCTGAGATCATGATGGATTCCTACATGACAAACGCTCAGCTTTGACCTAGTCAAAAGTCACTTTTGACCGAGTGATCATAAAGACTATGTTGGGGCTTAGTGATTTTTTCGTGCGGAGGAATGTGAATGGTGAAGATGGAATTTGTCCCTCACATTCGTAGAGAGATATTATTAGGGCCCTCGATGAGTGAGTCTGAGAAATGTATGGTAATACTGTAATGGAAAGGTAGTTCCATTTCTATAGTCAGACTACTCGGGGATCGAGAAAGTAACAGTCAGGAATAGGATGATGACATTCTCCATGCCTCATCTATGACCAAAATATCGTGTGACAAAAGGGACATGATATGGTTGTATAAAAGGTTACCTCCTTCATCGATCCTCATATGATTTGGGTAGTCGTGATGTCTTGCTAGAGACCGCTTGCGACTTGTGAGTCAGTATAGCAAATGGCCTACTGCTAACTTCATATGGGCCTACAGGGTCACACACAAAATAGCCCAACACGAGCAATGATGTCCAGATTCATTAAATCTAAGACATGTCCAGATTCAATGAATGGTCCAGGGTGGATGTATATATTTATTTATATTTATATTCGTATATATATAAATTCATATATATATATTATATATAAGAGATATATGAGATTTAATTTATAAGGATAAATTTAATCTCTATCACGTTTGAATTTGAAATTCAAATTGATAGGATATCTCATATAAGAGATATTTACAAGATTTAATTTATAAGGATAAAATTAAATCTCTATCACGTTTGAATTTGAAATTCAAATTGATATGATATCTAAAATTTGATTTATGAGAATAAATCAAATGTAATTTCGTCTTATCTTTATTTTAAATTAAATAAATGGTTGAATTAAATATGTGGGACGGATTTAATACAAACACTATTTATTTAATTAGTTTCTTATCAAATTATACAATATATGATATTGTATTATTTCATAATGAATATAAGATTAATTCCAAAAAAAATCCAAGTCTGTGATAACACGCATAGCATCCTATATATCTGATATTTAGGAGCTACGATTGGGACAAAAAAAAAGGGTGAACGAGAATCCACAAAAGGTTTGCAGATAAGAAACTGCCAAAATAGAGATGGAGATGACGAATTCTTGAGTAAGCCCTGGAGGGACAGGAGGCGCTAGCACGTCGTTCGTGGTTGGAATGCTGTTCGTATGGATACCAGTAGAGGAAGCAGACTTGAGTTGTTGACTTCTTGTGATCGAAAAGAGATCATGAGCCGTGAAGAGAATCTGTGGACGTCGCAACCAGAAGCTGAGAAAGTCGCAACTGATACTAAGGGTAATACTTATTTCCACTTGACTTAAACACATATGGTAGATCCTGACAGGGAATGGAAAAAATTTTTAAGTTAAATTTTGCTGCGTGTCTTCCAATTCCTTACACTTTTGAGACTGAATCCTATTGATGTGGGTCTCTTCATTGATTGACTCTTAAAAAAATAATGATAATCTTCATTTACCTTTAGTATCCTCATTATCTTGTATTCAAATCCAAGTTATCCCATGATCAATGAAAATTACATTGAAGCCTTGGAATATCTCTTAGATTATCTTCTTTTCCAAATCCAATCATAAGATAATATCATAATTTAATACATGAAATCATTATCTATTATGCCATATATTAAATTAAATCACATATACAGCGACAATATATAAATCAAGATTAATTTATATATCTTGTGTGGAGATTTGAAATATTTGGGAAGAAATATTTCAAATCATGAATATAGGATACTAGATATATTTGAAATATTCAAAGTGGATATTAATTTGAATTTTGAAAGATGCACTTTGACTAATTCAAATATTAATATTATACTAATATATTAAAAAGGGATAAAATGATTCTCTCTAATTAGGATATCTAATTAGATAATAGTAATTCTGTTTTAATAAAAAAAATTATAGGCTCCTTTTGTAGGCTAGTGTGCCCAGCCATAATTAATTATTTTCCTCTTCTTGAAAATCACAAAAGATAAAACTACATTCATGCATATCAGTGCGATTAAGAACATAATAAAATTAGTAAAACTAAAAAATGATCTTTTTAGTTATTTAATTCATATAGTCAATTAAAGCACAAAATGAGTAAAACTTATATAATAATATCTATCAAACATGATAAATTTCCTCAAATAGATAAGAATCAATATAATAAAATAGGATTCATCAGCCATATACATAAAATGAGTAAAATTTTGATATCTTATAAACAAAAACTAATATTGTTTTAATTTTTCAAAAAATCTTGCAATTTTTTAAATATTAAATCTACAAAAAATTATAAAAAATTAAAAACAACACTATTTTTACCCATGTATCAAAATTTTACTAAATAACCAAACTTTTAGGTGCACATCAAACATTAAATACTCCAAATCCCTTTTTCTCTCACTATCCCTCTTCTCATCTCTGTCCTCATCCTCCTCCGCACCATCTATAATGACACTGGAGCTTTGACCTCATGGCTTCAAGAACTAAAGGCTGCCTTCATCTCCACGACATCGTCATCCCGTTCAATGAGAATTTCAACTATTAGACCTTCTGTGAGGTGTTACAGGTGGACTCCAAGAAGCAAGTCAATAACAAAAGGTGGTGCCTAGAGACAAATGAGCATAGGGTTTTGAGTGAGGAGACCCAAGATTTGTTAATAATGGCAGAGTTTGGTTAGCTTATAGAGGCAGTGGAGAAAGGATGATAGAAGACAAAGAAGAGTTAGGTGGTGGTGGATATGCAGTGAATGAGTCCATTGATAAAGGCTATAAAACTATTAAAAGGCAAAAAGAATATGAATGAAAAATTAGGGAAAAGACAATAAAAGACCATGTGAATTTGGAATGAATAATTATGGTATATGAATATTAAAATGATAGATTAGGCCAGAGGCCCAATTTGTCCTTTGTAAATTTGGGTGAAAAGACCAAATACCGCTGTAATGAAGCAGGAGAAAAAGCGGGATTTTTTGAACCAAGTCACTAATGACCTTGAGTGCCTAAGGGTAGTGCTACTATTGCTTATTGATATTGTGCATCCATGTACATGTATTAGGGAAGAAGAATTATAATAGTGAAAAATGCAAATGGATCCAATTTTGACATGCTAGATAGTGCCAGACTTCTTGTCTTCTGACTCTATAGTTGTTGGGTGGTTGCTACAGGTGGCTTCTCTGACACTCTATAGCTCACCTCATTATCTTCGTAGAGTGTCAGAGCTAATTACAACACCATCCAAGCTCAAATCTAACACATGCCTTGTCAGTGTCAAAGCTCACTATGCAGACCAAACATGGAGGAATTCATATTGTTGTATTATCAAGGTTGAACTTTGTATCCTTAATCAGTTAGTATGCATACCAGACATGCTATAACCTCAGTGTTTGTTGCCAATAGCTTGAAATTCCTTCTAAATGTTTAGTAGCAGTTAGTTGATATTATTGAACAAGTTGTAGTAGGTAGGTTATGATGCATATATGATATATTTGTAACTTTTGCAATGGATTTGAAAATTTCCTAAGACATTTACAACTAAAATTGTAAAATATTGCTTTCAGGTTTACAATTTCTTTAATGATATTTGCAACTCCTTTAATGAGATTTACAACTTTTCCTAAGACATTTACAACTGAAATTGCATTACAATTACTTTCAGGTTTGCAACTCTTCTAATGCCATTTGCAACTCATCTAATGAGATTTACAACTTTAATAATGGGATTTGACACTTTCCCTACGATATTTATAACTCTATAACAAAGTAATTACAATTGCTTTTGGGTTTTGCCACTACTGTAAAAAAGGCTTTCTAAATCGGTTGAAAATAGTATTCTTCATCGGACAATGACTGGTGTAGAAATGGACCGTTTAGAAACTATACAATTTTAAATCGAGCAGTTCACCGGTATAGAAAGAGTAGAATTTAGACCAGTCCCTTTTGAAATCAGGAGTAGAATTTGCTAATGTCTACAATGGTTGAACTGATCACTTTTGAACAGCTGCTGTAGATTAATGAATTGGTTACACCAGTTGTGTTTTCACCCGATGTAGATTAATGTGTTTTACACCGGTTATGTTTATACCCGGTGTAAATTAATGAATTTTCTACACCTTCCTATAAAGACAACCGGTGTAGATGTTGTCATGTTTATATATACTGTTTCTACTCCTATCGATATTGTTTTTGTCCAGTTTAAATGTATTTTGAAAAAATGACCTCTTTAATGTTTCATTAACCCCATCCCTTGAAGCTTCATCAATAAACTGCCTAAATATACAAACTCAAAGAGACAACAGCAAAGACAAAGTTCAAGATGGTAGAAACAGATCTTCAATTGCTTATTACATTATTCATTTAATAAAATTCAATAAAAAATACAATCATTTGAACAGAAAAATAAAAAATGTATTCTGGAAATGACAAATACTATTGAGAAGGAATGATTTGAATAAAAAACTCAGCCCAAATGTTGCACAAGTCCTCAATATCTTGTTCAGGAAATAGGTCGATTGATCAAACATCTGAAACATCAAATTAAAATAAAAATTAAAGGATTACTAGGATATATTAAATTGACCTGAAATATATGAAATCATTAAAAACACAATTTACCTCCTCAGTTAGGTCAGTATTATTTGACAATATGATATTGATCATGTGTCTAACCATGTATAAGCCGAACAAGTTGCTTTCTTTTGGTTGCCTTCGACTCTGTAATATAAACATGAATAAAATTATGTGTCATCAGCAAAAAACTATGTGGAGCATAAGACTTAATACTTTTATTACCTACGATGTGATCCATTTAAGGTCCCTTACCGAGTTGGCTTTCTTAAGACCCCTTGCAATTGCAAATATCCTTATAGCCCTATGACCAGAGTTATGAACTTAGTAATTTTTTTATTACAAAGATCATATTTAATTTATTACAAACACCATTGTTTTGTAAGGAAGAAAACTCACATGTTCATAATCTTCTTGGCATCAACCGATGCTTGTAGTGGAGGGAGAATAAGAAGAAAATTTTATAAGTTATGATCAATTCCTAATGATTGCTACAGAAAATAATTAAACAATAATGATTATTAGCATTAAGCAAATACAAACCTAGTATGAAAAAAATTGAAATATTATTATTCTTACTCCTGCATATATGGTGCGAAGAAACAATCAATATCGGTTTCACCAAGCCTCCTTGCAATGTACTGATGTATTAAAGATTGGGAGGTCCCTTTTGAATAAATTTGAAATAGGCATAGGAATACGAACTGACCTTGTTTTCCCTTTGAAATCAACTCAGCTTGCATGTACCTACAGTTAATGCAAATACGATGTTAGTTAATGCAAACACTCAGCTTGCATGAATTTTGAGAGCCTGTTCAATGGCTTTTGCTCCTTTTTCCTATAAGACTTGAAGTAGTTAATCCCCAATACATATAAAAGGAAGAAACATGGAAAACACAAGATTCCTTTTTCATAACATATTAACTCACCATAGCTTCTGAAGTAGTCAGAAGCCTAACAAATTCTTCCCGAGTAGCTTCTTCAATGAATTGATACTTGCTGCATGGAGAAGGATGATGTTGACCATCTTTGTCCCAGCCATGCATATACTGATGAGCTAGTTGTGTCTTGAATGCCCTCCAACGCTTAGCACAATAAGACAACATCTTCTTCTTCAAGACTTCATTGTTGGGAACATCGTAAGTGAGCTGCAATGATTTCTATTGAAAGCAAAGTTATCAACAAGTTGTGGTTTTTGGTATTGGTCTACATACAATATATAATAGGCAATTCTTATACCTAGATAGAGTCCCTAATTTGATTCTTCATGCGATTATCAACAGCATCCCAAGTCTATATGGCAATGTTAGTCTTGTTGTGTGTTAGGAGGCTGACATAACTCATGTATTTTGTCCTGTGTTCACCAATTGGGTTCCAATGTGTATCAAACTCAATCAGTAGTAATTTCCTTTCCATCCTATATTTCAAAATGTCTTTCAATCGCGCCGCACTTCTGCCTCTCCTTTGTTTAGAATCGCTTGAAGGATCGCTAGCCTCATTATGATTACCACTACCCCCATATTTCTATATACGGAATAACAAAAACAAACATAGTAAACAGAAAAGAACAATTGACAACAATGAAAGAAGTGCAAGATTTATCAATGGAAAGAAGAGCAAAAGCGTTTATTGCAGAAAACTACAAAATCTAGATTAAACGAACACGTAAAAGGCGAAGCACATACATGAGAAAATAAGTGTCCAGAACACATACATGACAAAGCATAATGAGATCGAGAACAGAGAATAATGACTAACCATAGCAAAGCAAGACGAAAACCATATAGGACGACGATTGGCGTAATGATAGATGACGTAAAAAATAAGACTGCATACAACCTGAGAAATGAGAAAGAAAGAAATGCGCCAAGCGGCGGGCTTCGATAAAGTATTTTCATTTAATACTTTTTACACCGGTTAACATTTAAATCCGGTGTAAAAATCATATTTTGAATATGAAACAACTAATACTTTGAAATTCAAAATAATTTTTACACCAAATAACGTGTGCAACTGGTGTAAAAAAGTTTTCATATCACTTTTTACGTCGGATAATATGTACAACCAGTTTAAATATTAGAGTTGTTTTTTCAAAACAACCCTTTATTAACCCATCACTTGTAAGTTACAACAAAATAATATATGGAATCAAAACAATATACTTGTGCTATTATTACATCAAAATAATATATGCAATCACATTCAAATCAATCAGAATCCATTTCTTCTTCTTTCAATTTTGGTAAACCTATTGAAAATAAAGGGGTCTCACAAATTGAATCATCAACGTCAATAACCTTTTTTCCTTGGAGAGCGATAGACCATCTTTTATTTACCAGATTAGTGATATAGAACACTTGATTTACTTGGTCTGCCATAATGAAAGGCTCATTCCTAAAACTTGTACTATTCAAATCGACCAATATAAATCCTAACTGATCCACTATAACACCGTTGTTTACATTAGCCCATTTGTATTTGAACATGGGAACTGTGAATTTGGTGTAGTCTAACTGCCAAATCTCCTCAACAACGCCATAATAGCTAATTTATGATTGTTGTCTTTTGAACCAGAGAAATGAATTGTAACACCTTAATTTCATACGTCTTAGGGACCATTTGGTAGAAATTAGAACCACTTATATGATCAATGAACTCAAATTACACAATCTAGAATTTCACTTTAACGAGTTACTGTTCATTTGGCAAAACTCCAAACAAGTGATTCAACTTCAAAAATTCATAACTAATTCTAGAAAAATTGAAATGAAGTGGTTCAAGTAGCTATATAAAGGCAACATAAGCCTTTTTAAAGGAAAAATATGAATCTGACCAAACTCCAGACCAATTAATACAGTATTAGCGTGGAAAATTACTGTTCATTTTGTCAGTTTCATAGTTTCCAGATTTGGTTCCCTAACCTAGAAAAATTCGCTCTTTGTACAAATATCGGAATGAGGCATTATTGGTACCAAAACGAAGTTCCACATGTCTATTATCATACTATAAAATCTCATACATTTATTCAAAGGTTAACTATTTTCCTAAGTCTCAACAAAACATAGCCAGAATTGAAATAAGTACTTAATACACACATTACATATTTTCATAAAAAGTCTCATACAACAAAGTATCTATGCAGCACAACTTCTTTATTATCCTTCTTGCTTCCATAAGATGGGCCTGCTGTAATGTTTGTATAATGGAAGGGGTGAGATTTCGGGGGAAATCTTAGTAGCAAATGAAAACTAACCAATGTATGTAACTCAATGCTTGATGTTATTATGTGTGTGCTTAATCATCATGCTTGCATAATGATATGTTTACATGCTTCCATGTTCCTTAAATTATAGCATAAGTCCATAATATAAAGAGAAACAGAGCATCATTCAATCATACATGCTTCACATCATCAAAGTAAACATCCAACACATAAAACATCCAAGCAAGCAAAGCATACAAGTTAGGTAAGTTTACTACCTCTTACTCCTTGCTTTTCCATATCCTTTTCCTTTACCTCTTGCTTCCTGCTTCTCCTTGAGGTGTGACTACCCTCTTTGAGAACACCAACCAAATTCTAACATAACAACATACTCATTACAATCTATTACTATCAAGTTCTAAACTTCCTAAACCAATAAGTCTTTATTTTTCTTTAATTTTGGTTAATTTCTTTGCCATTCGAATTAAATTGTTCCTTGAACATATCCCATAAAATTTACCCAAGGAATCCAAATATGAATTCAGAATTAACAAATTCCAACTCCTACTTGGTGAACTGGTCAGAATAGAACCGTGGCAACAAGGGTTCTTTTTCAAAAATCTCACTTTTGATTTTAATGCTTTCAACTCTTGTACCTTGGCTCAATCCTATACAATTTCGCCTTATGGACTCATTGGAAGCATCAAAATCAACTTTTTTGGTACTTTTCCAGCATATACCTAAAAGTCTCATAAAGTTGGAAAATTGAAAGTACACAATCAATTCAAGCAATAACCAACAATCTAAGCTTGTGTAAGTCTCAATTTCATGTCTCTAACTTCAATTTCTTCTTTCTCCAATATTGTACAGTTCTAGACGGCATCACCACATAGGGAATATCTCACTTTTCTTCCATTAGAATCCCAAGATCAAGCTCTTGAATTGAAGGAAACTAAGTTAGGATATATTACTTACCTTAGTTCCTAGCTAACTTGACTTGGGTAGCATGGATTTCCTCTTGTCTTTGCTTGTTTCTCACTTAGGCAGTACCTCCCTATTCCTTCTATAACTTGACATAAATGTGAAGGAAAATGGAGAGTATTTATAGACTTAAAGCAAGGCAAATGGATGGCTAGGATTGCTTTGATTACTATTTAATCCAATGGTCTAAAATCCACCTTGCACTTTATCTTGCCTACCAAGTTTTGATGACATCATGGCTTACATCTCCAAGACACCTTTCATGCTAGGTGGCACTATGGTGGGGCCCTTGGGACACCTCAATTGCTGACTCAGCGCTTCCAAAGAATTCTATAATCTTATCTCATAATAAACAACTGAGATTGTGCCACGTGTCTTTAGCTTTTTCTTAAGTTCTCTTCTTTCCTTAGATTAGTGCCATATGGCATCTTAATGGGTCCCATGAGGATACATTTCATGTCACCTCATGGCTTTTGGGTAAATCAAAAGCTTTATATGATCAATTCCCCAGTTATAACTTCAATCGGGTAATTATACTTTACTGAAAATCACTAAAATATTATTTTAACTCCAGTTAGACCCACATAATCCTTGGGCTACATTTTTGTACTTCTTGGAATGTCATATTGGGTCTCTAATCAAAATCTAGTACTCAGATGACTCAATTCTTAAGAAACTTCCCTCGGCAATTTACCAAAATGCCCATGGTTCCTTTTTATTTACTTTAATGATTCTGGGGCATTATTGTCTTTTCACATTTCAATAGAATATTTCTTGACTCAGGTCAACTATTCCTATAGCTCTCTTTGACCTTTTGTCTTGGGTAAAATGAATAAAATGTCCTTCACTCATTTTCTAATTATTTTTATAATACATGGGCATTTTCATCATTTTGCACATTTTCTGAATATTTTTGGACACTGACCCCTTTAACTGTTGAACTAATATCATGGGTCTGGGCCTTAGTTGGCCTCATCATGGGCCTCTTGTGATGTCATTTGGGCTCATTCAGTTCTAGCTTGCGTACTGCTTAAGTTTCATAATCAGATATTGGGTATCCATAAGCTCCTGTCAAAATTTACTAAAATGTGAATAACTTTTTCTACAAAACTCCTTTCGTGGTTCTGTCAGTTCCCTATCCTCTGGCTTCATAGGACGCACCTTCCTATAACTTCTTATTTATATATGAGGCCTAGAAGGTCTAATAAAACTTTAGATAACTTTTAGACTATCAGATAAATATCAGCTATCTGGAACTCTAATAAAATTTATGTATTAGGTTAAATTAACTAACACAATTTTCTATCTACTAATAAAGTTTGGAACTAAAATGCTTTCGGGTAGTTCTAAGCCTTTTATGGCTCAACCTTCTGTAATTACCATTTTGCCCTTGTACTCTTGAAATTTACACTTTAGTCCCTCAACTTTTCATAATTACAATTAATGGTCTATAACTTGTACCTACTTTCGTTTTTTGCCTTAGGACCTTTCTAATTTACATTTAAGTCATTGAACTTTCTTTAATTGCAATTTAGTCCCTATACTTTCTCTAAATTGCAATTTATCCCCTTATCTCTTTCTTTGGATTAAAACTTATCTTAATCATTATCTTTTATTCTGATTAACATCCTAATCCCTTCATAACGTCTTTCCTCTATCAATATTATATAGATAGGGAAAATTTGGGATGTTACATGCATAACTTCAGCCACTAACATAACACCACTATTATGCACACCACTTTTATCATTTAGGGACTTATTATAAAAGGAATACCCATTGATGTCAAATGAATTCTAACATATCAGATTAAATTCAGGACCATATGCCAACCATCTAACTGAATCAAATACACAATCATCATTTTCAACCTTCTATTTGAACCAATGTAAAAAAGATTTGTTGTGTTCTCTAATCAACATTTGCTCTTTCATTCTATTATTTTGTTTTTGGACAAGCTCTTTATGATCAGCTATATAGTTTTAAACTCCATCAATGTTATTCAAGATGTGTAAGTGTATTTATTGTAATTCATTATGATCAACACTTGTCATATCCTAATTTTTTCCTATTTATATAATACTGATAGTAGAAAGAGACTTGGAAAAGAGTATGACGAAGATCAAAAGAAATAATAAAGGTTAGATGATTCTTTAAGGAAGAGAAGGACTAAAATGAAAAGTAGAAAATGTCAAAGGCAAAAAATGAAAGTAGAAACAAAAGTTGGGCCCTTAAGTGTAATTTTCAAATGTTAAGGGACTTAAATGCAAATAACTAAAAGTTCAAGGGCCAAAGTGCAGTTATTCAAAAGTTCAGGGACCTAAATGTAAATATAGAAAAGTTGAGCCAAAATAGGCCAAAAATGCCCAGAATAATATCAGACCCAAATTTTACTAGTAGATAGACAAAATTATTCTTGTCAGTTTAACGAAACACAGAATTTTGATTTGAGGTCCCGATTAATTGATATAAATTTATGAAGTCAGAAGAATTATTACAGTATTTTTCAGACATCAGAATCATATGAGACATTACTGGAAATTCCTATATTTAATATAAGAATTTATAAAATTGACAGAGTCAGAAAAGGAATCCTGTAGAAGCTTTACGGGATTTTACGGAGAAATAAAATACCCGATAAATAGGATCGGGTGAAATTTATTGGGATTTGTGCCATAAAGGTAATGAGGCCAATGAGCCCATACCAAGGCCCAAATGGTGCCATCATGAGCCCAATAAAGTAATGAGATAGTTAAGTGGGCCAGAGGCCAGAGCAGTCCAGGAAAAGTGTGAAATTATGAAAATGCCCCTATATGTTCATAACATACCAGTGATGGATAAAGGGCCTTCTGGTCATTCTAGATAGGCTAAAAATGTGTAAGATGGTATAAAGATGATTAATTAAAGACACTAAATACTCAAATGATGTTTGAAAAGATGATAATGCCCTTTGGGAAGTTAAAGTAAAATTGGACACTGATAAAGGGTTAAAGGAAATGTAGGGAATTTTTATCAGGACTTATGGGCCTCATAAAATTATGAGACTTTACAGGAAATTCATTTTATATTAGAATGGATTTCTAAAAATGTTATAACCATTTAACAAGGTGTCTAACATTTATTTCAAAATTAGGATATTTTAAGAATATCGGTATAAGGAAAGTACCTTAAGATTTTTGCCAATTAGCTATTGGATCCAAGGAAGGCCTATGGCAGCCCAAAATTTCGTCCTAGGGTAGCCCAATAAGTCCCAAGAATTGTCTTGAAGCCCAAGTACAATAATGAATAATTTATGAATTTTTGAAAAGAAAAAAAGGGGATAAAGTGAAAATTATGGTTTGCACATGGTGGGACCCACACACCCACACACTTGGCATCCAAGACAAGGGGGAGGAGAAGATTTTTGTCATGTGAATTTATCTCAAGTTGGCTTGGAGAGTAAGCTTGAGGTAAGAACAAATATGAGCCATTAGATCAAATAGTGTACAAAGTGATCTTGGCCATTCAGTTTCCATAGAATTTTTTTATAAGTACCCCCTCAATTCTGAAGCAAACCATGAGCCATGAACCCTTGGGGAAACTCTTGCAAAATAGAAACTCAAGCCAAGACAAAGAAGAGTCAAGGTTCCAAAGTTCAAGCAAGCTAGAGATTAAAGGTAAGTAATCTCTCCTAGCTTATTTTCCTTTAATTTAGGAGCTTGAACTTAGGGTTTTGATGAGGGAAAAGTTGAGTTTTCTCTAAGGGGAGTTGCTTCCCAAAAACCTTAGATGAAAGCGAAAAGAAGAAATTAAAGTTAGAAGTGTATGAGTGAAGCTGAAACAAGCTAGTTAAGAGATTGGTTGTTGAATCAAGTTGATATTCTTGAGTTTGCCTGGTGTGCCCTATTTGGTATGCACTTTTCATGAGGGAAGGAAATTGAATTTCAATGATTTAATGCTTCCATTGAGTTTGTATGATGATTTTGTGTAGGATTGGAGAGGTTTTGAACCTTAGAAACATTAAAATATCAAGGTTGTAGTTTTTGAAATCCTTTATGGTACTGTTCACTCGCATGAACAGTGATTGGAATTTCATGATTTTGATGGTTCCAATGGTTTTAAAATGAAAAGTTGTGCGGGATAAAGTGGAGAAACAAGTATGGGAAGCATTAGAATCAAAATGAGAATTTTTGAAAGAATTGTATGCTTATGTTCAGTTCTGTACAGCAGGCCATGAAGGAGCTGAAATTGCATGATTCTAAGCTCATAAATGGATTCAAAAGATGAAATTGTGTAGGGTAAAGTCAAGACATCAATTGGTTCAAGAGCCAAGTGGATTAGTAAAAATTAAAGAAAGTTATGACAATAAAGAGTGTAACAAAGTTAGTCTTAAACATAGTTGGAGTTCATGAGTCCTAATGAGTTATGTGATTAATATGAATGTGTTTAGGACCATGAAACATCCAAGAACATGTTGGGAAGTGATTGACATAAAGGCTTCATGGTTGGGAAGCTAGGGAGCAAGTGCAAAAGATCAAGAGAAAAGCTTAAGTGCAAGGTAGTGAACTTACCTCTTTATGTGCTTGATGTGGTATGCTTATGTGTTTACAAGTATATGTTATTTGAATGATGTTGTGACATGATAAATGATGTTGAATGTATTGTGAATAACATGTTTTCATGGCCATGCACTTTATGTAAAATTATATAGCATGATGGCATGCCACTAATCAAAGAAAGTTAATGAAATTACATATCATGCATTAGCATCCATCTTGCATATTTAAGTGGTAATATTTGCTACTGAGATTCCCTAAAATCTCATTCTCCCATAACCAACCAATTTAGGTCAAGCATGATGGATAATGTATGCATGGAGAAGAGCTAAAGCATGGAAGAAGAAAAGTGAAATATTTAAGATGTTAGCATATGCTATTTCCATGTATGTCAAAGCCATGTAAAGTATCTATTTATATGATGAGATTGTATGAAAAAAATTATTGTACAACCCCATGATGTATATGAATTCATAAAAGGCAAAAGAGATGATTTATGTATGATAGAATAACTATTGAAAGTGAAAGAAAGGAATCTGAAAGGGTAAAACGTAGGTCCTAAAGCAGTTTTCTTGTGGCTTCAGTTTACCTAGCAAATGAAGGAATTATTTCACAAAATTTTATGAGCATGTAGGAAACATCCAGAGCTTTAAGTGCATAGGTATAACGTTTCATTGGGATATGTATATCAAGATAAATGAATTTTCAAAATAAGGGACCAGAACCTGTTTCCAGAGTTTTTGACCAAATGAACAGTAAACTTCAACGAATAAATTGTATCAATTCGCTAATCATTTGGTATGGAAATTATTTTTCCCTTAAAGTTCAAGATGTTATCTTCATGTATCTTTTTGAACCACTTCATTTCGAGTTTTCTAGAATTAATTATGATTTTTTGAAGTTCATTGTGTAATTTGGAATACCATATGAACAGTAACTCGTGAAAGAGTAAAATTCCAGATTTGGCTAATGGACTTCCAAGGTCTTGTAAGTGGTTCTAAATGCTACTGAATGGTCCCTAAGATGTATGAAAGTAAGGATGTTATAACACTCTTCACCGACATTCTGCGTTGACCCCCCTATTTGGCACAGGGTTTAGCGAGACCGGTAAGTTGTACTTTAGACAGTTAGTGTTGACAAAAATCTATAGCTTCTTCAAAAACATATTTTTCAACAATGGATGCCTCGGGCCCATTTGGATTCTTCATGTACCCTTTAAGGATATTCATGTATCTTTCAAATGGGTACATCCATCGTAAGTATATAGGGAGAGTAATTGTTGCATCAAGACATGACAATCATGAGACTTTTGGCCTACTAATTTTAAATCTTTCATCGACACAATCTTCTTAAGATTAGATGAGTACCCAAAGGGAACTTTGATTCCTTGCAAACATTCACAAATACTTGTTCTCTCATCCTTGGACAAAATATTATTCTCTTTAACACAATAACTCCCCTCACCATCTGCCCTTGGATGTAAATCCTCAAGCATTCCCATTTCTTGCAAATCTAATCTTGTCTTTAAAGCGTCTCTATAACTACCATGTAGGTTGAGAAGTGTTCCAACATTGTTGTCATACACATTTTTCTCCACATGCATGATTTCAATACAGTGCCTTACCTGAAGATGTTGCCAATATGGAATCTCAAAGAAGACAGATATTTTTTCCCATATATTTTTCTTGATTCTCTTGGTAGTTTTATCGAAAGAAACATTGACGTCTTTAACCTTTTCATAAACTTGTTCTCCAGTCAATAGATTTAGAGCATTTTCAAATTCTTGGCTACCAAATTTTTTTTTCTTCAGTTGACGATATGGGTGGCCTTGTCTTAGAAATCTCCTATAACCTAGGTAGACTGTCTTTCTTCCATGACGAAGTTGATAGTAGCAAGTCCCTTCCTCACAAATGGGACATGCTTTATGGCCCTTAACACTATATCCTGACAAATTTCTGTATGTAGGAAAGTCATTAATTGTACAAAAGATCATGGCCCGCATATTAAATACCTCCTTCTTAATAGCATAAAAAACATCCACGCCTTCCCAAAGCTTCCTTAAATCTTTGATCAAGGGCATTAGGTAAACGTCTATGTTATTTCCCTATTGTTTCAGTCTTGAGATCAACATAGACAACATTACATGCATCTCATACACAACAAGGGAGATAGGTTGTAAATCACCAAGAAGACGGGACATGAACTATGTATACTACTAAGGCTATCATAAGGGTTATGTCATCTATATTGAGTCCAAGCCTTAGGTTTCGTGGTTCCTTGCCGAACTCGGGAAATAAGCCATCAATCTTCTTCCATTGCAAAGAATCAGCTGGATGATGAAGCTTTCCATCACAAATCCTTTCAGTCGCATGCCAAAACATTTTTTTTTGCATAATCTTCATTAGCAAAAAACTGCTTAAACCTTGGTATAATTGGAAGATACCATAACATCTTTGTAGGAGACTTGTTTGATCTATACCTTAGTGTCTTACATATTAGACATTTCTCCTCATCTTCAAAATCTTTCTTGTATAGTATGCAATCATTTGGGCATGCATGAATCTTTTTATACTACATACCTACAGGACATATTATTTTCTTAGCATCATAGTAATGTTTGGGTAACACATTTTCTTCTAGAAACATGTCTTGCAACAACTCAAGCAATTATGAAAAACTTTTATCACTCTACTCCACCCATGCTATACTTTCACACTTACCAATCTCAACACGCATTCAACAGGTTGTATTTTTTGCACCCTGGGTATAGAGGTTTATCTATATCATTGCACATAGTACCATATGCATGTGACAGCATAAAAGCATTGTCTCCAACATCACGAATCATGTCCTCTACCCGATCATCAGTATCTATGTCATCATTAAAGGTCTATTCGAACTATTCAGATGCACTTGACCTTTCGACATTTTCACCATGCTATACCCATATTGTGTAACTCTTGCAAAACCCCTCACAAATTAGATGAGTGTACATATCTACAGGACTTTATTTCATCTCATTCAAATGACTCACACAAGGAAAATAAAACTTTCCATTGTCATCATCACCATTCTATTTAGAAAAATCCAAAAACTCCTTCACCCCCTCAGTATACTCAACACTTGTTTATTTAGCATTTATCCAACTATGATCCATATTTGTGGAAGACTAAAAAACTATAAAAATAGAAAATAATAAAACCTAACTTGCAACAATGAATCAAATGAAATAAGTAAATGATAGCAATGAATCCAGCACAAATAATGGCAAAAGTACAACCATTAATGCATAAATCTTCAGTTCTCGAGACAAGGAGTTCAAAACAAAACTCACTGGTTGTGAAGGGTCTAGAAGACTTAAACGCGCGAATAAGTGAAAATGACATATGAGAGGCATGAAGGGGCTTTCGATTAAATTAAAGGGTATTTCTTGAGCAAATCTATATCGGATAAAATGGGACACTGGTGTAGAGATAACTTTTTTCTAAATTGGACAATATATTCTACACTGATCACTTTTACACTAGTGTAAAATAATATAAATTGAACAACTCTACATCAGATGAAGTAGAAGACCAGTGTAGAAATAACTTGTTCTAAATCGGTCATTATATTCTACACCTGACATTGATATGTCCAGTTTCAAGTTGTTACATTTTTTTACAAAATAAAAGAATAACATAACATGTCATCAGAATAAGAAACTTCATTCATTCAGCTTTACTAATAACTTTACATCAAAAGTATGAAATTTCCAAACACAATATCTATAAGAATATATAATATATTCTCTCTTTTTGTCATTAAGTACCAAAAAGTAAAATAGGAGGGGCAGATAAAGGTTACAGGCTTTAACTCCTCATCAGACTCAGAGGTCTGGGATTCATCAGAGTCGGTAGGATTAACAGGATGATACAAGCTATCATGCTATTGATGGCAGCAAAATTCTGAGCGAAAAGCTTTAAAACTATCTTTCAATCTAGTAACTTTCTCATACATTCTTCCACTGAGTCCTCCAGAGCATTGAAGCGCATGATCAGTTCCTCAAGGTGCCCCATCAGAGTGACAACTAGGGGAGGAGGAGAAGGAACTACAGGGTAAGGGTAAGGATGTTTGTCTTCAAAATCATCTCTATTTCTTTTGTGTGGCAGAGAAGGAGATGTACGTGAGGAAGATGCCATTGGAGCATTTAGATAGAAGAAAATAAAATAAAATAGAGATAAAGTGATGAGACAAAAGTACCGATCATAGGAGTGGTATACATATGGTTGAGGAATAAGAACGATTTCAGAAAAGAATATCGAAGAATGCAATTAGGCATCTATCATAATGAGTATAAACGTTGGGAACCAAAGAAGTGAAATGAACGGCTTGAGAAGGTATAGAGAAAATAAGCGGGAAGGCATAGACAAGAAACTGAAGAGTCAAAATAGAAAGTATATTTAACACTGGTTATATATATATTACATCAGTTCAATGTAAATCCAATGTAAATATTTCATCTTATTTATAAAAATGCCACATTTCATTTGTTCTAAAAGCTTCTCCACAAGGTCTGAAGAAGTTAAAGAAAAGAAGTGGGAAAGCATAGACAGGAAACTGATTAGTCAGAATAGAAAGTATATTTAACACCGGTTAGATATATTTTATACTAGTTCAATGTAAATCCGGTGTAAATATTTCATCTTATTTACAAAAATATTACCTTTCATTTGTTCTAAAAGCTTCTCTGTAAGGTCTGAAGAAGTTAAAGAAAAGAAATGGGGAAGCATAGACAAGAAAATGAATAGTAAGAATATGACGCAGCTAATCTACACCTATTGATATTAGTATACAGCATAGTAATTATATTTTACACTAGTGACAGGTTAATCCGGTGTAACTATTCATCTTATTTACAAAAATGCCAACAATCATTTTTTTAAATTGTCTCTGCAAGGACTAGTTTAAAAATGGGGCTTTAAAAAGCATATTTTATACCAGTGTGCAACTCCTCTAATGGTATTTGTCACTCCTCTAATAGGATTTACAACTTCAATAATGGGATTTGTAACTTTCCCTTACAACTGAAATTGCAAGATATTGCTTTCATGTTTATAACTCCTACATTGGGATTTGTAATTCCTCTAATGGGATTTAAAACTTTCCCTAAGATATTTACAACTAAAATTGCATTGCAATTGCTTTTGGGTTTGCAACTCCTCTAATGATATTTGAAACTCGTTTAATAGGATTTGTAACTTCAACAATGGGATTTGTAGCTTTTCCTAAGACATTTACAACTTTAACGAAGTAATTTCAATTGTTTTCAGGTTTTACAACTCCTCTAATAGTATTTACAACTCCTCTAATGGGATTTGCAACTTTCTCTAATATCATATCCCAATTTTTAGGCTTAGAAGCCCAGTATATAGCCTGAAAAAGGGATGCTACCAGACCCTATTGAGCAGAGGTCTCAATAAATAGAGAAAATTATGATAATCAATTTGATGCAACACAAAGTTTTGATATGAGGTCCCGAAAGATTTATATTAATTTATGAATAGAAGAAAAATTAATATAGTATTCTCTAGACATCAGAATTAGATGAAATATGGCAATAAATTCCTATAATTAATATAAGAATTTCTGAAACTAACAGAGCTCAAAAACGAGTTCTGTAGAATTTACTACAGAATTTACAGTAGATTAAAAGACCAGATAAATAGGTTTCGGGGGAATTTCTTGGGAATTGAGCCCATGAAGATAGTGGATCATACAGAGGGTCCAGAATGGCACCTTATAGGCCCAATGATATTTTCAGATAAATATGTGGGCCAGGGCTAATAAAGACCAAGAAAAATGAAGAATTATGAAAATGCCACTGAAGGTATGCCACTGTGTTGTGTCATTGAGTTAGAGTCAGACGAAGGGCATTATGATCGTTTGACTAAGGTTAGATAGTTAAGAAAGGGTATCTGGATAGCTGACCAGGGTCAAGAGATACTCTGGTAAGGTATAGAAATATAACAGTGCTCCTATAAGTACTAAACAGGAACTAAGGGCATTTTGGTAATTTACTAAGGGTTTTCCTTGGGAACTGAGCCACCAGAGTGTTTGGGCTTGGTTAGAAACCCAAGATGATATTTAAAGGCCCAAAAACGTAGCCCAAGAGTAAAGTGGGCCCAAGAGGCATTAAAATAATGTTTTAGTGCTTTTTCAATAAAGTAAAGTGACCCGGTCCAAGATAGAACTGGGTAAAGTGATCTGGAATCATGAGAGGAAATAAATGGGGCCCACAATATGCCACATGGCATGATTATAGTAAAAGAGGAAAAGCAAAGGACACATGGCATGATTAGAGAAAAAGGAGAAAAAGTAAGAGGACACGTGGCACGATCTCGGCCGTCCATTCAGGGAAAAGACTCTAGAACGCTCTAGAAAGGCTGAGTCAGCTGGTGAGGTGTCCCAAGGGCCCCACATTTTGCCACATATACCCTTGAGGTGTCCTAGATGATGTCATGAGTGGTGAGTCATCAAGGAGGGTGATGTCATCATGATGATGCAGGCAAAGCTTCTTGAGGAAGCAAGCAATCTGGGCCATTCATCATGAATCAATCTAGACCATTCATTCCACCTGCACTCACCTATAAATAGGCCACTCCCCTCCCATTCCAAGGCACACCACGGATCTAGCAACAAAAGGAAGAGAAAGAAGAGGAAAAGAGAGAAAGAGAGAATGAAAGAAAGAAAGGAAAGAAAGGAAAGAAAGGAAGGAGTTCTGGTGGAGCCAGGAGCAGTCTGAGGAGCCGAGGGACTAGGCAAAGCTTCAGAATGAGGTAAGAAAGTTATCTAGTCTCTTCCCTAATAAATTAGAGGATTGCTCTTAGTGGTTACAATAGAGAAATATCTCTATTAATAAAAGTAGCTAAAGGTAGAGAGAAAGCCAGGGGAATGTTGGAATAAGGATATCACCCCTAGTTAAGCATGAGTTAAGTAGAGCTATGCTGATAGAATAATAATGAAGATATTATTATGCTATGTATAGGCTTTGACATATGAAGAGAAGGAATCTTAGAGCAAAGGCTAAAAGCTAGAGGAAGGCTATATGTCAGGTAGTAAACTTATTCTAAACTTGTATGCATTGAATGTTATGCTTGATATGCTATGGCTTTGTTGAATTGTGTTGAATATGTGCTTATGTATGAAGCTTTGTTCCTATGATTACTTTGGCCAATTGTATTTCATATGTAACATGGAAGCATGCACATTATGCAATGTCAACACTTTCACAAGCAAGCACAAGTATTCACATTAATGTATGCATTGTTTAATGCTGTTTGCTAGTGAGATTTCTGCAGAAATCTCACCCCTTCCATATCAATCCAATTACAACAGGTCTTCTCAAGATGGAGGAGATAAATAAGCATGAAGAGATGTTAATTGCTTAGCATGATTGATATGTGATCCATGTATGTATAATTGCTGGAAATTGTCACTGTAAACAGTAACTCGTGATGGAGGCAGTGACATTTGAGCTGTAATTATAAATAGTAAATGATTAAATAAATATATGATATTTTACCAGTAAATAGTAGACATTCCAATCTTCGATTTGATATATAGAACGTCTCATTTGGATGTCTACACATAAAGATATGATTTATCAAAATTGGGACCAGAATGCTGGAATCAGGGACAAGACGCTGGATGAACAGTGATTTCAGAACGTTGACCAACGTTGACCTGGTTAAGGCGTGGTCAATGAATCATATTTACCTGAAATATTATTATGTTAGCTTCGGGTAGCAATTTGAAGCACTCTATTCTGATTTTTATAGAATTAGTTATGATTTTTTGAAGTCAGGTCACTTCTCTGGAATTTGCACAGTGAACAGTACTCTCTAGAGAAAAATTCCATATTGAGTAATTTGACTTCAACAGCCTTGGAAGTGGTTCCAGATGCTACTGTTTGGTCCCTAAGACATAAGAAAAGGAGGATGTTATATCTAAGGCATTTATAACTCTAACAAAGTAATTGCAATTGCTTTTGGGTTTTGTAACTTCTTTAATGGTATTTGCAACTCCTCTAATGGGATTTACAACTTGAACAATGGGATTTGCAACTTTCCTTAAGACATTTACAACTAAAATTGCATGATATTGCTTTTTGGTTTGTAACTCCTCTAATAGGATTTGCATCTTTTCCTATGACCTTTACAACCAAAATTGCATTACAATTGCTTTTGGATTTGCAACTCCTCTAATGGGATTTGTAACTTCAATAATGGGATTTACAACTTTCCCTAAGGCATTTATAAATCTCAAATTACAAGATATAGCTTTCTGGTTTACAACTCTTGTAATGGGATTTGCAACTTTAACAATGGAATTTGTAACTTTCCTAAAAACATTTACATTTGAAATTGTAACTCATAAATAAGCATAACTTACTGCACAATTCCATTCGATGACATTCACCACTTTACTTATGGCATATACAAAAAAAAACCATCATGTCCATGATGGAAATTACATTACATATAATCAAATACATCAATGTATAGCACATGTCTACAACTAGCAATGAACCCTTGTATACAAAAAAACATCCTGCCCATGATAGCAATTATATTACATATAATCGAATTATAGCAATATATAACACACGTATACAACTAGCAATAGACCCTAGTATACAAAAAATCATCCTTCCCATGACAACAATTACTTAGCTTAATGGTTGTAGGTAATTCTTACTATAAATATTATGAGTCAAGCAGAAAGCAAGCGAGATCTCTTTCAGTAATGACTACTCTTTCCCACTTAATTTGATTGGGATAAAGATGAATGCCCTAATGCATAAATTAACTGACTGTAAGACACAAAAACTCCATCATTCACATTAACCATATCCATGCTTGTCTCATAAAAGCGTCAATTTGTTGATGGCTTCGAATATTGTCTGGGACTATAATGTAATCTTAGATTGCTCATGAAATATTCTTCCTTAACAGATTGGTTCTAGATTTTCACCCGCGTAACATCCTTACTTTTGTACATCTCAAGGACCATTTGGTAGCATTTAGAACCACTTATATGACCTTTGAAGTCCATTAGCTATATCTGGAATTTTTATACTTTTTGAGTCACTGTTCATATGGTATTCTAGATTGAAATTCAAAAATCATAATTAATTCTAGAAAAATTAAAATGAAGTGGTTCAAAAAGCTAGACGAAGATAACATCTTAAAATTTAAGGGAAAAATAAGTTCCTGACCAAATACTTAGTCAATCAATACATTTTAATTGTAAAAAATTACTGCTCATTTGTCAAAAATTCTGAAAACATATTATAGTCCCTATTTTGGAAAAATCATTCTCTTTGACATGTTAACTAAGTTTCTGTAAAATTTCATACATTTATTCCATCATTTACTATTTGTCATTACATCATAAATATTGTTGCTCAAACTTGTCATATAACATCATTACATATAATAATTCTTCATGTAACATTTTTACTATCCAATCCCTAACTTCTCTTCATGCTTCTTCATCTCCTTTCATTACTCATGAACCTGTTGGGATTGGGATTACATGGATGGGGTGAGATTTTTGACGAAATCTCAGTAGCAAATGGTATTAAACAATGCATTCATTAACATAAATACTTGTGCTTGCTTGTGAAAGTGCTAACATTATGTAACGTGCATGCTTCCATGTAACATATGAAATACAATTGTCCAAATTAACTTTAGCATACAAGTTTAGTATAAGTTTATTACCTCATATCTTGACTTCTTTTACTTTAACTTTGCCTTTTTCTTCTTAATTCTCCTTGATGTGTGTCTGCCCTCTTTTGAGTCCACAATCAAATCCTATTATCACATTATCATCCATTCATTACAATCTAACTTCTCTTGAATATTGAGCTTACTTAACTACATTAACTTCCCTTAATATTTACTAATTGACTTGGCCTTTGAATCAATTGATGTCTTAACTTTACCCTACACAATTTCACCTTTTGGATGCTGAGCTTAGAATCATGAAATTCCAATAACTATGCATTGTTCTGGATAGAATTGCAAAACATACATAATTCTTCCAAAAATATCATTTTGATTCCTATGCTTCCAATACTTGTTTCTTTTCTTTATCCCACACAACTTTTCATTTTAAAACCATTTGAAACATCAAAATCATGAACTTCCAATCAATGTTCATACAAGTAAACAGTAATAGAGAAGAATTATAAGAATTTCAACTTTAAATTCCAATGCTTCCAATGTTCAAAACCTATCCAATCCTACTCAAAATCATCATATATATTCCATATAAGCATTAGGTCATTAAAATTCCATCTCCTTCTATCATGAACAGTATAGCCGAAAGGTCTCATTCTTGGCAAAGTGAAGAATATCAACTTAATTCAACAACCAATCATCTAACTAGCTTGTTTAAGCTTCAATCACATAATTCTAACTTTAATTTCTTCTTTCTCCTTATATCTAGGGTTTTGGACAGCATATATATCCTAGAGAAATCTCAACTTTCTTCCATAGAAATCCTAAGATTAAGCCCCCAAATTAAAAAAAATAAGCTAGAATATATTACTTACTTTAATCCCTGGCTAGCTTGAACTTTGGTCCTTGAATTCTTCTTTGTCTTGGCTTGAAATTGCATTTGGGCAGCACCTCCCCAATGATTCCAAGAGCCATGGTCTTTTAGCATAAATGGGAGGTATTTAAGAAAAATCTCATGAAAAATGAAAGGCCAAGATTACTTTGTGCATTATGTGATCTAATGGTTCATATTTGCTCTTTGATTAAACTTTCCCTATAAGACAAAAGATGACATCATCTATGACATCATCAAGGGATACCTCATAGAAAATGTGGTAGAATTACAAGGGAAGGAAGCATCTAGAAAAAATCCAATCCAATCTAGTACCAGCTCAGTCTGATTTCCCAAAAACCAGACAATTTTCTAAATCTAATTTTTATGACATTCCATAATATGCTTTCTAATCTTAAATCCATTATTCAGATTCTTCCTACCATTAAAATTCTTGAACTAGGTCTAAATTTAATTACTGATCCCTAGTAACTTACCAAAATACCCCTTAGTTCTTATTTATTTACTTTAACATCTCTAGGGCATTATCGTATTTTCACTCGTCATAGTATTCCCTAACCTTGGTCAACTATCATGGGAACTCTCCTTCACTATCTAACCTTAGTCAAATACCAAAATACCCTTCATCTATCTCTTGCTCAATGGCACAACATAGTGGCATACATAATGTTATTTTCTTAATTATATATTTTCCCTAGTCTTTATTAGCCCTGACCCACACACTTATCTAAAAATATTATTAGGCCTATAAATTACTATTTTGGGCCTTCTACATGGTCCACTGCCTTTATGGGCTCAACTTCCAAGAAATTTTCCCGAAAAGCATTTATCAGGTATTTTAATACATTGTAAATTCCATTATAAATTCTACATAACTCCTTTTTGAGTTATGTCAGTTTAATAAATTCTCATTAATTATAAGAATTTACTGCCAAATTTCATCTGATTCTGAAGTTCAGAGATGTTGTAGTAATTTCCCTTTCTCCATAAATTTATATCAATTTATTGGGACCTCAAATCAAAATTATGTGTTTCGTTAAACTGATTAGAATAATTTTCTCTATTTATTGGGAAAATTTAGGACTAAAGTCATTCTAGGCATTTCATGCTCAACTTTCTCATACTTACTATTTTGCCCTTGAACTTTTAAAAATTACACTTTAGCCCCTCAAGTTTTCATAATTACACTTAATGGCCCAAAATTTATGTTTGCTTTCAATTTTCATCATGGAACTTTTAGACCTCTCAGTTTAGTCCCTCTTTTCTTCAAAATAACCATTATGCCTCCAGAGACATTCACTATTTATAATTTAGTCCTTGTACTTTCATTATTTGCAATTTAGTACCTGAATATCATCTGTATACTTTTGGGATATTTGTTCAATAGGATGTGGTAGCCTACCTATTTCAAGCTACATACTGGGCTTCTGGCCCAAACCTTTGTCTAATCATTATCTTTCTTGTCTATTCATCATCGTAATCCATTCCAAATATTTTTCCTCTTTCAGTCTTATACAAATGGGAAAAATTAGGATGTGGCATTTCTACCCCCTTAAAATAAATTTTGTCCTCAAAATTTACTTAGTACCTTAGTCAGTTATCTTGGATATATATCCCCTTTATATTCTTTTCAGCTTCATGACTAAAGATTAGGGTATCTATCTCTTATCTTCTATCTGACATCTTTTGGACTGCTTTCAATATCCATGGATCTTCAAATCTTTACTATCATTACTCTACTTTTCTGAATCAACTCAATCAGAGTTGAACTCTACTTTATTCTGTTACTTGCTTACTTGCTATACATCTATTCATTAATGAATAACTCATTATACTAGACTTGTGAGTAGTATCCATTTTTTTCATATCAAACTCTCTCAAATTCTACTATATTCTAGAGTTTTCCTTCAACTACTCATCATACTTTTTAGCGCATATCTCTTATTACTTATATGAGTATCTAGCAGAATTTTTTGAACATTCGCAAAGCTTTATCTCTCATTTTCGTATCATCATATTTCTTTTTCTTATAAATTATATCACTCTACTAGTTTCTCATATCATTTTTAATAATTCAACACAGTAGAGAGAGGACTTGTGCAATTATTCGTTCTTTACTTTATCGCTAAGTAGGAGCACATACTCTAACATGAATAATACTTAGCCAACATGTTGCAAGACTACATACCTACTCATGAATGCAAAGCTTAAACATCGGAGCTAAGTATTCATTTCCTTAATATGCATAGCTCTATCACATATAGCTTGCACTACTCTAACATTTGGAGCTTTAGCATATTTTACAAACATAACATAATGCCTTGCATTTCATGCAAGGAGTGAAAGCTCTTATTTTCTATTTCATTTGTAGAATAACATTCAAACATCTTATCCCTACCAAAAAGGAGCCTCTCTATGTATTTACAAAATTAGCTACAAAGCCTCTTCGTATTACACTTCTCAATACATATTTCTCATTATGTACCTTAATACATGTTTCTCATAGTGTATCTCATTACCTACTTCTCACACCATATCATGGTGTATCTTGCGGTATCATGGTGTATCATGACATATCTTACCTTCTCATGACATAACTTGAGATAACATGAGTCTAATATTCTCTTTAACTTATAATTTACTAGTTTTTAAGAAAAACATTTCTAAGGAAGATCTTATTCTTAAGTCTTTTTAACTTTATTTTGATGTAAAACTGTAATATGAATCTTTCTTTTCAAATCCACTATATTTGAACTTGACATAAGAGTTCTAGTTCCTTACCGTTCATTACCCTTTCAACTTTTCATAACTCTTTCTATCATTATATATAACTTATGCATCTATGCTAAACTTCTGTAGAATTTACACCCTTTCTCATCACATACCAGGGGTCACCCATCATTGGGCTACTCTTGCCTAAGCATGCTTAACTGAAAATGTTGATAAAAATCTGAAGTATTAGTGCTAACATGCTCTAACCCTAGTACTTTACTATCTTAGACCCTTCTCATACTATCTCTCTTGAGTCTATCTGGCTCTTATTCTCATTCTCTCTAGCTTCATCTTAAGGATCTCTTTATTCTTACTTTACCCTTTATCATATCTTATGAGATATTCTCATAAATACCTGGTGCTCAGGACTAACAACTTTAACTCTAATCACTTAATTCCTTTTTTGTGTAACAATATTATGAGTTATGTCCATGATAATAATAAGGCTATTTGAAATTAACATTATGGGAACTCTCTCTATTATGAGTTAACCAACTTGTAGAACTTCCCTACCTTAACCTTGTCCTTGGTAATCGTCCTTCTAAAGAAATATTGTACTTATGGCTCATTCATTTTTAGGCTAGGTCTACTGTGACCCCAGGATCAAATTGTGATCAACAGACAGCCTCCTGAGGACATAACTATGACCCTGTAATTCTATTCTCCGTGAGCCATATTAAGATCTAACTGTGATCCTCTAGAATCTATTATGATTCCGTTGTATAGTATCCTTATCTCTATAAGACCTAAAACCAATAGACTAAGTTCCAAGGTTAGTTACTTCCATTTAGTTGCTAACTTAACAGGTAATTCCCCAAGACTGATCACATAAGCTAATATTATCTATCAAGACTTTACTCATTTCTTCTATCACTTAGGAATTTCTCATATCATTCTTATCTTTCATAACTTTGCTATATTCAATACTGTAGAGAGTTACATAGGTTCTACTATGCACATGTCTATTATAATCTATACATCCTATCTAGTGAACATGGCTCTAACATGAGCTACACTATCTATTTCCTTCAACTTGCTCTATCTCAAGAGTAATCTGACTCTATCACAAGAACAATCTAGCTCCATTACAAGAACATTAACTTTTATTATATAGACGCTGCTCACTCTAAGAGCTGCATCATCTTTCATAACTATGTCTCATTCCATTTCATGTTCATGGTACATAGGTTTGCTACTAACATTCGTCTCTAATCGCGTTCTTTGTCCAATTGACTATCATTATCTATCTTAAATTCTCATTCTAAACTTTAAGGATTAATTGGCTAACTATCTCATTTATCACTTTTGTATTGCTTTGTTATCATTACTAAAGTTAAATTATCTAATTACATGTCATATGGTATGGGAGCAATATAACTTTCTCATCATATATACTCTATCCTGTATGTAATGCAAAAGGTGAGTATTCATTCATCATAGCATACTCTAACATGTGTCATCATATAACAACTGTAAGGAGATGTATTGTTCACATAACTTATAGTAACATGAGTCATATCATCATCACATAGTTTGCTCAACCATCCATCATACACATATTCTAATTAAGCAATTAACTAGATAAACTTTATAGCATTCTTTTTGTCGATCCTAACCATTCATTCAGGAACCTAAGATATTTACTTATCTAACTTAGGCTACCACTTTACCCTCCTACCAGGATATAGACTCAACCCTTCACTACTATATATGACTCTTGATTATTACTCTTTCTTACATAGGGGAGTCTTTTTATTTTTAAGTTGTGGCTACCTTTCTCTCTCTAAACATCGTAAACTTCTTTTTCTAATCTTGTATATATCTACCACTTTGTTGAACTTTTACAACTACTTGAGAACAAAATTTCTTTGTAACACATAATTCAATTCTTCAATTACTTCTCAGTCATTCAACTCTTATTATTCATGTGGATAAACTCAGCTAAGTATTCATCAAAGAGTTTCTCTTTCTTTACTTTAACCCTTAACATCACACTTATCTCTATCTAACTGAGAGGAATGCTTCTCGTAAAACTATTTGAGAAAAACTTTTCAGGTGACCTTATCAATCTCTATCTCTATGAAATAACTTCTACATCTCTCTACTATCTCTTAAGTCTTTTTGTCTATATATCAATCCCATTTTACTCTTAATTGGACTATGATTCCTTTCTGGTCTGTCTCTCAATCTTGGCAAACTTGAGTCACATGGATCTTATTTATCATCTAGTACTATTACTTTTGCCCATTGGGGTCCACTACCCTAGGTCTGCTATATTATTGTTTCTTCTTGATGGAATTCCTTTGATTCAGAAACAATAGTTCTCTATCTATTACTATCAAGTCTCTAACCTTAAGTCATGTGCTAAGCTCATTCCTAAGCAAGCCTCAATCTAACTTCTAATTATTCTATGCAGGAAAGACTAGATAAACAAAGTTTTCATAATATAAATTGACTCCTGGTTATCACACAGAGGATATACTTCTAAACCTCTTCTTAAATTGATTATATGTATCTTAGTACCTCGTATGGTTTGGCTTACTTGCATCATGTGCTAAACCTCTAACTGATAAACTTCATGAAGGTTAGCATCTTTATTCTTGTAATTGCCATAACACCATATCTCTATGCATCCTAGATGTAACCTGAATGTTAGCTAGTCATGACTTATATTCTATGTGAACTATAGTCACAACCATCTTAATCTACTTATCACGAGTTGATAGATTGGTGTCCTTCTATCATTATAAAAGGTTTTCTCCTGTCGTGACCAGAACTGCTCTGTGACTTTCTGTCATGACCAATGGTCTTTACTTATAACAACCAAAACACCTCTGAATATTTTTCGTGACCCAAAACATCTTCACATCGTGACTTGGACATAAACTTTGTTATAAAAGTTCTCTTCTAATGTTCTTTGTCCAAACTTTACTCTAGCAATGGCCGATTCTTTTTCTTGACTTTGATGAGCTCTAGTCACTTGAAACTCATCCATATCTATCTACCATAATTAAATTAAATAGGGAATATACTTACATAGATGTTCAGCTGACTATCATTTCATCATATCATGTCAAAACTCATATTTCTCATCACAATATTTGTACATACATTACATACATGTCAACTACATATACGGAGTATGTCATAACTATTATACATCTATATAATTACGTTATTTTATACTATTTACATATTTACATTATTCCTTAACTCTATTTAAATTCTTTTCTAGGGGATAATGAATTGCAAGTACTTCTATATACGAAAATGCCACCCTTGTACATCTATTGGCTGATCATTCACCAAAAACTCACTTAGCTCTACGTGCCATATATGGGTATATGATAGTATATGACTTACTATTATCTCATGCCATTCTTCTAAAATATAAACTTGATTCAGGTTAATGCCCTCTATTGTATATATTTATCATCCCTACTACAATATTGAGGAATTGTAGATAGACTGACTGCTCTTTATCTCTACTTCTATCCATCCCTTGACCTAGACTAAGCAATTAACTCTCCATAAGTTTCTTGAGACTAATAAAGTTAACATTATTTGCCTTTGACAAAGAGGGTTATGGTTGACTTTGACCAGGAATATCTTACTGATATTTATCTATAAAGTCATATATTCTTGGACTACGAGCATATGAAGGGACTATCATAGACTATAGTTGGGTCTCTGGTTTAAGGAACTGTTAGGTTACTCATATCAAATCTATCCTTAAACCTTGGTGAGGAAGGAATAATATCTGGTCTACCTCTATCTAGTACCAGTACTCAGCTATCTTAGTTGTAATCTGTTATATCATTGGAGGAATATAGCTTACATCAGGATTAGAGGGTACTCCAACAAACTCATATTGTGTAGAGTTATTAGACTAAGCATCATCTGGTATATGCATAACTTCAGGCTGAATCTCTACATAATATTTAGAGCATGTTTGAATTTCTAAATGTATCTATGTGATATTCTACTGTTAGAATTTCTAATTGATCCCCTATACTATCATCTGAGATCCCTTCACTGTCTGAAGGAGGAACAAGATTTAGATATACATGATCTTCATAAATCATGACTAGCTAGGGATCTCCCTTATTAACTGATGACACTGACTTAACTTTATGAAATCCCATATCTACTCCTACAAGACTATCTTAAATAAGCAATCCTAACTATCCTAACAAAATTCCTAACTTAACAAAGTACTTACTACTTAGAGCTAAGGTCTGGGAATTGTCCTATCTAATGCTAGAAACTTGTACTCTAATACCAAAATATAACATCCTACTTTTGTACATCTTAGGGAACATTTAGAATCACTTAGATGACCTTTAAAGTCCATTAGCTAAATCTTAAATTTTTACTCTTTTCGAGTTACTGTTCATATGGTATTCCAGATTCGGTGATCAATTAAAAAAATCATAATCATAATTAATGCTAGAAAATTGAAATAAAGTGGTTCAAAAAGCTACACGAAAATAACATCTTGAAATTTAATAGAAAAATAAATTCCTAACCAAATACTTAGTCAATCAACATAGTTTAATCATCAAAGATTACTGTTCATTTGGTCAAAAATTCTTAAAACAGATTATGGTCCCTAAATTTGGAAAAATCATTCTCTTTGTACAGATATCAAAATAAGGTGCTCTTAGTGTCAAAACGAAGCTTGACATGTTAAATAAGTTTCTATAAAATTTCATACATTTATTCCATTATTTACGATTTCCCATTACATCATGACCATTGATGCTCAATCTTGTCATATAATATCATTACATATAATAATTTTTCATGTAACATTTATACTATCCAATCCCTAACTTCTCTTCATACTTCTTCATCTCCTTTCATTACTCATGAACCTATTAGAATTGGGATTACATGGATAGGGTGGGACTTTTGGAGAAATCTCAGTAGCAAATGGTACTAAACAATACATGCATTAACGTAAATACTTGTGCTTGCTTGTGAAAGTGTTAACATTGTGTAATGTGCATGCTTCCATGTAACATAGGAAATACAATTAGTTAAAGTAATCATAGAAATAGTGCTTCAATCATAAACACATATGCAATACAATTTAATATAGCCATAGCATAACCAAGTATAAAATCTCATCCGTACAAGTTTAGCATAAGTTTACTACCTCACATCTTGACTTCTTTTACTTTAACTTCGCCTTTTTCTTCTTACTTCTCCTTGATGTGTGAATGCCCTCTTTTGAGTCTACAATCAAATCCTAACATCATATTATCATCCATTCATTACAATCTAACTTCTCTTGAATATTGAGCTTACTTAACTACATTAACTTCCCTTAATTTTTACTAATTGACTTGGCCTTTGAATCAATTGATGTCTTGACTTTACCCTACAGAATTTCACCTTTTGGATCCATTTATGAGCTTAGAATCATGAAATTCCAACAACTATGCATTGTTCTGGGCAGAATTGTAAAACATACGTAATTCTTCCAAAAATTATCATTTTGATTCCAATGCTTCCAATACTTATTTCTTTACTTTATCCCATACAACTTTTCATTTTAAAATCATTGGAAGTGTCAAAATCATGAAATTCCAATCAATTTTCATATGAGAGAACAGTAATAGAGAAGAATTTCAACTTTAAATTCCAATGCTTACATGGTTCAAAACCTATCCATTCCTACTCAAAATCATCATATAGATTCAATGGAAGCATTAGATCATTGAAATTCCATCTCCTTCTATCATGAAAAGTGCAGCTGAAAGGTCTCATTCTTGGAAAAGTCAAGAATATCAACTTAATTCAACAACCAATCATCTAACTAGATTGTTTAAGCATCAATCACATAATTCTATCTCTAATTTATTCTTTCTCCTTTCATCTGGGGTTTTGGACAGCATATATATTATAACATCCTCCTTTTCTTACATCTTAGGGACCATTCAGTAGCATTTGGAACCACTTCTAGGGCCATTGAAGTCAAATCATACAATCTGGAATTTTACTCCCAGCGAATACTGTTCACTATGTAAATTCCAGCGGAGTGACCTGACTTCAAAAAATCATAACTAATTCTATAAAAATTGAAATGGAGTGGTTCAAATTGCTACACGAAGCTAACATAATTATATTTCAGGGAAAAATTACTCATTGACCACGAATTGACCAGGTCAACGTTGGTCAACATTCCGAAATCACTGTTCATCCAGCGTCCTGTCCCTGATTCCAGCATTCTGGTCCCAACTTTGATAAATCATATCGTTATGTGTAGACATCCAAATAAGACGTTCTATATATCAAATCGAAGCTTGGCATGTCTAATATTTACTGGAAAAATATCATACATTTATTCAATCATTTACTATTTATAATTACAGATCAAATGTCACTGCCTCCATCACGAGTTACTGTTCATAGTGACAATTTCCAGCAATTATACATGCATGAATCACATATCAATCATGCTAAGCAATTAACATTTCTTCATGCATCTTTATCTCCTCCATCTTGAGAAGACCTGCTGTAATTGGATTGATATGGAAGGGGTGAGATTTCTGGGGAAATCTCAGTAGCAAACAGCACTAAACAATGCATGACATTAATGTGAATACTTGTGCTTGCTTGTGAAAGTGTTAATATTGTCTAATGTGCATGCTTCCATGTTACATATGAAATACAATTGGCCAAAGTAATCATAGAAACAGAGCTTCATACATAAGCACATGTTCAACACAATTCAACAAAGCCATAGCACATCAAGTATAACATTCAATGCAAACAAGTTTAGGATTAGTTCACTACCTGGCATGTAGCTTTTCTTCTAACTCTTAGCCTTTGCTCTAAGGTTCATCCTTTCCATAGGTCAGAGCCTATACATAACATAATAATATCTTCATTATTATTCTATCAGCATAGCTCTACTTATCTCATGATTAACTAAGGGTGATATCCTTAATCTGACATTCCCTTGTCTTTCTTTCTACCTTTAGCTACCTTTATTAATAGAGATATTTCTCTATTCTAACTACTAAGAGCAATCCTCTACTTTATTAGAGTAGGGACTAGATAACTTTCTTACCTCATTCTTAAGCTTTGCCCAGTCCCTCGGCTCCTCAGATTGCTCCTGGCTCCACCAGAACTCCTTCCTTTCTTTCCTTTCTTTCTTTCCTTCTCTCTTTCTCTCTTTTCCTCTTCTTTCTCTTCCTTTTCTTGATAGATCCGTGGTGTGCCTTGGAATGGGAGGGGAGTGGCCTATTTATAGGTGAGAGGAGGTGGAATGAATGGTCCAGATTGATTCGCGATGAATGGCTCAGATTGCTTGCTTCCTCAAGAAGCTTTGCCTGTATCATCACGATGACATCACCCTCCTTGATGACTCACCACTCATGATATCATCTAGGACACCTCAAGGGACACCTCATGGGTATTTGTGGCGAAATGTGGGGCCCTTGGGACACCTCACCAGCTGACTCAGCCTTTCTAGAGAGTTCCAGAGTCTTTTCCCTGAATGGACGGCCGAGATCGTGCCACGTGTCCTCTTGCTTTTTCTCCTTTTTCTGTAATCATGCCATGTGTCCTTTGATTTTTCTCTTTTACTATAATCATTCCATGTGGCATCTTGTGGGCCCCATTTATGTCATCTCATGATTCCAGATCACTTTACCCAGTTCTATCTTGGACCGGGTCACTTTACTTTATTGAAAAAGCACTAAAACATTATTTTAATGCCTCTTGGGCCCATTTTACTCTTGGGCTACGTTTTTGGGCCTTTAAATATCATCTTGGGTTTCTAACCAAGCCCAAGCACTCTGGTGGCTCGGTTCCCAAGAAACATCCTTAGTAAATTACCAAAATGCCTTTACTACCTCTTTTGTATTTCTAAGGGCACTATTGTCTTTTCATACCTTACCAGAGTATCTCTTGACCCTGGTCAATTATCCAAATACTCTTTCTTAACTGTCTAACCTTAGTTAAATAATCATAACACCCTTTGTTTGACTCTGACTTAATGATACAACATAGTGGCATACCTTTAGTGGCATTTTCGTAATTCTTCATTTTTCTCAGTCTTTATTAGCCCTGGCCCACATATTTATCTGAAAATATCATTCGGCCTATAAGGTGCCATTCTGGACCCTCTGTATGATCCACTATCTTCATGGGCTCAATTCCCAAGAAATTCCCCTGAAACCTATTTATCGGGTCTTTTAATTCACTGTAAATGCTGTAGTAAATTCTACAGAACTCCTTTTTGAGCTCTGTCAATTTTAGAAATTCTTATATTAATTATAGGAATTTACTGCCACATTTCATCTGATTCTGAGGTCTAGAGAATACTATATTAATTTTTTTTCTCTTCAAAAATTAATATAAATCTTTCGAGATCTCATATCAAAACTTTATGCTGTATCAAACTGATCATCATAATTTTCTCTATTTATTGAGACCTCTGCTCAATAGGGTCTGGTAGCATCCCTTTTTTAGGCTATATATTGGGCTTCTAAGCCTAAAAATTGGGATATGACATATATCCTAGAGAAATCTCAACTTTCTTCCATAGAAATCCTAAGTTTAAGCCCCCAAATTAAATGAAAATAGGCTAGGATAGATTACTTACCTTAATTCCTAGCTATCTTGAACTTTAATCTTTGAATTCTTCTTTGTCTTGGCTTGAGTTTGCATTTGGGCAGAACCTCCCCAAGGGTTCCAAGAGCCACAGTTTTTGAGCAAAAATGGGAGGTATTTATAGAAAAATCTCAGGGAAAATGAAAAGCTAAGGTCACTTTGTGCACTATTTGATCTAATGGCTCGTGTTTGCTATTGGATTAAAGTTGCCCTAGAAGCCAAAAGATGACATCATCAAGGGACACCTCATAGCACATGTGGCAGAATTGCAAGGGTAGGAAGCGTTTGAAAAAATTCTAGCTCAATTCGGTACCGGCTTAATGCGATTTCTAAAATACCAGACTGTTTTCCAAATCTAATTTTTCTGATATTCCATAATATTCCTTTTGATCTTAAATCCATTATCTAGATCCTTCTTATCATTGACATTCTTGGATTGGGTCTAAACTTAATTACTGATCCCTTAACGACTTACCAAAATACCCCTTGGTTCTTTTCTATTTACTTTAACATCTCTAGGGCATTATCATCTTTTCACACATCATCAGAGTATTCCTTGACCTTGGTCAACTATCCTGGGAACTCTACTTGATTGCCTAACCTTAGTCAAATGACCAAAATACCCTTCATCTATCTCTTGCCAATGGCATAACATAGTGACATTTTCATAATTTTATATTTTCACTGGTCTTGATTAGCCTTCTACATAGTTCACTGTCTTCATGGGCTCAACTCCCTAGAAATTCTACTGAAAAGCATTTTTCAGGTCTTTTAATTCATTGTAAATTCCATTATAACTTTTACATAAATCCTTTTTAAGTTAAGTTAGTTTCACAAATTATCATATTAATTATAAGAATTTACTGCCAAATTTTATCTGATTCTAAGGTCTAGAGATACTGTATTAATTTCCCTTTCTTCAAAAATTGATATAAATTTATTGAAACCTCAAATCAAAATTCTTTGTACGTTAAACTAATCAAAATAATTTTATTTATTTACTAAAAAAATTCAAGACAAATGATTACGGGTAGTTTTAGGCCTTTTTGGGCTCAACTTTCTCGTAATTACTATTTTGCCCTTGAACTTTTAAAAATTGCACTTTAGGCCCTCAACTTTCATAAGTACACATAATGACCCAAAATTTATGTCTACTTTCATTTTCACCATGGAACTTTTAGACTTTTCAGTTTATTCCACCTCTTTCTTCAAAATAACCATTATATCTCCAAAGATTTTCACTATTTACAATTTAGTCCCTGTACTTTCATTATTTGCAGTTTAGTCCTTGAACATCATTTGTATACTTTTGGGACTTCTACTCAACAGGACTTGGTAGCCTATATATTTTAGGCTACATACTAGACTTCTAGCCTAAACTTTGTATAATCATTATCCTTCTTCTCTATTCATCATCATAATCCTTTCCAAACTTATTTCCTCTATCAGTCTTATACAAATAGGAAAAAATTAGGATGTGATAACCTATACATGAACATAATGGCAAGATTTACTTGAACAAGATAATATTTTCTTTAGAAAGGAAAAAGCTACTTTAGTATTCAAAATGATAATCTGTTTTTGTTCCTGAATGTTGCCTTTCAAGTTTCATTGTCCAACCCCTTGAAGTTCTCAAAGCAAAATCAACTTCATTTTCAACTTATTTAATCTTCCCAAAAATGTTCCTCATCTTCAAAAGGTATAAATTTTGTTTCTAGCTATTCCATTTTTAGTACCAAAAGATCAATGCCAAAATTAAAGCTTAAAAGTGGCCTAAGATTTTATTCCCTTCCATGTGGTTATATGAAAAGAGGCATAACCTACCAGCTGAATATAATGACACTGAGTGTGTTAAGAAGACACCTGTAGCAACCACCAATGACTATGGAGTTAGAGAAGAAGTCTAGCAATATCAGAAATCTCATTTTTTGCCCAATATAAGTAAAGTTACAAATCCCATTGTTTAAGTTACACATCTCATTACAAGAGTTGCAAACTCGAAAGTTAATTCCTAAGGTTTAATGCCACAATGTTAATTCTTGTTAGGCTAGATGGTGCTTTACCATTATGGGGTACCCTAGCTCTTAGCCTAATGAATGCCCTAAAAGCATAGTCTTGAAGAATGTCATATAATGAGTGTGCGAATAACCTAAAATAAGAAGATGACTGAGCATTTAGAAATGGAAGAGAAAGAAGACATGGCAAAGAGAGTAGTAAAAATAAACTAGTTCTATTGACCCTCATCAAGATCTCAGTTGTACCATAAAAAAATTCAATAAAACCCACTAATAAGAAGAGTAAGGTGCCAAAGCCTAAAATTTCCTAATCCCATTGTACTTTTCCCCTACAATCATCAAATTATAAAAAACCCTAGCTTTAAGCAACCAATTCCTGTAATGTAGTAACGACAAATCTTGGAATTATCATATATCTAAGTTTATGTGTTTTGAGATTCAAACAAGCCAAGAATAGAAAAATCTTGACTCGAGAAGAAAAAACCAAAGTAAAAATGGCTATAGTACACATATTCATTAGAGAGACCCAAATTTCTTACACTTTTCAAGGGCAATAAGGTGAAGGCAGCTTTAGGGAGGTGTCAGTTAGTCTCAAGCTTCGGGGAGTAGATGCTCTGCTTTCTCAAGAGTAATTCTCCCACTTTTTCTTCAAAAATTTCTAGGGATAATTTTGTCATTTCATCCAATTTTAGAAAGGACAAAGTGGACTTCCTACCAATCTGTCTTTTTAGATATTGATTTGTCCATTTTTATCATTTTCAAATTCACATGGTTGTTTATTGTCTTTTTCCCAAAAAAATAAAACTTAAAATTTACTTGAGTAATGGCATATATGAAGGAAAAGAATGCAAACATGATAGGGAGATGGAGGAGGCGAAGAGAAAGAGTGGATAAAGATAGGGTAGAGAAATAGGAGGGGTGACGGTGAGAGAAAGGGAGAGTATGAGAGATTAAAGTGGCACACACTTCTAAAACAAGCAATTAAAATAATTGAGAGAAATGAAAGTTGACACAGGATAAAAACACTTGAGTTGTCATGATTTTGCATACCACAAATGAGGTGCTTCAATTTTATGCAAACATTTCTCCTGATAGTAGGTCAAAGGGAGTAGGTCTACAAAATTAGTTTTATCCCCAAAATCTCAAACCGCTTTAGAAGAAATCATGGAAATCTTTAAATTTCCATGATAAATTTAGTTATAATTCAAATCATTTCACTAACTACTGGGGTTGATGATTCAACTAATCAAACCATCTAGTGTGACTCAATTTCTAAATCTAATATTAACAGTCCTTTAAGAAATATTTGAAACAAGAAGATAGAAAAAGAAGAGATCATGATACCTAAATGAATAACTAACTGATTATTTTTACAAAAAGAAAGTTTAAATAACGGATCAGTTCAAAAATAAAAAATTTAAAGAAAAATAGAAACATTGACGCAAACATCTGAATTTGGAAAAAATAGGTTAGACTAATAGCACAAGCTATTAAAAATGTTTACAACATCGACAACTTGCAGTATGAATTTTCTCAAATTTTTCTGGGCAAGTTGGAAATAATTCAAGTAAAGCAGTGAGGATCAAACCAAAAAATACCTAAAGATTATACTCTAATACATACTAAGAAAATAAATGAAATAAAAAAGAAAACATACTTAATTAACCTAAGAGTCAAGGGAATTGACTCCCTAGTAACAGTACTAAAATTTGATGTCACTTGTCATTAGCAGTCAAATTAATTACTAAATTGATCTCGATATAGTATAGAGTGTTGGAAATCGTGCCCTAGGGGCCAATCATTGTCTTATGAACATTATTGATTTATGAATTTATTAATTGAGTTATCATATTATTTGCATGTTTACTATGATGACCATCCTTGGATAATTCATGATATTATCCTAAATGTCCCTGGTCGATCATCTATGTGGGAGCACATATGAAATAAGACCAGTATGACTTTGAAGATGTATAGAGATATAAATCAAAGTCATAAGCACATGTAAGAGTACAGGGTGTTGGACCGACCCGCTATGAGAGAACTGCATGGGTAACATCATAAGCTTCTCTCATATACAAACCATGTCAACATGCCCTTTGACCTGAGATCATCATGGATTCCTACATGACAAAACGCTCAGCTTTGACCTAGTCAAAAGTCACTTTTTGACCGAGTGATCATAAAGACTATGTTCGGGCTTAGTGGTTTTTCATGCGGAGGAATGTGAATGGTCAAGATGGAATTTGTCCCTCACATTCGTGGAGAGATATTACTGGGCCCCTCGATGAGTGAGTCTGAGAAATGTATGGCCATACTGTAATGGAAAGGTAGTTCCATTTCTATAGTCAGACTACTCAGGGATCGAGAAAGTAACGGTCGGGAATAGGAGGATGACATTATCCATGCCTCATCCATGACCAAAATATCGCGTGACAGAAGGGACATGATATGGTTGTATAAAAGGTTACATCGTTTATCGATCCTCATATGATTTGGGTAGTCGTTATGTCTTGCTAGAGACCGCTTGCGACTTGTGGGCCAGTATAGCAAATGGCCCACTGCCAACTTCATATGGGCCTACAGGGTCGCATACAAAATAGCCCAACACGAGCTATGATGTCTAGATTCATTGAATTTAAGACATGTCTAGATTCAATGAATGATCCAGGTGAATGTATATATATTTATTTATATTTATATTCGTATATATATAAATTCGTATATATATATTATATATATATGAGATATATGAGATTTAATTTATAAGGATAAATTAAATCTCTATCACGTTTGAATTCGAAATTCAAATTGATAGGATATCTCAAATTTGTTTTATGAGAATAAATCAAATATAGTTCAGTCTCATCTTTATTTAAAGTTAAATAAATAGGTAATTAAATCTGTGGGACGGATTTAATATTATTTATTTAATTAGTTTCTTATAAAATTATACAATATATGATATTGTATTATTTTCGGAATTAATATAAGATTAACTCCTAAAATCCTTTTCGGTTAGGGAAAATGCAGAGCATCCTATATATCTAATATTAGGAGGTACGTTTTAAAAAGAGACACACACATAGAACATAGAAAGGCCGAAGGGGACTCTGCAAAAGGTTTGCAGATAAGAAACTGCTGAAATAGAGACGGAGAGGACGAACTCTTGAGAAAGCCCTGGAGGGACAAGAGACGCTAGCACGTCGTTCGTGGTTGAAAAGTTGTTCGTGTGGATACCAGTAAAGGAAGCCGACCTGAGTCGTCGACTTCTTGTGATCAGAAAGGGAGCACGAGGCGCAGAGAGAGGCTGTGAACGTCGTGACCGAAAGCTGTGGAAGTCGCTGAGACACACTGAGGGTAATGCTTCTTCCCACTTGACTTAAACACATACGGTAGATCCTGGCAAGGAATGAAAAAATTTTAAGATAATTTCCGCTGCGTGTCTTTCAATTCCTTACATAGAGGTTAACCAAGGTCGTATTCTTTATATGGAGTCGATCAGTGGCTTAACTCTATATTAGAATAAGTGTGAGAAGGAGGAGTATTAGAAGAGAACTTGATTAATAATTCTTAGAAAGTAAAAAGAGATAATAACAATAAAATAAAATAAAAGCAAGAGTGTATAAGGATATCCCCCATAAGATCTCCTAAGAATTGATGCGTAGATATCATCGTTTAATAATATATTAGAATCCTAAACAATCGTCATGGTCATAATCATAAAATCTACAATTATACATAGATCTAGCATATAATTGCAACAAGAATGATTATTTAAAAGCTTCACTTATCATGTGATAAATTAAATAATAAATTATTTGTTCCTCTAATATGTATATTCAACTGAAAATCCTATAACTAAACATGTGAACCTACCATGAATAATTATAAGAGGAAACAAAATATATTAAATAACGAACACCAAATTGTAAATTGAAATAATAAATCACAAGAGTTTGATCACGCAGGTGTTTCAATCGAGATCCTAGATTCAATATATATAAATCTCGAAACTTAAATCTAAGAAGTTATAAATTTGCATAGAGAAAAATATCAAGACATAAAATTGTTTAACTTCTAACTCTAAAGCACGAGAACTTAGAAGGAAAGGGATGTAATTGTAGAAAAGATGAAGAAGAATATTGTGATGGTGGTAATTGGTGTGTTGAATGGAGGAGCCTTGGGGTCTTTTATATATCTTTTAGGAGTGAGTCTTGTTGATGTAGGTCTCTTCATTGATTGACTCTCCAAAAAATAATGATAATCTTCAATATTCTTCATTAACTTGTATTCAAATCCAAGTTATCCCTTGATTCATGAAGATGCCATTGAAGCCTTAAAATATCTATTGGATTATCTTCTTTCCTAAATCCAATCTTAAGATAATATCATAATTTAATACATGAATTCATTATCTATGGCATTATATATTCAATTAAATCCCATATCCAGTTGCAAGATATAAATCAAGATGAATTTATATATCTTGTATGACGCTTTTAAATATTTGGGATGAAAAATTTTATTCATATCTTGAATTTAGAATACTGGGAGAATATATTTAAAATATTCAAAGTAGATATTAATTTGAATTTTGAAAGATGCACTTTGACTAGTTCAAATATTAGTATCATATTAATATATTAAAAATGGATAAAATGATTTTCCCTAATTAGGATATCTAATTAGATAATAGTAATTAGCTTTTAATAAATTAATACAGGCTTTCACTATCTTATACTTCATTAATCTTAGGTAGCTCCTTTTAAAGGCTAGAGGGTTAAGTCATAATTAATTAGTTTCCTCTTCTTTATGAAAATCACAAGATAAAAATACCTTCATGCATATCATCATGATTAAGAAAATAATAAAATTTGTAAAACACAAGAAAATGATATTTTTAGTTATTTAATTCATAGAGTAAATTAAAGTATAAAATGAGTAAAACTTCTATAATAATACCTATTAAACATGATAAATTTCCTCAAATAGATAGGGAATAATAAAATTGGGTTTCATCACTAACATTAATAGTGATCTTTGTTAAATGGAGAAATTGGAATTAAGAACTAAAATGAAAGTTCAATAGTTTACCTTATGAATTATTCTCTTCAATTTCTTTGATGATTCAAATTTTATTGAAGACAATCCTGATTGAGGTATTGCTGGTTACTAAATATGTGTATCTCTCCTTACCTCATTAGTTATCCATATTATAACATATTAACCCCTATAACCTAACCCTATTGTTATAATTATTAATATTAAGTAGCTATTATGTGTTTAGCACTTTATTAAAATGAAACGGTCCATTTTTTAATCAACGATTAATCCAATTGAATGAAGCATAGTAAGTTGGAATATCCCGTGCCATTATGAGTGGAGATTTTATTCTCAAAATTGTATTATATTAATTTTTCATATAATTTGACTATTTAAAGGCTAGATTAGTGAATAAAGTGCATCAATTTAGTTTTCAAATCTTCTCACTATTTTCTTACATTATATTTATCAGTATTATACTACTATAGAAAACCCTTTAACGTGGATAAAAATAAGATTATAATATCGGTTTTCAAGAGGATGTGAAATCCAGTGACGTAGTAACTTGAACATTTTATATTGGTTATTAAGCGACATTATACTTTGTTTTAACGTCGATTTTCCATGGTACCAGACCTTGAAAGTGTTAGAATAGCAATTTCACCCAAAAGTGGGGGGGAGGTAAATTGAGTAATATTAAAAATTTAAAACTTAAATAAAAAAACATGTTGAGTTTAGAAAGATTTCATGGACATAAGTAGATAAAGGAGAATTGCACACAGTCGATTTATACTAGTTTAGCCTAATCACTTGGCCTATGACCATTCCTCATAATTCCTATAAGTATTTCATTAATCTCCAAGATTCTCTAGGCTCTGGTACCTGAGTACATCAACAATAGAATATCTCTCTCACTCCCCCTTACTTCCCATAAGATTATAATCCCACTCTTGAGTTATATAATAAATGAAAATTTCTAGCGCTTTTTTTACGAGTAATGATGATAAACACTAGAGATCAAATCTCTAAGTTTCTCTCTAAAAGAATGAAATGCTTTATTTAGAGAATAGAAAACAAGGTAAAATAGAGTATATTGAATGCTATAATGAATGGTTAAGTAAATGTTATTTGTTGTTGTTCCTTGAGATTCTTAACTCAACATTTACTCCAGCCTTTTATAGTTGAGTTTTTTCAATTACTATTAGACACATTGATGTAGCTATTGAAGAAATATAACCATTGTTTGCTAAAGCTTGAATCATTTAATGCATTTTGACGGATTTTGCTTTTTGATGAATCTCTTCATTTGTTCTTGTTTCTGCCTATAATTCATCTAGAAATATGTTATATAAATTATATAGAAAGATTTGAAGTATATATTAATTAATTCATAACATTTTGGATTGAAACATCAAGTCTAGTTTGAAAATATTTTCAAAGAACAATTGAATTTATCAAAGTGTTTATTGAAAAGATGCCTTATCAAAAAGAGTTTAGATAAATATCAAACATTTTATATTGAAAAAGATTGAATCTTATCGAATAATACTTCGATAACCAGCCTTATCAAAATGTCTTTCAAAAAATAACCTTTTGATAACAAAAGCTTGGTTCAGACTTCTCGAAATACTCATCAAGAAAATTCTTTTCAAAACTTTACTTGAGTGCCAATTTATCGAAGTTCGTTTTGATAAATAGGTTTATCGAATAGTTCTTTGATAAATGCTTGACAATGAAGAACAATTGTCTAACTTTGAAACTTTCTTTGATTTTTCTAATTTTATCTCAAATACTATGTAATCTATTTAAAAACAAGATTTTATAAGATCATTTAAAAAAGCAATCATAACATCATTCTTTAATTGATTCCTAAACTTTCAAAATTGTTTAATAGTTCCGAACTTGGTTTAAAAACTGAATCTTTTTATTTATTGATAAATTGCCTTATCAATTAATACTTCGGCAAATGAAACTTGAAGCATACTTCATAATAATTTTGTTCTTATTTATAGAAGAGCTTATCAATAAAAACCCTTATCGAGAAATGCTTTGATAAATGCCTTTCAAAAACATACTTCACAATATTTTAGAAACTAAGTTAATTGAATATATTTATCAAAGTTTTTATCAATAAATCCTTTTATCGATCAATGCTTCGATAAATTCCTCTTAGAAACATATTTTACTAAGTTTTCTATAAATGCTAGTATCGAAGTTTTTATCGATAAGTGCCTTTATTGATCAACGCTTTGATAAATGCCTTTTGTAAAACATATTTCATAGCTAAATGTTCTTCTTATTTATCAAAGGGTTTATTGATAAATACCCTTATCGAAAAGTTTATTAAAAAATAAGCTATGTAAAAATAGTTTTGAATTGTAGGAAAATAAGGCGGTCCACCCTTAGTGTATTAAGCCCAGACTCATATATGTATGTGTAGGAAGAAGTAAAAATACCCAAAAGAGTTGGGTTATCATTTTGAATATCCTAAAATATTCAAAATGATAGAGGGAACGATTATGAGAATAACCACCCACTATCCCTCCATTATCTCTTCATGGATGCGTGACTGGGGCGAGGATTCTTGTCTTTTGATAGATACAGAAGCATGTGGATGAGTGTCCTCTAAGATGTTAATTTGTTCTCTGCACTAGGCAGAAACTAAAACTCTCTCTTTTCCTCTCAAGTGAATTTTGCTATGTACCATAGACCTCGAGTCCAGTAACAGTACTGGGTTGCCGTGTGGGTACTTAAAGTGAATCGACAATAGGTATGCCCACAATCATACAGTGAAATCTGAGCCAGGTTCTTATTTTCGTGATTATTTCTACTGAAGGAATCTTTCTCTATTAGTTTTTAATCGTTAGTTTATATTGTAGAGAATAGAGAGTGAAAAACTACAATGTACGGTCATTATAATTTTTTAGCATATAAAATTAGTACCATTGAGAAGAGCTCACGAAAATAATGAAAATATACTCCAAGAACGTAAAAAACAAACGTCGAAGGGTAAAGTTATGAGAAGAGAAGTTTCAGGTAAAATTGGGTCACCTGAAAACCTTTGATTTAGGCTTCAAAAATAGTCCCCTTGTGTAGAGCTCACAAAAATGATGGAAAACAACTCTAAAAAGGTAAAAAACATACGTTGAATGGCAAAGTTATGGACAAAAAAAAATTATTTGGCTGCTGAGAGGCCCAACCCGAAATTAAAAAAAAAAGGATTGGTCCAAGGGGTTTTGGACCCAATCGAATCAGTGAATCTAACCCGAATCCATAATTCAAAAATAGTTGCTTAAATTTTCTTTTTGCAGAACTACCATATGGCAGCTCCAGACTAGCACGTGGACACCATTTGCCAATACTAAGAGTGGGTTTGTCCAATTTTTTTATTTTTTCTGGATTTAATCTTTTAGGGACATGTCTGGACTCTGATTGAAATGAGGTTTATTCCTAAAAGTCTCTAAAATCAATATCTTCATTTTGATATATAATTTGCCCATTTTGAGGGACAATTTTAGACATATTTGTGAGTATTCAGTATATTTTTTGGGTTTTTGTAGTGTTTAAAAATTGTAGAAAATTATGATAATTTATATTATTAAATTCCTATGAAAAAATGAGTTAAAGGACTTCAAGTATCATTAAAATCACTTAATATATTTTGTTCAGCTCCTATGTCTGGATGATAGAGTTCCAGAAAATGAACTATAGAGTGAAGATTTATATCCTGAACTTATTGAAGATAAAGATCCAGATGAGCTTATAGAGATTAATGGTCTATAAGAAGATCTTAATGAGGACCCTAAAGCAACCCTACTAATTTCATATTGGGTGATGCTTTCTTGACAACAACCTTTATACTTAACCGTGTGCTTTTAAAATCAGTCGTTTCCACATCCTAAAAGTCATGGATGAAACGCAAGTCAAATATAACCACCCTTACACCATGAGGGTCAACCGCATATATCCATGATGTAACAGCTTACTTTTGTACATCTTAGGGACTAACAAATAGCATTTAGAACCACTTATATGATCATTGAAGTTCAAATTCCAAAAATAAAAATTTCTAACTCACGGGTAGTGTTCATGAGAAATTTCCATATTAAATGATCAATTTCAAAAATCATAATTAATTCTAGAAAAATTGAAATGAAGTGGTTCGAAAGAATACAAGAAGCTAACATTATATAGTTTAAGGGAAAATAATTATCATACCAAATTCTCAGTCAATCAATATAGACATAGCATCAAATATCACTATTTATTTGGTCAAAACTTCTGAAAATAGTTTTTGGTTCCTAAATTTGAAATTTTTGTTCTCTTTGTATAGACATCAAAATATTCTTGGTGTCAAAATGAAGCTTGACATGTTAACTAATCACTGCTAAAATATTGTACATTTATTCCAACTTGAACTATTTTTAATTACAGACCAAGAGTCACTGCTCAAAATTGATTACTGTTCATGTGCAAAATTTTCAACAACTAACTTTATATACATACATTCCACAACTTGCTCACAACATAACCATACAAACAAATAATAACATCATCCTCAATCTTCACCTCCCATGCTTAAGGTTTCTACTAATTGGAGATATATATTAGGGTGAAATTTCTTGGGAAATCTCAATAGTAAGCAGTACTAAACAATGTATGCCTTAAATTGGAACTTGTACTTGCTTGTGATTGTGTCAACATAATGTATTATGCATGCTTTCATATAACATATGAAATACAATTGGTCAAAGTAATCATAGCACAGAGCTATAGCTAATACATAAGAACAACATCAATCAATAAAGCCATAACACAAATATCCATACAATCAACACATACAAGTTGATGTAAGTTTATTACCTCTATTCCTAGCTTTTCCTTTCTCCATCCATGCTTTATGATCCTCTTTACCACATTATTCAAGCCCTAATAAAGCATAACATCATACTTATTACAATCCATTTCTAAGCCAACATAATTTAATCACTAATCCTTTAGCCCATTAAGTCTCTATCTTTCTCTAATTTTTTATTAATTGGTTTAGCCTTTGGATTAAGTGATGTGTTGAATTTACCCTATACAATTTGACCTTTTAAATCCATTTGAGTTTAGAATTATAAAATTCCAACACCTTCATGAAATATGGACAAAACCGAAAAGAAGCATATAATTCTTTCAAAAATTCTCATTTTGATTCCAATGCTTCCAATACTTGTTCCTCTACTTTATCCAACACAATTTTCTATTTTAAAACCATTGGAAGCATCAAAATCATGAAATTCTCATTACTGTTCATGAATGTGAATAGTAATAGAAAGAGTTTCAAAATTTCCCCTTATCCAATTTCAAAGCTTCTAAGGTTCTAATCTTATCTAACACTATACAAAATTATCATTTAAATTCAATGGAAGCATTAGATCATTGAAATTCTATTTCTTTCTATCCAAAATAGTATAATACAAAAGCATCAAAATAATGCAAAGTCAATAATATCAATTAAATTCAATAACTAACCATCCTATCTAACTTATCTAAGTGTCTTCTACATGGTTCTAATTTCATTTTCTTCTTCCTTTTTTACTTAGGTATTTTGCCAACATATGATCCAAGGAAGTAATTCATTTTTCCAACCACTAAAACTTAGGTTTTATCCTTCCAAAGTACTTATAAGTAAACTAGAAAGGATTGCTTAACTTAAGAACTATTTGGATGACTTCTCCTTGATCTTATTTTGAGTTCTCTATTCATTCATGGTTTCCCCAAGGGTCCTCTAGGTTCACAAAATTGTGAAGGAGAAAAGGAGTATTTATAGTGAAATTTCAAGGCTCAAGGGACAATTTTACCCCTTCTTCAACTAATTATTACAATGCCTTAATCTTGAATCTCATTGGTTGCTTAATTCCTTAATTACTATTAACTTTATTCTTATATTATTTTAATATAAATTAGCATATGGGATAATGCTTCCTTCATGCTCTTCGTGCAATATGGAAGAAGTGTGGGTCCCACTGCCTTATCCTTGACTTTCTTTGATTTTTTTCTTTTAAAATTCATAAAATATCCTAAAATTTGTCTTGAGCTCCAATACACTAACATGGGCTTCTTGGGTCTTCATAGGACACTATTTGGGCCTCCTCTTGAGTCCAATTGCTAATTGGCATAAATCCTAAGGTACTTCCCTTTACTGGATATGTTAAACCACTATGATTTTTTAGATAAATTCTAGGGCTATGCATAAAGCCCATAGCCCGGTATGCCTACTTGAGCCCACAATAAAAATACCTCACCCAACCTAATAAATATAGGGCTGGGCTAGGCATCAGGCTGTAAAATATAGCCCATACTTTTTTCAGGCTAGGTACTGGGCAGAAGGGTTACCCTGCCCTGCCCATAAGCATCCCTTCATTTATTTTTTTTACTTTTCCCTTAGATGCTCTACTTGGAAGGGAAAATATGATAATTATTGGTGACTAAATCGTCATTTTAGAAATATGAGTAGTTAAGTAGGTAAGTTGTATCTTTTAATATTTATAACTATATTAATTTTTTCCTTTTTTTAACTTTGCTAATCATCATATAATTACATTATAAATTATAATTATTTATTTTATTTTTTTCAGATGCTTCATCTTTGTAAATATTAGGGAGATTGATGCAAAATTGCAATTATAAACTACTTAGACTTCAAGGCATTTTTTTTATATGCAATGGATTTCAATACTTTAATTATTATCTTTTTGTTGCCTTATTTTTAGTGGATTATGTATATTATTTAACTCTTGAAGAAATATGTATATGGTATTATTTTAAAAGTTCATAATTGCATATTTATTTCACCATATAAGCATAACATCACGACTTAGGCATGCTTAGCCCACCTATGCCCATCTTGAAATAGTTAGGGCTTTTACTGGATAGGGCAGGGCATCAGGCTACAAAATATAGCCTATACTTTTTTTGGGTAGGGCACTGGGCAGGGGGTTACCTTGCCCAACCCTGCCCATGCACACCCCTAACAAATGTATGGTAATAAATCCCCTAACAAAGCCAATAAGAAAAGAAGTCTTTTAGAGACATGTAAAAGCTCTTGGTATGCATAAAATGTTAAATGCAAACCTTATGTAATGCTTTTATAGTTGATAGAATTATGTTTTTCATCATTACTTAATGTGTCCGTGTGAAAGTACTCAATGTCTAATATATCATACAGGTTAGAGAGGTTAGCTTTCTCACACTAGCAACCACTTTTGACACTCAGGTAGGGTGTGCAAAGATGAGACATTTGCGTTAACTACTAAAGTGGCAAAGAGTGTCGATATGGTAAAGAAAAACACAAATTATATGTTATCTCGACTAAAGTATGGCAAGTTGAGATGAGATTCGTATACATGAAATTGGATCGAATCATGGAAACTTATATGCATGATGCTTGTAGCTAGATAACAAATCCTTCAATGTCGATATCATAGAGATGAAGTTGAAGAATTTGGGTTTAGATACTGAAAGTCTCTAGGTGTAAATCTTTACATTGTTTATAATAGATCCAAAATGATGTACTCTCTTAAAGTATAAGAATAACAACATAGCATGTGATTTATACCACATGTGCTAGAAGAATCACAAAAAGGATACAAATGAAATATCCATTCTTCATTCCTATGTGAGCCCCAGGAAGGAATAGTCCTTCCATCGGTGTCGGAGGTATGTTTCAATGACTCCTACATTAGCATATACCCTGCAATCATGATAGATACAATATAAGGAATTATGCTAGAAAAGTGGTTAATCTATATCGAACTGATATTTGGGCGAAAGGAAGATTGCCTACAATATACATAGGTATACTAGTGTCTATCACATGTCCCTTATGATATTTTATTTTTATAAGTATGGACACTAGGCTTACAAGAAAGGCAATCTGAGTCAAGTATTAATTCGAGAGGGATCTGATTTGCCATAGAAAAATGTATATAGATAAATCTAGGACATCTTAGGCATATTATTAAACTCAAGAAACATGAAGGAAATGTTGTATTATGTTAGTCCTATAAAAGCAATTTATAGTCAAGCAGCTAGATGAAGACATCATACCCATGTGATCACGATAAAACACTTAGTATGAAAGAAGGAAAATAGAGTCTAAACACGTGATCCCTAACCCACCAAGTGTGAGTGGGAGATGTAAGAAAATGGATCTATTTACCCTTGGTGTATTTGGCCCAGACCCATATATGAATGTGCGGGATGAAATAGAAATACCCAAAAGAGTTGGGTTATCATTTTGAATATCCTAAAATATTCAAAATGATGGAAGGAAAGTTATGAGAATAACTACCCAGTATCCCTCTATTATCTCTTCATGGAAGCATTACTATAGGGGAGGATTATTGTCTTTTGACTGATACAGAAGCATGTGCTTGAGTATGCTATGTGGGTGTCAGTTTGCTTTCTTCTCTTGGTAGAAAATAAAACTCCCTCTTTTCCTCTCAAGTGTATTTTTGCTGTGTACCAGAGACCTAACTTCAGTAATAGTTATGGGTTGCTGTGCAAGTACTTGAAGTGAACTGACAATAGGTACGCTTGAAATACTACATGAATTGTTATCACTAAAATCATTTGTCATCATCAAAACATAGTGTCTAATAGAAAGTTAAACTATTCAACATCATTTAATACTCTTAAACAATATGTAAATTTACTTATAATGTCGGTTAGGGTTATTTCTTTTTAATATTTTTTATATCTTTTCATAAACCCAACTTGCACTAGAAAAACAACCTGATACATACTAATAGACCTAGCACCAACAATAAAAAAACATAAAATAAAAGAGCAACATCCTTCGATATATGAACCAAAGTCATCATTCAACAACTAAAGATAGGTATAATTTTCCTAAAGTCATCCTTGTACTATCAACTCTACCAAAAGATCATGTACATGATCAATTTCATCTTTTGAGTATTGGATCATATTTTCACATATGCAAGTTGAAAGGAAATAATTAATAGCCCAATTGTAGTTAAAATTTTCAATAAACATATAAGATCACCACTTCATATCTAATTACCATATTTGATGAATTTTGGGCGTACCTGAGATGGTTTCTTTTCCAATGAGATATCCACATGCAACTAGAGCACCTTGTATGGACTCTGGTACGTTTTACAGCAAATGACACCAATGAAGGAAGAGCACCAGTAAACAATAGAAATGGAAGGAGAACAGAGAAGGAGCAAAGAGAAGAGCACAATTTTGCAGAGTAAAAACTACCCACACAAGTAGACTGATCACTTTCTTCCTCTTGCTTCTTCTGTGTGTGTATATGTGGTGGGGGGAGTGGGATACTTGTAACTTACCACTCCCATATTTTTCTTCTTTTGAAAACTAAGGAGAAAAATTCTTCCCTCCATTCTCTCTGTGAGCCTAATACCTATTGGGTTTGGGTCTAATCCACCAAAGGTGGATCAATCCAAATTTTCTAACATCTCCCACTCACATTTGGTGGATTATATATTATGGGTCCAATCTCATTCTCTTCTTTCTTTCATACTAAGTGCTTTTCCGTGACCGCGTAGGCATGATGTCTTCTTTCGGGCGTTTGTACTAGAAATCCCTTTTCCATAGAGCAATGCAAAGCAACCCTTTAGTGCAGCTCCATCAGAATAAGTTATAATGCATTGGATGTCATATATTTGCCCCTATGCACTTTTCTTATGGCTGATCTAATCCCTCTTGAGTTGGAATATAACTTAGATCACTTATGAAATTAACAAAATAATATCACAAGGGACCGGTCACAGACACTAGCATGGATGTGTATATCCTGGCAATCTTTCTTTCGCCCATATATCATTTTGATATAAATCAACCGCTTTCCTAGCATAATACCTTTGGTTCATATATGATTTGACTATAGGACATATGCTAAAGTAGCAATTGCCAAAACATACCTCCATATTACTATCAAAGTCAAAGGACACTAATGAAAGGATTATACCTTTCTGGAACTCACAACAATGAAGCAGGGATTAATCCACTTGCTTTCGATTAGCGGTTCTTTAGCACATGTGGTATGAATCACATATTACAATGCTTCTCTTATTCTTAAATAGTGTACGTCATTTTGATTCTATCAATCAGGCCATATAGACTTTAGTGTAAACACTCATAGTATCTAAACCCAAATTATTTAATTCTATTCACTTGATATGATGTAAATTTTGAAGAATTTGTTATCTAGCAACATGTTTCATGGATGTGGGTATCTATAGTTTAGCCCATATCCTTTACTCATGAATCTCATCTCGACTAACTACACCTTTTAAGCCAAGGCGACATTTATTGTGTTTTTTCTCTACCATATCAGCGCTCTTGCTGTTTTACTGGTGAACACATGTCTTATCTTTGAATACTTCTCTAGCATGAAAGGTGGTTGCTCGTGTGAGAGAGCTACCCTTTTCAACCTGTATGACATACTAGACATTGTATACTTTTACCCAGACATATAAGTAATAATAAATGACATGATATCATTAATAAAATAAATAAAAGTATTACATACAATCTATAACTTTACATTTTTCGCATGCCAATGGCTTTTACATGTTGGTCAAATGTTTCTTTCCCTATTGGCTTGGTCAAGGGGTTGTAACCATACATTTAGTTGAAATGTATTGTATAGTTACAATTTTCTGTGCTATATAATCCCTCACAAAGTTATACTTTATATCAATGTGTTTGGTCTTGCTATGATACTTAGTGTCTTTGGTGTATGTTGTAGCTGCAGTATTGTCACAGTGTATCAACACCAGATTGGTACTCTCCTTCTCAAATCCTAGGTGTTCGATAAATCTCTTCAGCCAAATAGTCTCTTGCACTGCTGCAGTGCATGCCACAAACTCAGCTTCCATAGAGTATAAAGTAATGCACGTCTGCTTCTGCTACTCCAACATATGGCACCGTTGTTAAGTAAGAAGGTGTATCCTGAAGTCGATCTTCATTCTTTATCATCATCGCCTACATCAGCATTGGAATATCCAATTAAGCACAGATTGCTTCCTTGATAACACAACATATAGACAGTTGTGCCCTTTAAATATCTCAAGATCCTTTTCACTATTTTCTTGTGTTTCTCACTGGGGTTAGACTAGAATATGCTAACCAACCCTATGGCATAACAAATATCTGGTCTTGTACACATCATTGCATACATCAAGCTACCAACGGCACTGGCATATGGAACTCTTTCCAGTTGCTTTTTATCTAATTCAATTTTGGGACATATTTCAGAACTTAAGGCCACTCCAATGGCCACAGGGATATCTATGGGATTGCATTCACTCATATTGAATCGCTCAAGTATCTTCTTGATATAATTCTCTTGTGAAAGAGTGAGGATTCTCTTGGAACGATTCCTTGGAATCTTGTCTCCAAGTATGTATTCTACTTCACCCATGTCTTTCATCTCAAAATTTGATGAAAGCCATTCTTTAATGGCCATCACTGAGTCAAGACTATTTCCAGCTAAGAGTATATCATCTACGTGTAAGGATAATATCACAGAGTTACTCTCAAACCGCTTAACGTAGACACAGTGGTCTTCCTTTATCATCTGCAAGTTATATAAGGTAATCGCCTTGTGGAACCTTAAGTACCATTGTCTAGATGACTATTTTAATCCATAAATAGATCTTTTGAGTTTACACTTGTGTTCAAACCCTTTTTTAATGAAACCTATTGGTTGTTCCATATAGATTTCTTTATCCAGATCACCATTAAAGAATGCGGTTTTTACATTCATCTGATATAACTCTAAGTTTAAACTATTTACTATTGCCAGAATAAGCCTTATTGAATTGAAGAGCATAACAGGTGAAAAAGTATCCTCATAATCTATACCTTCCTGTTGCGTATATCCCTTTGCAACCAATCGAGCTTTGAATTTGTCAATTGATCCATCCACCTTTCTCTTGATTTTGAGAACCCACTTTTTCCCAATAGCTTTACACCCTTTTGGCAAATCAACCAATTCCCAAACTTGGTTTTTCATCATTGAGTGCATTTCCTCTTTCATTGCTTTCTTCAATTCCTCCTTCCCAGGACCTGCTAAGGCATCATGAACAGTGTGAGGTTCATCATCCCCTTCTGGAGTAACTAAGAGTGATTTGCCTTCTATTTGGAAGCATCTTTGTGTTGACTATTCTTGGTTTCCACTCAAACTTACATACCTAGAGGATTATGGTCTATCAATTTGTTCAACACTGTCCTGATCCTGTCTCATAAAGAGATACAGTGCAGTCAACATCTCCCCTGCTGGGGAACTCCGTCTCAATAAATACAACATCTCTTGATTCTATTTTAGTAACTATTCCATCTTCAATTTCACTTATGAATACATATCCTTTTGAGGGTTTAGAGTACCTTATAAAAATGCATTTTTCCCTCTAAGACCCAATTTCCCATGTCTATGAGAATTATCATGGATATATGCCATCAAGCCCTAAGGTCTAAGGATACTTAGATCTGGCTGACATTTAGCCCATAACTCGTAGGGTATGGAAGCGACTAACTTTGAGGGCACACAGTTAAGTATGAAGGTTGCTGTTAATAAAGCATCACCCCAATGTGAAATTATAAGGTTTGCCTGAGCCATCATAGAACTAACTATGTCTAGAAGAGTTCTATTTCTTCTTTCAGCAACCCCATTCTGTTAAGGTGTGCTAGGGATAGTTAGTTGTCAAATAATCCCTTTTTCTTCATAGAGTTGTTTGAATTGATCTAAAAGGTATTCACGACCTTGATCAGTGTGTAATGCCTTGATTCTATTGTCCATTTGATTCTCTACTTCATTTATGTATCGTCTAAAGCACTCTAGTACCTCAGAATTATGTGAAATCAAATAGACATGACCATATCGTGAAAAATCATTAATAAAGGTAATGAAATACCAAGCTCCATATCTTACCCTCACACCTCATTGGATCGTAAATATCATAATGGATTAATTGCAATGAGTTTTCGGCTCGTATTCTCTTACCAAATGGTTTTCTGATAGCCTTACCATCTAGATAGCTTTCGTATAATGACATATCCATGTTAGGGATTACCCCCAACAAGCCTTCTTTAGCCATTTTAATTATTCTATTTTGATTAATATGCCCTAGTCTAGCATGCCATAATTCATATCAGGATTATTCAAAGTAATAGCAAAGTAATCATAAACATTAAAATCACTAACAAGATACAAAATAAAGAACTTTTGAGATTGGAAAACTGAACCATAAAATAATGAGTTGCTATAAATGTCTATAACTTTACCATAAAAATTTACATTAAACCCAAAGTCTAATAAGTAAATTACATAAATTAAATTCCGTCGGATGTCAGGAGCATGAAGCACATAATGCAGCATGAAGGTCTTTCCACCATGCAAAACAAGTTTACAGATCCCAATGCCTCGAACCTTGATCCTTGTATTATTACCAATGGAAAGCTACTTGCTTTGAAATAGAAACCAACGGTATTCCACGGAAGATCCTCGATCTTAACTTATGTGGTCTGTGGAGCCTGAGTCAATAATCCAAGAAAAATAAATAGGTTATGTCAGAAAAATAATGCTAGAAACAAATGAGACATGCGAATTCACATAATTCACTGTTACCTTTATGCTCTTGGTCTATTTAGAATAGTCACGTATGAAATGTCCCATATTGTGGCAGGCAAAGCATTTGACCTTCTTTAGGTCTAACTTTTTCTTTCTTCCTTTCTTTCTTTCTTCTTGTACCATTGCTTGCCCTTCTTTGGTAGAGGATCGCCTTTCTTCCCATTTTTTGAATTTAGGCTTTGATTGGGTAGGACCAGCACCTTTGATCAAATAGGCTTGTCCAGTGGCCTTATAAGCCTCCAAACGTTCATCCTCTAGCTCTAAATGCTTAGCTACATCATTGAAAGTGATAATATTTTCATTATGAATCAGATTGACTTTTATTTGCTCCCAACTGGCAGGGAACGACCTGATAACAACTTGTACTTGCTATTCGTCAGATAGATTATGTCCAGCTTCCTTCAGTTCAGAATCATAGTAGATATCTCTCGTAGATGTTGCCTCATAGGATTATTTAGTTTTAGCTTATAGGTATCAAATTTAATCGTCAACCTTCTAAGTTTAGTTGTGGACACTCCCCCAAACTTATCCTTTAAGGAAATCGACATTGCTTGTGTCGTTCTGTGTGTCTCAAACTCACACATTAAATCAACATCCATTGCACTCAGCAGTGTGATTCTTGTGATGCTATTCTTTCTTTTTTAGAACAGGTATGCTTCCTAGTCTCTCCTTTGCTGGGCCGTATTTCCAGCCTCAGGCTCTACCATAGCCATTGTTAATAGCTCAATTGTATCTTGTTCTTCTATAATATATTGGACCTTTCGGTGCCAAATATCTCAGTTGTCCCCCGTTGAGTTTTTCCCCTTTATTCAATTAAGCAATAATGTTCTTTGAAGCCATTGTTCAATATCGATTTTGTGACAAACCTTTCCCACATTAATTTATTGAACCATAGGATATTTAAGTGAATTTACATATATATATAGAACATGTAAAGAATACAATGTCACGTACTTTTATCATTTTTTATCACAAAATAATATTATCACTAGACCCATGATCAGGAGAATATGTTTGTACCTCCCATCACACAAGCACTAACAACACCATCATTTCCTATCAAAATTAATATAAGCACTATTCTTATCAAATATTGCTTTTTAGAATACTCATCATCTAAAAAAGCTCACACTTATAAAAAGGTATACATGGATCACAACTAAGATAAAGAAATGAAATGAAACATGTTTCTCTTGCATATAAAGGCATGTAATAAATGACAAGTCTTTACAAAGAAAGAGTAATAAAACCTGTCCCTAACAAAGTAAAGCAATAGAAATCAAAATACAAATATACATAATTTGATATGAGCTTTACAATATTCTAACATCGCTTTTCTTAACTTCTTAAGCTCACGAGGAGGCTTTTTAAGGTTAGATACAAATTATATTATTCTAAGCCAATATATTTTGCTCATGCATCCTATTTTGGGCTTGCCTCTAACCCTTGTTGCTCTTATATATTCCATTATGACTTTCAAGTAGAATTTAGTGTTCTCCTTATCTGTCATGCATTCAATGTAATCACCAATCACACCATTAACGCCTTTTATGTTTGTTAATTTGGCTGCATCTCTTTTAGCTATGTTCATGGCCAAAGTACGGTTAGAGGTTGGTTTACTTCCTCTCTATCCTTAACTTGAGATTCACTGTTAAGAGTAAGCACCATCTTGGAGTTTAAATCTGAAGACACCATGAAAGTCTATAGAGGAAGTGGTTTGATAGGGAATAAAGTTTTTAGCATGGTCCAGAATCATATATTACTTCTGGTTCCTCTTGTAAAACTTCCTCTATCAACTCCTCTGGGTCTTCTTTAGAAAGTTCATCAAGATCTTGTTCTGGATCCTCCTTAGGTTCCCCCTCGAGGTCCTCTTGAAGGTTCTCCTCTAGGTTATTGACATCATCCAAGAATGAGATGTCATCATTTAGTGTACATCCTAGAGGTTTAGTGCTAGATGAAGTCATTTTCACTTAAATAATAAAAAAATATTAATTATCATAATTTTTTAGAATTTTTACACGCTAAAAAATACTAGAAATACACTGAATATTCAAAAATAGGTATAGAATTGCCCCTAAAATTAGGCAAATTATATGTGAAAATAAAGATATTGATTTTAGGGATTCTTAGGAAAAATCGTACCTTAATCGGAGTTCCCACGCTCTTTCACGCAGCTCAAGAAGAAAAAATTCAGAAAAATAGAAAATATGAACGAAGCACGCTCTCGCACGCGCCAGTCTAGTGTCACCACGTGGCCACTACCACATGTTAGTCACCAGAATTTTTCCTTGTTTTATTCAAAAATTATTTTTAAAACATTTTTTTAGATGGGCTTGGCCCAATTGGGCCCAAATTTTTTTTGAGTTGTTTGACTGGGCTGTGCTAGCCCAGTCCACAATGCATCAGTAGTTTTTTTTGAGACAGCGTCAAAATGACGCTGTTTTAGGGATGATCAAAATGCAACATTTTGATCATCCCTAACCTCCAGCCGGGTCGCACGGACCTGACTCATTTTTTGGCCATAACTTCTCCGTCCGATGTTTGATTTTGATGTTTTTGGTGTTGTTTTCTTCATTTTTTCGTGCTCTATGCAATGAGACTAATTTCAAGGCCTCAAAACTCTGTTATTAATGACTCACTTTTGAAAATAAAAGCTCTGTTACGTTTTACTTTCTTTATGCTTTTGTTTATGGTTTACATACATGCTCTATGCATATTATCACTAAATAAACACTCTAAAACATAAATAAGCATACAAAACAGTGTATAACCAGAAAACAAAAAATCACAGAGAAGCATGCAGAAGCACATAACTTGGCTCATGATACCACTGAATAATTTTGGGCGTACTTGAGATGGTTTCTTTTCTACTGAGATACCCACACGTAACTGGAGTACCTTGTATAGACTTTGGTACATTTCACAGCAAATGACACCAACGAAGGAAGAGCACCGGTGAACAACAGAAACGGAAGGAGAATAGAGGAGGTGCAAAGAGAAGAGAACAATTATGTAGAGCAAAAACTACCCACACAAGTAGACTGATCACTCTCTTCCTCTTGCTTCTTCTGTGCGTGTGTATATGTGGTGGGGGGAGTAAGATACTTGTAACTTCCCACTCCCACATTTTTCTTCTTTTGAAAACTAAGGACAAAAACTATTCCCTCAATTCTCTCTTTTATCCCAACACCTATTGGGTTTGGGTCTAATCCACCAAAGATGGATCAGACCAAATTTTCTAACATTATCCAATTTAGAATCTAGCCATACGGTCACAATATAATAAATGTAGTTGATCACATAGTACCCGTACACTTGAATCCCTTTTTATGAATGATACTGAAATTTAAGGCATTGCCTTATTTATTATAAAAGAAAATTGACAGAGTTCCCCTTAAAGTAAGGCACCTTAAAATTTCAACACAATTATATACATCAAATAGCAACAACTAAAGAGGTCAATTACAACAATTAAAAGCCAATACATGTGAACTTAAGAAATACTCTCTCATATCCTAAATATAAGACCCAAAACCTATCTAGTTTTTTAAAATTGGATAGTTTTTTTTAAAGCTAATCCTTTTTATAAATGATATTGAAATTTAAGGGGTTGTCTTATTTATTACAAAAAACGTTCGACAGAGTTTCCCCTTAAAGTAAGGCACCTTAAAGTTTCAAGACAATTATATACAGCAATTAGCAATAACAAAAGAGGTCAATTACAACAATTAAAAGCTAATCCATATAAACTTAAGAAATACTCAAATCCTAAATATAAGACCCAAAACCTATCCAATTTTTTAAAAACGGTTCAATCTTTTTAGTGCTTATTGTTTAAAGGTTGCTTTTTTAAAAAACAATCAGCCTTTTTCCGTTGGAACAAAACCCATCCAGTTTTTCTTATCAAAAAAAAAAAACCCATCCAGTTTTCAAAAAACTATTCCGTTTTCCGATCTAAGTTTAGGTTTCAAACTAATAGTGCTTGAACTCCAATACAACCTGGCTCAACGACGAAAACAAATTTTTGTCCAAATCAAGCTGTTGGTAATTCCAGTTGGGGGTCGAACCAATTGGGTTGTTAGGTCCTGTTTGATTATTTTGCTTCCATGGCCATCTTCTTCTCCCATTCTTTATTTTTCTGCGTTTTCTTCCTTTAAATTCTCCTTAAACACAGGGGTTACTCTTAATAGATCTATCTTTTAGTTAAAGGTGTTACATTAATCATACTTTAAGTAACTACCGAATGCACAACCTACCAATTCATATAATCAATTTTTTGATTACTTTTTTTTCTGATTCAAAGCATATACGAGTAAACATATTAGTAGTAGCTAGACTTATAATAATATTTATAATTTTAAATTATTAGTTTGAACAACTAATTACTAAGAAATATATCATCCTATTGGAATTTAATTAAATAGTGAAGTGCATAATAATTTAGAATAACTTGTTACTTTCCCCTTCAAAGTTTTCTTCTAGAATTCCCATATTTGTCGGCCTAAACAGCACACCTTTCTACTTAATTTATAGTTCTCTTACCTTAAGACCAGTTCCAACTCAGATTAACAAACATTTAAACTGAGATCACAGCCAAGTATTCTCCTTATAAATATAACTCTTAGTGAACCAACAACACTTGCCTTAAATTTCTACACATCCTTCTTCCCAGTACTCTTAAAACAATAGTGCTATATTTATTTTCTTACCTCCCAGAAAGATCCTTAAAGGGAAAGCTAATTATTAACCATGGCCATATCCAGAAGAATGGTTTTGTTTGGCCTTGGAGTTTTGCTTTTCATGTTCTTAGTAAAATCATCTGATGCCATCGATATTGCTTCTGATTCCGTCAAATGCACTCATCATTCATCAAACCCAGGAGGTGGCTCTGGTTCTTCGTCTCTTGAAGAATGCACAGATCATGGACATGATGATATAAATGATGACAGTGATGACACTTTCAAGGTTGTAGAAAATGTAGCCATCTCTCTTTGATTATTATGATGATTTATTTTAATTTTCTAGCTAGCTATCTAGTTATAAGGGAAACTATCTTTCTTTATATTAGAATATTTAGAACCTAGTGGTTTAGGTTTAATTCAAGGTAATGAGCTTTTCAATAACTAGGGTTTGGTGGTGTCCTTCTTAATTTCTTTGCTTGGGTTTCGAGGGTTCGTTTTTTTTCATAGAACTAAGGCTTTTTATTTTGGTTCAATTGTCCCCCCCCCCTTTTTCTTGCTTGTTTTAGTGGTTATTAATAATATTATTTAATTGTTTAATTCATTCTCTTCGGAGCAAGTCCAACTTTTATTTTTATTTTTGCGATCAGGGTATAATATTCTGTTCCTCAAAAACGTGTACAAGTAAACATAATGATATGTAATTCTGTCGTGTCCACCGAAATTACCAAAGATATGAAAAGTGAGACTTTAGATCAAATTCACTATTATTGTGAGTCATCATGTCATTAAAAAGGAATTGAAATAATTAGAATTGAATCATGGAAAAAAATTGATACTCCACACGTCTATTTGTCTATTTGACATGAGATTGGTGCTTATAATTAATTTGGATTATTTATATATGATTTAAATGGACCAAATTTTTTTTTTTTATATTTTCATATTTTTTTTCAAAATGGTTTTAATCACACACAAACTATACATGTTTTTTTTGGATCATCACACAAACTATAGATTGAATCTCTATGATTCATTTTCTTATTTTCTTGTATTTTTTATGGAAAATTAAAGTGAAGGATTTAGAGGGAGAATTATATTTACAGGAGAAGATCATAAAATTCATAATTATTTAGAAGCACTGAATATCAAAATATAAATTTAAAAATACCAAATTACCCATAACCAGGATGTTTCTCTCAAGTTGTGATCTACTGGATCTACCATTAGATTATGTACTATTGGGTCTCCAATCTTATTTTTATCAAAACTTAAATGCTTCCAATTGGCCAACACCAAATAATTTAACTTCAATCTACATAATTTTGTTACAATTTTTTATTAATCAAATTGCTAATTAAAACAATTAATTTAACTACATAGATTTAACCTCAATTCTGCCTCTAACATCCATTTCTTACTTTTAATGTCCAATTCTCTATTCAATATGAAGTCACATCTTTTCTAAGTCTGAGTAACTCGTTTGAACAATAATTAGTTAATAATTAATCCATAACTTCTGTATTATGCATCTGGTCGATTCTAATGTGCTGTCATTAGTTTATTTTTTTCAAGCTGTCATGTATGGGCTTTGTGCGTTTGTTGGGTCCGTGTTATGTGGTTTACATATTGGGACTTTATATATGCTTTATTCCCCATATGATGTAATGGGTCCAATCTGATCTATCATCTATGTATCATTTTACCCCAATTTTTTTGTTTGAATAAATTTGTCTATCTATAAAAAAATGAGACACCCTTTTTCCTTGAAGATGACATTCCCCAAATTGGGAGAATCCCATTTTTTTTCTTTTAGAAACTAGGCAGTATACAATAACCAATAGTTTAGAGACTAATCTTCCTAAAGTATAGATATCACTGAAGTAGGTGTTGACTTTTCCAACAAAGCTTTTTTCCATGCACAAAGCATGGTTCAAACACAAGACATCATATTTAAGGGTATTAGACTCCAATGTTTTAATGATGACAATTGATAAAAGTATGAAAAAAGTGTTTAAACTTAATTGAATCAACTATAAGAATTTATTGATAAGTTTGTTGTCGTATCCTTATTTTTAACCTCAATTATACTTAGTTGAAAGTCATTTGAACCAATTACATAGCCTTTTGCCTTAGAAACATGCATTTTCAAAAGATTGCTTATTGGGTACTGTTCATGGTTATTGTTCATTTGGTAATCCATAACATGTACTTTGAAAATTTATAATTAATTCTAGAAAACTCAAAATAGGGTGGCTCCACTTTATAATAAAATCTCTTTCATTTAGATTTGAAAGAAAAATATAAAACTAAGGTTCGATTGTCCAAATGAAATCAGTTTATTTCTTGAAAAATACTGTTCATTTGATAAAACCTGGAAGTTCCAGTTTCTTTGTCTTAACTTCAAAAATTCATTTCTCTTTCGTTACTTGTATAAATGAACAGTGTTACCTATGGATTTAAAGTTCCAGACATTTTCTTTAAGCTCAAAAAATTTCATAGGAAAATCGTTCATTTGCCATATGAAATTAACATCGGAACGTTACTGCCTCTAGTTGCTTACTTTATCTTAATTTTAGATTTTAACTCCAACTTAGAAAAATCATAATAAATCGAATACTTAACCAATTGAGGTGTTCTTGGTGTTCATTTAAAGCTCTATATCTTATGTATTACGATACTAAATTTCAAGTTCAAAATCGTTGGTTAAAGCATCATAAACATCATAACAAAGTCATGACCTCATAATACAACTACATGATCATACACTATGTATCCAATCATATCCTTCCACAGTGTCATGTAACCAATATAACTTATAATACAAGTTCAACCATCTACGTTTACCCTTTTTTCTTGAGAGGTTCTAGCACTTATGACATGGTTATGTATATGGAAAGAATGAGATTTCATGGAAATCTCAATAGCAAGTCATACAAACTATAATATCATGCATGATTAATTAAATGTTTAACATGTTATCATGAGATGGGAGCTACTTCATAATAGTACATAAGCAAACTCTAACATGCATATTGTCCTGACATTAGTTACAAGGAGTTGCAATCATTCATGCTTCATTATAAACATGATGGCATAATCTCAAGCTCAACCAAACACTATAACTAACAATCAAGAAAACATGAAACTATAGTTAGGTATTTTTGCTACCTCTTTAGCTACTCTTAACAAAGTCTTATTGAGATGATTTCCTTTCTTCACAAATCTCAAAACCTAGCCATTACAAAGTAACATCTAGTTACAACTCAACTTAAAAACAATTCCAAGACTAGGTTTTCACTAACTTCCATTCTTTTTCTAATTTATATTCCATACTTCCATCTTTCTAAAATAAATTCTCATGGTTTATTTTCACATAATTTTTCATGTATAATCCAAATATGAAACCAAAATTTCCAAAATCAAAACACACCATGAGCTACTATACAGAACTAAAGTGAACCCTTAATTTTCTAAAAATTCAGATTTTGATTTCAATGCTTCCAATACTTGTTCTCCTACTTTATCCCCACACAAAATTCCACTTTAAACTCATTGGAGGCATCAAAATCATGAAATTCCAACTTATAAACAGTGTTTCATATAGTAGCAGCCAATAACACAAAACCCTAACTACATGCATACTTGAATTTCTAAGCTTATACCACTTGATTCTAGCTTGTTTAAGCTTGTCTAAACTATCCATAACCTAAAATTCATATTCTTATCACATGTGGACAGAACTTCCAGCAATAACCTTAAGAGAAATAGGTCACAAAAATCCCTTAAAACTACGAGCTAACTTGCTAGATTAAAGTCCAAGAACAAGGGAGATAGTTATCTTGCTTGTTGCTCCAAGTTGTGTGCTTCTTTCTTGCTTCAATTGAAATTTGGCCAGAGGTTCCCTATGGTACCATGCATGCCAAATCAATTATGGTTTGGAGGGTATTTATAGAAAATCTTGGGTGGAAATGAATGGCCAAGATTAGTTTAGTTACTATTTGATCTAATAGTCCATATTCATTCTTGAACCAAGCTTCCCCTAGAAGCCTCAAGTTTAACACCATGCATGACATCATTTAGGGCCATGTTTGGCTGGAAAAAGGTAAATATATTGATAGGGAAAATTCCAGCCCAGTCCGTACCAATCGGAGCAGTTTCATAAAAACCAGACTGTTTTATGTTCCTAATTTTTATAATATTCCATAATATGTATTCTGTCATGGAAACCAGTTTCTAGGTTTCTCATACTATTGACATTGTTAGACTAAGTATTTATCTAACAACCATCCATTGGGAAATGACCAAAATACCCTTGTTGCTCTTTCTTGCTCTAACTAATCATCTTTATACTATCTTGTACATTTTGTACCTATCCAAAATGCCATCCATCCATCACTAGTACAATCTAGCTACACAGGGGTATTTTTGTAATTTCATACTTTTACTAGGTTGCTCTAGACTCTGGCCCACTTAACTATCTCACCACTTTATTGGGCCTATTGGGTCACTATTTGGGCCTCAGTACTGGTCCATTACCTTTATGGCATAAATCACAAGAAATCTCTCCTGATCGTATTTATCGGGTATTTATTCCACTGTAAAATCCTGTAAGAATTCTATATGATTCCTTTTCTGACTCTATCAATTTTAAAATTCTTATATTAAATATAAGAATTTACTAAAAAGTTTCATCTAATTTTGAGGTCTAAAAAATACTATAATAATTCTTTCTGACTTCAAGAATTTATATCAATTAATCGGGACCTCAAATCAAAATTATGTGTTGCGTTAAACTTACCAGAATAATTTTTTCTATCTACTGGTAAAATTTTGGACTAATATGATTTTGGGCATTTTTTAACCTTTTCCAATTCAACTTTCTCATAATTACATTTTTGTCTGTGAACTTTTGCATAATTATATTTAGGTCCTTACACTTTTGGTTAATTATATTTAGGTCCCTCCTTTTGTTTCTACTTTCACTTTTGGCCTCCAACATTTTCTAATTTTTATTTAGGTCCCTGAACTTTCTTTAGTTAATATTCCCTCTCTTTCCTTCCTCAATCTGATACAGCTTATTCTAAGAAACTCATGTCCATTACATATAAACTGTACATATACATCATATAAGAAAATTGGGGATGTGACATTTATCAATAAGATAATTGATTGATAAGCTCTTCGATAAATGAGAAAGATCTTCTGAAGGAAATTTGATTTTTGAAAAAGTTTTTATCGAGGACTTATTCGATACGGGTACTCATTGGTAAAAACTTCAACACATTAATAAGAATTTAGCTTATGAAAAAGTTTGAGTCATTCTTTTTAAACTAGAAGATTTTGAAAACTTATTCAATAAAAAGATTTATCGAAGAAGCCTTTGATAAGTAAATCGATTAAGATATTTATCGATAAAGACCACAATCAGTCAACTATGTGAAACTTATTTTTCCAATATATTTCTAGATGCATTAATTGATAAATGGATTTGTCAATAAGGATTTCGATAAATTAAATGTTTCTTCTATCTTATCAATGAATATAATTGAAGCATATTTTAAGACTCAATTTATCAAAGATTATTCGATAAGGGGATTTATCGAAGAATAATTCGATAAATGAGAGAAAATTTTTGTTTTATCAAAAGCACTAATAAATGATTTTATACCTTTCTACTTAGTTTTACAAAGATTATATTCAAACCACTTAAGCACTGATTTTGATAAATAATTTTGACATTGATTTAAGAAATGTTGCGAAAAGAAGAGAGATTAAACAAGTACGATATTACTTTTATAGTTCTTATTAATAAGCTATTTGATAAGCCTATTTATCAAAGAATACTTTAATAAATTGAATATTCTAAAATCTGAAAGAACTTATGGTATTTATTGAATATCTATTTGATCAGACTGATTATCGAAGTTCTTTTTGATAAGGACTTACTAAGAAATGAATTCTTAATTTGCTATGATTTGTTGAATGATCTTATGTATTGTTATTTTCAAATATATTACATGATCAAAGATTGTTTGAAAGATTAAAAAGTATGTTCTTCAGGCATTTATTGATAATCTATTAAGAACACTTTGATAAATAGGTTTTGTGAAATATTTTAAAATATATCGATAAATCTAAAATCATATGTTTTAAAAAGAATATTTTTTTAAAAAGGTTTTTGATAAGGCCATTTACCAAAGTTCTATTATATAAATCTAAAACAATTTGAAAGAAATTTATTTTGATATTTATCAAAATCCTTTTCAATAAAGCTTTTTATTGAATTCCGATTCGATAAAACTAAGAACTTTTTCAATACAATTAATTTGAGATTTATCAAAGTCCTTTTCGATAAGGCACCTCTTAAATAACACTCGATAAATTAAACTACTATGTGAAAACAATTTTAAATTGTATCAATCTAAATTATTTGGAAACAATTACTATATGCTTATACTAATTATATATATTTTCTAAAGCATGTTTTAAGATCATTTGTAGGTTGAAACAAAATCAAATGAAGATATTGATTAAAGAACAAAAATTTAGAATGCATACTTAGCAATAACTGATCTATTCTTCAACGACTATTTAACATATTCATGAAGACTTAACTATAAAAGAAGAATATGCCAGAGACAAAGGTTATGTAAGAGCCAAAAAGTGATACACAAAAATGCATTATGATCATAAGCAATCTTAGATACTAATAGTGTCTTGGTTTCACTCTGTTTCGCATTCTCTGAACAAAGCTTGTTATATTCTTTAAGAGAAACTTAGAGAGTCTATACTTTAGTGATTATCTAAATACCTCTACTCAAAAAGCATTGTATTTTAGCAATCATTTTTCTAAGTTGCTTAAGAGTATGGATCTCTTAAGCAGGATTATTACCTTACGGATTGTAAGGAGGAGTGAGAGGGATTCTCACAGTTGATACCTTATAGGTTACAAGGGGGAGTGAGAGAGTTTTCACGTTGATGTACTAAGGTGCTAAGAGTCCAAATTAACCTTGGAAGATAGCAAAACACTTAGAGGTTCTCTGGGGAGTTGACGTGGATAAAGTAGTTGGGTTAAACCAGTATAAATTGTCTCTATTTAATATATCTTCTTACTTTATCAGTGATATCCTTCTGAATTTAATCTTTTAAATTTATTTTAAAGTTCTTAAAGTTATAAAATTTTTCAAAATCTTCAAATTCACCACTTTTGGGTGAAACAATCATTTTAATATTTGGTATCAGAGAATGTTACTTGTTTAAAGGATCTATGATCTCAAGTGCAAAGATCATGGTTGTATTTGAAGGTTTAATTTATGCTATTCCCCATTTTCTCAAAGATATTAATTTCTAGAAAGTTTAGATCATGTAATTTTGAAAACAATTGATTTTTATATGAGATATACTTTTACAAATAATTTTGATTTCAAAATTAGAAAGAATTAGACTCAGAAAGAAAATATAATTTATTTCTTGTATATTAGAGCAATAGAGATTATGTATAATAGCTTAACTGAAAATGATTATGAGAAAATCAAATCTTACTCTAATGCTAAAGATATTTTAGATACTCTTGACTCTATTTATACCTCTAACAACTCTATTGAAGTGAAGGATTTTGACAGCCCATCTGAACGAATGATACTTGAGTTTGAAAAAGGAGAAATCTCATATCAATAAGAGAAAAATGAGTATCTAGAAGAGCTCCACATGGGTGAATCAGATGAAAAAGAATCATTACATGGAAGTTAAGAAGTACATAGGGTAAACAGTTCCAATTCCTCTAATACATTTGTGAAAAATGATCTTGAAAAATTGCATAAACTTATTTTTTTGACATATTCTTGACACTATTTCAAAAAGTAAAAATATTTGTACTTTAAAGATATTACTAAAAATTTCAAATGAGATGCTTCCAAGTCCTACTAAAATTTCTTTAAGGCATCTTTATGGAAAAATAATAACTAGGTTAAAAAGTTAGTGTACATTCCCAGTAAATTTGCAAAGACATACTGTTCATATGGTAATTTTTCCAGTTTTTTAGAATTCGTCTATTGACTTTGACAAATCACCATAAATTCATTTCTTATCCAATATAGGTGTACGTGATGTCCACTTGAATCTTAGGATGTTAACTTTAAGCATGCTAAATTTCAAAGTTTAATTCATGCAATATCATATTCAAAACATGATGGAAAGCTCATTGCCTCCCAACAAAACTTACACAAAGTACCATTTGTTCCATATTTACATAATATAGGTTTATCTGATACAATCAAGCATGCTTCAAACACGATCCATTGGCTCTTTACCTCTTTAATGTTCAACACCTAACATGGATTAGTTTGAAAAAGAGTGAGATTTCCACAGAAATCCCAATAGCAACTAACCCAACATTAATATTATTAAACAATTATTTAAAGCATGTTATATGATATGGAATACTCAAAATCATTCTCATTTTTTGGTATTCTCTAACATGCATTTGTCATGACATCTTATCAAGGAGATTACCACATCATCAATGCCATCAAGCTTACACATCGTTATATAATATCATGCTCAACTAAACATCATAAACAACAATACCAATAAATAATTGCAAGACAATGATAAAGCTAGAGTTGTTGCTACCTCTTGGAGATCCTTGTCTTTGCTTGACTTGAAGTTATTTAGGTGAACAAAAATCAAATCCCAATTATTGAACATTAATTTTATGTCATTACAACTTCTCAAACATAATTCAAACTTTAAAACCCTAACTGCCCTTTCCTGAATTAAACTAGGGTTTTGTTTCTCTCAAGCACTAACATTAGCTCTTGGGATCCCATCCTACATAATTTTTGCTAAGGAATCCAATGGTGTGATACAAATTTTGAAATTTCTTCATCTTGTATACTGTCAGTATTGACAGAAACAAAAATTGCAACTTAGGGTTTTCTAGAATTTCTATTTTGATGCTTAAGGCTTCCAATTAGGGTCTCCCTACTCTACCCTACATAAAATTGCATTTTGAACACATTGGAGGCTTTAAAATCATCATATATCAACCCTAGAATAGAGTGTACAAATCTGGACAGCAAGCTATTTCAAGAACAATTCCAATAAACTATTGCTTCCATGAGCTCAAACATGTTAAATTTTATCCTTTTCTTAGCTACCCTTATCATAACTTTCATCTTTTTCTAATTTGTAAAGCATATCCCCTTAGAAATTTATGGTTCCCAACCTCTAAAAGCCATAAATAAAACTTCCAAATAAATCACTAAAAACTTGGAACTATACTTACCTTAGTATCCTTCAATTTTGAGAGGTTGGAAGCTTTGATTTTGCTTGAGTTTTGAATTATCAAGAGTTTCCCCTATGTAAAGAGGGCTGCACGAAATGGAGGTCTTGGGAGGGGTATTTATAGAAAAAATTGAAGGGAATCAAGGGCTAGGATTCAATTCTTAAAAGTTTGATCCAAGGGTTAGGATTTAATCTCTTTTTAGTTGTAATCTTGACAACTTTTGAGTTGTCCTCTTTTTTTCCCTTCTCCCTTCCATTTGGTTCCAACTCAAGGGGTCTTGAAGCTTCATGGAGTTTCTTGGAGCTGGTTGAGTTTTCTTCTATTTTTTGGAATTAACCGGTACGGATTCGGGTGATTTTCGGGAAAAATAAATTATTTAATGGAACGATATTTTCTAGAATACTCACTGACCCTGTCTAGCCTGTCTAAAATAATTATTGACCCTTTAAATATTTATCCCTATTTTTATTTTTTTGAGGTCTTTTTATAATAAGAATACTTAATTTTGCCGAAAACCTAAAAAAACATAATACGATAAAAATTCATATAGGAGTATTTTTGTCATTTTCCCTTTATAAAAATATCTTAGAACCTCATTTTCCATTTTAATAAATTTATTGGGATTTTTCTGAATTTTTTTAGAACTACCATTTATGGCCCGAAATTCCCCTAAATTACAATTTTGCCCCTATTGTAGTTTGGGCGTATACTGGCTATTGGACTTTAACTTAGCCCATAATAACCCATCTAAATTCATTTTAAGTCTCCTAGTAAAATTTCATGGTATTCAGTTTGGATTTGATCCCTCAACGAATAAAATCCTAATTTTTAGAGCTAATAGACAAGCTCCTAAAATTCCTTTAATATTCTATTTAAAATTATCTATACCTATTTTGGAAGTATGGTATTTTTTACAATTTCCCATAATTCAGAAAGTATCTTCTATCATAATCTCACACAATTATGTAGTCCAGTCAGTCTCCTAAAAATTCTAGGTAATTTTCCCAGACTTACCGAAATTTTATCAAATAATCGAGACCTCAAATCAAAGTTCTAATGTCTTTCATTCAACCCAAAATTTTGTACTTTATCTACCAATATTTTCATATCTTAAATATGGACCAGGCTATTTTAGGCTGAAAGTACAGTTTTTGTAACTTTTCACAAATTATATTTAAGTCCCTTAAACTTTTTTATATTTATAGTTTAATCCCTAAAGTTTTGTCTACTTTGTATTTTTGGCCATAATACTTTCTAACTTTACAATATGATCCTTTATTCAACCGATAATGTCATTTACATTTCTCTAATCATTTCCTTAGCTAAAAACTTTGGGTTTTCGGTAAAGGAAATTCCTGGATGTTACAATAAGCATCACCTGTTATATGCAATTATTGTGGTAAACTATATCACATTTCTTACACATGTCCTTTTAAAAGAAATTCTAATGTGAGAAATATGTTTTGAGTTCCTAAATGACATATAAGGTATAATGCTAAAACTGAAGGACCCAATATAAGTGGGCACCAAAACGTCTTAGTTCTATGATTTTGCAGCATATTTCCAAGAATGGATGGATTGACCCAAAGAAGAAGAAATTGTCTAAGGTAACTACTCACATGATCAACAAGAAAACTCTTAGAGTACCCATTGATGGAGTTACAAAGAACATCCATAAAGAGATGCAATAGAAAACAAATAAGAAAAACACCATGCATCTCAAGGATGGATTACCATAGAATGCCATGCAATTACCTTAATGAGAACAAGAGAAATTGGATTTCTTAAGTATCAAGTAGATTGCACGACTCCAAAGCTAGAAATCTAAATTCTCAATTTCACATAAGAGATGCATTTGGGACTACACTCAAAAGGGGGTATTAAAACTCTCATACTCATATGCATTACATTAAATTGAAAATAGATGAGAAAAAAGATAGAGTCAATCTTCACACTTGACTCTTTAATTTTGAGGGCTCACGAATGAATGTTATAATACTATGAAGTGCTATTTTCAGTAGAAAATTTATTTGACAATATATTTAGAATTGCAATATTCAATAATTCAATTCTTTTTGTATACATATTTCTAAAAATGAAAATATATTTTATATACATAAAAGCAATTATGCTCAATTGATTTAAACTGACTATACCTATAGAGCATGTGAGTTCTGTTTTTTGTTCCAACAAACTAACCATTGATGGATCCAAGTAAAGTCAGATACCGAGAAAGAAAACTAGTTCTATTTTTTTATAGGGAATATAATTGAAAGGTTCATCTCTCAAAATGTGTGGCAACAAAGAGAAATATTTCCAATCTTGATGAAGATGAACTAGAGAAGCTTGAACTCTTTACCCTCGAATGAGTTAAACATTCTTCTATTTAACAAGTTAATCATCTACATGAAGTTCAGGCTTATCTATTCAGAAAAATATTCCAAAACATAAACAGCCTTATGCTTAAAAGTATTTATTTGCTGGAATATACTTGCTGCTCTAGTTATTTGGACTAATGAGTTAATATACTTAATTGTTCAAACATCATTTCAAAAATCATGAGAAAAATATTTAAGCCTTCACTATGCAAATTTCTTATCCAATATGACGTTTGCTCATTGAAAAATTCCCAAACATGTTAACATTACTGTTCAACATGTGATCTCACAAAGATATTTTTTCTCCAATTTGTTGACCTCCATATTTTCACAAAATTAATTTTCAAAGATCTATATTTTTGAAAAATCACTTTGAATCTATTTTCCTAAAAACACATTATTTTTCAAGATAGACTTATTCAAAGAGGGAGAGCTTCATATTTATATGTTCAAAATATTTTACAAGCTAAACTCTTAGAATACTCATCTATGTTAATTGTCAATTGATTGATTAGGTTTTGATGATGAGTTATCACTATATGGAAATTATCCTTTACATATTTAATACTTGACCATACTAACAATTCTCCAAGGGAAAAAGAAATTTGTATTTATGACAAGAGAATAAAGAATTATCTCAATGAACTACACTGATATATCAAATTTGAGAATTGATACAAGGGAGCACTGGAGCTACAAAGTTCATTGGCAACAAAGTAAAACGATCATCATTCATGCCAATACAAAATATGCTCAAACACAATAGAAGAGGAAGGCAAAGAACTCCATGGATTAACTCTTCAAATTGCCAAAAATAAATGAGCATTTCTAAACCCTCTCTTTATATTGGGAATTTATCTGAGCTATTTTGATGATAATGCTTTCTCATGTTATATGCATCTAAGTATTTTATCAAAATTTCCTTAATGCATTATATTTTTAGGGGGAGTAAGATATTGTTCTTGAAGTTTATATTTTAAAAATATCATGTGAATTTGTGAAAGAAATCATTAATTTATTGAAGAACTTATTGATAAAGATAAAGGTTCTTATCCATAAATGCTTCAATAAAGCATGAGATAGAATTAAATGTTTTGATGACCTGAGTCTTTTCAAAAAACTATTCAATAATGTCATGTATCGAACATGTTTTTGATAAGAATGAATTGATTTAAAGATTTTGTGAACTATTAAAACTGAAATTTATCGAACATCTTATAGATAAATGTTCTCATCGATAAGCTAATCAATAAATTAATATTTTTGTGAAGTGTTCTATGTTGTTTTCATCGATTAATCCTTCTACAATAACACTTATCCAAATGTTATTCGATAAATTATATGAAAAAGTATTGACATTTATCAAACAACTTATCGATAAGGGTACTTATCGAAAAACTATTCGATAAATTAGTCATCTCTATTAAAACAAATGATTTTTTATCGAATAACACTTAGATAAGGTTAGTTATCCAAGAATTCTTCTATTAAACTTGTGTGTTTCTAATGAAAAAGGTTATTTCTTTAACACATTAGATAAAGGGTCTTACTAAAAATCTATTCGATAAATTTTTAACAATTGTTTGAAGATTTAGAACACTTGCTTTACTTGGTCTACCATAATGAAAGGATCATCCCTAAAACTTGTACTATTCAAATCAACTAGTATAAATCCTAACCGATCGACCATAACATATTTGTTTACATTATCCCCCTTGCATTTGAACATGAGAACTATGAATTTGGAGTAGTCTAGCTCCCAAATCTCTTCAATAATTCCATAATAATGGATAACTGCTAATTTAGGATTGTTGTCCTTTAAACTAGAGAAATGCATAGCTTCAGCCACTAACATAACACCACTAATTTGCACACTACTTTTATTATCTAGGGACTTTAAATAAAAGGAATACCCATTGATATCAAATCAATTCCAACATATCACATTAAATTCAGGAACCATATGTCAACTGTCTATTTGAATCATAAACACAATCCTTATTTTTAGCTTTCTGTTTCAACTAATGTGCAAAAGATTTGTTATTTTCTTTTGCTGTGTCATTTTATTATTATTTTTCATACATGCTCTTTATGAACAACTATATAGTCTTGAAATTCATCAATGTTATTCAAAATGTATAAGTGTATTTGCTGCAATTCATTACGATCAACACTCTTCACCGATATTCCGTGTTGACCCCTATTTGCACTTGGTTTAAGGAGACCATAAGTCTTACTTTATAAAGATAGTGTTGACAAAAATCTATAGCTTCTTTGAAAACATATTTTTGAATAATGGATGTTTCAGGTCAATTTAGATTCTTCATATACCCTTTAAGGATTTTTCATGTATCTTTCAAATGGGTACATCTATCGTAAGTATAAAGGACCATACAATTTTATCTCTCACACTAGATGAAGGCGTACTATGATGTCAAAAAAGTTAGGAAGAAACAATTTTTCAAGATGGCACAAAATAACATGACCCTCGTGCTCTAATTCATCCAACTTTTCAGTCTCAAAGACTTTGCCACATATAGCATTGAAGAAGATGTAAAGTTGGGTTACAATGTGTCTCAAATCATCTTGAAGGATTCCTCGAGACAATCATGTGACTTTTGGCCTACTAATTTCAAATCTTTCACCGACACAATCTTCTTAAGATTATATGGGTATCCAAAGGGAACTATGATTCCTTGCAAACACTCACAAATACTTCTTCTCTCATCCTTGGACAAAATATTAATATCTTCAACACAATACCTCCCCTCAGCATTTGGCCTTAGACGTAAATCCTCCAGTATTCCTATTTCTTGCAAATATATTAATGCCTTCAAACCGTCTTTGGAACTACCATGTATGTTGAGAAGTGTTCCAACAATGTTGTCACACACATTTTTCTCCACATTCATGACATAAATATAGTGCCTTACATGAAGATGTTACCAATATGGAAGCTCAAAGAAGACATATCTTTTTTCCAATATGTTTTTCTCACTTCTCTTGGTAGTCTTACCAAAAGTAATGTTGATGTCTTTCACCTTTTCATAAACTTGTTCTCTAGTCAATGACTCTAAAGTATTTTCAAATTCTTGGCAACCAAATTTTTTTTTCTTCAGTCGTCTGTATGGGTAGCCTTGTCTTAGAAATCTCCTATAACCTAGGTAGACTGTCTTTCTCCCATGACAAAGTTGATAGTAGCAAGTCCCTTCCTCACAAATTGGACATGCTTTATGGCCCTTAACACTATGCCCTAACAAATTTATGTATGTAGAAAAGTCATTAATTGTACAAAAGATCATGGCCAACATATTGTATACCTACTTAATCACATCAAAAAATCTACACCTTTCTATAGCTTCTTCAAATCTTCGATCTAGGGTATTAGGTAAGCATGTCATTTCCTGGTTGTTTCAGTCTTGAGATCAACATAAACAATATTATATACTTACATTTCATACACAACAAGGGAGATAGATTGTAAATCCCAAGAGGACGGGCCATGAACTATGCATACTACTAAGGTTACTATAAGGGTTCATGCCATTTGTAATAAGTCTAAGCCTTAGGTTTCATGGTTTATTGCCAAGCTCAGGAAATAAGTCACTAATTTTCTTCCATTACAAGGAATTAGCTAGATGACAAAGTTTTCCCTCATAAATCCTTTCAGTTGCATGTGATAACATTTTTTTTTGTATCATCTTCATTAACAAATAGGCGCTTAAACCTTGGTATAATTAGAAGATACAATAAAACCTTTATAGGATAGTTGTTTGATCTGTACCTTGATGTCTTACATATTGGACACTTCTCCTCATCTTTAAACTCTTTCTTGTACAATATGCAATCATTTGGGCATGCATGAATCTTTCTATATTACATGGCTAGATGACATTATTTTCTTCATATCATAGTAGCATTTGGGTATCACATTTTCTTCTAGAAATATGTCTTGCAACAACTTAAACACTTTTAAAAAACCACTATCACTCCACCCATACTGTGCTTTCATACATACCAATCTCAATACTGCATTCAACATGTTGTAGTTTTTACACCCTTGGTATAGAGGTTTTTCTATATCATTTCACATATTACTATATGCATGTGACCACATAAAAACATCCTCCCTAACATCACGAATAATGTCCTCTACCCAAATATCAGTATCCATGTTATCATCAAAGGTATGCTCAACCTGTTCAGATGCACTTGACCTTTCCATAACTGATGTAAAATATTAAAACTTAATTATTATATAAACAAATCTACACTAGATGAAATTTGCATTTGGTGTAAAACATGTGATAATTTAAAACTGACATTGTCATGTCTGATTTCAATCTATTGTATTTATTTTGTTTTTTAAAAATAAAAGGAACACCATGTCATATAACAAGAAACTTCATTCATTCAACTTTACTAATAACTTTACATCAAAAGTTTGAAATTTAAAAAAAATATCTATTGGAATATATAATATATTCTCTCTTTTTTGTCATTACATAAAAAAGTTAAAATAGGAGGGGAAAATAAATATTGCACGCTTTCACTCCTCAAAGTCAGAGTTTTGGGAGTCAAAGTGAGGAGGATCAACAGAATTATAAAAGCTATCATTATCTTGATTATGGCAAACTTCTGAACAGAAAGCTCTAAAATTGTCTTTTAGTCTATCAATTTTTTGAGTTAGTTCTTCCATGGAGTCCTCCAAGCCATTGAAGCACATGATAAGTTCCTCAAGGCGCTCCATCAGAGTGACAACAGGGGAGGAGGAAAAGGAAATGAAGGGTGAGGGTAGGATGTTTGCTTTCAAAATTGTCTCTATTTCTTTTTTTGCGATAGAGAAGAAGTGTGCATGAGGAAGAAGTTTTTTTTAGATAGAAGAAAAGAAAAGAAAATAGAGATAAAGTGATAAGACAAAAAAGTATTGATCATAAGAATAGTATACATAAGGTTGAGGAATAAGAATGGTTTTAGAAAACAATATAGAATAATGCAATTGGCCTTCTATCATAATGACTACAAAAATTGGGAATCGAAGAAGTGAAATGAATGGTCTAAAGAAGTTACAAAAAAGAAGCAGGAAAGCATAGGAAAGAAACTGAAGAGTCAGAATAGGATGAAGCTAATCTACACCTATTGAAATTAAATCCACTATAGAAAGTATATTTAACTCCGGTTATGGAAGTATCCATTATAGTAATTATCTTTTGCACAGGTTATATGTACATCCATTGTAAATATTTCATCTTATTTACAAAACTGCCACCGATCATTTTTTAAACTGTCTCCGTAAGAACCAGTTTAGAAATGGGGCTTTAAAAAGCATATTTTGCAGTAGTGTGTTATGATGATGTATGATATGTATGAATGATATATACTCTTACCTTTATGATTTTATAGTCATGCATGATAGTATGAGGCATTGAGCATGATAATATTTAAATGGAAACCTAAGAAAGATAAAGGAAGTATGTCATACACTTGCATTCATCTTGTATGCATTGATTGGTTATGTTTGCTACTGAGATTCCCCAAAATCTCACCCTCTCATAACCAACCATAATAGGTCAATTATGAAGGAAGACTTATGCATGATAAAGGAGTCAAAGAATGGAAGAAGGAAAGTAGACAAACTAATGTTATAGCATATGTTATATAAATTTTCCATTTATGTAAATGCTATGTAAAGTACCTATTTATGTGATAGAAATGTATGAACAATTATGGTACATTTAAATTAGGTATATCAATGCATGGGAAATCATGTCGATGGTTTATGAATGCTGGAATAATTTATAAGAATTAAAAGAAGATGTTGGCATAGTAAAAATGTAGGTCCTGGAGCAAGTTTGTTATGGCTTTAGTTTGACCTAGTAAATGATTGAATTAATCCACTAAATTTGGTAGACATGTAGTAAATTTTCTAAGCTTTAAACTCATAGGTAACATACCTCAATTGAATGTTTGTACTAAGAGAAATGAATTTCAACGTTATAAATTCCACAAATGACCATATGAATAGTAAAAAGAAATTATTTAACTGTATTGAATAGGCAAGTAAATGTTTAATTTTATATTTTCCCTTAAAGATAAATGAAATAGCTTTAATTAGAGATTTGAACCATCTTCATTCGAGTTTTCTATAATTAGTTATGAATTTTTAAAATCATATATGTGTTCTGGAATTTTACTAAAGGAACAGTATCTAAAGTGTTTGGTCATGACCAACCAAGTTTATGGTTGCAACCAATGAACACAGAGATATCTAGTCATAACAAGAGAAAGGTTTGGTCGTAAATAAAAAGCACAAAAAGATATAGCATGAATTATCTTTGAAAAATCATATTCCTAACTTAAAGGGGTCATAAAGTGGTTCAAATAGCTTATAAATACACATGTATAAGGGTTAAGAGTATGGATATGACATTTTGCATAATAAACAATAACTGAGGACTTAATTAAGAGTTTTTAATTTTTAGGCCAAAGTAATGCTTTCACTAATCAAATACGCTTTTGAATGTGTACTTTAAGGGGATAAAAGCATGATGATGTTTCAAAAACTAATGTTATTGTGCTGGATACTCCTTATACAAGAATTTGAAATTGAGATCAACGATCAAGCAGGAGATAAGAACCATCTAGCAGACTCCTAGATGAAGTAAGGGAAGTAGATGTTTATGATTTGACTTGTGATGACTTCCTTGATTTTGTCCTTTGTGCTTGGGTTACTAAAGAGCCTTGGTATACTAATATAGTTAATTATTTAGTTGCTAATTTGGTTCCTCCTTTTATGTCTCATTTCCAAGGTACAAAAATTAAGGGGGAAAGCTAAGTATTATGTGTGGGATGGCCCACTCTTATGGAGAATATGTAGTGACCATATGATCAAATATTGTGTGCCAAATGATGAGTTTGAGTCTAGACTCAATTCATGCCATTCCACGGTTTGTGGAGATCACTTTAGTGCCAAGAATACCTTTAGAAGAATCCTAGAAGCCAGATTTATTGACTTACTTTATTTAAAGATGCCTATATTTTTTGTAAGGTATGTGATAAATGCTAAAATTTTAGTGAGTTAGGTTAAGAGGCATGAGATGCCACAATATCCTATACTTTTCTATGAGATATTTGATGTATAGGGCATTGACTTCATGGACCCTTTTCCCTCTTCTTATGGTTGTACTTATATTTTGCTAGTTGTCGATTACTTGTCTAGGTGGGTAGAAGCCATTCCAACATATAAGGATGATGTTACCACAATTTCTGAGTTTATAAAGTCTAACATTATTTGTGGGTTTGGATTACTGATAAGATGTAAATTATATATGTTTTTTGGCATTTTAAAGGGTTTTTTGACACTTTTACCCTCTTTTATGCATACAACTATACTTTTGTGATAATATTTGATTTTGCATGGTAATATACCTATTTAATGGTAAAATAGTCAATTATTTCTTCCAAATTGCAAAGGCCTTGAACTTTAATTTGCTTGACTTTAACAAGGAGGTTGGCTTTGGTTTCAGGTATTTGGAATAGATTCAAGGACCCAAAATGATGGAGAGGAGTAATCACAAGACAAAGAGGGCCAAATGTAAGAGAGCCAGCTCACTATTTTTCTTAGTCACGACCTACATTCTTCTAAGAGACTTTTTGTGTTAAATGGTAGTGACCAAAAGTATAGGTCTAGTCATGGCCAAACACTTAGTGAAATTGTGTACTTTTGTTAGGTCACTTTGAAATTAAAGTAAGTGGATTGGCAACCACGAGGGAGAGGCTAGAACCAAAAGCATGGGTCTGGTCATGACCAAACACTTAGTGAAGTTCTGTATTTTTTCTTAGGTCACTTTACAATTAAAGTAAGTAGATTAGCATCCATGAGGGAGAGGCTAGATTTTTGCCATATTTAGTCAAGTATAGTCCCAATCCATTCTCTCAACTTCTCTCACTAACCTTCAATCCAATCTGCCATTTTTCTTTATCTTTTCACCAATTTCTCTATTTTCACACCAATTAGTTCATCTCTACCACATTTCTCTTTATCTTTCCATCATCTTTTTCTACATATCTCATGACACCAACTTTAAACAGTGATTGCGGCACAGTCGATGCTAAGAGGCTAGATCTTTTAGCCTATTAGTGATGGACAATACAACTTGAGCTTATGGGCTAAAATGGGGGAGTTATTCTATCTTAATATTTACTGGTTCATATTTTGGGATTTCTATATCTAGGGATTTCATAATATGGATGATAATTGAATGTCGATTTATTATTTCTCATATTAGATATTTGGTTTTGGTTTTGGATGATGTGATTACAGAATTTCCTATATATATTTATGTTTGATTTTGTAACATCCCAAATTTTCTTATATAAAATTGATATATGAAATAGGTTAAGAAGGGATTGAGATGCTAATCAGAAGAAAAGATAATAATTAGATAAGGTTTAAATCAAATAAAGAGAGAATGTATAAAGTTATAAAGCTAAAGGGACTAATTAATTTATAATTAGTGAAAGTTTAGGGACTAAACTGTAAAATAATGAAAGTCCAAGAACTAAATTATAAATAGTAAAAAGTTCAAGGAATAAAATGAAATTTTGAGAATTAAGGGACCAAATTGGAATTTCAAATTTGCTTAAAAATGACTAAAATGGAATTTGGCAATTTCAGGTACTAAAGTGAAAGTTTGCAAAATTCAGGGATAAAAGCTTAATTATAGAAAGTTGAGTTAGAAAATGCCTAAAATTGCCAAGAAAAGTTTTGGTACCAAATTTTATCAATAAACAGAGGATAGAATTTGGGTCAGATAGATCTTTTAGAATTTTAATTTAAGGTCCCGATAAATTGATATTAATTTCTAAAGTCAAGAAATTGGTATAGTATCTTCCAAACCTCATAATTAGAGGAAATTTTATGGTAAATTTGTCATATCCTAATTTTTCCCTATCCGTATAGTACTGATAGTGGAAAGAGGCTTGGAAAGGATTATGACGAATATCAGAAGAAATAATAAAGGTTAGATGATTCTTTAAGGAAGAGAAGGACTAAAATGAAAAGTAGAAAAGGTTAAAGGCAAAAGGTGAAAGTAGAAATAAGATTTGGGCCAAAAGTGATAATTTCTAAAATTTAAGGGACTTAAATGTAATTAAGTAAAAAGTTAAAGGGAAAAATTGTAATTATAGAAAGATCAGCCCGAAAAGGGTTATAACTGCTCATAATTTTTTAGTCCCATATTCCATCAGTAAATAGAGTAAGTTATGCTGGTTAATCTGGTATGATACAGAAATTTTATCAGGGCTCTAGACAGCAGAAAATTATCTGATAGTCTAAAAGTTATCTGAATTTTTATCAGATTCCATGGACATCAGATATAAGTGGGGGAATTATAGGAAAGTGTGCCCTATAGTGTCAGATGTTATGAATTGGATAGAAGCCCGAAAGAAGTCCTGTATAAAAAGTTATTCCCATAACAGTGAATTTTGACGGGAGTTTAATAACACCCGTGATCCGATAATGGAACTTATCGGTATTTGAGCCTAGATGTAATGAGACTAGATGACCTCATATATGAACCCATGATGACGCCAAGAAGGGCCCAAAACCCAGGGTACCAGTCTATCAGTAGAAGGGGCCAGTGTCCAAAAAAAGTGCGAAATTATGAAAATACCCTTGGATGCCCAGATTGTCCCAAAGATGGATGAAGGGAATTTTCATCACTTGGACTAGCTAAAAATGTGGCACATGGTATAAATATGATTAGTTGAGCCCAGATACGCCCTGAGGCAGTATAAAGAGGGCTAAAATGATGATTATGCCCTTAAGGTCAATATAGTGTAAGAAAGGACACCAAGGGTATTTTGGTCATTTCCCAAGGAATGGATGGCAGATAAATACTCAGTATAACCATGTAAAGGGTATGAGAAGCCTAGACATTGATTTACAGGGCAGAATATATATCCTGGTATATTATAGAAAAATTCAGAACAGAAAATAATCCGGTTGTTGTGAAACTGCTCCGATTGGTACCAGATTAGACTGGAATTTTTTCTAGAAGCTTCCTTACACTATAAGCATGCCACCTAACCCCTTGAGCTGTCCCACATGATGTTATAATTATTCTTTTATGAAAAAGTTAAATTCAAGATTAAATGTGGGCCTTTAGATCAAATAGTAACCAAATCAATCTTGGCCATTTATTTTTCTTGGGTTTTGGCTATAAATACCCCCTCATTCTGCCCAAAACTGTGGCCTTGTGATACCGTGGGGAAACTCTTGCAAAATGAAAACTCAAGCTAAGACAAAGAAGTTTCAAGGTTCAAAAGTTCAAGCAAGCTAGAGATTAAAGGTAAGCAATCTATCCTAGCTTATTTTCCTTTGATTTAGGAGCTTGAACTTAGGGTTTTCATGGGAGAAAAGTTGAGTTTTCTCTAAGGGGTTGTGCTGCCCAACAACCTTAGATGAAAGGGGAAAGAAAAAATTAAAGTTAGAAACATATGATTGAAGCTTAAACAAGCTAATTAAGAGATTGGTTGTTGAATCAAGTTGATATTCTTGACTTTGCCTTAATGGAAAATGTTCGGTCTGCACTGTTTATGAGGGAAGGAAATGGAATTTCAATGATTTAATGCTTCCATTGAATTTAGATGATGATTTTGTGTAGGATTGGAAAGGTTTTGAACCTTGAAAGCATTGAAATTCCAAGATTGTAGTTTTTGAAATCCTTATCTATTACTGTTCACTCGCATTAACAGTGATTGAATTTCATGATTTTGATGCTTCTAATGGTTTTAAAATGAAAAGTTGTGTGGGATAAAGTAGAGAAACAAGTATGGGAAGCATTGAAATCAAAATGAGAATTTTTGAAAGAATTGAGTGCAGTTTCAGTTCTGTACAGCATGTGATGAATGAGCTGGAATTTCATGATTCTAAGCTCATAAATGGATTCAAAATACGAAATCGTGTAGGGTAAATTCAAGGCATCAATTGATTCAAAGACCAAGTCCATTGGTTAAGATTAAGGAAAGTTAATGAGATTAATGTTCAAGAAGAGTTATGTTAGTTAAAGTGAGTTTAATGCTCAAGGAAGTTAGATTGTAATTTATGAATGATTATGTGATGTTAGGAATTGATTGGTGTGCTCCAAGAGAGGCAGCCCCATGTTCAAGGGAAGTGAGAAGAAAGAAGCAAGTTAAGGTGAAAGAAGGTCAAGTGTTCAAGGTAGCAAACTTATCCTAAACTTGTATGCATTGAATGTTATGCTTGATTGTGCTATGGCTTGATTGAATTATGTTGCCTATTTGCTTATGTATGAATCTCTATTTATATGTTTACTTTAGCCAATTGTATTTCATATGTAATGTGGAAGCATGCACATGACACAATAGTAACACTTTCACAAGCAAGCATAAGTAGTTACATTAATGCATGCATTATTTAGTACCGTTTGCTACTAAGATTTCCCCTAAAATCTCATCCCTTTTCATGTAATCCCAATCTCACAGGTTTATGAATGATGAAAGAGGATGATGAAGCATGAAGAAAAGCTAGAGATTGGATAGTATATATGTTATGTGAATGTGTAATGTTGCTGTATGACCAATGTAAGCAGTGATGGTCATGATGTAATGAAAAATAGTAAATGCTGGAATAAATGTATGAAATTTTACATACATTTAGATGACATGCCAAGATTTGTTTTTACACCAAGAATGCTTTATTTAGATGTCTGTACAAAGAGAACTGATTTCCCAAAGTAAGGGACCAGAATCTGTTTCCAGGATTTTTGACCAAATGAACAGTAAACTTTGGCGAATAAACTGTATTAATTGGCTAATCATTTGGTCTGAAAATTATTTTTCCTTAAATGTCAAGATGTTATCTTCAAGTATCTTTTTGAACCACTTCATTTCGAGTTTTCTAGAATTAATTATGATTTTTTGAAGTTCGTTGCATAATCTGGAATACCATATGAATAGTAACCCGAGAAAGAATAAAATTCCAGATTTAGCTAATGAACTTTGAAGGTCTTGTAAGTGGTTCTAAATGTTGCTGAATGATCCCTAAGACGTATGAAAGTAAGGATGTTACATTTTGGTATCAAAGCATAAGTTTCTGGCCTGATATAAGATATTCCCATACCTTAACCCTAAATAGTGGGTATTTTGTTAAGTTAGGGTATTTATTGGGATAATTAGCATTGCTTAATTAAGCAAATATTGCAGGGATAGATATGATATTCCATAAAGTTAAGTCAGAGGCTTCAATTAGTAAGGGAGACCCCCGTCCTGTAGTGATATATGAAGATGTTGTGTATCCAGACTTGGATCTTTCAGACGATAAAGAAAATTCAGAGGAAAGTTTAGGGGATCTGTCAGGAAAGTCTATAGTGGAATGTCCCATAAATGTTTTTGTGGACTCAAACCTGCAGTCTGGAGGTCACATAGAGATATAGCTTGAAGCCTAGTATACCCCAGATAATGCTGAGTCTAGTGACTCTACATAGTATGAGTTTGTTGGAGTGCCATCTAACCCTGATATACATTCTATTCCTCCAATGAGAGGACAGATTACGGCTGAGGAAGTTGAGTATTGATACTGGATTATGGGTAGACAAGATATTATTCCTCCTCCACTAGAGTTTGAGGACAGAGTTACTATGAGTAATATACCACAATTCCCTAATTCAAATATCCAGAGTTTATGACAGAACCTGTTCATTCCCAAAGTCCAGGAATATGTGGCTTTATATAGAAGGATCAGTGTGATGTTCCTGGCCCTAGACAACCCCAGCTTTCTTTGTTAAAGACAGATAATGCTGACCATATCAGTCTCAAGAAAGCTATGGAGAGTGAACTACTCAGTCTTGTTCAAGGAATGGATAAAAGTAGAGATCAAGAGCAGTCAGTTTACTTACAATTCCTCAATGCCGTATCAGGGATGATAAATAGATATGCAGTAGAGGGCATTAACCTAAATCAAGTTTATACTCTATAGGACTACATGAGATAATAGTAAGCCAAGTACTGCCATATACCCCTACATAGCATATAGAGCTAAGTGAGTATCTGGCAAATGAAACTGCCAGCTGATATTCAGGGGTGGCATATCCGTGTACAGAAGTATGTGCAGTCTATGTTCCTTTAGAAAGAAATGTAGAAGTAGATGAGGGGTAATGTAAATAGGTAAAGTGTAAAGAAAAGTAATTACTCATGTGTATGATAGTTATGATGTACCCCAAATATGTAATTGATATGTATGTAATGTGTGTACAAATGTTATGGTAATATGGAATCTGGATGTTAGTTGAACATGTATGTGAATATGTTCCCTATTTAAGTGTGACTATGATGTATGTATATGAATGCGCTTTAATTAATTTAGAGTCATCTAAAGACAAGAGTTTTTACGAGCTGCTAGGCCGTAACAGAAGATGACCTATGGTCACAACGGAAGAATACATAGCTGTTAAGCTGTGACAAGTAACTCGAGATGGTCATGACTAAAAGTTACAGAGAATATGAGACAGCTAGCAAGTACTTAGGTGGTGACTAAAATGCACAGAGACCTGATGATAAGAATAAGATGCTGACCTCACTAAAGTTTATCAGTTAGAGGCTTAGCAGAGAGTGCGGGCAAGTTGGATAGTACGATACACTGAGATATAGAAGATCAGTTAAAGAAGAGGCTCAAAAGTATATCCTCTATATGCTTATCAGGAGTTGATCTATATTACAAAAGACTTGCCTAGAAAGGAGCCTAACGTATGACTTAAGGATAAAGACGTGATGGCTAATAGATAGAAAGTTAATGTTCCCAACGTAGAAGGATTCCATCACGAAGAGATAGTAACCTAACACTCTGCCCTAGAGAACATAAATAGTAATGTTCGATGATGAATGAGATCTAAGTGACTTAAATTAGTTAGGATTTAAAGACAGACCAGAAAGGAATCACAGTCTAATCCAGAGTAGACTGAGACTGATAGACAGAAAGAGTTAAGAGATACAGAGAGGCACAAAAGTTACTCCATATGAGATGGAGAATAATCCGCTCACTTAAGAAGTTTTTCTCAAGAAGTTTAAAAGAAGCATTCCTCTCAATTAAAGAGAGGTGAGCATGAAGTTAAGGGTTAGAGCAAAGGAAATATAACCCTTTTGATGGATACTTAATCAAGTTCAATCATATGAACCTTGAGGCTTAATAAGAGTTACTTTCTCGCCTGTTAGTAATCTAGGAGGATAAGGGAAAACTTAAAAGTTCGAATGACATAAAGATATGAGTCAAACCTTTCCTCAGTTAGCTGAAAGGAAATAGCTGACTCAGTTATGGATTACCGCTAGATTTTGATGAGGCCAAGGACACATAAATCCTTCAGGCTAGAGACATAGAAGTCTTACAGGCGATAAGAGATGATATGATAGAATGAATATGACCTAGTAAGGTAACCACAGATTCAAAGATGAAGTGACTACCCTATTCCTTGTGTAAGAAAGAGTAAAGAAGGGTTGAGTATATACCCTAGTAAGAGGGTAAAGTGGCAACCTAAGTGAAACAAGTAAATGATTCAGGTTCCTGAATAAATGATCAGGACCTAGTGATTAAGGTAATGAAGGAACAGAATACTTTAAAGTCTACTTGGTTAATTATTTAATTGCAATGTGAGTATAAGGGATGGTTGAGCAGATGTATGTGATAGTGGTATGGCTTATGTTGCCAAAAGATATGATGAGAAGTTGCATCTCCTTGCAGTTGTCATATGATGACACGTATGTTAGAGATTGCTTAAATGATTACATCTCCTTTCATATTATGCATGTTGAGTATGTTATGATGGATAAATACTCCCCTTTACATTACATGCAGGGTAGAGTATATATGATGAGAAAGTTATGTTGCTCCCATGCCCTATGACATGCAATTAAATAATTCAACTTGGTAAGGATGAAGCAACAACAAAGGGCTAAACAAGATAGTTAGCTAGTTAAGTCCCAAATAGTAGAAAGAGAAATTATGATCAAACAGTGATAGTCAATGAGATTAAAGATGAGAATTAATAGTGAAACTGTAGATAAATGATTATAATACTCAGGATATATCCCTTTACTAGGGGTAAGATGTACGAATAGATGATGATGGACATGTGCATGATAGAGCCTGTGTAGCTCTCTGCAGTAATGGATAAAGTAAAGTTATAAAGATGAGAATGGTATATGAAGTTCCTGAGTAATAGAGGGAATGAGTCAAGTCCTAATAGATAATATTGGCTTCTGTGATCATTTTTGGGGAATTACCTGTGGAGTTAACAACGATGTGGAAGTGACCAACCTTGTAACTTTGTCCGTTGGTTTAGGTCTTCCAAAGATGAGAATACGGTACAATGAAATCGCAGTAAATTCTGGAGGATTGCAGTTAGATCCTGGTATAGCTTACAGGGTCGCAGTTAGATCCTGAAGAGGCTTACAGTTGATTACAGTAGATCCCTAGGGTCAAAGTAGACCAAGCCTAGAGCAAGAAAGTAATGAGCCATAAGTACAGTATTTTTTTAGAAGGACGAATACCAAGGAAAAATTAAGTTATAGAAGCTTCACAAGTTGATTAACTCATAATAGAGAGAGTACCCATGATACTAGTTTCAGATAGCCTTATTACTATTAGGGACTGAACTCAGAATCTTCTTACACGTAATAGGAACTCAATGATCAAAGTTAAAGTTGTTAATCCTGAGTTCTAAGGATTTATGAGAATGTTTTATAAGATATAAGAAATGGTCAAATGAGAATAAAGAGATTCTTACGATGAGATTACAAAGACTAAAAATAAAGGTAAGTAGATCCTCCAGATGAGGATAAAGAGATTAGAAGGCCAGATAGACCCAAGAGAGATAGCATAAGATGGGTCTAAGATAGTAAAGTACTAGGGTCAAAGCCAGTGAGCACCAGTGCTTTAGATTTTTATCAGCATATTTCATTTAAGCGTTCTCAGGCAAGGGTAGTCCAATGATGGATGACCCCCTGGGAAGTGATAAAAAAAAAGTGCAAATGCCACAAGAAATTGGCATATATGCATAAAGCTATGTAAAATGATAGAAAGGGCTATGAAAAGCTATAAAGGGTTATGAATAGTAAGAGACTAGAACCCTTATGTCAAGTCCAAATGAAATGGATTTGAAAGATGAACTATGATATAACCAGATTTGACCAGATATGCCATTTTATGTCATGAAAGATACGAAATGATCAGATATGCCTTGAGAAGCGGCTGTATAGCTAGCTTTGTAAACAGATAGAGAGGCTTCCGTTCAGGAAAAGATAAGATGTTTGAATGATGAGCTACATGTGAAAGAGCAAATGAGAGCTTCTACTCCTTGCATAGAATGCCAGGCCTTATGTTACGTTATATTATGTGATGTTTACAGAATATGCTAAAGCTCTGAATGTTAGAGTAGTACAAGCTGTCATATCCTAAATTTTCCCTATCTGTATAGTACTGATAGTGGAAAGAGGCTTGAAAGGATTATGATGAAGATCAGATGAGCTAATAAAGGTTAGATAAGTCTTAAAGAAAGAGAAGGACCTAAACACAATTTGGAAAAGGTTAAACGCCAAAAGTTAAAGTAGAAATAAATGTTGGGCCAAAAGTGGTAATTTCCAAAAGTTTAGTGACCTAAATGTAATTAAGCAAAAAGTCAGGGACATAAATGTAATTATAGAAAAGTTCAGCCAGAAAAGGCTTAGAAATGCCTGTAAGTATTTCAGTCCCACATTCCATCAGTAAATAGAGGAAGTCATGCTTGGTAATCTGGCATGATACAGAAATTTTATTAGGGCTCCAGACAGCAGAAAATTATCTGATAGTCTAAAAGTTATCTGAATTTTTATCAGATTCTATGGACATCAGATATATGTGGGGGAATTATAGGAAAGTGTGCCCTATAGTGTTAGATGTCTTGGATCTGACAGAACTCCAGAAGAAGTTCTGTATAAAAAGTTATTTACATATTAATGAATTTTGACGGGAGTTTGATAACACCCGTGATCCGATAATAGAACTTATCGGTATGTGAGCCTAGATGAAATGATACTAGATGACCTCACATATAGGCCCATGATGATGCCAAGAAGGGCCCAAAACCCAGGGTACCAGTCCATCAGTAGAAGGGGCTAGTGTCCAAAAAACAGTGTAAAATTATGAAAATGCCCCTGGATGCCCAGATTGTACCAGAGATGGACGAAGGGCATTTTGGTCACCTGGGATAGGCTAAAAATGTGGCACATGGTATGAATATAATTAGTTGAGCCCAGATACACCTTGAGGCAGTATAAAGAGGGGTAAAATGACGATTATGCCCTTAGGGTCAATATAGTGTAAGAAAGGACACCAAGGGTATTTTGGTCATTTCCCAAGGAATGGATGGGCAGATAAATACTCAGTATAACCATGTCAAGGGTATGAGAAGCCTATACATTGATTTCCAGGACAGAATACATATCCTGGTATATTATAGAAAAATTCAGAACAAAAAATAGTCCGGTTGTTGTGAAACTGCTCCGATCGGTACCGGATTAGACTGAAATTTTTCCAGAAGCTTCCTGGCATGGTGAGCACGTCACATAACCCCTTGAGGTGTCCCTTGAGCTGTCCCACATGATGTCATAATTATTGTTTTATAAAAAAGTAAAATCCAAGATTAAATGTGAGTCTTTAGATCAAATAGTAACCAAATCAATATTGGCCATTGATTTTTCTTGGATTTTGGCTATAAATACCCCTCCATTCTACAGCCAAACCATAAGCTCATGGACCCTTGGGGAAACTCTTGCAAAATGAAAACTCAAGCCAAGTCAAAGAAGATTCAATGTTCCAAAGTTCAAGCAAGCTAGAGATTAAAGGTAAGCAATCTCTCCTAGCTTATTTTCCTTTGATTTACGAGCTTGAACTTAGGGTTTTGATGGGGGAAAAGTTGAGTTTTCTCTAAGGGGTGGTGCTTCCCAAAGACCTTAAAGGAAAGGGGAAAGAAGAAATTAAAGTTAGAACTATATGATTGAAGCTTAAACAAGCTAGTTAAGTGGTTGGTTGTTGAATCAAATTGATATTCTTGACTTTGCCATGGTGTGCCCTGTTCGGTCTGCATTGTTCATGAGGGAAGGAAATTCAATTTCAATGATTTAATGCTTCCATTGAGTTTGTATGATGATTTTGTGTAGGATTGGAAAGGTTTTGAACCTTGGAAACATTAAAATCTCAAGGTTGTAGTCTTTGAGATTCCTTACAGTTATTGTTCACTTGCATGAACAGTGATTAGAATTTCATGATTTTGATGGTTCCAATGGTTTTAAAATGAAAAGTTGTGTGGGGTAAAGTGAAGAAATAAGTATGGGAAGCATTAGAATCAAAATGAGAATTTTTGAAAGAATTGTATGCTTATGTTCAGTTCTGTACAGCAGGCCAAGAAGGAGCTGAAATTTCATGATTCTAAGCTCATAAATGAGTTCAAAATATGAAATTGTGTAGGGTAAAGTCAAGACATCAATTGGTTCATGTCATATCCCAATTTTTAGGCTTAGAAGCCCAATATATAGCCTGAAAAAGGGATGCTACCAGACCCTATTGAGCAGAGGTCTCAATAAATAGAGAAAATTATGATAATCAATTTGATGCAACACAAAGTTTTGATATGAGGTCCCAAAAGATTTATATTAATTTCTGAATAGAAGAAAAATTGATATAGTATTCTCTAGACCTTAGAATCAGATGAAATGTGGCAATAAATTCCTATAATTAATATAAGAATTTCTGAAACTAATAGAGCTCAAAAAGGAGTTCTGTAGAATTTACAGTGGATTAAAAGACCCGATAAATAGGTTTCGGGGGAATTTCTCCGGAATTGAGCCCATGAAGATAGTGGATCATACAGAGGGTCCAGAATGGCACCTTATAGGCCCAATGATATTTTCAGATAAATATGTGGGCCAGGGCTAATAAAGACCGAGAAAAATGAAGAATTACGAAAATGTCACTCAAGGTATGCCTTTGTATTGTGTCATTGAGTTAGAGTCAGACGAAGGGCATTATGATCATTTGACTAAGGTTAGATAGTTAAGAAAGGGTATCTGGATAGCTGACCAGGGTCAAGAGATACTCTGATAAGGTATAGAAATATAACAGTGCTCCTATAAGTACTAAAAAGGAACTAAGGGCATTTTGGTAATTTACTAAGGGTTTTCCTTGGGAATTGAGCCACCAGAGTGCTTGGGCTTGGTTAGAAACCCAAGATGATATTTAAAGGACCAAAAACGTAGCTCAAGAGTAAAGTGGGCCCAAGAGGCATTAAAATAATGTTTTAGTGCTTTTTCAATAAAGTAAAGTGACTCGGTCCAAGATAGAACTGGGTAAAGTGATTTGGAATCATGAGAGGACATAAATGGGGCCCACAATGCGCCATATGGCATGATTACAGTAAAAGAGGAAAAGCAAAGGACACATGGCATGATTAGAGAAAAAGTAAGAGGACACGTGGCACGATCTCGGTCGTCCATTCAGGGAAAAGACTCTGGAACTCTCTGGAAAGGTTGAGTCAGCTAGTGAGGTGTCCCAAGGGCCCCATATTTTGCCACATATACCCTTGAGGTGTCCCTTGAGGTGTCCTAGATGATGTCATGAGTGGTGAGTCATCAAGGAGGGTGATGTCATCATGATGATGCAGGCAAAGCTTCTTGAGGAAGCAAGAAATCTGGGCCATTCATCATGAATCAATCTAGACCATTCATTCCACCTCCACTCACCTATAAATAGGCCACTCCCCTCCCATTCCAAGGCATACCACGGATCTAGCAAGAAAGGGAAGAGAAAGAAGAGGAAAAGAGAGAAAGAGAGAAGGAAAGAAAGAAAGGAAAGAAAGGAAGGAGTTATGCTGGAGCCAGGAGCAGTCTGAGGAGCCGAGGGATTGGGCAAAGCTTCAGAATGAGGTAAGAAAGTTCTCTAGTCCCTGCTCTAATGCTCTTAGTGGTTACAATAGAGAAATATCTCTATTAATAAAAGTAGCTAAAGGTAGAGAGAAAGCCAGGGGAATGTTGAAATAAGGATATCACCCCTAGTTAAGCATGAGTTAAGTAGAGCTATGCTGATAGAATAATAATGAAGACATTATTATGCTATGTATAGGCTTTGACCTATAAAGAGAAGGAATCTTAGAGCAAAGGCTAAAAGCTAGAGGAAGGCTATATGTTAGGTAGTAAACTTATCCTAAACTTGTATGCATTGAATGTTATGCTTGATGCGCTATAGCTTTATTGAATTGTGTTGAATATGTGCTTATGTATGAAGCTCTATTCCTATGATTACTTTTGCCAATTGTATTTCATATGTAACATGGAAGCATGCACATTATGCAATGTTAACACTTTCACAAGCAAGCACAAGTATTCACATTAATGCATGCATTGTTTAGTGCTGTTTACTACTGAGATTTTCCCAGAAATCTCACCCCTTCCATATGAATCCAATTACAACAGGTCTTCTCAAGATGGAGGAGATAAATATGCATGAAAAGATGTTAATTGTTGAGCATGATTGATATGTGATCCATGTATGTATAATTGCTGGAAATTGTCACTGTGAACAGTAACTCGTGATGGAGGCAGTGACATTTGAACTGTAATTATAAATAGTAAATGATTGAATAAATGTATGATATTTTACAAGTAAATAGTAGACATTCCAAGCTTCGATTTGATATATAGAACGTCTCATTTGGATGTCTACACATAAAGATATTATTTATCAAAGTTGAGACCAGAATGCTGGACTCAGGGACAAGACGCTGAATGAACAGTGATTTCAGAACATTGACCAGTGTTGACCTGGTCAAGACGTGGTCAATGAATCATTTTTACCTGAAATATATCATGTTATCTTCTGGTAGCAATTTGAACCACTCCATTCTGATTTTTATAGAATTAGTTATGATTTTTTGAAGTCAGGTCACTTCTCTGGAATTTGCACAGTGAACAGTACTCACCAGAGTAAAATTCTAGATTGAGTAATTTGACTTCAACAGCCTTGGAAGTGGTTCCAGATGCTACTGTTTGGTACCTAAGACATAAGAAAAGGAGGATGTTATAATTTGGTATCAGAGCATGAGATTTTGGCACGGAACAGAAGGTTCTGGCTCAGTGATGCTTTAGAGTTGATAGACTAACCCCTTAAAACAAGTTAGAGATGTGAACTACAGAGGTTTCCTCCCTAGTATGAGATATGGGGATGGTGTTCACTACTTACAGAATGATTTGAACAAAGATAGTCATACCCAGACAGATAGAATAGTACCCCATAACTTACAGCGGTACGAGGTGATCTTCAAGGAAGTGGCTAGTCTTAGTTAGCCGTTACTATCGAGGTCTCGTGTTTCTTAGTACAATGTGGCTGGACTAAGTAGGATAACGTCTGGGGAGCAGTTTCCTCTATGAATAGAGATAGAAGCTGACCAGTCTTAGGTCAAGGGAAACTGTCAGACGTTACAGTAACATGATAATGAAGGTACCAACCTGGTTGAAGTTAATCAACTAGAGGATTGGTATAAAGTATAATCAAGCCAGATAATATAAAGTAAGATATGAAAGGTTAGATGATGTTCAGAAGTAGATCCTCTATGTGAGTAGATCTACATTATGAAATAATTTGTTCAGTTAGTGTTTCCTGAACAAAAGAATTAAAAGTTAGAATGAGGCTTGCCTAGGAATAATCCTAGCACATGGCCTATAATTAGAAACAAGATGGGCCACTGATGTCCCCAAGATAGAGGAACCATAATCTAGTCTAGAGTAGACTAAGACTGATAAAGAGAAAGATAGCCACAGTTTTAAAGATAAAGTAACTCTCCTGTTCCCTATAGGGTAATGAAGGGTTGAGTCTATACCCTAGTAAGAGGGTAATGTGGCAGCCTAAGTCAGATAAATAATTATTTTTTATTCCTAAATGAATGTTTGGGATCTGGACAATACGATCAGACAATGATAGGCAATGAGATTAAGATGATGATTAACAGTGAATCTATAGATACATGATTATGATACTCAGGATATATCCCTTCAGTAAGGGTAAGGAATATGAGTGATGAAAATGAAATGAAAAGAGAAGCATGTATGAAAGATGGTACAGCTCTAAGAAAGAGCAGTGTCTATAAAGACATAGTCTAGTGTTGTTGTAATAGAGCTAGATTACTCTTGCAATAAAGTAAGATTACTTTTAGAATAAAACCCAATAGATGGGATAGTATAACTCAGATAGAGTAAGGTCCCTTTGATGAGACGAATAGATAAGGATAGATATATGCATGGTAGAGCCTGTGTAGCTCCCTGCAATGTTAAATGTAATAAAGTTATAAAGAATGAGAATGATATGAGAAGTTCCTGAGTGATAGAGGAAATAAGTAAAGTCCTGATAGATAATATTGGCTTATATGATCATTTTAGGGGAATTATCTGGTGAGTTAACAAATATGTGGAAGTGATTAACCTTGTAACTTTGTCCGTTGGTTTAAGTCTTCCAAAGGTGAGAATACAGTACAATGGAATCACAGTAGATTCTAGAGGATTACAGTTAGATCTTAGTATGGCTCCCAGAGAATAGAATTCCAGGGTCACAGTTAGATCCTGAAAAGGCTTACGGTTGATCACAATAGATCCCAAGGGTCGCAGTAGACCTAGCCTAGAGAGAGAAAGTATTGAGCCATAAGTATAGTATGTCTTTGGAATGACAAATACTAAGGAAAAGTTAAGGTACATAAGCTTCATAAGTTGGTTAGCTCCTAACAGAGAGAGTACCCATGATGTTAGATAGCCTTATTACTATCAGGGACTGAACTCAAAATCTCCTTACACGTATCAGGAACTAAGTGATCAAAGTTAAAGTTATTAATCCTGAGTACCAAGGAGTTATGAGCAAATCTCATAAGATATGAGAAAGGGTCAAATAAAGAAATCTTTATGATAAGAATAAAAGATAGATAGATCCTCCAGGTAAAGAGGTAAGAAGGCCAGATAGACCCAAGAGAGATAGCATAAGATGGGTCTAAGATAGTAGAGTACCAGGATTTGAGCCTGTGAGCATCTGTGCTTCAGATTTATATCGGCACATTTCAGTTAAGCGTGCTTAGGCAAGAGTAGCCCAATGATGGGTGCCCCCCTGGGAAGTGATTAAAGAGGTATGAATGCCACAAGAGGTTGGCATATATGTACACATAATTGTGTAAAAAGATAGAAAGAGCTATGAAAAGTTAGAAAGGGTTATGAACAGAAAGAGAATAGAACCCTTATGTCAAGTCCAAATGAAATGGATTTGAAAGGAAATATTTGTAAAGGCTAGCAATATTTTAAGAGAATGTTTTATGACAAGGCCAGATAGACTATGATATCGCCAAATATGGCCAGATATGCTATGATATAGCATAAATGATATGTGATGAGATATGCTATGAAAAGTACGTAATGAGATATGTCATGAGAAATATGTATTAAGAAGTACACTATGAAGTGGTTTCATAGCTAGCTTTGTAAACAGACAGAGAGGCTTCCGTTCTAGAAATGATAAGATGTTTGAATGATGAGCTACATGTGAAAGAGCAAATGAGAGCTTTGAGAGCTTCCACTCCTTGCATAGAATGTCAGGCCTTATGTTACGTTATATTATGTGATGTTTACAGAATATGCTAAAGCTCCGAATGTTAGAGCAGTGCAAGCTCTGAGTGTTAGAGCTGTGCATATTAAGAGAAGGAATGCTTGAGCTCCGATGTTAGAGCTTTGCATTCATGAGCAGGTATGTAGTCCTGCAGCATGCTGGCCGGGCATTATGCATGTTAGAGTATGTGCTCCTATATGCTCATATATGCTCCTATTTAGCAGCAGAACAACGAAAGAAAGAATAATGATGTAAGTCCTCTCTTTGTATTATGATGAGTTAGTAAAGATGATAAAAGCATATGATGATATAAGAATGAGAAATAAAGTTTTGCGGTTTTTAGAGAATTTCGCTGAATACTAGGATGAGTAATAAGTGATTGCATTAAGAATCATGATGAGTAGTCAACAAAAACTCAAGAATATAGGAGTATATTAGAAAGTTTAGTATGAATGAAAGGGAAATTCTCCTCAGAGGAACTCTTCATCAAAGGATGAATAGAGATTTAGCCCTGAAATTTCGAGGACGAAATTTATTTTAAGGGAAGGAGAAATGTCATATCCCAATTTTTAGGCTTAGAAGCCCAATATATAGCCTAAAAAAGGGATGCTACCAGACCCTATTGAGCAGAGGCCTCAATAAATAGAGAAAATTATGATAATCAATTTGATGCAACACAAAGTTTTGATATGAGGTCCCGAAAGATTTATATTAATTTCTGAATAGAAGAAAAATTAATATAGTATTCTCTAGACCTTAGAATCTGATGAAATGTGGCAATAAATTCCTATAATTAATATAAGAATTTCTGAAACTGACAGAGCTCAAAAAGGAGTTCTGTAGAATTTACAGTGGATTAAAAGACCCGATAAATAGGTTTCGGGGGAATTTCTCGGGAATTGAGCCCATAAAGATAGTGGATCATACAGAGGGTCCAGAATGGCACCTTATAGTCCCAATGATATTTTCAGATAAATATGTGGGCCAGGGCTAATAAAGACCGAGAAAAATGAAGAATTACGAAAATGCCACTCAAGGTATGCCTCTGTATTGTGTCATTGAGTTAGAGTCATACGAAGGGCATTATGATCATTTGACTAAGGTGAGATAGTTAAGAAAGGGTATCTGGATAGCTGACCAGGGTCAAGAGATACTCTGGTAAGGTATAGAAATATAACAGTGCTCCTATAAGTACTAAAAATGAACTAAGGGCATTTTAGTAATTTACTAAGGGTTTTCCTTGGGAACTGAGCCACCAGAGTGATTGGGCTTGGTTCGAAACCCAAGATGATATTTAAAGGCCCAAAAACGTAGCCCAAGAGTAAAGTGGGCCCAAGAGGCATTAAAATAATGTTTTAGTGCTTTTTCAATAAAGTAAAGTGACCCGGTCTAAGATAGAACTGGGTAAAGTGATCTGGAATCATGAGAGGACATAAATGGGGCCCACAATGCACCACATGGCATGATTACAATAAAAGAGGAAAAGCAAAGGACACATGGCATGATTAGAGAAAAAGTAAGAGGACACGTGGCACGATCTCGGCCGTCCATACAGGGAAAAGACTCTGGAACTCTCTAGAAAGGCTGAGTCAGCTGGTGAGGTGTCCCAAGGGCCCCACATTTTGCCACATATACCCTTGAGGTGTCCCTTGAGGTGTCCTAGATGATGTCATGAGTGGTGAGTCATCAAGAAGGGTGATGTCATCATGATGATGCAGGCAAAGCTTCTTGAGGAAGCAAGCAATCTGGGCCATTCATCATGAATCAATCTAGACCATTCATTCCACCTCCACTCACCCATAAATAGGCTACTCCCCTCCCATTCCAAGGCACACCACGGATCTAGCAAGAAAGGGAAGAGAAAGAAGAGGAAAAGAGAGAAAGAGAGAAGGAAAGAAAGAAAGGAAAGAAAGGAAGGAGTTATGCTGGAGCCAGGAGCAGTCTGAGGAGCCGAGGGACTGGGCAAAGCTTCAAAATGAGGTAAGAAAGTTATCTAGTCCCTGCTCTAATAAAGTAGAGAATTGCTCTTAGTGGTTACAATAGAGAAATATCTCTATTAATAAAAGTAGCTAAAGGTAGAGAGAAAGCTAGGGGAATGTTGGAATAAGGATATCACCCCTAGTTAAGCATGAGTTAAGTAGAGCTATGCTGATAGAATAATAATGAAGATATTATTATGCTATGTATAGGCTTTGACCTATGAAGAGAAGGAATCTTAGAGCAAAGGCTAAAAGCTAGAGGAAGGCTATATGTCAGGTAGTAAACTTATCCTAAACTTGTATTCATTGAATGTTATGCTTGATGTGCTATGGCTTTGTTGAAGTATGTTGAATAGTGCTTATGTATGAAGCTATATTCCTATGATTACTTTGGCCAATTGTATTTCATATGTAACATGGAAGCATGCACATTATGCAATGTTAACACTTTCACAAGCAAGCACAAGTATTCACATTAATGCATGCATTGTTTAGTGTTGTTTGCTACTGAGATTTCCCCAGAAATCTCACCCCTTCCATATCAATCCAATTACAAAAGTTCTTCTCAAGATGGAGGAGATAAATATGCATGAAGAGATGTTAATTGCTTAGCATGATTGATATGTGATCCATGTATGTATAATTGCTGGAAATTGTCACTGTGAACAGTAACTCGTGATAGAGGCAGTGACATTTGAGCTGTAATTATAAATAGTAAATGATTGAATAAATGTATGATATTTTACCAGTAAATATTAGACATTCCAAGCTTCGATTTGATATATAGAACGTCTCATTTGTATGTCTACACATAAAGATACGATTTATCAAAGTTGGGACCAGAATGCTGGAATCAGGGACAAGACGCTAGATGAACAGTGATTTCTGATCGTTGACCAACGTTGACCTGGTCAAGGCGTGGTCAATGAATCATTTTTACCTGAAATATTATTATGTTAGCTTCGGGTAGCAATTTGAACCACTCCATTCTGATTTTTATAGAATTAGTTATGATTTTTTGAAGTCAAGTCACTTCTCTGGAATTTGCACAGTGAACAGTACTCGCCAGAGTAAAATTCCAGATTGAGTAATTTGACTTCAACAGCTTTGGAAGTGGTTCCAGATGCTACTGTTTGGTCCCTAAGACATAAGAAAAGGAGGATTTTATAGTTCAAGAGCCAAGTGAATTAGTGAAAATTAGAGAAAGTTATGACAATAAAGAGTGTAACAAAGTTAGTCTTGAACATGGTGGGAGTTCATGAGTCCTAATGAGTTATGTGATGAATATGAATGTGTTTAAAACCATGAAACATCCAAGAAAATGTTGGGAAGTGATGGACATAAAGGCTTCATGGTTGGAACGCTAGGGAGCAAGGACTAAAGGTCAAGAGAAAAGCTTAAGTGCAAGGTAGTGAACTTACCTCTTTATGTGCTTGATGTGTTATGCTTATGTGTTGACATGTATATGTTATTTGAATGATGTGACATGATAAATGATGTTGAATGTATTGTGAATAACATGTTTCCATGGCCATGCACTTTATGTAAAAGTATATAACATGATGGCATGTCGCTAATCAAAGAAAGTTAATAAAATTACATATCATGCATTAGCATCCATCTTGCATATTTAAGTGGTAATTTTTGCTACTGAGATTCCCTAGAATTTTACTCTCCCATAACCAACCAATTTAGGTCAAGCATGATGGATAATGTATGCATGGAGAAGAGTTAAAGCATGGAAGAAGAAAAGTGAAGTATTTAAGATGTTAGCATATGCTATGCACTTTCCATGTATGTCAAAGCCATGTAAAGTATCTATTTATGTGATGAGATTGTATGAAACAATTATTGTATAACCCCATGATGTATATAAATTCAGAAAAAGCAAAAGAGATGATTTATGTATGCTGGAACAATTATGGAAAGTGAAAGAAAGGAAACTGAAATGGTAAAACACTAGGTCCTAAAGCAGTTTTGTTGTGGCTTCAGTCTGACCTAGCAAATGAAGGAATTATTTCAAGAAATTTTATGAGCATGTATTAAACATCAAGAGCTTTAAGTTCATAGGTAGAACGTTTCATTTGGATGTGTATATCAAGAGAAATAAATTTGAAAAATAAGGGACCAGAAACTGTTTCCAGAGTTTTTGACCAAATGAACAGTAAATTTCAACGAATAAACTGTATCAATTGGCTAATCATTTGGTCTAGAAATTATTTTTACCTTAAATTTCAAGATGTTATCTTCATTTATATTTTTGAACCACTTCATTTCAAGTTTTCTAGAATTAATTATCATTTTTTGAAGTTCGTTGCGTAATCTGGAATACCATATGAATAGTAACCTGAGAAAGAGTAAAATTCCAGATTTGGCTAATGGACTTCCAAGGTCTTGTAAGTGGTTCTAAATGCTACTGAATGGTCCCTAAGATGTATGAAAGTAAGGATGTTACACAAGCTCTGAGTGTTAGAGCTGTGCAAGCTCTGAGTGTTAGAGCTGTGCATATTAAGAGAAGGAATGCTTAATCTCCGATATTAGAGTTTTGTATTCGTGAGCAGGTATGTAGTCCTACAGCATGCTGGCCAGGCATTATGCTTGTTAGAGTATGTGCTCCTATATGCTCCTATGTGCTCATATTTAGTAGTAGAGCAATGAAAGAAAGAATAATGATATAAGTCCTCTCTCTGTATTATGATGAGTTTTTAAAGATGATAAGAATGTATGATGATATGAGAATGAGAGTTAAAGTGTGCGGATATTTAGAGAATTCCGCTAGATACTCAGATGAGAAAGAAGTGATTGCACTAAAAAGTATGATGAGTTATTAATAGAAACTCCAGAATATAGAAATATTCGAGGGAGTTTGATATGAAACAAATGGACACTACTCACAAGTCTAGTATGGTGAGAAGTCCATATGCAGATAGATGTATAACGAGTAAGTAAGTAATAGAATGAACTGGAGTTCAACTCTGATTGAGTTGATTCAGAATATAAGAATGACCATAGTAAAGATATGAAGAATTGTGGATATGAAAAGTACTTCGCTAAGATGTTTATTTTAAGAGATAGATACCCCAATCATTGACTGAGATGTTGAGTAAATTTCGAGGACGAAATTTATTTTAAGGGGGTAGAAATGTCATATCCTAATTTTTTCCTATCCGTATAGTACTGATAGTGGAAAGAGGCTTGGAAAGGATTATGATGAACATCAGAAGAAATAATAAAGGTTAGATGATTCTTTAAGGAAGAGAAGGACTAAAATGAAAAGTAGAAAAGGTTAAAGGTGAAAGGTGAAAGTAGAAATAAGATTTGGGCCAAAAGTGATAATTTCCAAAAGTTAAGGGACTTAAATGTAATTAAGTAAAAAGTTCAAGGGTAAAATTGTAATTATAGAAAGATCAGCCCGAAAAGGGTTATAACTGCTCATAATATTTTAGTCCCATATTCCATCAGTAAATAGAGAAAGTTACGCGGGTTAATCTGGCATGATACATAAATTTTATTAGGGCTCTAGACAGCAGAAACTTATCTGATAGTCTAAAAGTTATCTGAATTTTTATCAGATTCCAAGGACATCAGATATAAGTGGGGGAATTATAGGAAAGTGTGCCCTACAGTGTCAGATGTTATGAATTGGACAAAACCCCGGAAGAAGTCCTGTATAAAAAGTTATTCCCATAACAGTGAATTTTGACGGGAGTTTAATAACACACGTGATCCGATAATGGAACTTATCGGTATCTAAGCCTAAATAAAATGAGACTAGATGACCTCATATATGAGCCCATGATAACGCCAAGAAGGGCCCAAAACCCAGCGTACCAGTCCATCAGTAGAAGGGGCCAGTGTCCAGAAAAAGTGCGAAATTATGAAAATGCCCTTGGATGCCCAGATTGTCCCAAAGATGGATGAAGGGCATTTTCATCACTTGGACTAGCTAAAAACGTGGTACATGGTATAAATATGATTAGTTGAGCCCAGATACGCCCTGAGGCATTATAAAGAGGGCTAAAATGATGATTATGCCCTTAGGGTCAATATAGTGTAAGAAAGGACACCAAGGGTATTTTGGTCATTTCCCAAGGAATGGATGGTAGATAAATACTCAGTATAACCATGTAACGGGTATGAGAAGCCTAGACATTAATTTCTAGGACAGAATACATATCCTGGTATATTATAGAAAAATTCAGAACAGAAAATAATTCGGTTGTTGTGAAACTGCTCCGATTGGTACCAGATTGGACTGGAATTTTTCTAGAAGCTTCCTTACACTATGAGCACGCCACCTAACCCCTTGAGCTGTCCCACATGATGTCACAATTATTCTTTTATGAAAAATTTAAATTCAAGATTAAATGTGGGCCTTTAGATCAAATAGTAACCAAATCAATCTTGGCCATTCATTTTTCTTGGATTTTGGCTATAAATAACCCCTCATTCTGCCCAAAACCGTGGCCTTGTGATACCATGGGGAAACGCTTGCAAAATGAAAACTCAAGCTAAGACAAAGAAGTTTCAAGGTTCAAAAGTTCAAGCAAGCTAGAGATTAAAGGTAAGCAATCTATCCTAGCTTATTTTTCTTTGATTTGGGAGCTTGAACTTAGGGTTTTCATGGGAGAAAAGTTGAGTTTTCTCTAAGGGGTTGTGCTGCCCAACAACCTTAGATGAAAGGGGAAAGAAGAAATTAAAGTTAGAAACATATGATTGAAGCTTAAACAAGCTAATTAAGAGATTGGTTGTTGAATCAAGTTGATATTCTTGACTTTGCCTTAATGGAACCTGTTCAGTTTACACTGTTTATGAGGGAAGAAAATGGAATTTCAATGATTTAATGATTCCATTGAATTTAGATGATGATTTTGTGTAGGATTGGAAAGGTTTTGAACCTTGAAAGCATTGAAATTCCAAGATTGTAGTTTTCGAAATCCTTATCTGTTACTGTTCACTCGCATGAACAGTGATTGGAATTTCATGATTTTGATGCTTCCAATGGTTTTAAAATGAAAAGTTGTGTGGGATAAAGTAGAGAAACAAGTATGAGAAGCATTGGAATCAAAATGAGAATTTTTGAAAGAATTGAGTGCAGTTTCAGTTCTGTACAGCATGTGATGAATGAGCTGGAATTTCATGATTCTAAGCTCATAAATGGATTCAAAAGATGAAATTGTGTAGGGTAAAGTCAAGGCATTAATTGATTCAAAGACCAAGTCCATGGTTAAGATTAAGGAAAGTTAATGAGATTAATGTTCAAGAAGAGTTATGTTAGTTAAAGTGAGTTTAATGCTCAAGGAAGTTAGATTGTAATTTATGAATGATTATGTGATATTAGGAATTGATTGGTGTGCTCCAAGAGAGGCAGTCCCATGTTCAAGGAAAGTGAGAAGAAAGAAGCAAGTTAAGGTGAAAGAAGGTCAAGTGTTCAAGGTAGCAAACTTATCCTAAACTTGTATGCTTTGAATGTTATGCTTGATTGTGCTATGGCTTGATTGAATTGTGTTGCCTATTTGCTTATGTATGAAGCTCTATTTATATGTTTACTTTGGCCAATTGTATTTCATATGTAACATGGAAGCATGCACATGACACAATAGTAACACTTTCACAAGCAAGCACAAGTAGTTACATTAATGCATGTATTATTTAGTACCGTTTGCTACTGAGATTTCCCCCGAAATCTCATCCCTTTCCATGTAATCCCAATCTCACAGGTTTATGCATGATGAAAGAGGATGATGAAGCATGAAGAAAAGCTAGAGATTGGATAGTATATATGTTATGTGAATGTGTAATGTTGCTATATGACCAATGTAAGCAGTGATGGTCATGATGTAATGAAAAATAGTAAATGCTGTAATAAATGTATGAAAGTTTACATACATTTAGATGACATGCCAAGATTTGTTTTGACACCAAGAATGCTTTATTTAGATGTCTGTACAAAGAGAACTGATTTCCCAAAGTAAGGGACCAGAATCTGTTTCCAGGATTTTTGACCAAATGAACAGTAAACTTTGGCGAATAAACTGTATTAATTGGCTAATCATTTGGTCTGGAAATTATTTTTCCCTTAAATTTCAAGATGTTATCTTCAAGTATCTTTTTGAACCACTTCATTTCGAGTTTTCAAGAATTAATTATGATTTTTTGAAATTCGTTGCATAATCTGGAGTACCATATGAACAGTAACCCGAGAAAGAATAAAATTCCAGATTTAGCTAATGAACTTTGAAGGTCTTGTAAGTGGTTCTAAATGCTGCTGAATGATCCCTAAGACGTATGAAAGTAAGGATGTTATAAAATTCTTATAATTAATATAAAAATTTATGTGCCACGTCTTAATTTTTCCCTATTTGTATAATACTGATAGTGGAAAGAGGTTTGGAAAGGATTGTGATGATGAATAAAAAGGAAAAATTATGATTAGATAAAGGTATAAAGATGAGAGACTAAAATGAAAAGTTTAAAAAGTTTTATAATGCAAAGTGAATATGATAAAACACATTTTCTATAGTTTCTATGATATTTTTAAGAGTTTTATAACAATTTTACCATTCATTTTATGCCTTGAATTGTACTTTTATGGTAATACATGATTGTGCATAGCAATGTGCTAATTAAAGGGTAAAATGGTAAATTAACTCTTTCAAACTACCTATATTATGTTATTTACTGATTTGGACTTTTACAGTGAGCTTTTATGTTGGATTGCAAGTATTTTGGAAGAGAACAATGACCAAGAAAGAAATAATAAGTCAATGAAAGTGAAATCATGCTCCTGCATCTTTTAGTTGTGACTAAAGAATCTACCGGTCACAACCTTGATTCTTCTGAAAGTCTCTCTGTGTTTATAGGTCATGACCAAAACATGGATCTGGTAGTGACTAAAATGTGAAATCGCTGAAACTACGTGTTTTGAATTAGGTTATGTAGAAATAAAAGGAGATGAGAGCTATCGTCATAGGATAGGCTAGTTTTTGACCAGATTGGGCTAAGAAGCAGTACTAGAGTGCTCTCTGATCACCTTCTCCATATCTTCTATCATTTACACCTCTCCACAGATTTCTCCATATCTCTACACCATCAATCTACTGTCTTCTCATCGTTTCTTCATGGCATCACATCTAAACAATGATTGCTATTGGGATTTCCATGGAATCTCATTCTTTCCATATGCATAACCATGTCATAGGTGCTGGAACCTCACAAGGAAAATGGGTAAACATAGATGGATGAATTTGTATAATAAGTTACATTACTTACATGACACTATGGAATTATATGATAGTATGCATGGTGTGTGTTCAAGTAGTATTATAATTGAGGCTGCGACCTTGTGATGATTATTATGATGCCTTAACCCACGAGTTTGAATCTAACATGTGGCATGGTAATAGCTCAGATACAGACATTTCAACGGACACCAAGAACACCTCAATTGGTTAAGTATTCAATTTGTTATGATTTTCCAAATTGGTTAAGTATTCATGGAAAATCAATGGCCAAGATTGATTTGGTTACTATTTGATCTAAAGGCTCACATTTAATCTTGGATTTTACCTTTTCCAAAAAGAATATTTATGACATCATGTGGGATAGCTCAAGGGAAACCTCATGGGGGTATGTGGCGGGCTTACCATGCCAGGAAGCTTCTGGAAAAATTACAGTCCAATCAGGTACCGATCGGAGCAGTTTCACAACAACAAGACTGTGTTCTGTTCCTAATTTTTTATAATATACCAGGATATAAATTCTGTCTTGGAAATTAATGTCTAGGCTTCTCATACCATTGACATACTTGTACTGGACCATAACTTAATTACAGATCCCTTGAAAAATGACCAAAATACCCTTGGTGTGTTTTCTTGCACTATATTAACCCTAAGGGCATAATTGTCATTTCACCCCTCTTTACACTGCCTCAGGGCATATATTGGCTCTAATTAATCATATTTATACTACATTTCATGTTTTTTTCTGTCTAAAATGACCAAAATACCTTCAATCGATCGCTGGTACAATTGGGGCATCTAGGGGCATTTTCATAATTTCACACTATTCCTGGACTGCTCTGGACTCTGGCCCACATACTGTCTCACTACTTTATTGGGCTCATTATGGCATCGTTTGGGCCTTGCTATGGGCTCATTAGCCTCATTACCTTTATAGCATAAATCCCAATAAATCTCACCTGATCCTATTTATCGGGTATTTTATTTCACCGTGAAATCCCATAAGACTTCTACAGGATTCCTTTTCTGACTCTGTCAATTTTATAAATTCTTACATTAAATATAGGAATTTCCTATAAAGTTGCATCTGATTCTGCTGTCTAAAAAATACTATAATAATTCTTTTGACTTCATAAATTTATATCAATAAATGGGGACCTCAAATCAAAATTTTGTGCTGCGTTATACTGACCAGAATAATTTTGTCTATCTACTGGTAAAATTTGGGTCTTATCTAATTCTGGGCATTTTTGGCTTGTTTCAGCTCAACTTTCTCATATTTATATTTGGGTCCCTAAACTTTTGAATAATTGCACTTTGGCCCCTGAACTTTTAGCTATTTGCATTTAAGTCCCTTAACTTTCAAAAATTACACTTAAAGGCCTAACTTTTGTTTATACTTTTACTTTTTGCCTTCAACCTTTTCTAATTTTTGTTTTAGTCCTTCTTTTTCTTCAGAACTCATTTAACCTTTATCATTTCTTCTGATTTTTGTCATAATTCTTTCCAAACCTCTTTCCACTATCAGTACTATACGGATAGGGAAAAATTAGGATATGACATAGTGGACATGTATGTAATATATGTACAAATGTTATAGTGATTATAGTAGATAGATATGAATAAGTTTCAAGTGACTCAAGTTTGTCAAAGCCAAGAACAAGCATTGGGCATTATTAGAGTAAAGACTAGACAAAAATACTAAAAGAGAATATTTAAAGAAAGCTATGCCCAGGTCATTATGTGAAGCATTTTAGGTCATGACTCGATTTTTTAGAGAAGTTAAGTCGCAACGAGTTAGGACATGAGTCGCAAAAAAGATTCACAGAGGCATTTTGGTCGTGACGAGTAAAGACCATTGGCCGTGATGGAAAGTCACAGAGACTATAGGTCACAATGAGTTAGGTCATAGGACGCGACTAATCTGTACAGCATATCAGGTTATGACAGAAAAAGACCTATGGTCGCAACTAAAGAACACAGAGGTATCAAGTCATGATAAGTAAGTTGAGATGGTCGCGACTAAAGTTTACAAAGAGGATGAGTCGCGACTAGACAGTACTCAGGTCACAACTAGGATGCACAGAGACCTGATGATGAGAATAAAGATGCCAGCCTCACTGAAGTTTATCAGTTAGAGGTTTAGCACAAGGTGCAAGCAAGCTAAACAATGAGGTGCTAAGATACTAATTAGATTAAGACGATGTTCAGAAGTAGATCCTCCATATGATCATCAGGAGTTTATCTATGTTACAAAAGAATTTGTTCAGCTAATCTTTATTAAACAAAATAATTAGAAATTAGAATGAGACTTACCTAGAAATGAGCCTAATACATGGCATAAGGTTAGAGATGTAATGGTTAATAGATAGAAAGTTAATGTTCCCAAAACAGAGGGATCATATCACCAAGAGATAGTAACCTAACAGACCTAGGGTAGAGCACCCTAGAGAATGGAAGTAATAGTGCTAGATGAGGAATCTGATTCATGTGACTTAAGTTAGTCAAGATCAAGAAAAAGACTAAAAAGGAACTACAGTCTGATCAAGAACAAACTGAGACTGAATATAGACAGAATAAGTTAAGAGATAGTATAAAGATACATTAGTTACTCTGTAGGATGAAGATTGATCCGCTCACCTGAGAAGTTTTTCTTCAGTAGTTTTACAGGCATCATTCTTCTCAATTAGATAGAGATGAACATGAGGCTAAGGGTTAAAGTAGGGAAAGAGAAATCATTTAACAAATACTTAGCCGAGTTCATCTACAATAACAGTGAGAGTTGAATGACTGAGAAGTTAGTTCACAGATTGAGTTCAGTGTTACAAAGAAAGATTTTTCTTAGGTAGTTGTAAAATTTCAATGAAGCGGTAGATATATGCAATATTAGAAATAGAAGTTTATGATGTCTAGAGAGAGAAAGGTAGCAATAGTCTCAAAGGTAAAGTGACTCCCCTATTCCATATGTAGGAAAGAGTAATGAAGGGTTGAGTTTATACCCTAATAAGAGGGCAATATGGCAGCCTAATTGAAATAAGTAAATGACTCAGGTTCCTGAATGAATGATTGGGATCTAGCAATCAAGGGGATAAAGGGATATAATGCTTTAAAGTTTACCTAGTTAATTGCTTAATTGTAATATGCGTATGAGGGATAGTTAAGCAAATTATGTGATATAGCTTATGTTGCCATAAGTTATGATGAATAGTTGCATCTCCTTGTAATTTTCATATGATGACACACATGTTAGAGAATGCTTAAATGATTGCATCTCCTTGCATATTATGCATGTTAGAGTATGCTATAATGAATGAATACTCCCCTTTTGTATTTCATGTAGGGTAGAGTAGATATGATGAGAAAATTATATTGCTCCCATGCCATGCAATATGCAATTAAATAATTCAACTTGGTAATGATAAAGCAATAGAAAAGTGATAAATGAGATAGTAGCCAGTTAATTCCCAAATAATAGAATGAGATTAGAGATGAATGTTAGTGGTAAATTAGACATGTGATTATAGTACTCAGGACATATTCCTTCAATGTAGATAAGATATATAAATGATATGCCTCGAAACATGAAATTAAATGAGAAGCATTTATAAAAGATGATACATCTCTAAGAATGAATAGTGTCTATGTAATAAAAGTTAATGTTCTTATAATAGAGCTAAATTGCTCTTGCGATAGAGTCAGATTGTTCTTGAGATAGAGCCAAGAGAATAGATAGTGTAACTCACATAGAGTAATGTACAGATTATGACAGATATGTGCATGGTAGAGCCCATGTAGCTCTCTATAATATTAGATGTAGTAAGTTATGAAAGATGAGAATGATATATGAAATTCCCGAGTGATAGAGGAAATGAGTAAAGTCATAATAGATAATATTGGCTTATGTGATCAATATTGGGAAATTATCTGTTGAGTTAGCAACTAAATGGAAGTGGCTAACCTTATAACTTAGTCCATTTATTAGTTCTTCCAGAGATGGAAATACAGTATAACAGAATCGTAGTAGATTCCATAGGATTACAGTTAGATTCTAACATAGCTCACAGAGAATAGAATTCCAGGGTCATAGTTAGGTCTTGAAGAGGCTTACGGTTGATCATAGTAGATCTAGAGGGTTGTAGTAGACCTAGCCTAAAGAAAGAAAGTCAATAAGCCATAAGTATAGTATTTTTTTTTGGAAGGACGAATTACCAAGGACAAAATTAAGATAGGAAAGCTCCACAAGTTGGTTAACTCATAACAAAGAGTACCCAAAATATTAATTTTAGATAGCCTTATTATTATCATGGACTGAACTCATAATCTTCTTACAAGAAAAGGAAATTAAGTGATCAGAGTTAAAGTTGTTAGTCCTGAGTACCAGGAATTTATAAGAATATCTCATAAGATATGAGAAGCGATAAAGTAAGAATAGAGAGATCCCTAAGATGAGATTACAGAAAATAAGAATAAGAGACAAATAGATCTTCTAGATGAAGATAAAGAGATTAAAAGGCTAGATAGACACAAGAGAGACAATATGAGACTGGTCTAAGATGGTAAAGTCCCAGGGTTAGAACCTATTAGCACTAGTACTTTAGATTTTTATTGGCACTTTTTTAGTTAAGTGTGTTCAAGCAAGAGTAGCCCAATGATAGGTGACCCACTGGGAATTGATGATAAAGGGTGTAAATGCCATATAAGTTTGGCATAAATGAACAAAGTTATATAAAATGGTAGAAAGAGCTACAAAAAGTTAAAAAGGGTTATGAGCGGTAAGAGATTATAACTTTTATGTCAAGTCCAAATAGAGTGAATTTGGAAAGAAAGATTCAGATTACAGATTCATGTCAGGAGGAAGTTAGAAAGACTTAAGAGAAAGATCTTCCTCAGAGAGTTTTCTCATAAACTAGCAAAGTTATAAGTTAAAGAGAATATTAGACTTATGGTATCTCAAGATATGACATGATAAGGCAAGATAAGTCATGAAAGGGTGAGATACACCATGATATAGCCAGATTTAGTTAGATATACCACGATACAACATGAAAAGTACATAATAAGAAATATGTAATGTAATACATAAGGAGAAATATGTATTAAGAAGTACAATACGAAGTGGCTTTGTAGCTAGCTTTATAAACAGATAGAAAGGCTCCCTTTTTGAAAGGGATAAGATGTTTCAATGTTATGTTGCATATGAAATAGCAATTAAGAGCATTCACTCCTTACATTAAATGCTAGGCATTATATCATGTATGTAAATATTTTGAAGTTCCAAATGTTATAGCAGTGCTAGCTCCATATGATAAAGCTGTGCAATCTCCGAGTGTTAAAGTTGTGCATATTATAAGGAAAGGAATGCTTGAGCTCTGATACTAGAGCTTTGTATTCATGAGCAGGTATTTATTCCTGCAACATGTTGGCCAGGCCTTATGCATGTTAGAATATGTGCTCCTATTTAGTAGTAAAGTAAAGAAAGAAAGAATAATGACATAAGTCCTATCTCTCTATTATAATGAATTATTAAAAATGATAAGAAGAAGAAGTATGATGAGTAGTTGACGGAAACTCCAGAATATAGTAATATTCGAGAAAGTTTAATATGAAAGGAATGGACACTACTCACAATTCTAGTATGGTGAGAAGTCCATATGCAAATAGATGTATAGCAAGTAAGCAAGTAATAGAATGAAGTAGAGTTCAACTTTAATTGAGTTGATTAATAAAAGAAGAATAATCACAGCAAAGATATGAAGATCTGTGGATATGGAAAGTACTTCACTAAGATGTCAAGATATAAGATAAGATATAGATACCCTGATCCTTAGTCATGAAGTAGAAAAGGATATATATCTTAGATAGTTTCCTAAGATTTTAAGTAAATTTTAAGGACAAAATTCATTTTAAGAGGGTAGAAATGTCACATCCTAATTTTTTCCTATCTGTATAATACTGTTAGTGGAAAGAGGTTTGAAAAGGATTGTGATGATGAATAGAAAGGAAAAATGATGATTAGACAAAGGTATAAAGATGAGGGACTAAAATGAAAAGTTTAAAAAGTTTTATAGTGCAAAGTGTATGGTAGACAAAAGCTTTGGGCTATTAAGTATAATTATAAAAAGCTAAGGGCTAAAAGTGTAATTTTCAAAAGTTCTGGGGCAAAATGGTAATTATTGAAAGTTGAGCCAAAACAAGCCCAAAAATTTCAAGAATCAGTTTAGTACCAAATTCTCCTAGTAAATAAAGAAAATTATTTTGGTTAGCTTGAGGCAACATAGAATTTTGATTTGAAGTCATGAAAAATTGATATGAATTTTTGAAAAAAGAAAAATTAATACATTATCCTCTGGACCTCAGAATCATATGAAATTTGACAGTAAATATTTATAATTAATATAATAATTTATGAAACTAATAGAGCTCAAAAAGGAGTTCTGTAGAATTTATTATGGAATTTAAAGTGGATTAAAACACCCGATAAATATGTTTCGGGGGAATTTCTCAGGAGTTGAGCCCATGAAGGTAGTGGATCATGTTGAGAGGCCAAAATGTCATCTTATAGGCCTAATAATATTTTTCAGATAAGTAGGTAGACCAGGCTAATGAAGACTGAGAAAAATAAAAAATTATGAAAATGCCATTAAGTATGCCATTATGTTGTGTCATTGAGTTAGAGATAGACGAAGGGTATTTTGGCATTTGACTAAGGTTAGACAGTCAAGAAGAGTTCTCAAAATAGTTGACCAAGGTCAAGGAATACTCTGATGAGGTGTAAAAAGACGATAATGCCCTTAGGATATGGAAGTAAATGAAGAAGAACCAAGGGGCCTTCTGGTAATCTGCCAAGGGATCTATAATTAAGTTTAGACCCAATACAAGAATGTCAATGGTAGGAAGAATTTAGATATTGGATTTAAGGTTAGAAAGCATATTATGGAATCTCATAAAAATTAGACTCATAAAACAGTTTGGTTTTTGGAGAATTGGACTGAGCCGGTATTGGATTGGACTGAAATTTTTTTAGATGCTTCCTCCCTTTGCAATTTTGTCACATGGGCTATGAGTTATCCCTTGGTGATATCATGGATGATGTCATCTCATTGGCTTCTAGGGTAAGCTAATCCAAGACCAAATATGAGCTATTAGATCAAATAGTACATAAAGTAATCTTGACATTTTATTTAAGACTTAGTGATTTTAAAATTCCTATATCATATTAAGAGCAAGGATTGATAGGTTTCCATCATCAGGAGTCTATCTTAACATATTTCTTTCACAATCCACTCATTTTCCATCTTACTCAAAAAGACAAAAATATTTACTTTACTACACCCTTATTTTATTGTATCAAAAAATTAATCAAACCTAAAACCTATTTTACTTTCACTCAGGTTTTTAATGGTTCTGTCACTAATCTACTAGGGTTACAATAAAAATGGCTCCTTGAGAAGAACGATAAGGTTGTGCCTTATACTACATTAATAGGGTGCAATTATCTTTATTTTGATGGACCAGCGACGACAATTTGTCCTAATCACCGTCATTCTAATCCTAAATTTAGTCAATGAAGATTAATTGGAGCTAATTAGCTCATCAACTTCTAACATGTAAATGCAAATATATTAGGTATAGGGTAGCTCAATAGTGCGCATGCTGGCCATAACTATTTAAACATGCATAGCGTACTACTACCCTGAAGCCAGAGGGAATAGGAACACATACATCATATGGAAGAATGCTAACAGGAAGATCTAGTTGTCCTCTATAGTCATTGTTATAAATGAATGATGAGCACCTGAGTCATATATCATATCTACTTAGTGATCGTTAATCAATCCCATCTCCTGGATTATCTCAAGTAACTTCCTTAACTTTTCTCTGATTATGGCGAATTTTTTCTATTTGTATGGGATCTCTCATCTGTCATATTCTGTAGATATTTCCTTGTATAATGTCCCATGTTGCCATATCTGTAGCAACTTCCTTGACCTGTTAAACAAATCTTATCTCCATGGTCTCTAGTATATATCTCATATCCCTTAGGTACTAATTGCATGTTTGAACTTCTTAATTCATTAACCTTCAACTTAATTTAAATTATTTTCATGGGGATAGTGAACTACAAGTACTTCTACATACATAAATGTTACACTTATATATCAATTAGTGGATTATTCGCCAAAAGCTCACTCGGCTCTATATGCCACTTAGGGGTATATGGTAGTATCTGACTTACTACCATCTCATGCTAGTCTTCTAATATATAAACCTGATTCAGATCCATGCCCTCCATTGAATATCTTTCTATCATCCCTACTACAACATTGAGAAAATACAAGTAGACTGACTTCTCTTCATCTCTACTTCTATACATCCCTTGACATATACTGAGTAATTCATTCTCCACAGCTTTCTTGAGACTGATATAGTCAACATTATCTACCTTTGACAAAGAAGGTTGGGGTTGACCTGGGCCAAGAACATCCCACTGATATTTATCTATAAAGTCATAGATTCCTGGACTTTGAGAATAGGAAGGGACTGTTATATATTATAGCTTAGTCTCTGGTAGGAAAGTAACCATATTTGGTCTACTTGTAATCTAGTACTAGTACTCAGCTTCCTCAACTGTAATATGTCCTCTTATAAGAGGAATAAAGTTTACATTAGGGTAAGAGGGCACTCCTATAAACTCATATCGTATAGAGTTACTAGACTTAGCATCATATGGTGTATGCATAACTTTAGGTTACATAATCTATAGACTACAGGTTTGAATATAAAGAAACATCTATAGGATATTCTACTATAGACCTTCCAAACTAACACTACTACAAATAGACTTTCTAAAGTCCCAATTTTAAATCGGTTCTTTAGGAAATGATTAAAAATAATTACCAGTGGTATTTTTGTAAACAAGGATAAAATATTTACACCCAATGTACACGTGACTGGTGTTAAAAAAAATAAGTGATAGTATTTTTTTTAAATAAAGGTGAAATATTTACACCTGATGTACACGTGACCCGTGTAAAAGATAAAATATTCTACACCTGATGTACACGTGATAGGTGTAAAAGATGAAATATTCTACACCTGATGTAATAACACCTACATCAGGTGTAGAATACCCTTATGTAAATACTTGACACCTAATGTACATGTGATAGGTGTAAAAGATGAAATATTCTATACCTGATGGAATGTCATTCAATATAGATTCTCCTTGTGTAAATATTGTACACCTGATGTATATCTGACTGGTGTAAAAGATACAATATTCTATACCTGATGGAATGACATCCAATGAAAAATATCCTTGCTATTAAAAATCTAACAAAAAACCTTATTTTCCACTTCTCTATCTTCACATGGTGACAGGAAGCTCTGCCTTCGTACCACATCGTCTAAAGCTCACCAAAGATGAAGATCTAATATATGATGACCCTTGTGCTCATCGTTCTCTATTGTTAAAGTTTATCTATCTCGCCTCTAAGCTAGCCAAAGAAGAAGACTCAGATTTGTGATAAGGGTGTATGTTTTTTGTCATTCTTTCTAGGTTTTGTTTAAATATATTTCTGTTTACTTTTGACAAGGTAAGTCAAAGGAATTGTGATGATATTTTTTTGATGTCTTCAATTAGGTGACGACATTTTTAGGTTTTCATTTTTGTGTATATATTTGTGTATTCATTTCATTCATTTATGGGTTTTGTTTAAATATATTTCTGTTTGCTTTTGAGAAGGTAACCCGAAGGAATTATGAGGATATTTTTGTGATGTCTTCAATTAGATGACGACATTTAGTTTTTGTTTCTGTGTATATCTGAGCTTTTGTTTCTTTCGTTCATGGGTTCTTTGGCATTTTCTTTCTTCCTCTTTTTTATTTTTTGCTTGAGTTTTATAGGTACCTATTATTCTTTATCACTCTCTTCCTCCTTTAGATTTGTGACGAAGAACGAAAGAATTTTGGTGCTTTAATGGGGAAATTGGTTTAGAAGCTTCTCTGATATGAACCTAGAGTTTTTCGATTTTGATTTTTTTTTATTTTTACATTAATTTTTAAATCGATTGTATGGAATAACCGTTTTACAAAAGTTGATTTTCTACATCAGTCGTATATGACCGGTGTAGAATATCATACTTTCTATATGGGTTGTTTCTATATCGGATGAAGGTCTAATATAGAAGCCCATTTTCAACCGGTTTAGAAAGCCTATTTTCTAGGATTGTAATCCCCTATACTATCATCTAAACTCTCTTTAATGTTTGAAGGAGGATTAAAGTCCAAATATACATCATCTTTATAAATCACTTTTGGCCGGGGATCTCCCTAGTTAACGATGACTCTGACTTAACTTTATGAAATCCCATATCTACTTCTATAAGACTAGCTTAAAAAAGTAATGCTAACTATCCCAACAAATATTCTTAATTACCAAAGTTCTTACTACTTAGATTTAGGGTCTAGAGATTATAATAACTGATACCATAAACTTTACTATCTAAGCCCAAAAACTTATGCTCTGATACCAAAATATAATATACTTACTTTTGTACATCTTAAGGACCATTTGGTAGCATTCAGAACTACTTGCATGACATTTGAAGTTTATTAGCTAAATCTAGAATTTTACTCTAATGAGTTACTATTCATATAGTATATCCAGATTTGGTGGCAAACTTCAAAAACTTATAATTAATTCTAGAAAAATTGAAATGAAGTAGTTTAAAAGTATACTTGAAGCTAACATGTTGAATTTAAGGTTAAAATAATTCCTCACACCAATTCACTAGTCAACTATGATGTCAATATTTACTATTCATTTAGTCAAAAATATGAACACAGAATCTGGTCCCTGACTTTGAAAAACTTGTTCTCTTTGTACAGACATCGAAATAAGGCATATTTGGTGTCAAAACAAAGCTTGACATGTTAACTAAATGCCTACAAAATTGTATATATTTATTCCATCATTTACTATGTTTTATTATATCATCAACATTGTTACTCAAACTAGTCATATAACATTATTACTTGCAATAATTTATACATTCATCATATAACATTTACATTATCCAATCCCTAACTTCTATTCATACTTTCTCATCTTCTTGTGCAACATCCTCCTTTTCATACGTTTTAGGGACCAAACAGTAGCATCTGGAACCACTTCCAAGGCTGTTGAAGTCAATTTACTCAATCTGGAATTTTACTCTTAGTGAGTACTGTTCACTGTGCGAATTCCAGAGGAGTGACCTAACTTCGAAAAATCATAACTAATTCTATAAACATCGAAATGGAGTGTTTCAAATTGCTACACGAAGCTAACATAATTATATTTCAGGGAAAAATGACTCTTTGACCATACATTAACCAGGTCAACGTTGGTCAACATATAAAGTTTACTGTTCCTCCAGCATCCTGTCCCTGATTCCAGCATTCTAGTCCCAACTTTGATCAATCATATCTTTATGTGTAGACATCCAAATAAGACATTCTATATATCAAATCGAAGCTTGGCATGTATACTATTTACTGGGAAAATATCATACATTTATTCAATCATTTACTATTTATAATTACAGCTCAAATGTCACTGCCTCCATCACGAGTTACTGTTCATAGTGACAATTTCCAGAAATTATACATACATGAATCACATATCAATCATGCTAAGAAATTAACATTTCTTCATGCATCTTTATCTCCTCCATCTTGAGAAGACCTGCTGTAATTGGATTGATATGGAAGGGGTGAGATTTCTGGGAAATCTCAGTAGCAAATAGCACTAAACAATGCATGCATTAATGTGAATACTTGTGCTTGCTTGTGAAAGTGTTAGCATTGCATAATGTGCATGCTTCTATGTTACATATGAAATACAATTGGACAAAGTAATCATAGGAACAGAGCTTCATACATAAGTACATGTTCAATACAATTAACAAAGCCATAGCACATCAAGCATAACATTCAATGCATACAAGTTTAGGATTAGTTCACTACCTGACATGTAGCTTTTCTTCTAGCTCTTTACCTTTGCTCTAAGATTCATTCTTTCCATAGGTCAGAGCCTATACATAGCATAATAATATCTTCATTATTACTCTATTAGTATAGCTCTATTTAATTCATGCATAGCTAGGGGTAATATTCTTACTCTGACATTCCCCTGGCTTTCTTTCTATCTATAGCTAACTTTATTAATAGAGATATTTCTCTATTCTAACTACTAAGAGCAATCCTCTACTTTATTAGAGAAGGGACTAGATAAATTTCTTACCTCATTCCTAAGCTTTACCCAGTCCCTCAGCTCCTCAGACTGCTCCTGGCTCCACCAGAACTCCTTCCTTTCTTTCTTTCTTCCTCTCTTTCTCTCTACCTCTCTTCTTTCTCTTCCTTTTCCTTGCTAGGCCGTGGTGTGCCTTGGAATAGGAGGGGAGTGGCCTATTTATAGGTGAGAGGAGGTGGAATGAATGGTCCAGATTGATTCATGATGAATGGCCCAGATTGCTTGCTTCCTCAAGAAGCTTTGCCTGCATCATCACGATGACATCACCCTCCTTGATGACTCACCACTCATGACATCATCTAGGACACCTCAAGGGACATCTAAGGGGTATATGTGGCGAAATGTGGGGCCCTTGGGACACCTCACCAGCTGACTCAGCCTTTCCAGAGAGTTCCAGAGTCTTTTCCCTGAATGGACGGCCGAGATCGTGCCACGTGTCCTCTTGCTTTTTCTCCTTTTTCTCTAATCATGCCATGTGTCCTTTGCTTTTCCTCTTTTACTATAATCATACCATGTGGCGCATTATGGGCCCCATTTATGTCCTCTCATGATTCCAAATCACTTTACCCAGTTCTATCTTGGACCAGGTCACTTTACTTTATTGAAAAAGTACTAAAATATTATTTTAATGCCTCTTGGGCCCACATTACTCTTGGGCTACGTTTTTGGGCCTTTAAATATCATCTTGGGTTTCTAACCAAGCCCAAGCACTCTGGTGGCTCGGTTCCCAAGGAACATCCTTAGTAAATTACCAAAATACCCTTACTACCTCTTTAGTACTTCTAAGGGCACTATTGTCTTTTCATACCTTACCAGAGTATCTCTTGACCCTGGTCAACTATCCATATACCCTTTCTTAACTATCTAACCTTAGTCAAATGCTCATAATGCCCTTTGTCTGACTCTAAGTTAATGACACAACACAGTGGCATACCTTCAGTGGCATTTTCATAATTCTTCATTTTTCTCGATCTTTATTAGCCCTGGCCCACATATTTATCTGAAAATATCATTGGGCCTATAAGGTGCCATTATGGACCCTCTGTATGATCCACTATCTTCATGGGCTCAATTTCTGAGAAATTTCCCTAAAACCTATTTATCGGGTATTTTAATCCACTGTAAATTCTGTAGTAAATTCGACAGAACTCCTTTTTGAGCTCTGTCAATTTTAGAAATTCTTATATTAATTATAGGAATTTATTGCCATATTTCATTTGATTCTGAGGTCTAGAGAATACTATATTAATTTTCTTTCTCTTTGAAAATTAATATAAATCTTTCGGGACCTCGTATCAAAACTCTGTGTTCCATCAAACTCATCAGCATAATTTTCTCTATTTATTGAGACCTCTGCTTAATAGGGTCTAGTAGCATCCCTTTTTCAGGCTATATTCTGGGCTTCTAGGCCTAAAAATTGGGATATGACATCTTGCATCATTCATAAACATTTTAGCATTGGGATTACATAGATGGGGTGAGATTTCTTGAGAAATCTCAGTAGTAAATGGTACTATTCAATGCATACAAGATGAATGCAAGTGCATGACATGTTTTCTTTATCTTCCTTTAGCTTCCATTTGTATACTATGATGCTCCATACCTATCACTATCATGCATGACGATAAACTCATAATGGACAGAGCATATATCATTCATGGATATCATACATCATCACATATTATAAATATATCAATACACAATCATATACATCAAGCATACAAGAATCGGTAAGTTCACTACCTTAACATAAGGTTTCTTCCTTACTCTTACACTTGCTTCATAGGCTTCCAACCATGTATAAATTTGGTTAACCACTTCATAACATCCTCTTGGATGTTTCAAGGTCCCAAACACATTCATATTATCACATAATTCATTAGGACCATGATCATATACCAAATGGAAGACTAACTCTCATTATCTTAACTAATTTCTCTTAATTTTAGTTAATTATCTTGCCCTTTGAATTAATTAGTGTCTTGACAATTTCCCATACAAGTTTTCCCAAGGAATCCAAATATGAAGTTATAATTGACAAATTCCAACTCCTTCCTTTATACTTGGATAGAACATAAATGCGTTACAACTAAGTGTTCTCCAAAAAATTTTATTTTGATTCTAATACTTCCAATACTTGCTTCTCTACTTTATCACACTTAATTTTTCATTTTAAATCCATTGGAAGCATCAAAATCATGAAATTCCCATAGATAAATAGTGATTTATATAGTGATAGCAATGAACTCAAAACCCTAATTCCCATAGATTCAAGCTTATTTAAGCTTATCTAAACATTCCATGACTCCAAATTCATATTTTCCCTCTAATTCCAGATCATGTCTAGCAACCAAGATTGAAAGAAAAATGGTACTTCAAAATTAAAATTATAGAGAAATCTTCCCACAACATAATACAAAGGTAGGAGGAAGAAGTTACCTTGGATCATTACTTGTTTAGCTACTTGATTTCCATCTTCTTCTTGCTTGAATTCCATTTTATTAGAACCTCCTCATCATTCCCAATACTTGGTGTGAATATGCAAAAATGAGGGGGTATATATAGAAAAGTTTGGATGGAAATGGATAGCTAGGTTTTAATATTTTAATATTTGATCCAATAGTTCATATTTAGGGTTAGGATATGATTGGAAAAATTCCATTATAAACTCTACATAACTCCTTTTTGAGTTTTGTTAGTTTCATAAATTCTCATGTTAATTATTAAATTTGTTTGCTAAATTTCATTTGATTATGAGGTCTAGAGGATACTGTACTAATTTTCCTTTCTTCATAAATTCATATCAATTTATCGGGATCTTAAATCAAAATTTCATGTTGCATTAAACTGATCAAAATAATTTTCTCTATTTACTAGTAAAATTTGGGACCAAAATGCTTTTGGGAAGTTTTAGGACTTTTCCTACTCAACTTTCGATAATTTCCATTTGGCCCTTGAACTTTTAAAAATTACAATTTAGGCTCTCAACTTTTCATAATTATACTTAATAGCCCAAAGCTTATGTCTACTTTCATTATTCATCATGAAACTTTGAGACTTTTCAGTTTAGTCCATCTCTTTCTTCAAAATTACCATTATGCCTCTAGGGACTTTCACTATTTATAATTTAGTCTATGTACTTTCATTATTCGTAGTTTAATCCCTAAACATCATCCATATACTTCTGGGACTTCTACTCTCAGGCTACATACTGCTCTTATAAGCCTAAACCTTTGTCAAATCATTATCTTTTGTTCTTTTATTATAACAATCCTTTATAAACCTCTTTCCTTCATCATTCTTATATAGATAGGGAAAATTAGGATATGACAGGGAATCTCTTGCAAAATAAAAGCTCAACCAAAGTAAAGGCAATATAAGGTACTTTGATCCAACATAACTAGGGCTTGAGGTAGGTAATCCTTCCTAGTTTATTTATATTTGTTTTGGAAGGATAAAAATTTAGTTTTAATGGTTAAAAATGAGATTTTACCTTGGATATTCTTGCTATCCATACTTCATAAACAAAAAAGGAAAAGGAAGATTAAGTTAGAACTTTACAAAAGGGATCTAAATAAGCTAGTTTGGATAGTTGGTTATTGAGTTAGATTGAATTTATTTATGTCACAAACCCTGTAGGCCTTTTGGCTAAGGGTATAAATGAAATGAGGAGTTTGAATTTCAATGATCTAATGCTTCCATTGAATTCAAAGGATGATTTTGTGTAGGATTGAATAATTTGAAACTTTTGAAGCATTGGAATTGGAAAATAGAATTTTAAAACCCTCTCTATTACTATTCATACACAAAAACAGTGATGTGAATTTCATAATTTTAATGCTTCCAATGGTTTTAAAATGAAAAATTATGCAGAATAAAGTAGAGACACAAATATTGGAAGCATTGGAATTAAAATGATAATTTTTGGAAGAATTATGTGCACTCTTTCGGTTCTATTCAACAGGGTAAGTAGGAGCTAAAATTTTGTAATTATAAGATCATAAATGGATTTATAAGTAAAAATTGTGTAGGGTAAGTAGGATTTATAAGTAAAAAGTTAATACGAAAATTAATTCAAAGGACAAGGCAATTGACTACAAACAATATTCATGAATGTTATGTAATTTTGTTATGATGAATGAATGATTATGCAATGCTTAGGATTTGACTTACATCAAGAGAAGTAAGAAAAGAAAAGGGTAAAGAAAAGTCAAGTGATCAAGGTAGTAAGCTTACTTAAACTTGTATGTGTTGATTGTATGGATGATTGTGTTATAACTTTATTCATTGACGTTGTTCATATGTATTAGTTGTACATCTGTTCTATGATTAAAGTGGCCATTTGTATTTCATATGTTACATGGAAGCAAACATAATACATTATTTTAATACAATTACAAACAAGCACAAGTTTCAAACATTTATGCATACATTATTTAGTACAATTAACTACGGAGATTTCCCACAATCATTTTCTAGAGTTTTCCCCAAAACCGCTAGAAAATGCAACCTTAGGTGATATACTTCCTGCCACGTGTCTTGACCCCTTATTAACCATGGACATTTCTAATGGTTAATGGGACAACTGCTAGAAATGTCAAAATAAATTTCTAGCATTGGCCCCTGAACCACTATAAATGTCAATCACTGACACTGTCACATGTCAAAATTGCTAGAAATATTTCAAAACTACTAGAAATGTCCATGAATTTTCTAAGGTTGATAAAGTTGCTAGAAATTATGCTGACCTTCTGCATTTTCTAGCGGTGTTTCTAACGATTGGTGCTGAACTCTTAGATATATGGTAAAAAAATATTAGAATTTCTACCAATTTGGTTCTGAGTTTCTACCAATTTGGTTGTGCCATATCACTAGGACAGAGTAGCATCCTAAGTTTGTAGTTAATGTGGCCTCAAGAGGAATGAGACGACACCATAAAGAATTATAGAAAAGCTAGAAGGAGTTTAAGAAAGAGATAGGTGTAAGGAATTCCTTGGGGATAAAAGTAAAGAGATAAATATGGTAATTATATTGGGAACTGATTTAGAGAAATGAGCATGTTCCAGTTGATGAATGCTCAGTAACATTTGAGGCTAGATAGTGTGCCTATAGTACACATGTGGTATGAATGACTAATGAATCGCTATTTTATCAAATTATTTTTTGTATATTTTAGGAAATTTATTATGTTTAATAGGCATTATTATAGCATTTTAGGAAATTGGGAAAAATAAATAAATGAAGGTATTTTGCTTATATTATTCATCATGGTGTCATCTAGCCACATGAGTGGCTATTTCTCCTCTTTCTTGAGGATGGAGGTTGTAGGCTTAAGCTCTATGCTCTTATTGTTTAGGAGGTTCAATAGTTTTTACTAAGGTTTGATCTTTTATTTTCAAATTTTAATATTTCCTAAGTTTCTAGGATTTTAAAGACTTGCTTATGAACCTATTTATTTCTTTTTGAATAAATTAGTGATCATTTTATCATTTGTCATTGTTGTTATTCATTCATATATTTATTCCTCTTATATATGTTCTTATCACTTGTTCTTAAAGTTCTTTTTGAATTGTGTGGTTGAACATATTTTTTAAAGGATTTCATTAGAAACCCTAAAAGGAATTTTTGTTGAAAGATTCATAAGTTTTTTAGAGGATAGATCATAACTGGTATTAGGATTGCAAGCTAAGTGGTTCTTGAATAATTATTTATGAATTAAATTTATTCTAGAGTTATAGGTATTTTTATGAAATAAATAATTAGACCTATGAGGTGTCATAGGGTTATTCCTTTTGACTTAAAAATTATTTTCTTTTATAACTCTGATATATTATTTGTTTGCAATAATAGTTGCAGCCGTCCAACCTTAGGAAGCCTCATCATACTGGCAATCTTTTCTAATCACTCTCTACTTTTACTTTTTGAGATCATCTCCATAATTGAACTAAACTTTCTCATCTACTCCTATCTCCTATTTAATTACTTTAATTCAATCAAGAGTTAGCCACATATTGACTCTGCCTTGAGATCAAACTAGGGTTAGCTTCTATACATATATAGTTAAAATTAGTAATTAATTTAAGCGCTAACGACAAGCGACATCAATGACACTACTAAAGTGATTAAATAAGTCAGGTAGATAGGCCTCCCTAATAGAGTTATGAAGTATGAAAGATGTGTTATAACAAATGTTAAGTAAGAGGAAGATCTTGGTCACAGAGTATTTCTCAAAAAGTTGGGAAATGTTCCTCCAAAGCAGAGTTGACATTGCTCTAACAAGAGCAAGATGTCGTCTAAAGGAAATAAATAGAAGTAGTTAAACTTATAGCATGTTCAATGCATATGTTGTATAGTTGAACTCTTAAAAAAATTGAAGCAAGAACCAAATGATTATAATTAAATAACCTAACATATGTTTTGGTATTTATGCAGTGCTTTGGGAATATTCAAGAGGAAAGTACAACATAAAAGTTAAAATAGAGGCATCCTTCATTTATTTACAAGTAAAGGGCTTACTATCTAGTTCATCTACAATGGTAAGTTTTATTCATGTATGTTTAAATACCACGTGCCACTCATTGTTACATCTTTATAAAACAACATTAACATATTTACCTTATATATATATTAGTCTCTGTAATATCCCAAAAATTGCCAAAGAGATTATAAGGTGTTATTGAGGCTAAAGGTATTTTTTGAAATTAAAAAACCTCAAAAGTAAAATTTTAGGGAGAAGATAACAAAAAAATGATTATTAAAAATATTTATAGACTCAAAAATTAAAAAATCATAGAGTAGATATTCTGGAGATTTAGAAAATTATGGAAAAGTTTATTTTTCCAAAATAGGCCTAAATGATTTGAAAGCTATTTTATTTAAAAAATAAAAATAAAATAGTTAGAGATGATTGTTTATTCTAAAAATTATAGAAAAATTACTTTATGAGCTAAATAAGCTAATAGAGGAAAAACAATTTTATAATATTAAGCATACGTTAGTAGGATTTTTTGAAAGTTCCAAAAAATTAGAAAATAAAAAAGGTGAGATCGGAAATAACATGAGCTTAAGGGCATAATGGTCATTTTCCATCCTCACAATTCACTCACATGTTCCTCCCCTTCTAAAAATTCTAAAACTCTCTTCTCATTATCACCATCTTCATCTTCTTCGCGAGCTAGAGAGCGTGGGAAATAGTAAGAGAGGAATGAAGGTCAACAACACCAAAGAAGGTGACTGGAAAGATGAATTGTATATGCAATAAGTGTTTCTAAGCTAGGTAAGCCTCCTCAAGGTTCTTCTACCCTCTTTTGGGGGTGAGTTAGCCAACAAAATTGAAACTTGAGAAAGAAAAAGATCTGATTTGGTGAAGCTAAGTAAAGCTTCAAGCTTTTTGACCCTAAATCTGTAACAAAACATAGGTTTTGGTTTTTGCAAGTGCTTCCTCTATTTTAAGTTAATATTTTTGGAAAAAAAACATAGGTTTCTTATCTCTAATTGTGTCTTTGAACTCTCTAAAATAAAAGCTCAAAGTTATGAAATAGTTTAAAAAAGCCAGAAATCAGTGAGTCTTAAGTATAATTAATGTTGGGTTATGATTCCTAGAAAGGCAGAGACTTGCATGTGTTATGTATATACTAATTTTTTATTTTGTGAAAAATGGGGTTGTCATTTTGAGATTAAAGTGAGAAGGAAGCTTAAAAGGTAAGGAAGGTTGAATTTGAGAACTAGCTCTCTCTTTTATAAGAGTATAGTGTTAGATTCCTTAATAGGATATAAGTTTCTGACTATATGTGGGTTTTAAGCTTATAGTGATGGATTGAAAGTTCAATTTATGCATACCCCATTGTTGTAATATATTATACGTGTAAAACTTTGCATTCAGGTGGCCTATAAATATGATTAGACATAAGTTTCTGAATATATGTGGGTGATTACTTTTGAAACCTAAAAATGCTTTTAAGATTTTGTTGTGCCGCTATTGTATATTTTTGAAGGTTTAAAGGACGAATCTTTAAATTGGACTTTGCTGCACAAGGAAGATTATTTGAGTATCTTTATGAAAATCTCAAAAGAGTATTCAAATGCTAAAGTAAATGGAGGGTATGTGAATTATATGGTGGTGTGTTGTTGGAAGCACACTTGAGCTTAAATTTAAGTAAAATACTTGCTACTGGTAAATTACGTCAATAGGAAATAAGAGTCTAAACTATACTTGAGTTATGTTTCAAGGTTATCAATTAAGTTATGATGTGGAATAATGAGTTGAGCTCATAGATATTTCACACTATTAAAAGGGAATATTGCTCAAGAATGTTGGTGGTTTCTTGATGATGAATTGATGCTTAAAAAGTTTAAATTTGTCATATCTTATCATAGGGTAGATCGACCTATAAATTAAAGCAAGAGAATACCTAGTGCTTATATATGTACTACATATATACATACTTATGTGTGGTATGAAGAATGATATTAGGAATAGGAGCTAATAATTTATCCCCTATTTTGGGTATTTATTATACAGCATCATTTTAAGAAGTTATAGTAGTTTAAGTAACGGCAAGCTTTAATGTAGTATATGATGTGAAAAGAATGAGATTTTATAAGCCATTTCCCTATAGTTGTTCGGCCAACTCAATGGTAGCAAAAAGTAATTGGATTTTTATAGATTTTGGAACTCCAATGGTTTTAAATGGAGAATAGAGTAGGTTTAGGCTATAAGCTAAGTTGAAGACAATAAGCAAGTTTGTAAACAAAGAAAAGTAATAAGGTTAATAAGGTTAAGAGTTAACTCAAAGTGAGAGATAGGGGTTTTATAAAAGATTGATTATGGAATTATAAAACACCCAAGTGTGTGTATTAATCTGTTATACATGTATATAATTTATATGTTTTAATATTTCCTGATGGATTTTGGGCATACTGGAGATGGTCTCTTATCCACTGAGAACTGGAGCACCTTGTATGGACTCTGGTACATTTCATAGCAAATGACACCGATAGAAGAGCAATGAACAGAAAGCATTAGAAAAAATATGGAAGCAGAGGAAAAATGAATGTCTTACTGAAAAAACTTCTTGTCTCCACTTTTCTATGGACCCATGCATCTCTTATACCAGAATAAGAGGGAGTGGGTTATGTGTTAACTTGCCACTCTCCCATATTTTTCTCTTCCAGCTAGTATTCACAACTGCTCCATCCATATTTGCTTCTCATGGACTTAGGCCTAATCCACCAAGGGTAGACTGGCCTATTTCCTAACATCTTCCACTCATACTTGATGGACTAGTTGTCATGGGTCCAATCTCATTCTCTTCCTTCTTTCATACTTGGTGCTTTGCTGTGATAGTGTAGGCATGACGTCTCCTTTCAGGTGTTTGTACTAGAAATCCCTTTTATAGAGACCAGCACAAAGCAACCCTTTAGTGCAGCTTGATCAAAATATAATGCATTGAATGTCCTAGATTTGCCTATATACACTTTTCTTATGCCTAATCTAATCCCTCTTGAGTTAGCATATAAATCATACAGCCTCCACTTATGCATAGTATCTACACTTATGGAATTAAGGAAATAATATTACAAGGGACCTGTCACAGACACTAATATAGATGTATATATTCTGGCAATCTTTCTTTCACCTATGTATTATTTTGATATGAATCAACCGCTTTCCTAGATAATACCTTTGGTTCATGTATAATTTGACCATAAGACATATACTAAAGTAGCAATCGCTAAAACATACCTCTATAATACTGTCAAAGTCAAAGGACATTAATGAAAGGGTAATACCTTCCTGAAACTCACACAACAATGAAGCAAGGATTAATTCAATTGTTTTCCATTTGCAATTCTTTAGCACATGTGGGATGAATCATATGTTACGGTGTTTCTCTTATCCTGTAAGAGTGTAAGTCATTTTGATTCTATCAATCACACTGTACAAATGTAAGTCTAGACACATAGTTCACATAATATGACATTAATTTTGAAGAATTTGTTATCTGGTAAAAGGTTTCATGGATGTGGGTATCCATAGTTCAATCCATACCCTTACTCATAGATCTCATCTCGACTTATTGCACTTTTTAAGCCAAGGCGACATTTATTGTGTTTCTTCTCTACCATATCAGTACTGTTGCTGCTTTACTGGTAAACACATGTCTCATTTGAATGCTTCTCTAGTATCAAAGGTAGTTTCTCATGTGAGAGAGCTACCCTTTTCAACTTGTATGGCATACTAGACATTGTATACTTTTACCCAGACATATAAGTAATAATAAATGACATGATATCATTAATAAAAATAAAAGTATTACATATAGTTTGCAACTGTATATTTTTTGCGTGCCAATAGCTTTTACATATTTCTTGAATATTTCTTTGCCTATTGGCTTGGTCAGGGGGTATGCAACCATACATTTGGTTAAAATGTATTGTACAATTACAATTTTTAGTGCTATATAATCCCTCACAAAGTTGTACTTTATATCAAAGTGTTTGCTCTTGCAGTGATACTTAAGGTCTTTGGTGTAGGCTATGGTTGCAATATTGTCATAGTGTATAAAAAACGGATTGATATTCTTGTTCTCAAATCCTAGGTGTTCGATAAATCTCTTCAGTCAAATAGCCTCTTGAGCTACTACAGTGCTTGTCACAAACTTAGCTTCCACAGTGTAAAGCAATGCACGTCTACTTCTTGCTACTCCAACATATGGTATTATTGTTAAGCAAGAAGGTGTATCCTGAAGTCGATCTTCATTCTTCTTCATCACCACCTACATTAGCATCAGAATATCCGATTAGGCGAAGATCGCTTCCTTGATAACAAACACATAGTCAGTTGTGCCCTTTAACTATCTCAAGATCCTCTTCACTACTATCCAGTATTTCTCACTATGGTTGGACTGGAATATACTAACCAGCCCTACGACATAACAAATATATGGTCTTGTACACATCATCACATATATCAGGCTACCAACAGCACTGGCATATGGAACTCTTTCTATTTGTTTTTTGTCTAATTCAATTTTGGGACACATGTCATAACTCATGGCTACTCTAGTAGCTACAGGGATATCCATATGATTGCATTCACTCATATTGAATTGCTCAAGTATCTTCTTGATATAATTCTCTTGTGGAAGAGTGAGGATTCTCTTGGAGCGATTCCTTCTAATCTTTACTCCAAGTATGTATTCTACTTCACCCATGTCTTTCATCCCAAAATTTGATAACTCTTTAATAGCTATCACCGAGTCAAGACTATTTCCAGCTAAGAGTATGTCGTCTACATATAAGGATAATATCACAAAGTTACCCTTAAACCGCTTAACGTAGATGCAGTACTCTTCCCTATCATCTGGAAGTTATATGAGGTTATCGCCTTGTAAAACCTTAAGTACCACTATCTGGATGAATGTTTTAATCCATAAATGGATCTTTTGAGTTTACACTTATGTTCAAACTCCTTTTCAATGAAACCTATTAGTTGTTCTATATATATTTCTTCATCCAAATCACCATTCAAGAATGCAGTTTTTACATCCATCTAATGTAATTCCAGGTTTAAACTATTTACTATTGCCAGAATAAGTCTTATCAAATTGAAGTGCAAAACAGGTGAAAAAGTATCATCATAATCTATACCTTCTTGTTGTGTATATCCCTTTGCAACCAATTGACATTTGAATTTGTCAATTGATCCATCCACCTTTCTCTTGATTTTGAGAACCCACTTGTTCCTAATGGCTTTACACCCTTTTGGTAGATCAACCAATTCTCAAACTTGGTTTTTCATCATTGAGTTCATTTCCTTTCATTGCTTTCTTCCATTCCTCCTTAGTAGGACCTGCCAAGGCCTCATGAATAGTGTAGGGTTCATCATCCCCTTCTGGAGTAACTAAGAGTGCTTGGAAACACTTTCCCTATTACTCTTTCTGGTAGGAGCAACTTGCTTATCTTTTTTCATTTGTCTCGATCTTTATGTTAATCGTTCTTGGCTCCCACTCATATTAACATTCCTAAAGGATTTTGGTCTGTCAATTTGTTCAGCACTATCATGTTCATGAGTCTCATAAATAGATACAGTGTGGTCAACATATCCCCTACTGGGAAACTCTGTTTCAATGAATACAATATCTCTTGATTTTGTTTCAGTCACTGTTCCATCTTCAATTTCACTTATGAATATATATCCTTTTGAGGGTTCAGGGTACCTTATAAAAATACATTTCTTCCCTCTAGGACCCAGTTTCCCATGTCTATGAGAATTATCATGGATAGATGACTCCAAGCCCTAAGGTCTAAGGATGCTTAGATCTAGCTAATGTTTAGTCTATAACTCGTAGGGTATGGAAATGACTAACTTTGAGGGTACACGGTTAAGTATGAAGGTTACCTTCAATAAAGCATCACCCTAATATGAAATTGGGAGGTTCACGTGTGCCATCATAGACCTAACCATGTCTAGAAGAGTTCTATTTCTTCTCTTGGTAACCCCATTCTGTGGAGGTGTGCTTGGGATAGTTAGTTGCCTAATAATCCCTTTTTCTTAATAAAGCTGTTTAAATTGATCTGAAAGGTATTCATGACCTCGATCAATGTATATTGCCTTAATCTTATTGTCCATTTGATTGTCTACTTCATTTATGTATCGTCTAAAACACTCTAGTGCTTCAGACTTATGTGAAATCAAATAGACATGACCATATTGTGAAAAATTATCAATAAAGATAATAAAATACCAAGCTCTGTGTCTTGCCTCGCACTCATTAGACCGCAAATATTGGAATGGATTAATTGTAGCTGGTTTCAGGCTCGTGTTTTCTTACCGAATGGCTTTTTAGTAGCCTTACTAGCTAAACAGTTTTCGCATAATGACATATCCATGTTAGGGATTACTCCCAACAAGCCTTCTTTAGCCAGTTTAATCATTCTATTTTAATTAATATGTCCTAGTCTAGCATGCCAGATATTTATATCAGGATTATTTGAAGTAATAGCAAAATCATCGTGAGTATTAAAATCACTAGCAAGATCTAAAATAAAGAACTTTGAAAACAGAAAGTTGAACCATAAAATATTGAGTTGCTATAAATGTCTGCAACTTTACCATGAAAGTTTGCGTTAAACCCAAAGTCTAATAAGCAAATTATAGAAATTAAATTATATCGGATGTCAGGAGCATGAAACACAGTATGCAACATCAAGGTCTTTTTACCACACAAAACAAGTTTGCAGGTGCCAATGCCTAGAACATCGATCCTTGCATTATTGCAAATGAAAAGCCACTTGTTTTGAAATGGCAACCGACGGTATTCCATGTAAAATCCTAGATCTTGACTTACGTGGCATGTAGAGCTTGAGTCAATAATCTAAGAAAAAGAAATAGGTTTTGTCAGAAAAATAGTACTAGAAACAAATGAGACATGTGAATTCACATAATTCACTATTACCTTTCCGTTCTCAGTCAGTTTAGAACAGTCATGTGCGAAATGTCCCATATTATGGTAAGCAAAGCATTTGACCTTCTTTAGATCTAGCTTTTTCTTTCCCCTTTCTTTCCCTTCTTCTTATATTATTGCTTGCCTTTCTTGGGTGGAGGACTACCTTTCTTCCTATTTTTTTCTAAAATTTCTTGCCATTTTTGAATTCAAACTTTGTTTGGGAAAGACCAACACCTTCAGTCAAATAGTTTTGTCCAGTGGACTTATAAGTCTCTAGATGTTCATCCTTTAGCTCCAAATGCTTAGCTACATCATTAAAAGTGATGATATATTCATTATGGGTCATATTAACTTTCATGTGCCCCCAACTGGAAAGGAGCAAACTGATGATAACATGTACTTGTTGTTCATCAGATAGATTATTTCCAGCCTCCTTCAGTTCACAAATCATTGTGGACATCTCTTGTAGATGTTGCCTCACATGATTATTTGGTTTTAGCTTATAGGTATCGAATTTAATCATCAACCTTCTAAACTTAGTCATGGAGACTCCACTAAACTTATCCTTTAAGGTAATCAACATTGATTATGCCATTTTGTGTGACTTAAACTCACACATTAAATCAGTAGCCATTGCACTCAGTAGTGTGATTCTTGCTATGTTATTCTTCCTTTTCTATGACAGGTATGCTTCATGGTCTCTCCCGTGTTGGACCTATTTCTAGCCTCAGGCTCTACCATTGCTATTGTTAATGGATCAATTACATCCTGTTCTTCTAGAATATATTAGCCCTTTCAATGTCAAATATCCTAGTTGTTCCCGTTGAGTTTTTCCCCTTGTTCAATTCAGTAATAATGTTCTTTGATGCCATTGTTCAATATTGATTTTGTGACAAACCTTTCCCACATTAATTTATTGAACTATAGAACATTTAACGAATTTATAGATATATATAACACATGTAAAGTATACAATATCACGTACTTTTATCATTTTTGATCAGAAAATAATAACATTACTAGATCCATGATCAAGAGAATACGTTTGTACCTCCCATCAGATAAGCACTAGCAATAACATCATTTCCTATCAAAATTAATATAGGCACTATTATCATCAAATCTTCTTTTTAGAATACTCATCATCTAAAAGGCTCCTACTTATAAAAGGTATACATGAATCACAAATAAGATAAAGAAATGAAATGAAACATGTTTTTCTTGCATATAAGGCATGTAATAAATGTCAAGTCTTTACAAAGAAAGAATAATAAAACATGTCCTTAACAAAGCAAAGCAATGGAAATCAAATACAAATATACATCATTTAATATGAGCTTTACAATATTCTAATATCGCTTTTCTTAGCTTCTTAAGCTTACGAGGCGACTTTTTAATGTTAGATACAAATTCTATTGTTTTAAGCCAATATGTTTTGCTCATGCAACCTATTTTGGGCTTGCCTCTAACCCTTGTTGCTCTTATATATTCCATTATTACTTTCAAGTAGAATTCAATAATCTCCTTATATATCATGATTTCAATGTAATCACCAAGCACGCCATTAAAGCCTTTTATGTTTGTTAGTTTCGCTGCATCTATTTCAGCTATGTTTATGGCCAAAGTAGGGATAAGAGGTTGGTTCACTTTCTCTCCATCCTTAACTGGAGATTCATTGTTAAGAGTAGGCACCATCTTGGAGTTTAAATCTGAAGATACAATGAAAAGCTGTAGAGGAAGGGGTTCAATGGGGAATAAAGTTTTTGACCTTGTTCTAAAATCATATATTACTTCTGGTTCCTCTTGAGGAACTTCCTCCATCAACTCCTATAGGTCTTCTTCAGAAAGTTCATCAAGATCTTGTTCTGGATCATCCTCAGGTTCACCTTTGGGGTCCTCTTGAAGGTTCTCATCTAGGTTATTGACATCATCCAAGAATGAGATGTCATCATTTAAGCTATATCTCAGAGATTTAGTGCTAGATGAAGTCATTTTCACCTAAATAATAAAAAATATTAATTATCATAATTTTTTGAAATTTTTAAACACTAAAAAACTAAAAAATACACTGAATATTCATAAATAGGTCCAAAATTACCCCCAAAATTAGGTAAATTATATATCAAAATAAAGATCTTGATTTTAGGGATTTTTAGGAATAAATCACACCTCAATCGAGGGTCCTACACTACCTCACGTGCCCTGGGAAGAAAAAATTTAGGAAAAAACTGAACAAAGTCCACTCTCAGCATCAATCTGGTGCTACCACTTAGCCACTGCCACGTGTCAATCACCATATTTTCCTCTTTTTTAATTAAAAAAAATTAGTAATTTTTTTTGTGCGGGTCCAAGTTGGATCCACTAATCTGGCCTGGCCTATAACCCCTATTGCTAGAAAACAAAAAAATGTTTTTTTAAATAGGCTTTTAACAGCCCAAATTATTTTTTTACTGGGCTGGACACAGCCCAATCCATAAAAACATTGCCTTTCTATTCTTTTTTTGTTCAGGCATCAAAACGACTCCATTTTGGGATGATCAAAATAGTATGTTTTGATCATCCCTGACCTCCAGCTAAGTCGAATAGACTCGACTGGAAATGACACAATGGGATTAATTTCAATGCCTAAAACCTCTATTTTCTAATGACCCAATTTCAAAAATGAAAGCTCTCTGTTACGTGGGCGTTGAATATGCTTCTGTTAATGGTTTAAATGCATGCTCTATGTTTCTTGGCATATAACAAATATTTTTAAACATAAATAGAGTCAATAACAGCATGCTACCAAAAAAACATAAAATTACAGGGAAGCATACGGAAGCACATAACCTGCTCATGATACCATTAATAGGATCTCAGGTGTACCTGAGATGGTCTCTTATCCATTGAGATACCCACACACCAACCGAAGCACCTTGTATGGACTCTAGTACGTTTCACAGCAAATGACACCGATGGAAGAGCAATAAATAGAGAGCACTAGAAACAAATATGGAAGCAAAGGAAAAATGAATGTCTCACTAAAAAAACTTCTTATCTCCACTTTTCTATGGACACACACGCATCTCTTCTTCCAGAATAAGGGGAGAGTGGGTTCCGTATTAACTTCCCACTCTCCCACATTTTTCTCTTCTAGCCAGTGTCCATAGCCAGTGTTCACAACTGCTCTATCCATATTTACTCCTCATGGACTTAGGCCTAATCTAGTAAGGGTAGACTGGCCCATTTCCTAATATTTCCTAAGGCCACCAAGGAAATAGTCTAAAAGGAAAATAGGAGAAGGTAATTTAGAAGGAGATCCAGATAATAATACCTTCTTTTCATATAAGTATGTTTAATTATGCATGTTTGTTTGTGCCATTGTTTGACATGTCTAAGCATGTTTTGATATGAGTTAAGCATAATTTGACATGCATATAAAAGCATGATATATTAAGAATATAGTCTAGGATGATAGCACTACTTGAAAAAAATACTTTTCATTACGCTAATTCAACCCCATTAACATATATATAAGGTTCAAGCCCCAATTAACACCACTATCATAGTTATCAATTCTAAATTTTTGAAATAACGCTCCAGGTGTTGAACCCATGTAAATAACACCAAATCCCATAACAAAGAAGAATACTAAGTAAAACTAATAATATAGCAATTAGTTATTGTGGATCCATAAAGTCAAATGTATAATCCTAAATGGCCACCTACCTTCTACTAATAGACAATATCTATTATGATCATCAAAATAGTAAACTATCAAAAGTATAAACAAAAGTAGGCCCTATATTGGCAATATATATCTACTCAATACATAAACATAAAAGAGGATGTTATACAAGTCAACTCTCACAACTATGCCTTCAACGCCTTCTCATTTAAACCGATAACTGAACTAAGTCATAAAAAATATGAATAACCATGGGGTGAGATAAAAGCCTAAATAACTAACAGTTCCTATTCATCATACATAACAATACGTGTTTGTGAGGTGTCAAGTGAGACATATATCCAATAATATCATAATTAACAGTAAATAAAAAATTTCAAATGTCATGATACAAATGAAATCCCATAACCTCAATACAAGAGCCATAAGGCCTATCCCCACGCATAGTGAATAAAAGAGCCATTAGGGCCTAACCTTCGTAAGAGGTAAAAAGAGCCACTAGGGCTTACCCCACGCACTAAGGACGAAAGACTCAACCATAATTCATCAATGGAGGCCTTATCAAATGATAGTAATAGACACAATCCACTAACAAATCCTAATAATATGTGTAACATCCTTACTTCCATACGTATTAGGGACCATTCAGCAGCATTTAGAACCACTTACAAGACCATGGAAGTCCATTAGCCAAATCTCGAATTTTATTCTTTCTCGAGTTACTGTTCATATGGTATTCCAGATTACACAATGAACTTCAAAAAATCATAATTAATTCTATAAAACTCAAAATGAGGTGGTTCAAAAAGCTACATGAAGATAACATCTTAAAATTTAAGGAAAAAATAATTTCCAGATCAAATGATTCGCCAATTGATACAGTTTATTCGTTGAAGTTTACTGTTCATTTGGTCAAAAACTCTGGAAACAGATTCTGGTCCCTTACTTTGGAAATTCATTTCTCTTGATATACACATCCAAATGAAACGTTCCACCTATGAATTTAAATCTATCGATGTGTGATACATGCTCATAAAATTTCGTGAACTAATTCCTTCATTTGCTAGGTCAAACAGAAGTCACAACAAAACTGCTTCAGGACCTACGTTTTTACCATTTCAGTTTCTTTTCTTTCATTTCCCATAATTGTTTCAGCATGCACAAGCCATCAAATAAGCTTATTAACATTCATATACATCATGTACATATGCCATAAGTATTACAATAGTTTCATCACATAAATGGACACCTTACATGGCATTTACATACATGCACAATTTATAGTATATGCTAAAATCTCAATACTTCACTTCCTTTCTTCCATTCTTTAGCTCTTCTCCATGCATACCTTTTCTTCATGCTTGACCTAAATTGGTTGGTTATGGGAGAGTGAGATTCTAGAGAATCTCAGTAGCAAACATTACCACTTAAATATGCAAGATGGATGCTAATGCATGATATGTAATTTCATTAACTTTCTTTGATTAGTGACATGCCATCATGCTATATACTTTTACATAAAGTGCATGGCCATGGAAACATGTTATTCACAATACATTCAACATCATTTATCATGTCACAACATCATTCAAATAACATATACATGTCAACACATAAGCATACCACATCAAGTACATAAAGAGGTAAGTTCACTACCTTGCACTTAAGCTTTTCTCTTGATCTTTAGCATTTGCTCTCTAGCTTTCCAACTAATAAGCCTTTATGTCAATCACCTCCCAACATGTTCTTGTATGTTTCAAGGTCCTAAACACATTCATATTCATCACATAATTCATTAGGACTCATGAACTCCAACCATGTTCAAGATTAACTTTGTTACACTCTTTATTGTCATAACTTTCCCTAATATTCACTAATCCACTTGGCTATTGAATCAATTGATGTCTTGACTTTACCCTACACAATTTCATATTTTGAATCCATTTATGAGCTTAGAATCATGAAATTCCAGCTCCTTCATGGCATGCTGTACAGAATTGAACATAAGCACACAATTATTTCAAAAATTCTCATTTTGATTTTAATGCTTCCCATACTTGTTTCTCCGCTTTACCCCACACAACTTTTGATTTTAAAACCATTTGAACCATCAAAATCATGAAATTCCAATCACTGTTCATGCGAGTGAACAGTACCGTATGGAATCTCAAAGACTATAACCTTAGGATTTTAATGTTTCCAAGGTTCAAAACCTCTCCAATCCTACACAAAATCATCATACAAACTCAATGGAAGCACTAAATCATTGAAATTCAATTTCCTTCCCTCATGAACAGTGCATACTGAACAGGGCACACCATGGCAAAGTCAAGAATATCAATTTGATTCAACCACCAATCTCTTAACTAGCTTGTTTAAGCATCAATCATAAGTTTCTAACTTTAATTTCTTCTTTCCCATTTCATCTATGGATTTTGGACAGCACCTCCCCTTAGAGAAAACTCAACTTTTCCCCATGAAAACCCTAAGTTCAAGCTCCCAAATCAAAGGACAATAAGTTAGGAAAGATTGCTTACCTTTAATCTCTAGCTTGCTTGAACTTTGGAACCTTGAATCTTCTTTGTCTTGCCTTGAGTTTTCATTTTGCAAGAGTTTTCCCAAGGGTCCATGAAGCTATGGTTTGCTTCAGAATGAGGGGGTATTTATAGCCAAAATCCAAGAAAAATGAATGGCCAAGATTGATTTGGTTACTATTTGATCTAAAGGCCCACATTTAATCTTGGATTTAACTTTTTCATAAAATAATAATTATGACATCATGTGGGACAGCTCATGGGACACCTAAGAGGGTTAGGTGGTGTGCTGCCCATGCAAGGAACCTTCTGGAGAAATTCCAGTCCAATCCAGTACCGATCAGTGTAGTTTCACAACAACCGGACTGTTTTCTGTTCTGAATTTTTCTATAATATACCAGGATATGTATTATGTCCTGGAAATCAATGTCTAGGCTTCCCACACCATTGACATACTTGTACTGACCACAACTTAATTACAGATCCCTTGGGAAATGACCAAAATACCCTTCGTGTCTTTTCTTGCACTATATTAACCCTAAGGGCATAATTATCATTTCACCCCTCTTTGTACTGCCTCAGGGCATATATTGGCTCAAATAATCATATTTATACCATGTGTCACGTTTTTAGCCATCCCAGATGACCAAAATGCCCTTCATCCATCTCTGGTACAATCTGAGCATCCAGGGGCATTTTCGTAATTTCACGCTTTTTCTGGCACTGGCCTCTTCTACTGATAGACTGGTACCCTGGGTTTTGGGCCTTCCTTGGCATCATTATGGGCCTATATATAAGGTCATCTGATCTCATTCTATCCAGGCTTATATACTGATAAGTTCCATTATCGGATCACGAGTGTTAACAAACTCCCGTCAAAATTCACTGATATGTGAATAACTTTTTATACAGAACTTCTTCTGGAGTTCTGTCAGATCCAGGACATCTGACACTGTAGGGCATAATTTCCTGTAATTTGTCCACTTATATCTGAAGTCCATGAAATCTGATAACATTTCAGATAACTTTTAGACTATCAGATAATTTTCTACTGTCTGGAGCCCTAATAAAATTTCTGTATCATGCCAGATTAACCCGCATGACTTTCTCTATTTACTGATGGAATGTGGGACTGAAATACTTACAGGCATTTCTAAGCCTTTTCTGGTTGAACTTTTCCATAATTACATTTATGTCCCTGACTTTTTGCTTAATTACATTTATATCCCTAACTTTTTGCATATTTATATTTAGGTCCCTAAACTTTTAGAAATTACCACTTTTGGCCCAACATTTATTTCTACTTTAACTTTTGGCCTTTAACCTTTTTCAATTTGCGTTTAGGTCCTTCTCTTTCTTTAAGACTTATCTAACCTTTATTATTTCGTCTGATCTTTGTCATAATCCTTTCTAAGCATCTTTCCACTATCAGTACTATACAGATAGGGAAAAATTAGGATATGACATTTCTACCCCCTTAAAATAAATTTCGTCCTCGAAATTTACTTAGCACCTTAGTCTATAATCTTAGATAGATATCCTTGTCTTCTTTTTGACTAAGGATTGGGGTATCTATCTCTTATCTTTTATCTTGACATCTTAGCGGAGTACTTTTCATATCCGCAATTCTTCATATCTTTGCTATTATCACTTTCTCTTATTCTGAATCAACTCAATAAGAGTTGAACTCCAGTTAATTCTATTACTTTCTTGCTATGCATTTATCTGTATATGGACTTCTCACTATGCTAGACTTGTGAGTAGTGTCTATTTCTTTCATGTCAAACTCCCTCGAATACTGCTATATTCTGGAGCTTCTACCAACTCTTCATCATATTTTTTAGTGCAATCACTTATTTCTCATTTGAGTATCTAGCGGAATTCTCTGAATATCCGCAAACTTTAACTCTCATTCTCATATCATCATACATTCTTATCATCTTTAAAAACTCATCATAATACAGAGAGAGGACTTATATCATTATTCTTTCTTTCATTGCTCTACTGCTAAATAGGAGCACGTAGGAGCATATAGGAGCACATACTCTAACATGCATAATGCCTGGACAACATGCTGCAGGACTACATACCTGCTCACGAATGCAAAGCTCTAACATCGGAGCTCAAGCATTCCATCTCTTAATATGCATAGCTCTAACACTCGGAGCTTGCACAGCTTTATCATATAAAGCTTGCACTGCTCTAACATTCGGAGCTTTAGCATATTTTACAAACATAACATAACATAACATAATGCCTGGCACTTTATGCAAGGAGTGAAAGCTCTCATTTGCTCTTTCACATGTGTCTTAACATTCAAATATCTTATCTCTTTCAAAAAGGGAACCTCTCTATCTGTTTATAAGGCTAGCCATATCGCTACTTTATATCGTACTTCTCATTACATACTTCTCATAACATATCTCATTTTGTATCTTTTATATCATAACATGACATATCTAGCCACATCTGGCTATATCATAGTCTATCTTTCAAATCCATTTTATTTGGATTTAACATAAGGGTTCTAGTCTCTTATTATTCATAACCCTTTTTAGCTTTTCATAGCTCTTTCTATCATCTTACATAGCTCTGTGCATATATGCCAATTTCTTGTGGCATTCATATTTTTTTTCATCACTTCCCAGGGGGTCACCCATCATTGGACTACCCTTGCCTGAGCACGCTTAACTAAAATGTGCAGATAAAAATCTAAAGCACTGGTGCTCACAGGCTCTAACCCTGGTACTTTACTATCTTAGACCCATCTTATACTATCTCTCTTGGGTCTATCTGGCCTTCTAATCTCTTTGTCCTCATCTGGAGGATCTACTTACCTTTATTTTTAGTCTTTGTAATATCATCGTAAGGATCTCTTTATTCTCATTTGACCCTTTCTCATATCTTATGAAATATTCTCATAAATCCTTTGAACTAAGGATTAACAGCTTTAACTTTGACCACTTAGTTCCTGTTACATGTAAGAAGATTCTGAATTTAGTCCCTGATAGTAATAAGGCTATCTGAAACTAGCATCATGGGTACTCTCTCTGTTATGAGTTAACCAACTTGTGAAGCTTCTATACCTTAACTTTTCCTTGGTATTCGTCCTTCCAAAGAAATACTATACTTATGGCTCATTATTTTCTTGCTCTAGGCTTGGTCTACTGCGACCCTCGGGATCTACTGCGATCAACCGTAAGCCTCTTCAGGATCTAACTGCGACCCTATAAGCCATACTAGGATCTAACTACAATCCTCCAGAATCTACTACGATTCTGTTGTACTGTATTCTCATCTCTGGAAGACCTAAACCAACAGACAAAGTTACAAGGTTAGTCACTTCCACATAGTTGTTAACTCCACAGATAATTCCCCAAAAATGGTCACAGAAGCCAATATTATCTATCAAGACTTCACTCATTTCCTCTATCACTCAGGAGCTTCTCATATCATTCTCATACTTTATAACTTACTAGATCCATCACTACAAAGAGCTACATAGGCTCTACCATGCACATATCTATCATCATCTATTTATTCATCTCATCAGAGGGACTTTACTCTATTGCAAGAGCAATCTAGCTCTATTGCAAAAACATTAACTTATATTACTTAAAAACTGCTCTTTCTTAGAGCCATATCATCTTTCATAACTGCATCTCATTTCCTTTCATCTATCTTATCCCTACTAAAGGGATATGTCCTGAGTATCATAATCATTTATCTGTAGGCTCACTACTAATCTTCACCTTTAATCTCATTCTCTATCCCATTGACTATCATAGTCTAATCATAAATTCTCTTTCTATCTTCTGAGAATCAAGTAGCTAACTTTCTAGTTTAGCACTTTACTATTGCTTCATTATTGTTAAGTTGAATTATTTAATTGCATGTCATAGGGCATGGAAGCAACATGACTTTCTCATCTGGTATACTCTACCCTGCATGTAATGTAAAGGGGAGTATTCATTTATCATAGTATACTTAACTTGTATAATATGCAAGGAGATGCAATCCTTTAAACATTCTCTAACAATTGTGTCATCATATGACAATTGCAATGAGATGCAATTTCTTATTATAACTTATGGCAACATAAGCTATACCACTATCACATACATCTGCTCAACCATCCCTTATACTCACATTGCAATTAAATAATTAACCAAGTAGACTTTAAAGTATTCTGTTCCTTCATTACCTTAATCACTAGGTCCTGATCATTTATTCAGGAACCTAAATCATTTACTTGTTTCACTTAGGTTGCTAATTTACCCTCTTATTAGGGTATAGACTCAACCCTTATTTACTCTTTCTTACATAAGGAATAGGGGAGTCACTTCATCTTTGAATCTATGGCTACCTTACTAGGCCATATTTATTCTATCATATCATCCCTTATTGCCTGTAAGATTTCTATGTCTCTAGCCTGAAGGATTTATGTGTCCTTGGCCTCACAACAATCCATAACTGAGTCAGCTATCTTCTTTTACCTAACTGAGGAAAGGTCAGGCTCACATATCTATGCTATTCAAACTTTTAAGTTTTCCCTAATCCTCCTAGATTACTAACAGGTGAGAAAGTATCTCTTATTAAGCCTCAAGGTTCATATGAATGAACTCGATTAAGTATCCATCAAAAGAGTTCTCTTCCCTTAACTCTAACCTTTAACTTCATGTTCACCTTTCTCTAATTGAGAGGAATGCTTCTTTTGAACTTTTTGAGAAAAACTTCTCAAGTGAGCGGATAATTCTCCATCTCATATGGAGTAACTTTTGTGCCTCTCTGTATCTCTTAACTCTTTCTGTCTATCAATCTCAGTCTACTCTGGACTAGATTTTGATTCTTTTCTAGTCTGCCTCTAGATCCTGACCAATTCAGGTCACTTGGATCTCATTCATCACTTAACATTACTATTTATGTTCTCTAGGTGCTCTACCCTAGATGTGCTAGGTTACTGTCTCTTCGTGATGGAATCTCTCTATATTAGGAACATTAACTTTCTATCTATTCTCCATCACAACTTTAACCTTAGGCCATGTATTAGATTATTCTTAGGCAAGTCTCATGCTAACTTCTCATTATTCTTTTCCGTAAAGACTAGCTGTACAAAGTCTTTTGTACTGTAGATCAACTCCTGATGATCATACGGAGGATCTACTATTAAACATCTTCTTAAACTAATCTTTTGTATCTTAGTGCTTCGTACTATTTAACTTGCCTATACTCTGTGCTAAACCTCTAACTGATAGACTTTAGTGAGGTTAGCATATTTAGTTTCATGACTCTTGACTTACTATTATCTCATACTAGTCCTCTAAAGGATATTAGGTTAATGCCCTCTACTGGATGTCTGTTTATCATTCCTGCTACGGCATTGAGGAACTGCAGATAACTAACTGTTCTTAATCTCTACTTTTGTCCATCCCTTGACCTAGACTGAGTAATTCACTTTCCATAGCTTTCATCAGACCAATATGGTCAACACTATCTGTCTTTAATGAAGAAGGCTGGGGTTGACTAGGATTAGGAACATCACACTGATCTTTCTTTATAAAGTCACATATTCTTGGACTTTGGGAATAGACAAGAACTATCATAAGCACTAAATAGATATCTGAATTAGGAGACTGTGGTATCTTACTCATAGTAACTTTATCCTCAAACTCTAATGGAGGAGGAATAATATCTAGTCTACCCATAATCCAGTATCAGTACTCAGCTTCCTCAGCCATAATTTGTCCTCTCATCAGAGAAATAGAACTTACATCAGGGCTAGAGGGCACTTCAACAACCTCATACTATGTAGAGTTAGTAGACTCAGCATCATCCAGTGCATACATGGCTTCAGGCTACATCTCTACATGACATCCAGACTGTAGGCTTGAGTCTACAGAAACATCTATGGGGTAATCTACTGTAGGGTTTCCTGACTGATCCCCCATACTCTCCTCTGAACTCTCGTCACTATTTGAAGGATCAAAGTCCAGTTAACCATCATCTTCGTATATCACTACTGGACGGGGGTTTCCCTTATTAACTGAAGCCTCTGACTTAACCTTATGGAATCTCATATCTATTTCTACAACATTTGCTTAATTAAGCAATGTTAACTATCCCATAACATACCCTAACTTAATAAAATACTTACTGGTTAGGGTTAGGGTCTGGGTATAATCTCATATCAGTCTATAAATAATCTATTCAGAGCATTTCTTAAGCCAGAATCCTTTGCTCTGATACCAAAATGTAACATCCTTACTTCCATACGTATTAGGGACCATTCAGCAGCATTTAGAACCACTTACAAGACCATGGAAGTCCATTAGCCAAATCTGGAATTTTATTCTTTCTCGGGTTACTGTTCATATGGTATTCCAGATTACACAATGAACTTCAAAAAATCATAATTAATTCTATAAAACTCAAAATGAGGTGGTTCAAAAAGATACACGAAGATAACATCTTAAAATTTAAGGGAAAAATAATTTTCAGACCAAATGATTCGCCAATTGATACAGTTTATTCGTTGAAGCTTACTGTTCATTTGGTCAAAAACTCTGGAAACAGATTCTGGTCCCTTACTTTGGAAATTCATTTCTCTTGATATACACATCCAAATGAAACGTTCCACCTATGAATTTAAATCTCTGGATGTGTGCTACATGCTCATAAAATTTCGTGAACTAATTACTTCATTTGCTAGGTCAAACTGAAGCCACAACAAAACTGCTTCAGGACCTACGTTTTTACCATTTCAGTTTCTTTTCTTTCATTTCCCATAATTGTTTCAGCATGCACAAGCCATAAAATAAGCTTCTTAACATTCATATACATCATGTACATATGCCATAAGTATTACAATAGTTTCATCACATAAATGGACACCTTACATGGCATTTACATACATGCACAATTTATAGTATATGCTAAAATCTCAATACTTCACTTCCTTTCTTCCATTCTTTAGCTCTTCTCCATACATACCTTTTCTTCATGCTTGACCTAAATTGGTTGGTTATGGGAGAGTGAGATTCTAGGGAATCTCAGTAGCAAACATTACCACTTAAATATGCAAGATGGATGCTAATGCATGATATGTAATTTCATTAACTTTCTTTGATTAGTGACATGCCATCATGCTATATACTTTTACATAAAGTGCATGGCCATGGAAACATGTTATTCACAATACATTCAACATCATTTATCATGTCACAACATCATTCAAATAACATATACATGTCAACACATAAGCATACCACATCAAGCACATAAAGAGGTAAGTTCACTACCTTATACTTAAGCTTTTCTCTTGATCTTTAGCATTTGCTCTCTAGCTTTCCAACCAATAAGCCTTTATGTCAATCACCTCCCAACATGTTCTTGTATGTTTCAAGGTCCTAAACACATTCATATTCATCACATAATTCATTAGGACTCATGAACTCCAACCATGTTCAAGATTAACTTTGTTACACTCTTTATTGTCATAACTTTCCCTAATATTCACTAATCCACTTGGCTATTGAATCAATTGATGTCTTGACTTTACCCTACACAATTTCATATTTTGAATCCATTTATGAGCTTAGAATCATGAAATTCCAGCTCCTTCATGGCATGCTGTACAGAATTGAACATAAGCACACAATTATTTCAAAAATTCTCATTTTGATTTTAATGCTTCCCATACTTGTTTCTCCGCTTTACCCCACACAACTTTTGATTTTAAAACCATTGGAACCATCAAAATCATGAAATTCTAATCACTGTTCATGCGAGTGAACAGTAACCGTAAGGAATCTCAAAGACTACAACCTTAAGATTTTAATGTTTCCAAGGTTCAAAACCTCTCCAATCGTACACAAAATCATCATACAAACTCAATGGAAGCACTAAATCATTGAAATTCAATTTCCTTCCCTCATGAACAGTGCAGACTGAACAGGGCACACCATGGCAAAGTCAAGAATATCAATTTGATTCAACCACCAATCTCTTAACTAGCTTGTTTAAGCATCAATCATAAGTTTCTAACTTTAATTTCTTCTTTCCCCTTTCATCTATGGATTTTGGACAGCACCTCCCCTTAGAGAAAACTCAACTTTTCCCCATGAAAACCCTAAGTTCAAGCTCCCAAATCAAAGGAGAATAAGCTAGGAAAGATTGCTTACCTTTAATCTCTAACTTGCTTGAACTTTGGAACCTTGAATCTTCTTTGTCTTGGCTTGAGTTTTCATTTTGCAAGAGTTTCCCCAAGGGTCCATGAAGCTACGGTTTGCTGCAGAATGAGGGGGTATTTATAGCCAAAATCCAAGAAAAATGAATGGCTAAGATTGATTTGGTTACTATTTGATATAAAGGCCCACATTTAATCTTAGATTTAACTTTTTCATAAAATAATAATTATGACATCATGTGGGACAGCTCATGGGACACCTAAGAGGGTTAGGTGGCGTGCTGCCCATGCAAGGAACCTTCTGGAGAAATTCCAGTCCAATCCAGTACCGATCAGTGTAGTTTCACAACAACCGGACTGTTTTCTGTTCTGAATTTTTCTATAATATACCAGGATATATATTATGTCCTGAAAATCAATGTCTAGGCTTCCCACACCATTGACATACTTGTACTGACCACAACTTAATTACAGATCCCTTGGAAAATGACCAAAATACCCTTCGTGTCCTTTCTTGCACTATATTGACCCTAAGGGCATAATTGTCATTTCACCCCTCTTTGTACTGCCTCAGGGCATATATTGGCTCAAATAATCATATTTATACCATGTGTAACGTTTTTAGCCTATCCCAGATGACCAAAATGCCCTTCATCCATCTCTGGTACAATCTGGGCATCTAGGGGCATTTTTGTAATTTCGCACTTTTTCTGGCACTGGCCTCTTCTACTGATAGACTGGTACCCTGGGTTTTGGGCCTTCCTTGGCATCATTATGGGCCTATATATAAGGTTATCTGATCTCATTCTATCCAGGCTTACATACCGATAAGTTCTATTATCGGATCACGGGTGTTAATAAACTCCTGTCAAAATTCACTGATATGTGAATAACTTTTTATACAGAACTTCTTTTGGAGTTCTGTCAGATCTAGGACATCTGACACTGTAGGGCACAATTTCCTGTAATTTGTCCACTTATATCTGAAGTCCATGAAATATGATAAAATTTCAAATAACTTTTAGACTATAAGATAATTTTCTACTGTCTGGAGCCCTAATAAAATTTCTGTATCATGCCAGATTAACCCGCATAACTTTCTCTATTTACTGATGGAATGTGGGACCGAAATACTTACAGGCATTTCTAAGCCTTTTCTGGCTGAACTTTTCCATAATTACATTTATGTCCCTGACTTTTTGCTTAATTACATTTATATCCCTAACTTTTTGCATATTTACATTTAGGTCCCTAAACTTTTAGAAATTACCACTTTTGGCCCAACATTTATTTCTACTTTAACTTTTGGCCTTTAACCTTTTCTAATTTACGTTTAGGTCCTTCTCTTTCTTTAAGACTTATCTAACCTTTATTATTTCGTCTGATCTTTGTCATAATCCTTTCTAAGCATCTTTCAGCTATCAGTACTATACAGATAGGGAAAAATTAGGATATGACAATATGCATCATGCTCAAAAAATCAACAAGTAGTTAATTTCAATATCAATATTTCATTTACAAATCAAATTGTCAAAATTTGAACATAATGACATAAGTTCCAAAATTTGCATTTTATTAAAAAAAGTCCCACAAGACTATTTCACTTCAAATAATTTTATCATATATCAAAATATAGTCCATAGCATTTAATAAGTTCAAGAAATTAAAACTACTCACAAACAAGACATTAGCATGGATAACAAGTAGAAAGTGGTTACTTCTTGCCAAAGCTAATAAATCTACCGCAAATGAGGAGCTACGTGCTTAGTTCATAATTTACTAGTTAATCTACATAATTTGTATAAATATGTATCAATAAGTTGTTAATTTGACATAACATATACTTTTAAATAGATACTCACTTTTCTCTTATAACTTTTTTTATTTAGAAATTTTTAATTCAATACCGTCATTTTTGTATCACAATCACACTCTATCATCTAAGAAAATAATAACATCAAAATTTTCATCCAATAATCATAAAATCCCCAAAATTTTCTCACATTAATCCTGAAGAAAGATAACAATTCATCTTTTTTACAAATTATCATTCCAATGACAATTTTATATTGTCTCAACTCTATTCTACAGTTTAAAATCTTTATTTTACATTGAACTCTCAAAATCATCTAAAAACCTCAAATTAATCCATCAAATCATCAATATCAAATTGCTAAACAAATAATCAATTTAATTACATAGATTTAAAATTTTTTGATTTTACCTCTAACTTATAAATCTCACTCGCAATATCTAAATCTTCATTTCAATAATAAATTATATCATTTTTAGATTTCAATAACTCATTTGAACTATCAATTAACCCACAATTATTCAGTTGGATCAAAAATACCCAACTTTTTTCAATTTAGGGTTCTAACAAAAATACATATTTTCAATTTACAAGCTTTATCAACAATCTAAATTGATTAAATATCAATTATACCTCTAATAAACATAACCCACCGAAATAAAAATTATATTAAATCATATCTACACTCTAACATTTAAACTCTAACCCTAAATTTGTTAAATAATGTAACAAATTTATTTTAAATGATTAAATACAAGTATTCACTTACCTCTACAATTATATGGTTCTTATTTGTTAAAATTTCACACTTGTTCCAAACTCTAATCTTCAAACTTACTTTGCTTCTAATATAAATTATATTTCTAAAGATCTCTCTTCACATAAAAAATAAATAAGAAATAAATATGGTAGTTGAAAGATTTTATGAGAATGAACTAGAACTCAAATATTTATGAATATTCATCAATGGAGTAAATAAAGCTTATTGGAATAGAAATGGCAAAGGAAAAAGAAGAATGACATGGGCACTATGTGTGTGTTTTGAAATATTATATAAAAAGGGGTATGGAATTCACTTTCTCTTTTCAATATTCTATATTTCTTTGTTTTTTAATAGAAGTGTGCCATGCACATCTTCTTCTACTTTTTTTCTTCTCTCTCTATTTTTAACTTTTAACAAAAATGATATTTTATTATTATTTTATTTTAGTTTTAGTTTCAATTTTTTTTTACTTCAGATAAAATCTTTTAACTTAGGTAATTAAATAGAAATTTCAACTACTAGGAGTTAGTTCCTTATGATGCTACTTGAATCCTAAATTAAAAATGGGATGTTACAGATGTCATGACCTAAAATAAAATGACGATATATTTTGCACCTTACATTAAAGGGTAAGAATAATCTTATATTTGGCACACACATATACATATTATAATAAAATCATATATAACGTTGTTGAAAGAATATTACTCATGTTTCCAAAGCTAATCTATGATAGAAAATAAATAATAAAAGGTATACAAATATCTATCATGGATAATTAAAAACCTCCACTACGAGTCAAGTATATCCATGTTAGAAAAAAGAATAAACTCAACTCTAGAAGTTAACATGGATAAAAGAATTTCACATAATTTGTAACATTCCAAATTTTGAAAGAAGGAATGTATAAGAAGTGGTTAAGGTCAAGATTATTTCTTTTAAATTAAAAAGTCTCAAAGGTTAAATTCCAGGAAAATGGTTAAAGGAAATAATAATCATTAAAAATATTTTAGGGCTTAGAAAAATTAAGGAAAATCATATAATAGATATTTTGGAGATCTAAAAAATTATGGAAGAATTTATTTTCCCCAAGAGAGGAATAATGGATTCAATATCTATTTTTTAAATTTTAAGGCTTTATTTTCATGGAAAATTCAAGAAAAATAATTAGAAGTTATTGTTTGCCTTGAAATGTTTAGGGAAATTATTTTATAAGCTAAATAAGCTATTGAAGGAAGAAAATTTTGATACACTATTAATTATTATTTTCTTGAAATTTTTGAAAGATTCAGGATATTAAATAAAGAAGATAGAAAGATCATTTTCCCACACACCCTACATGTCCTTTCCCTCTGCCTTCATGGTCCATCGACTCTTTACCTATTCATATCATCAACCCTTTCCTCTCGACAGAGGACAGGTAGGTAAAGGAGAGTGAGAAAGAGAGCATGGGACTGGAGGATTGTGATGAAGAGAAGTGACTAAAGGACGAAGACCTAGCTCACAACATCATCGACCAAGTGAGGTGGGCTCTCAACTTCTGCCTTTATCTCAACCTTCTATATTCTTTCAGTTTTTAGGTTGGGTTACTGATGAATCTCTATTTTATCATATTATTTCTTATATATATTAGGGACTTTATCATGTTTAATACTATTGTAGTAGTTCTGGCTATGTTGTATTTTAATTAATTATATGAATTAAATAATTAAAACTCTTTTTTCTTGCGTTATTATTTAATTTATTATTTTCTTAATTAAATTGATTTACGTGAAAGTATTTTGCTTTTATGTATTTCAAGAAATTAAAAAACAAATATGACTAGGACCCATATCAACTACTACACAATATATTATATAAAGTTAATTGAGGAATTGCCAAATTGAAGGAGGAAATCATAATATCTAATTAGAGAAAATTAAAATACCTACAATAATATTATATTATATTAATATTATATTTTATTATATGAATTCATTCCCTTAATATGATATTATATTAGTATTATGTTATATTATATTAATTCATTATCGTTTTAATTAATTTAAAGATAATTCATCAATATCTAACATTTTAATTTAATCAAAGGATAATAGATAAATATGTTATATTTTCCTACTTTTCTATTAATTGTTTTATCTCTTTTATCTTATTACTTTTTATTTGAATTGTTTATAGGACATTTGAGTTCAAAATATATTATCTCTAAAGATATTGAAAAAGATGACAGTTTGGAAGGACACTGAAAATAAATGGAGATTATCATTATATTTTAAAGAGCTAATCAGTGAAGAGACCCACATCAACATGACTCATTTCCAAAAGCTATATAAAGGACCCTAAGGCTTCTCCATTTAACACACTTATCATCACCATCACAATCATCTTCATGTTTTTCACAATTCCATTTATTTCTTTAAGTTTTTGAGGAGAGATATAGTGGCTTGGGTTCCCGTACTTTAGAGTAAGAGTTGAACAATTTTATGAGTTGATCATTTTCTTTTATGCAAGTTTATGATTTCTTAGGTTTAGATTTTGAGATTTGTATATATTGGATCTAGGGTCTTGATTGAGACACCTGTGGGATCAAACATTGTGGTCTATTATTTCAATTTATGATTTGGTATTCTTTATTTAATATCTTTGATTTCCTCTTATAATTATTTATGTTGGGTTCACATGTTTAGTTATAAGGTGTTTAGTTGATATCCATGTTAGAGGAACAAATCATTTTTTGTTAAATTTATCACAGGCTAAGTTGATATTCACTAATTATTCTTGATACAATTGTATGCAAGATCTAGGTAAATTGTGAATTATTTGATTACGACCATGGGGGTTGTCTTGGGTTTTGTATGATATGTTCTTAGCATATATAATTGTTATAATTCTAATATAGTATTGAACGACGATAGTCATGCATCAATCCTTAGGAGCGCTCTTCTTGTGGGTGATATTCTTCCATACTATTACTTTTATTTTATTTTATTTTTGTTATTGTCTCCTTTTACTTTATGAAGATATTAATTAAATTATCTTCTACTACTCCTCCTTCTCACACTTAATATAATTTAGAGTTAATCCACGCATTGACTCTTAGGTTAATTAAGTGTCTTTTATTTTTCTACCTTTATTTTCTTCGTGTGTAGTAAAGTCTAGTCTTTAGGTGGTTTTCATTTTGGTAAATTTCAGTTTGATCCTCATTACTTTACTAGAATTGTTTATGACTTGTCCAGAAAAATATGAGAAAATTTATGCTGCAAGATTATGACGTTATAAAATTTTTTAATAGCTTTTTCTATTAGGTCTAACCTATTTTGGCTAAATTCAGACATTTGTATCAGTTTTTCTATTTTCTATATATTTTCAAAAATTTTCATTTTTTAATTTATCCATTATTCACATTTTCTTTTTTTCTTCTCTAAATTACATGATGACTTGGTTTAATAATCATTATCAATAAAATCCTAATCTAATCCCAGTCTTTCACTGCTTATAATATTTCAAGGGATCAAGCAATAAAGCAAATATACTCTACTGCATAGAATATCCATAAATCTTTTTGCTAAATATTGGGATAGATTCTAATACATCTTGCACAAGTATCCACATCACCAAATACCTTATGAATACCCCATACTATATTTTCATAGGGGATTAAAAGAGCAAGACCAAAAAACAATAAACGGTGTATTGGAAGAGACTTGTTAGAGCTAACTACAAATTAAGCTTGGGGTTTCTTAGATCATTTGTCATGAGTAACCAACAACACATGGCTCAATTGTCACCTCACCTATATCATGAACCACACTTCCCACCATATAGAACCTACTTTAACTCTCTATTTACCCCATATGTACCACCTTACTAGCCCCTAACCTAGCCATACAAGCCATATGGTGACTCAGTTTATTAGACATTCCTCATTCCTTTCTATTTCCAAGGATGAGGAGATACAATTTATATAATAACCTCTATGATTGCTTGGTAGCACAATACCCCACATTACTTATTGAACCAAATATGTTTAGAAGTTTTGAAGAATTAGAGGAACAAAGCGCGTTATGGATAAGCTTTTGAGTGACATAGCCCATATTGAATTTGAAGGAAAAGAAGGAGCCTCATGTCCTCAAGATTCATGCGAGAAGCAAAAAACAACTTTAGACAAAGCCTCAAACAACCATCAATAAAAGGTAAGTAAAGAACAAACCCCAGAAGAGTTATCTTCTCCCTTTGGTAATATAGCTCTTATTCTTGAAGAAGTTAACTCTAATAGTAGTACCTAAATGAAGATATTACTTGCAATGACTCTACCTCTTTATGTGATGATAATAATATGCTTGATCATATTTCTCTTCCTAGTATTCCTAGTATTACATGTGTATCCTCTTGTACTAAGGATGATAGTGAACATGTTGCAAATATTGACCCCTGCTTGAGTGCTAATATTGACTTATCTCATAATAAGAATTTGTTTGAATCTCCTTCCCCTCATATGCATAAAAGGACAATAAAGTTCTTAAAGGAAATACTAATAATGATACCTTACATACATCCTATCCATGTATATATAGTGATAGTTCACCTTGTATGAATTGTATTAAATTATCTAGAAAGCTAGCCACATTGGATGAACATGATGGAGTTGATAATGATGGCATTCCTCTAATTTCTAATAATCCTAGAAAGCTTGAGGAATGTGGTTTTTTTTGTATTGCCAAAACCCAAGGAATCACATGATGAAGTAAAGGCTACTACAACAATCGAGGAAGTCGCTCTAGCACCACAAAAGGTCAGAACAAAGAAAAGGAGTTATAAGACCAAGCCAAACTATTGCAAATCATGCCTACAATTCAGGAGGATGAAAATGAGGGTGCTGATAATGATGAAATATTATCATGTGATTTGCCACCCAATAAAGAAATAATTAGTGATGATTATATTCCAATTCCTCATGTTGAAGTCAAGACTCTTATTAAAAGGAGTATTATTGATTTTATTTGATATGAGAAATATTTGTGTTCTTATCTATCTTATAGAGTTCTCACATATAGGGCTTGATTACTAATCTTGCACGCTTGAAGTCTTTCCATGGATTCAAGTATTTTGATTCTTGTCCCATTCTTAGAGTTAGAAAATGTGCTACTTGTGGATTGTTGAATCTCTTGTAGGTACATCGCTTAGGATAATTGTATGGTGATCACCATATTACCTATATTGTGGAGCCTCTATAAATTAACCCTTAGCCACCCCCAAACAACTAGAGAAAGTTGCATAGAGAAGGACATTTACATTAGAGCATGTTCATCATCACTTGAGAACTTCAATTTCAAGACCCTCAAGCGGAATAAAGACATCATGTTGTCTCTTTCCTTATGTTATCCTTCTATATATTCTGCATTTTATTATTTGAGATAAGTATAGGGGAAGGACAGTCCCAGTAGTAAAAGGTACAATAATATAGATTTATTGCTTTATGTCTTTTAACAAGTTCTTAAAATATGTTGTACTTTAATGATTTCTTAGTTTTAGGTTAGTTTTTCTTTGAATAAATCTCCCCTTTAACACATGACTTTTTAATCATCTTCCCTCCTTCCTTTGATATATGTGTTAGTATTGCGTTGAGTATAACACCTGGTTTAAGTGCGGGGGAGGAAATTAATTTGATTGAGCTCATGAAAATGCCTATTTTTCAAAAAATTTCCATACTTATGCTTCTAAGAACTCATATTTTAAATTAAAATATTATCTTTATTACACTAATACATGTATAAATTTTTCCAGTCTATTGTTGATTGTAATAGTTCAGTTAGTCAATATTCTGAGAGTTATTCTAGAAACAGATAATATAATACATCAAGAAGAGTTGAAGTCTTCAGTGAGCCTCTGTGAATAGGAATGAAGAGAGATAGTCTTGTTGGAAGGATTCTCATCTTTAAATTCCTAAATTGAGTGAGTACCTCTTACACTAGTTTCTCTTCAAAAATTGTCTTAGTTATTTTGTTTGTTGTCTAATTCATGTGCAACTCTTTAAAATGATTGAGGCTATCATATTCTAAAACCCTTTCATCCCAAACACAAGCCCATTACACATTATCCATAATCAACCCTTAATCCTATCACTTTTATTTTTCTATCATTTTTATAGAAAATCATATATGCATGAACATCTTTTCAAAATAAAATTTGTATTCATGTCAGAAAATCATTATTATTGTGATGTTGTGCTATATGTTTTATATAAAATGTGTTAAATAAAAGAAAAGAGTAAAGCATATTGCACAAGAAAAGGAAATAAAAAGAAAAGAAACATAGTGCAGAGAAATACAAGAAAAAAGAGATAAAGGAAGAAGACACCATTATCAGCTCTTATTAGCCCAATTACCACCCCTACATATCTTGTGAATTGAATTAATGCTAGATATTCATTATTACATGCATATACTACTTTCTATTCTTCATTTTCATTCCACATTGCATATTTCTAATCTTACAAGTTTATAAAGTCTTTTTGATTAAAGAATGTTTATGTAACCGATGGCAGAAACATAGAACTATTACAAGTCTATAATAGGGGCTAGTATAGGGAAGTTTGAGTGAAAGAACCCCTAAAAGGTGTGATTAGGGAAATAATTATATCCATAAGTGCATTCTTTTCAATTTTGTTCCTCTATCTTAATTGTATTCATAAAAATTGATCATATTGCATTTGTTATTTTGTGACTATAGTTGACTTGAAGGATTTCATTGATTGATTATCACTTTTGTGCTCAAACTTGTTTGATTCATCTATTTATTTTTAGTGTTTATTAGGATATTTTTCAAAGCTTTACCTAGAAGTACAAAGTTTAAGTGTAGGGAAATTTGATGAATCCCTATTTTATCATGTTATTTCTTATCTATATCAAAGACTTTAACATGGTTAATAGGCATTATTGTAGTAGTTGTGGTTATATTGTGTTTTAATTAATTATACGAATTACATGATTAAAAATGTGTTTTTCTAGTGTTTTATTTATTTTTTAATTTCTCTTGATTAAATTGATTTACATGAAGGTATTTTGCTTATGTATTTCAAGAAATTGGGAAAAATAAATAAATGATCACTAGAACCCATATCAACTACTACATAATTATATTATATAAGGAAGGTTAATTGAGAAATTACCAAATTGAAGGAGCAAATTATAATATCTAATTAGAGAATATTAAAATACCTCCAATAATATTATATTAATATTATATTTTATTATATGAATTCCTTCCTTTAAGATGATATTATATTATATTATTATTATGTTATATTATATTAATTCAATATCATTTGAATTAATTCAAAGATAATTCCTCGATATCTAACATTTGAATTTAATCAAAGAATAATAGATAAATATCTTTTATTTTTTTATTTTTCTATTAATTGTTTTATTTATTTTATCCTATTATTTTTTATTTGAATTGTTTATAAGATATTTGAGTTAAAAAATATTATCTCTGGACATATTAGAAAAGATCACAGTTTAGAAGGACACTGAAGATAAATTGATATTATCATTATATTTTGAAGAGTCAATTAGTGAAGAGACCCACATCAACATGACTCACTTCTAAAAGCTATATAAAGGACCCCAAGGCTCCTCCATTTAACATACCAATCATCACTATCACAATCATCTTCATGTTTTTAACAATTCCATTCATTTCCTTATGAGTTTTTTAGGAAAGATATAGTGTCTTAAGTTCTTGTGCTTTAGAGTATGAGTTGATCATTTTTCTTTATGCAAGTTTATGATTTCTTAGGTTTAGGTTTTGAGATTTTTATGTTAGATCTAGGGTCTTGGTTGAGACACATGTGTAGTCAAACTATTATGATTTATTATTTTAATTTATGATTTGATATTCTTTATTTAATATCTTTGATTTCGTGTTACAATTAGTCATGTTGGGTTGACATGTGCATTTATAGGGTGTTCGGTTGAATATCTATGCTAGAGGAACAAATTATTTTTTATTTAATTTATCATATGCTAAGTGGATATTTACTAATCATTCTTAATATAATTATATGCTAGATCTAGGTATAATTATGGATTGTTTAATTATAACCATGGTGGTTATTTTGGGTTCTGAATGCTATGGGCTTAACATATATAATTGTTATAACTCTAATATATTATTGAACGATGATAGCCATGGATCAAGCCTTAAGAGCACTTTTCTTATTGGTGATACTCTTCCATACTAATACTTTTATTTTATTTTATTTTTGTTATTATCTCCTTTTACTTTTTAAAAATATTAATGAAGTTATCTTCTACTCCTCCTTCTCACACTTAATCGAATATAGAGTTAAGTCATGTATTGACTCCACGTAAAGAATACAACTTAGGTTGACTTCTATATTATATAGAGATTAATTTAGTAAATAATTTGAGTGCTAACGATAAGCAACATCAGTCACTGATTAAGTTGAAATTTTGGGTAGTTTTTGGTAAATTAAGTGGGAATAAGTAAGGATTTGAGCTTTTAAACTTGAAATTAAATCGAAATTGTGGGCTTTGTTCAGTGTTACATATATGCTCCACTTTTTCTGTGTTTATATGAATATTTAATTGGTTAAATTTGGGGCTTTAAGATTAAATCACTGATTAAGTAAAGGTAGAAACTATTGCTATTCTTCCCTATTCTCTTGTTCTGTTGCGATCCAAATATAAGGGTATGCGCGAGCGTGAGTGCTGTTTGCCATCGCCCTTAGCTATCTGTGCTTGTCCTCCGTTGTTAGACCTTACTCATCTTCACCGTTCTTCTTTTTCATTGCTAGCTTGTGTGAGTTTCTCTTCTCTTTCCTCTTTTATGTGTCATGGTGATGTGAAAATACATTGTTGAGTGTTTTCTTCTTTTGGATTCCATATTTTTGGATAGCCTCTATCTTTGCTTTATGGTTGTGAGTGACAATATGTATAGACAACAGTGTATGGTTGATTTGGCCAAAGAAGTATTTGATCAGATGTAACATAAAAGTATAATTTATTGGAATGCGTTAATTATAGGTTATGGAAAACTGGGAAACTTGGCATCTGCTCAGAAGTTGTTCGATGAGATGCCACAAAGAGATACGATCTCATGGACTTCCATGCTCACTGATTACTCCTAAGCAAACCAATTTATAGAGGCAATTAGACTTTTTAAAGAAATGATGGCTGTTAAGGTGAAGCTAGATGAAATTACTACTGCTAGCGTTCTTTTTACTTGTGCCCATCTAGGGTCAATGGATGGTGGAATAGTAGTTCATGACTATATCCATAACTATGATGTAAAAGCTTACATTTATGTTGGAAATGCCTTGATAGATATGTATTGTAAATGTGGAGTGGTGGAGAAAGCATTGGAGGTGTTTAAAGTGATGAGGATCAAGGACAGTGTGTCATGGACTTTAGTGATCACAAGACTTGCTATGAATATTTTTTTAGATTCTTCTCTTGAACTTTTCTAACAAATATTGAGTGAAGGTGTTCTGCCTTCTCATGGGGCATTTGTTGGTGTTTTGCTAACCTGTGCTCATGTTGGATTAATTGATAAAGTATTGGGATTCCTTTTCTTTTACTGTGTCTAATTGTTCAAAGAGGAGAGGACTTTAGAGTTACAGTTACATTGAGGGAGATGATACATTCAAAAGGGTATTTTTGGTTTGATTTTAGAAGAGGAATAATGCATTTTGGGTATTGATTTTCTTTGTTTTAAATTGTCTCTCGATGATGAACTAGGTTAGGAAGTATAATAAACTATATAATGTTGTTATTAGAAAGTTGTAAGGGAAGAGATTAGGATGGTAAGAGGCTTGATGAAATTATTTTATCATTATTGAACACAAGTGTTTGTTAAAAAGCCTTGAATGGAATTTATAACCAAGTGATTAAGTAATTGTGACTAAAGTTATAGTGTATAAATTTATTCATTATCATGTTATGTCATAGGAAGTCGAGTTCATTCTTCATAATTCAAGTCAACTATAAATTAAGATTCATTAATAGAATTTCTTTACCCACGTTAGAAAAGAATTAGAAATGTAAATTGTGTTTGTTGTTGTGTTGGGCAATAAGGTTTTAGTATGAGGGAGAGAATGAAAGGGAAGTAAGAGTTATGGTTATGTTCTTGGATGATTGCTTTATTCCTTAAATATATATGTCTTATACTTCCAAAACATTGGTGTGATGTTGGTGTTAGAGATTTTCATAATTTGTTATAGTGATTTTAATTTAAGTTTTGTATAAAAATTCTAGATTTTTGTTCACTTATTTATGTTAGCTATTTGGGTCCGTACCAAGTGTTTGAAGAAATGCTTGAGAGAGGAATATAATAAAATTTAGAAAGTATGGTAATTCTAAACCATGATATTGGAAGGGAAGTCGACTTTGTGATAAGATGACGATGTAAAGGATAGTATGTGAAATATCCTTACTTTTGTACGTCTTAGGGACCATTCAGTAGCATTTAGAATCACTTACAAGACCTTGGAAGTTCATTAGCTAAATTTAGAATTTTTACCCTTCTCGAGTTATTGTTCATATGGTATTTCAGATTCAACAATGAACTTTGGAAAATCATAATTAATTATAGAAAAATCAAAATGATGTGCTTCAAAAAGGTATGTGAAGATAACATCTTAAAATTTAAGGAAAAACAATTTCCAGACCAAATGCTTAGTTAATAAATACAGATTATTTGTCTAAGATTACTGTTCATTTGGTCAAAAATTCAGAAAACAGATTATGGTCCCTTAATTTGGAAAATTCGTTCTCTTTGTACAGACATCAAAATAAGATTTTCTTGGAGTCAAAGTGAAGCTTGACATGTTAACTAAATATCTATAAAATTTCATACATTTATCTCATCATTTGCTAATTTTCATTACATCATGAGCATTGGGGCTCAAACTTGTCATATAATATCATTACTTGCAACAATTTATACATTCATTATATTACATTTACATTATCCAATCCCTAATTTCTCTTCATGCTTATTCATTCATCCTCTTTCATCATTAACAAACCTGTGGGATTGGGATTATATGGAAGGGTGAGATTTCTAAGGAAATCTCAGTAGCAAAAAGTACTAAATAATGCATGCATTAATATAAATACTTGTGCTGCTTGTGAAAAGGTTAACATTGTATAATGTGCATACTTCTATGTAACATATGAAATATAAGTGGCCAAAGTAATCATAGAAACATAGCTTTAATCATATACACATGCAACACAATTCAACAAAGCCATAGCACAATCAAGCATAGCATTCAATACATACAAGTTTAGTATAAGTTTACTACCTCATATACTTGACTTTCTTTCAATTTAACTTTGCTTTGCCTCTTTTTTCTTACTTCTTCTTGATGTGTGGCTGCCTCTTTAGAGTCCACAATCCAATCCTAACATCACATAATCATCCATCCATTACAATCTAACTTTCTCTTGAACATTGAGCTCATTTAACTATATTAACTTTCCTTAATCTTAACTAATGGACTTGGCCTTTGAATTAATTGATGTCTTGAATTTACCTTACACAATTTCATCTTTTGAATCCATTTATGAGCTTAGAATCATGAAATTCTAGCTCCTATGCACTGTTATGGACAGATTTGAAAAACATGCATAATTCTTCCAACAATTCTTATTTTGATTACAGTGCTTCCCATACTTGTTTTTCTGCTTTATCCCACACAACTTTTCATTTTAAAACCATTGGAATCACCAAAAGCATTAAATTTCAATTACTGTTCATACAATTGAATAGTAATAGAGAAGAATTCCAAGAATTTTAACTTTAAATTCCAATGCTTTCAAGATTCAAAACCTATTCAATCCTACGCAAAATCATCATATAAATTCAATGGAAGCATTAGATAATTGAAATTCCATCTCCTTCTATCATGAATAGGGCATACCAAAATATATCTTCGATGGCAAAGTCAAGAATATGAACTTGATTCAACAACCAATCACCTAACTAGCTTGTTTAAGCTTCAATCACATAACTCTAACTTTAATTTCTTCTTTCTCCTTTCATCTAAGGTTTTCGATAGCATATACATCTTAGAGAAAACTCAACTCTTTTACATGAAAACCCTAAATTTAAGGCCCCAAATTAGAGGAAAATAATCTAGGATAGATTGCTTACCTTTAATCTCTTGCTAGCTTGAACTTTGGACTTTGGATTCTTCTTTGTCTTGGCTTAAGTTTCCATTTTGACATAGCCTCCCCAAGGGTTCTTCCTTCACAGTTTTGAATAAGAAATATGGGGGTATTTATAGAGAAATCCAATGGAAAATGAATGGCCAAGATCACTTTATGCACTATTTAATCTAATGGCTCATATTTGATATTGGATTAGCTTGCCCTTGAAGCCAATGAGATGACATCATCAAAGGACACCTCATAGCCCATGTGATGAAATTATAAAGGGATAAAGCATCTGAAAAAATTCCAGTCCAATCGAGTACCGACTCAGTCCGATTTCCCAAAAACTATACTATTTTATGAATCTATTTTTTCTGAGATTCTATAATATGCTTTCTGATCTTAAATATAGTGTCCAAATTCTTCCTACCATTGATAATCTTGTATTAGGTCTAAACTTAATTACAGATCCCTTGGCAAATTAACAAAATGCCCTTTGGTTCCTCTTTATTCACTTTAACATCTCAAGGGCATTATCATCTTACCTCATAAGTGTATTCCCTGACCTTGGTCAACTATTTTGGAAACTCTCCTTGACTGTCTAACCTTATTCAAATAACCAAAATACCCTTCATCAGTGGCATTTTTGTAATTTTACATTTTTCGGGTCTTTATTAACCCTGACCCACATACTTATCTAAAAATATTACTGGGCCTATAAGGTGACATTTTGGGCCTTTACATGGTCCACTTCCTTCATGGGTTTAACTCCCGAGAAATTCTCCCGAAATGTATTTATCGGGTATTTTAATCCACTGTAAATTCCATAATAAATTCTACATAACTCCTTTTTTAGCTTTGTCAGTTTCATAAATTCTCATATTAATTATGAGAATTATTGCAAAATTTTATCTAATTCTAAGGTTCAGAGGATACTATATTAATTTTCCTTTCTTCTGAAATTAATATAAATTTTTCGGAACCTCAAATCAAAATTTTGTTTGGGACTAATCTGATTCTGGGCATTTTTGGGCCTTTTCTAGCTCAACTTTTAGTAATTACTATTTGGCCCTTGAACTTTTGAAAATTACACTTTAGGCCCTCAACTTTTCATAATTACACTTAATGGCCCAAAGTGTATTTCTACTTTCATTTTTGCTCCATAGAACTATTAGACTTTTCAATTTAGTTCCTTTTCTTTATACCTTTATCTAATAATCACTTTTCTTCTCTATTTATCATCACAATCCTTTATAAACCTCTTTCCTCTATTAATCTTATACAGATAGGGAAAAAAAAAGATATGACAGTATGAGATAATTATAAGCTATTTAGTTTTTATGTTGGACTTGAACAATAATGATATATATACTCTATGGTTCAAATATGCGTGTTTATATATATATTTACATACATATATATCAGTTGTTGAAATTATAGTTATAAATAATTTATGAAGTATCTAATTGTGTTTAAGTGCTGTAAAAGATAAAAATTAAACTAAGGTTTTTATAAAGGAAATAAAGGGATTTTGTTGATTAAGATTTTGGTAGATTTCTATAAAGTTACATTTGGGTGACAGTGATATTATTTGAATGATAAGGAATTAATGTTGAAGTATATTGAAAGCTATCAAATATGATAGATTATAGCTATTGGGATTACCAGGAGAGTGAAAACATCACATAATAAAAAAAATAATATTTTTAATAATATCTTGCTACTTGATACATTTTATTTAAATGATTAATTTTCAAGAATTATTTTCTAAAAACATGTTCATTGGAATTATATAGTTCTTCATTGATATTTGAATGTTTAGTTGAAATAATGATGTTAATTACCTAAGTGTTTTGCTTCATTTTATTTTTTACAAATTTGTATGCAAGAGGAGTTAAAGGAAATTTTGTGTAATGATTTTCATGCTGGGGTCCTTGCTTTTTTAATATTCTTTATGAGATTTCAATATTAAAAGATCTTGTTCTTTACTAATGTTAAATTGACCCCATGCATGCTTGATATTATTTTTGGAGAGGACTAAATACATAATGTTGGTTACTAATAATAGTATTGTTAGTCCTTCGTGAGTCATGGTTAAAATCGAGTTCGCTTGATATTTGTGGGCATAGTACTCACGCTAAATATTTGTGGGATTCATTCTCACACTCACCATTCAATATAGTTAATTCGTTGAAGTTTATTGTTAATATGGTCATTCTGGAACTTCTAGATTCTGAGCTCAACATTAAAAATTCATATCTCCTAGCTTACATGACCAATTGAGGCATACCATGAAACATCCTTACTTTCATACATCTTAGAGACCATTCAGTAGCATTTAGAACCACTTACAAGACCTTGGAAGTTCATTAGCCAAATCTAGAACTTTACTCTTTATCGGGTTACTGTTCATATGGTATTCCAGATTACGCAATAAATTTTGAAAAATCATAATTAATTCTAAAAAAATCAAAATGAAGTGGTTCAAAAAAATAAGTGAAGATAACATCTTGAACTGTAAGGGAAAAATAATTTCCAGACCAAATGATTATCCAATTACTACAGTGTATTCGTTGAAGTTTACTGTTTATTTGGTCAAAAACTCTAGAAACATATTCTGGTCCCTTACTTTGGAAATTCATTTCTCTTGATATACACATCCAAATGAAACGTTCTACCTATGCACTTAAAGCTATAGATGTATGGTACACGCTTGTATAATTTCATGAAATAATTCCTTACTTTGCTAGGTCAAACTGAAGCCACAACAAAACTGCTTCAAGACCCACATTTTTACCATTTCAGTTTCCTTTCTTTTACTTTCAATAATTGTTCCAACATGCATAAGCCATCAAATAAGCTTCTCAATATTCATATACATCATGTACATATGCCATAAGTATTACAAATAGGTTCATCACATAGATGGACACCTTATATGGCATTTACATACATAGATAATCCATAGCATATGCTAGGATCTCAATTACTTCCATTCCTTTCTTCTATTCTTTAGCTCTTCTCCTTGCATACATTTTCCATCATGCTTGACCTAAATTGGTTGTTTATGGGAGAGTGAGATTCTAGGGAATCTCAGTAGCAAACATTACCACTTAAATATGCAAGGTGGATGCTAATGCATGATATGTAATTTCATTAAACTTTCTTTGATTAGTGACATGCCATCTTGCTATATACTCTTACATAAAGTGCATGGCCATGGAAAACATGTTATTCATAATACATTCAAATTCATTATTCATGTCACAACACCATTCAAGTATCATATACATGTCAACACATAAACATACCACATCAAGCACGTAAAGAGGTAAGTTTACTACCTTACACTTAAGCTTTTCTCTTGATCTTTTGCACTTGTTCCCTAGCTTTCCAACCAGGAAGCTTTTATGTCAATCACTTCCCAACATCTTCTTGGATGTTTCAAGGTCCTAAACACATTCATATTCATCACATAATTCATTTGGACTCATGAACTCCAACCATGTTCAAAACTAACCTTGTTACACTCTTTATTATCATAACTTTCTCTAATCTTCACTAATCCACTTGGCTCTTGAACCAATTGATGTCTTGACTTTACCCTACACAATTTCATATTTTGAATACATGTATGAGCTTAGAATCATGAAATTCTAGCTCCTTCATGGCCTGCTATACAGAACTGAACACATGCACACAATTCTGTCAAAAATTCTCATTTTCATTCTAATGCTTCCCATACTTGTTTCTCCACTTTACCCACACACAACTTTTCATTTTAAAACCATTGGAAGCATCAAAATCATAAAATTCGAATCACTGTTCATGTGAGTGAACAGTATCATGAAGAATTTCAAAAACTACAATCTTGGAATTTCAATGCTTCCAAGGTTCAAAACCTTTCCAATCCTATACAAAATCATCATATAAATTCAATGGAAGAATTAATTAATTGAAATTCCATTTCCTTCCCTCATGAACAGTGCATACCAAATAGGTTCACCTATGGCAAAGTCAAGAATATTAACTTGATTCAACAACCAACCACTTAACTAACTTGTTTAAGCTTCAATCATATGTCTCTACCTTTAATTTATTCTTTTCCCTTTCATTTAAGGTATTTGGGTAGCACCACCCCTTAGAGAAAACTCAACTTTTCTCCCATGAAAACCCTAAGTTCAAGCTCCCAAATCAAAGGAAAATAAGCTAGGAGAGATTGCTTACCTTTAATCTCTAGCTTGCTTGAACTTTGGTACCTTGAATCTTCTTTATCTTGGCTTGAGTTTCCATTTTGTAAGAGTTTTCCCAAGGGTTCATGTGCTTCACGGTTTTGGGCAGATTTGAGGGGGCATTTATAGAAAAATCTTGGTGGAAATCAATGGCCAAGATTAGTTTGTACACTATTTTATCTAATGGCCCACATTTAATCTTGGATTTTACTTTTTCAAAAAGAAGATTTATGATATCATCCATGATATCACAAGGGACAACTCATGGGGTTATGTGGCGTAATTCCAATGGGGGAAGAATGTTCTGGAAAAATTCCAGTTCAATCCGATACCGGCTCAGTCTGATTCCCCAAAAACCAGACTGTTTTATAAATCTAATTTTTCTGAGATTCCATAATACACTTTTTGACCTTAAATCCAGTATCTGGATTCTTCCTACCATTGGCATACTTGTACTGGCCACAACTTAATTACATATCCCTTGGAAAATGACTAAAATTCCCTTAATTTACTGTCTTATACTATATTAACTCTAAGGGCATAATTATCATTTCACACCTCTTTATACTACCTCAAGGTGTATATTGGCTCTAACTAATCATCTTTATACTATCTTGGATGTTCTTGGACTGTCCAGAATGACCAAAATACCCTCCATCCATCACTGGTACATTATGGGCATCTAGGGGCATTTTTGTAATTTCGTACTTCTTCTGGACTGCTCTAGACTTTGGCCCACTTAACTGTCAGTCACCATATTGGGATCATGATGGTGCCATTTGGGCCTTAATATGGGTCCATTGCCTTTATTTCCTTTATGGCCCAATTCACAATACAATTCTCCCGATTCTATTTATCGGGTATTTTATTTCACTGTAAAATCCCGTATGAATTCTACTGGATTCCTTTTCTGACCCTGTCAATTTTATAAATTCTTATATTAAATATAGAAATTTTCTATAAAGTTTTATTTGATTATGAAGTCTAAAAAATACTATAATAATTCTTTTGACTTCAGAAATTTATATCAATTAATCGAGACCTCAAATCAAAATTATCTGTTGCGTTAAATTGACCAAAATAATTTTATCTATCTACCGGCAAAACTTGAGTCTAATATGATTCTGGGCATTTTTTGCCTTTTTTCAACTTTCTCATAATTACACTTAGGTCTCTCATCTTTTGAATAATTGTACTTAGGCCCCTGAACTTTTGGCTATTTACATTTTGATCCTTTGTTTTATTTCTACTTTAACTTTTGGGCTTTAAATTTTTCTAATTTTCATTTAGGTCCCTTTCTTCCTTCAAGACTCATTTAACTAACCTCTATTATTTCTTCTAATCATCGTCACAATTCTTTCCAAACCTCTTTCCTCTATCAGTATTATGCAGATAGGGAAAAATTAGGATATGACATACCACCCATGCTTTTAAATCTTGGGATGCATACTAAATGCCTAACAAATTTTGTAGCTAGATTAATTTCTCCAGGACCTATGTTTTTACCATTGCCACTTTCTTTCATAATTCTCATTAATTATTCTAACATGCATAAACCATCCTCTTGACTTCTCATACATTCATATACATCATGTAAATATGTTATAATTGTTCCATAAAATTCCATTATATAAAATAGCACATTACATAACATTTATATAAACGGGAAAATTCTACAACTCATGCTAGAGCATGTAATTGTCTATTTCTCTTCTTTCATTCATTGGCTCATCTTCATGCATTCATCTTGAATCATACTTGACATATATTGGTTGGTTAAGGAAGGGTAAGATTCTAAGAAATCTCAATAGTAAATATTACCACGTTTATGTCAAAATGGATGCAAATATATGATAGTCATTTTACTTAAGCTAGTGACATGCCATCATGCTTTATGCTTTGTATAAAATGTATGTCCATGGAAAGCATGTTATAAGCTGCATTTTTAACAACATTCATCATGTCAAAACATCATTCAATCAACTCAAACATCTCAACACATAAGCAAACCAGATAAAACACATAAAAAGGGTAAGTTCACTACCTTGTACATAAGATTTTCTCTTAATCTTTGAACTTGCTCCCTAGACTTCTCAACCATTGGTATAACACCTTACTTTCATATCTTAGGGACCATTCGGTAGCATTTAAAACCACTTAAACATCCATTGAAGTTCAATTACAAAATATAGAATTTTACTCCTCATGAGTTACTATTTATATGGTAATTCCAAATTAAGTGGTGAACTTTGAAAAAAATAATTAATTCTAGAAAACTTGAAATGAATCGATTAAAAAAGATACATGAAAATAACATCTTGAAATTTAAAGGAAAAATACTTCCTCAGACCCAATAATCAGTCAACTCTGACGTCAAATTTTTTTGTTCATTTGGTGAAAAATTCTGAAAACAAATTTTGGTCCCTGACTTTAGAAAATTTATTCTCTTTGTACAAACATCGGAATAAGGCATAATTGTGTCAAAATAAACCTTGACATGTTAACTATATGTCTATAAAATTTCATACTTTTATTCCATCACTTACTATTTGTAATTATAACTCTAAGGCCATTACCTCAAAACTATCACTGTACATGTACAAAATTTTTCAGTAACTAACTATACATACATAAATTCCAAAATTGTCCATAACATATCCATACATACAAACTATAACTTCATCTTTTCATCTTCACTTCCCATGCTTGATGGTCCTGTTGTTTTGAATTATAGATTAGGGTGAGATTTCTAGGGAAATCTCAGTAGCAAATAGTACTAAACAATGTATACATCAATGTTTGGTATTTGTGCTTGTTTTTTATTGTGTTAACATAATGTATTGTGCATGCTTCCATGTAACATATGAAATACAATTGGCCAAAATAATCATAGTACAAAGCTTCAATAATCACATATGAATAACATTAGTTAATCAAACTATAACACAATCAACCATACTATCAACACATACAAGTTTAGGTAAGATTACTACCTCTTACTCCTTGCTTTCTTTATCCTTTTTCTTTATCCTTTTCCTTGATGTGTTGCTTCCTTCTTTGAGCACACAAGTCAAATCCTAAACATTGCATAATTATTCATTCATCAACACCAAATTACATAACATTCATGAACATTAAACTTAATTAACCACTTAACCCTTAACTTTCTTTTTTGTAGTTAATTATCTTGTCCTTTGAATTACTTTTGTGTCTAGACTTTACCCTAACCAATTTGGCCTTCTAAATCCATTTATGAGCTTATAATTATGAAATTCTAGCTCCTTCATGACCTATTGTAAAGATCCGAAAGAAGTGTACCATTTTTCTCAAAATTTCTCATTTTGATTCCAATACTCCTAATACTTATTTTTCTACTTTATCCCACAAAAATTTCATTTTAAAACCATTGGAAAAATTAAAATTATAAAATTTCAATCACTGTTTATGCATGTAAATAGTAGCAGAGAAAACTTAAAAAATACAACTTTCAATTCCAATGCTTTCAAGGTTTCAATCCTAAACAAAATCATCATCTAAATTCAATAGAAGCATTAGATCATTAAAATTCATTCTTCTTGGCTCTGTACAGTAGGTGGCAGAATGGTCCTCATCAATAGCAAAGTCAAGAGCACAACTTAATTCAATAACCAATCACTAAATCTAGCTTATCTAAGTGCTAACTACATGATTCTAACTTCAATTTTTTCTTCCTTCAATGCTGTACAGTTTTGGACAGCAAGCATAGTGCAATAAAAACTCAATTTCTAACCATTAAAACCTAGGTTTTATCCTTCCAAAACACATAAATAAATTAGAAAGGATTGTTTACCTAAGGTACTTGCTTTGGTGGCTTCTCCTTGATCTTATTTTGAGTTCTCTCTTCATTTTGGCGTGGTTTCCCCAAGGGTCCTCTATGTACACGAACTTGTGAAGACAAGGGGTATTTATAGCAATTTTTCAAGGCTCAAGGGACTATTTTACCCTTCAAGTTCCTAATTATTACTATCCCTTTATCTCTCCTTTCATTGGTTGTTTTCCTTGATTAATTATCCTTAATCGCCATTAACTTAATTCTTACATTATTTTAATATAATTCCACATGTGCCAAAACTCTTCATTTCTTTCTTGGCTTCTATGGCACGAAGGACACTTCACATGCCACTTTGCATTATCCCTTGATTTTTCTTGATTTATTTATTTAAAAATACATAAAATATCCTGAAAATTCATTTGGCCACATGATAAATTCCTTGACATATTGGGCCTACACATGACGCCATTTTAGGCCTAAATTGGGTCCAACTTAATATTTGACACATATCCAAAGGTATTTCCTTTATCGGGTACCCTAACGCCCTTATTTTTTAGATAAATGTTATACACTTCTTTTAATAGTTTTGATATTTTTATAAATTTATTCTAATATAAAATAAATTTTTTTCCAAGTCTCATAATATTTTGAGACCCAGAAGTCTGATAACAATTACATACATGTATTTTAAACCCTTATAAGTGTCTATTTTCACCGTAAATTATCTAATTAATTCTATAAGACTCCTTTTTTAGTTCTATTGCTTCCATAAATTCTTATATTGATTATAAGAATTTACTATCAAATTTCATCTGATTCTGAGATTCAAAAGATATTGTACTAACTTCCAGACTTCAGAAATTAATATCAATTTATCGGGACTTCAAATCAAAATTCTGTGTTGCATTAAACTATTAGAATAATTTGCTCTATTTATTGGTAAAAGTTGGTACCAAAACATTTTTGGCCAATTTTGGCCATTTTCTAGCTCAACTTTCCATAATTACCATTTTACCCCTGGACTTTTTTAAAATTACACTTTAGGCCCTCAACTTTTCATAATTATACTTAATATCCCAAAGCTTATGTCTACTTATATTTTACACCATAGAACTTTTAGGATTTTCACTTTAGTCCCTCTTCTTTATACCATTGTCTACTTATTATCTTTCTTTCCTTTTATCGTTATAGATAGGGAAAAATTATGATATGATAATTGGACTTTCAGTCAACTTCATAAAATCATCCTCGTGGATTTCTCAAGGTCCTAAGCACATCCACATTGATTATATAATTAATTAGGACCACTATGTCACTCAATGTGGAAGACTAGCTCACTTTGATTCACCTTGTTCTCTTAATTTTAGGATTAGTGTTCTAGCTTTCTATAAATTACTCTCATATACTAGTCCTACACAATTTTACATGAAGAATACAAATATGAGTTTAGATTTATCAAACTCACATTCATTTCCTATTAACTAAATTTGGCCAAGAGGTAGCATGTCTTGGTGCCAAAATGCCACTTTAAATTCCAATGCTTCAAACTTTACTTCCTTAACTTAGTTCCACATAATTTTTCATTCTAAATATATTGAAAGCCTTAGAATCATCAAAATCACATTAAAGTCTTCCTATTTATTCCAACTTCTTTTACCTATTTCTAACATCAAACTCTTCCTTCTCCTATACATACAGATATTGTCCAGTAGCATAGTGAGGGAATAAAATGATTTTTAACCACTTAAACTAACAATTAATCCTCCCAACTACAAGATTAAGGACTTCAGAGAAGATCTTATCTTGTATGCTTGATCACTTGGCTCTTTGATTGCATCTTCTAGCTTGACAAATCATTTGCTAGAGATTCCCCATAATACCTTATGTATGCCGGCCACTCAAGGGGAGGGAGTATTTATAGGAAACTTCAAGATTAGATCAATGGCCAAAATTGCATGATCTAATGGATGGTCAATATTGTATGTCTAATGGATGGCTAAGATTACATCTTACAAATCAAGGGTCTAGATTTAACCACCTAGGTTCCTCATATCATTAACTCATTCTCATGACATAATCAAGGACAGGTGGTATCCTCCCATGGAAGAATAAAGCTTCTGAGAAAATTTTGTCCATTCCTATACCGATTTGGTCAGATTTTTGAAAAACTAAACTATTTCCTAAATATAATTTTCTAAGGTTTCATAATTTATCTTCTGGCATTAGATTCAGTGCCATATTCTTCTTACCTTTAACATTATTAGATTGGGTAAGGATTCTATTGCTTGACCCTTAAAAATGACCAAAATGCTTTTTATTCACTTTTATTAACTTTTATAACACTAGGAGCATTTTCATCTTTTGACATCTCACCAGGATATTTCTCAGCCCTAGTCCTTTATTTATGTAACCCTCTTTGACTTCTTAACCAAGGTTACATCCTTTGTTAGATATCTGATCTAACATTACCCGAGTCCTTTTACTATAAATTTAATTCCTTCATAAATTCATATTAATTAATCGGGGCCTCAAATCAAAATTCTAACTCCGATCAAACAGCTCAGAAAAATCTCCTCTATCTTATACTAAATCTTGGTTTCCAGGAATATTTCCATATTTACCTTTGTGTCCTTTACTTTCTCAAGAATGTCACTTGTGTCCCTTAATTCTTTTAATTACACTTATGCTCCCTTAACTTGTTATTACATTCACTTTCTTCCATGGAACTTTTATAATTTACACTTTGGTCCCTTTAACTTTCTTATTTAAATCCTTTATGGACTTCTTTTACAACTCCTTCCTCTTTTCTCTTTCTGTGCCCTGGAAACTCTTCTGAGTCATCTAACTTTATTCATGTACTTGCCCTAGGAACTTTCATTATTTACATCTTAGTCCCTATACTTTCCCTACTTAGAGATTAGTCCCTACAAACCCTTTGTATATTTTTAGGACTTTTGCTCAAAGGGGTTTGGTAGCCTACCAATTTTAAGCTACTTTGTGGGTTTCTAGTCCTAAAAATTAGATGTGACATATCCCTCACTATGAGGGACATAAAGGAGCCAACAAGCTTATCCCTCACTTTGGGGGATATAGAGGAGCCACAAAGGCATATCCATCACAATGGGGGACATAGATGAACTAACCATCATGCATTAATAGAGACATCATCACATGACAGTAATATGACACAATTCACTCACCATTTCCCATCATATACATCATGCTTAAAAATTCCATGATTTGCAAAATCCCACAATTCATTTCCAAATCAATATTCATGGTGATATCATAATATCAAGTTCCAATGGTTGTATTTTTTTTCATAAAAAAAAGTCCTACATATATAATTTCATCATTTCAATATAATCTCAAGAATATATCAATTTACCTTCCAAAGTTTCAAAACCATAAAAGTACTCATAAAAAATGTAATAGTGCATATAAAGTGTAGAAAGTAGTTATCTCTCATCAAAGTAAGAATTAATTACCACAAAGAGTTTCCTTGTGCTCAACCAACCAATTATAAACAATCTATGCAAGTACAATAATTAACACATTAGTTTACCAACTAAGTAATTAACAATAATAATTAAGGACTTAATCACTAACTCAACCTAAAACTCATCTCAACTCCAATTGACCCATTCCAAAACTCAATTCACTATCCCAGTAGGTCACACAACTCATAGGAATCCTTAATTAACATCAAATTGTATTAATTTATCAAAGACCCCAAATTTCCAACACCTAAATTTGAATTTCAATCCAAATCAATGTTTTAAACTAATTAAATATCAATTATAACTCATATTAACATAACTCAATCATAAAAATTCATTTTCTAACTTTACATTATCATAAATAATCAAAAACCCCAAATTTTCTTCAAACCATAATTTCAAAATCTTTCAAACTCAAAATATAACAAAACTAAACCATAAAAAACTTAATAGTACCTCAAGGAAACCCAAATCAATCATTTAATTCAAATTTAATCGGTCCAAGTATCATATATACCACCAATACTAAACTTTTTTAAATAAAAATTTAATTTTAAATTCTCAAAATCAACCAATAGACAAAACTAAACTGATAGAACTTACCTATTAAAATAGCTTTACAATCCTATAGTCATATATTATTGAAACTCAACACTTACCCCAAACCCTAATCCCAAAATTTGCTCAAAATCCTACAATAATAGTACCATTAAGAAGCACTAGGTGAGTAGAATAATACTCACGAAGGAAGTTTTGAGAATAGGGATATTTTAAGTGTTAAAATAACATGCAAAGGTTGAACCCTAACCTGAAAAAAATGAAAAACTAGAGATGAAAGAAGAGGAATACATATGCACTATTCACGATACTATTAAAATGATGCTAGGGTATAATTTTAAGGGAGACTTGGATATAGGTCCTGTGGAAGGAATTAAATTGCAAAAAAGTCCCACGAAATGGTAAAACCATTGTAAAGTCCCACAGACCTTAAATTAATTTTTCTAATTATGAAATGACCCCTATACCCTTGTTAACAGATTTAAAGTCCCTTTTATTCACTAAACCTAACTCAGCCATCGAACTCTTCTCTCTTCACTCTCAATCAAAGAAAAATCTTGTGAACTAACTGCCATCACCAATCATAGTTTCACATTCTCCCTTCTTCTCCATGAGTTGTGTCTCTCTGTCTCAATCAAACTTTATCTCTTGTTGAGTGATTGATCCAAACCTGAGGATTTTAGATTTGACATTTTCTTTCTGGTGTATTGCCATAGATCTTTAAATTCAATTCCAGATTCAACGCTCTCTACTTTTTCTTAATTTTCTCCTATAAAATCAGATATCTACTTCAGAATGCTGGCTATTTATAAAGCTCATTTGATAACCTTTGAAGATTTTGAGAAAGAGAGCGAATATGGTTATGTTTATAAAGTATGATCTACTTTTTGATCATTTGCTTTTTCTTATTTCAATTTAATTGGTGTGTTGAGTTTGTTGAGGATGGGATTAATGCACTTGCTTATCCTCTTCTTCAGGATTTTGTGGTCATTTTGTTAGTTGCAGTTTACAAATTGAGCTATTTATCATTTTGATATGGTCAATTTAGTATGGAAGCATCCTAACTTTATTCTAGAATTGAATGTCTTTAATTTAGTGTATGTTCATTGTTTATGTTTTATGTGACCAAAGGTATGGCCTTTGGGTGTTTGAACACTGTTGTGAACTCATGATATTTTGATACAAGTTTAGTTTTTCTTTATTGAGGATTATAATGCATGTTAAGTTGTTCTTATCCTTATTGTAGGTATATCCCTTGTGTCAATGGTCCCTTTGATCTTATATTTTCATTAAACTATTTGACTAGAAACTTTAATGTAATTGTCATGTATTCTAAAGGTGTATCATTATACTTTTCATAACTGCCACAGGTATTAGGACTAGTCATAGTTATAGTCTTACAAATGGCATGGTTGGGGCTACTATGGGGCTACTATGTTGATCGGGATAATCTTATTGGTGAAATTATTTGTTTTGAAGGGGATTATGTTATTATCCAAGGTCTTAAATGTTTATACCCTTCATTAAAGATATAAAATCAAAAAGGTTTCTTTTAGATACACTCCATTGTGCCTACATACTATTTTAAATTGTTATTATATGTAATAATAAAGGTCATTTTGCCAACTGTGGTGGGCCCTTATTGAGGATATAAGACTTGCCTTATTTTGATTGAAGTTTCATACAAATGAATAGTTATTTATTTATGATTCCAGTTTATAAGGAAATGGCTAGGTTAATGTTCACTAATCCTCTCCAATGTACATATAAGGTGAGATCTAATATATCCCTTTTCTTGATTGTTTAGAGACATTGTTGCTTCCCTCGGTGGATAAGTAGTATATTGTATAACAACCTTTATCTATGGAGTTAGGGCCTAGAATAGTGGGTGCTATAAAATGTGAATGATAGAGAATGGTCAGATATGAGAGGGGAACATGAGTTGCTATTATAGCACGTGATAGTTGTTAATATGAGTGGTTGAGTTATTAGTATAATTTGTGTATCGTGCAAGTTGTCATTATTGATGGCAAGATCATATGGAAATCATCTATTATGTTATGTTCATATCGGGAGACAGTTTGGAAATGATAGAGTAGGTCATACATATGTTGGTGTTCAAGTGAAAAAATGATTGAGTCCAATCTCAAGCCATCCTTGGCTTTATTATTGTGTTTATGATGTGGATGATATGCTGTGGGAGAAGAATAATGATGACTAGGTTGTGACTTCTTTTGAAGCCAATCAATCTTGTGGTGTCTTCTCATTTTTTTTCTTTTGTGTACAGAAACGATAGTTATCTTGTTATGACTCTGATGCTTATACCCTTATTATGCAATGAGAAAGAATTTCCCCTTATATGTATGCTTTGCTGATTTAATGATGTTCTGCTATCATACGTTACAATATAAGTTGTCAAATTAGTTATACTAAGTTGTTATTACTAACATAGTAACTTGTCATTTCCTATAGGATTGATGAATTATTTGAAAACATTATGTTCTTTTTGGATTTTTGAATTGAGAGGAAGGTGAAGATGGAAGACAGAGATAAACGTGAAGACGAAGGTGGACAATTAGTGACTACTAGGTGTAATTAAGAATATGATACTTAGTCACCAAGTTGACAATTAGTAACAACTCATGTAATTAGAGAATTTAAAGTAATTTAACATTTTTATATTTGTTGTACTTTACGTTTGATGCAAAGAACTGGTGTAATTGTAAAGTGCATATATATTAAGTTAGATTCTAACCAGAAAGATGTTGGGAAGAAACCTACCTAAGTTATTATTTTTTCACACGGAGTTGTGATTTGTTATTGGTAGATTTATTATGTTCAGACCCACAAGCTATCATTTTTGGTTCAATCCAAGTGTTATGTCAGTGTGCCCAGTTCACTTTCTATCTACCAAATTCCTGAGAAGAATTATGAATTAGTTGTTAATCCTTCAGTGTGGAGTTATTATTCCTTTGTTGTGGTGTTGGCATTTTTCTCCCCAGCCTGAGGGCTGTTTGGTTCTTTCCAGGTATAGGCAGGCATGCCAAGTACATTTTTGGTCTTCCAAAATGACACAAAAAATTGAACCTAAGTGTTATTCATTCACCATGTAGATGTTATATCCTAATGGTGTAGTTGTTATGTTTCCATTGGGTGGGTTGTTATTCTTCACCAAGGAGTTATTATTTCCTAGTGGTGGAGTTGTTATTTTTTTCAGTTCTGGGGGTAGCTATTTTTCTAGTTGTTGAGTTGTTATTCCTTCACCATGGAGTTTTTATTTCCTAGTGGTGGTGTTGTAATTATTCCCCCACAATCGCTCTAGTTAAGTTTATTCCAGGTGTTGGTATGGTATGCACTCATCATTTCTTATTGGTGAGTTATTTTTTCCTGTTCCCATAGTCTTGATTTTTTAGTTCATTACATGTGTTGGACTTTTATGCCCAGTGGATTCCTATGTCCCAAAATCCTTGCATGAAATATGCTGAGGTTGTTATTTATTTACTATAGAGTTATTATTTCCTAGTGGTGGAGTTGTTATTTTTCCGCCCACACAGGAACTATTTTGGTCTATTCCTGGTCTTAGGATGCCTTCACCAGTGCCTTATATGAGCGGATGTTATTATTTCACACACCTGTTTTTATTTCTTATGTTACAGTTATCAAATTTCCTAGCCAACCAAGCAACGAAATGACACACCACATGATTGAACAACATTAAATTCTTTCATTACACAAAAGTAGTCACTATTTTCTTGTTTGTGCTAGAGTCTTTACCACCTGGGATGGAGAGCACTTGGTCCCTATGTGAAAGATGATTTTGTAGTAGCTTAACATATGCCAATAAAGGTTTATAATTGCAACAGTTAAGAAACAAATAACTGAAGCAGTTCTTGAGGTAGATTTGCCTATTATCCTTATTGAATGGAATCAACTAGAGGTAGGGTGACATCTTGAGCAATATGTGATTTTTGAAGGTTCCTGTTTCTACCTGTGAACCCTAAAAGAAAAACAAAAGTCAAAGAAATCAAACAAATAATGGCCAGACAATAGCAATAGAATCCATATTCACTTATACAATAAAAGATCTCTATAATCCATGGTGAGCACATTGATCAATTAGTTGGGAAGAAATGTTAGCAAATTGTTATTCCTTTACCGTGGAGTTGTCATTCCTTCATTATGGAGTTGTCATTTTCCTTCCTAATCGCATGTTTTTTTGTTAATTCTAGTTGTTGGGAACTAATTCCCCTTAATTGTTATTTTTTCCCCAAGAGAGTTGTCATTCCTTCTTGCTAGAGTTATTATTTTTCAATACAGAGTTGTAATTGTTTAAAACCATGTAAATCATTTGTTAATTAGCTAGGAATAAAAGTGCTGAAGTTGTTATTCCTTCCCTAGGGTGTTGTCATTCCTTCATGTTTGAGTTGTTATTTTCCTACCAAGTGGGTTGTTTTGGGTCCCCTACTAATTTGGGAACAAATGGCCCTATTGTTTGCCACTACAACATATGATAGAACTTACTCATAAGGCAATTTAAAACATTTCTCAGGTGAAATGTTATTTTTCCTAATCCTTAAAATTGGTAAACTCTACAAATTCCTTGAGGCATACCAAAAATAAAGTCATTGTTTTGTTATTGCTCTAAAACAAGTTGACTAGACTAAACATGAATAATTAAGGATTGAATACTTAAGGATATGTCACAAGTCATTTGTAATAGATCATATGCAGAATGTAGAGGGACAATGATATGAAAATGGAAGCTATTAGTTGTATAAAAGTATGTAGACATATATATAAGAGAGAAAGAAATATGACGCAATACATCATTGTAAAATAAATTGGATCAGCAACTAGATTCTCTTTCACTAAAGAAAAATATGTAATGGATTCTAGAAGACCATAAAGTTGAACTAGATATATATAAGCAAAGTAAGATCACGTAGTTTAAGTGAGAGTGCATAGCAATAGCAAACTTTGATTTGATTTTATAGCTCAACCATAAGCAATGATAAAGCTTATTTTCTGGTTTCCTTACCACATGCATAATATTGTTATAGTAAGACTTGTCTAAATCTAAAGTCAGTCTCAAGCAACTAGGTTGCATGAAAGACATGGATAATAGCCCTAGCTTAGTCTTGGATGATAACAATATATATCCTACGAGCATTCTAGAATATTCTTAAAAGGTAAACTGTTGTTGAGAAAAACAACTTCAAATAAAGACCATTCCTTTATACGTCTCTCCACTAAATACTAAATAAAACATGTATTAAGAAGACAAAATGGCATACCAACTATAATTAGCATACCTTAGCACCAAGAAGATGCATCCATAAGACATTAAGTGCTTGTCTTTCCATATCCTACAAACCCATATAAATTATGCATTATAAAGAAAATCTAGCACATATAATAGCAGTGGAAACTTTATGCTGCCTAGCCCCAGCTTTAGCAATGATGCATTTTTTACCCAACCGCTTGGCAAGCAAAGCTTGGGAAATAACATTGTTAATTTTGTGAGGCCCAATGTGATTAAGATCTTCCCTCTTCAAATAAATGTGAGGCCTTTACCATTAGGATACTTGAATGCTATATCAACCTCTCTACACAACAAAGAGGATTTTCCCTGCCCACATAGTCTTTCAAAATCCCATTAAGTTTTCTTTGCAATTTCAAATATATACCTCAGAAAAGATTTGCATCCTTTATTCTAGATAACTACGTTTCTCATTGTGTGTTTGTGTATAAATATTCCATGTTGACATTTGACAAGGACATAAAGAATTTATGTTTGCAGGCATATGTGTGGGGAGAGAGATAAGTAGTGATTATAGAGTACGTTGATCAACCTATTCTATTCCCAAATAATTTGTTTTGTATCTCAGTAATAGCATAGGCGAAAGTAAACATCTTTATTTAAAATACTAGAAGTTGATGGTAACACGAGACAAATAAGACTAAGGCTTTGTTTGGTTCAACTGAGGGGAGGGTAGGTTAGGTTAATTTAAGGGAGGGTATGGAAAGGTAGGGGAGGGGAGTTAATTAGAAATTAACAAATATACCATTATCTCTTTATTTAAATTTATTTACTCTTTATTTATAATATTCATATCAAAATTATTTTTTTAAGTTATAAATCTTAAATTTTTTATCTCATTTATATATATAATAAAATTAAAAAAAAATTAAAAAATATGATAAAATTTTAAGATTATTTCTTATTAATTGTATAATTATTATATATTTTAATATAATATATAAATAATTTATTATGTTTATTAAGTTTTAACAATTTAAAAAAAATTGGGTGTGAGAAAAATAAAAAAAAGCTTAAGGGTACAATTGGAATATTAAATAAACATGAAGGGCAATTTGGTTATAAAAGTGAAAAAATTTCTCTCCCCTCCAAAAACCCCCACTTTTGGAGGGGAGGTGAGGGAGGATATGTGAGCACTAAATGACAAAAAATCTCCCCTCCTCTCTATTTTTTCCAACCAAACACACTTTCCCCTCCCCTCCCCTCCCCTCCAAAACCCCCTAACCAAACAAAGCCTAATAGATAGAATGTCATGTCAAAGTGCAACCTAATTTCAAATAAAATCCATCAAAATACCAATCACCAAAGTGATACTCACTAATTCATTACTCTACCTATAGATGAAATTGAATCCATTGTGATATAGATGGAAAAACCTGAAAATATTCATCAGCATAAAGGGAATGAAACGTATCCTCAATGGGTGCTCATTATGGGTCAATGTTGAATTAGGGTTAGAAAAAATAACTGTATAGCTTGTTTGAAATTAAGGCGAAGAAGAAGAAGGACACGAGGAGGTGAGAGGTACGAAGAGAAAAGAAGATGAATGCGGAAAAGAGAAGAGCATCAACGGGAGGAGTGGCAACTCCTTCTCTCTCCCATCCTAGCATTGAGGATAATCTAAGAGAATCTGGGTAAAGGACAGCTCTGTCTTTTCACAATTGAAAAAATTAATTTCAGGTGCCATGGGACTTCACAAAAATTTTGTCATTTCGTGGGATTTTTTTGCAATTTAATTCCTTCCATAAGATCTAGATGCAATTCTCTCTAATTTTAAATACCATACCCATGATCACCATTTTGGTGCAATGTGTTTTAATGTTTTTTTTTTAAAAAAACTTCAATGGTCTATACGTTTTGAACTTGGGCCCCTTTCCATTTTTTTTTAATATTCACTTCTTTTTACCATTATTTCATCCATCCATTCATTTTTTTGAAGAATTATAGAAAAAGACTCTGGAAAATAATAAATACTAAAGTAGGACAGTTATCAACAATAGATCAAGTATTACTAACACAATGTTCTACTTTGGCATTTATAATTTTTCAGAGTTTTTTGTCATTTTCCCTTAATTTTTTAACAAAAAAAATATTTTTATTATCATTATTTCCTTTTAGTTATTTTTTGTAATTTCTATTATAATTATAAATTACAATTTAGATAAATTCTCATAGATAATTATATATAAATTTCATCTACTATGAATTAATTCCTTCTAATGCTACTTAAATTTTAAAATAAAAATTAGGATATTACATGTGTGCCATCAATGTGGATGGCTAAACGGTGAAGTTATTATTTAGTTTATAAGTTTTAGATGTTGATGAATGGAATTAAGTAGTTTGAATGTATTAGTCAGTAGCTTATTTAGAACATGGGTCAGAAAGTTTTGGATTAAGTTTTCAAAAAGGTTTATGAATTTAAACTAAAGTTTTAACTTGGAGAAAGTTAATTTTGGATTTTCAAAATTTTCAAGAAATCTCATTCCTTTATAAAAAGGAAGACCCTTTTGATATTGCAAAGTTTTTAAAAACTTTTGCTTTTAAAGGAACTGCTTAAAGTTCTATATAGAAAATATTCAGAAGATCCCTTAAAATAGGTGTTTGTTTATGAGGTATTACAGTCTCAACCTAATTTTCATTTTGTAATCAAGATAAAGCTATAATATAATTAAAGGACCTAACGTTTTCTAGGGTGTTCCTTCCTCGATTGCTTCACAAGTCGGAGACTCTCTAGTAAGTTTATTTCAGACTTACAACATGTTTTCATATGTTTAAGTTCAAATAGCAACCATTCACTATATCTTCACATGTCAATACCAACAATCTATACCATATATCTATTCTCAAATTAAGATTTAATTTAATAATAGTCAATTGTTTCAAGAAAAAGAATTTAATATTTATATGAAAAGATTTATAAATGAATGAACTTATCTTAGTGAACTACTTAGTTACATCTTTTGGTGTAATTGAGACTTACAAAGAAGTTGGCAAAGGAACTCTTGCTTCAAGGTTACCAGCAACAACTTCACCTGATTTTGAGGTGATTAAAATCGATATATCCCGTCACATGAAAAACTTGCAAGTTCAAGTTAATGATATTTTAAATGGCACTTGAGCTATAAGGCACTTAAAATGAATTCTTTTATTTTATATATTTATAACAATTGACTATATATTGGACAACCAAGGACAGAACAAAATTTGGTAGATCTACCCAATCAATATTGTATTTATACTTTTTGTATATATTTATATACTTATCTTTTTGTATCTCTATAGAGCAGTATTAACAATATTCTAGAAAAATATTTGATGTAGCATGTCGTTAGTACTTAAATTATTTACTAAATTAATCTTTATGTTGTAAGAGGTCAATCTAAGTCGTATTCTTTATACGGAGTTAATGTGTAGTTTAACTCTAGATTAATAAGTGTGCGCAAAAGGAGGAGTAGAAGAGAACTTGATTAATTAGAATTTCTAGAAAAATAAAAAGAACAAAAGCAAGCAAATGGAAGATGTTACCAATCTGAAGACAAGCGCTCTCAAGGATTGATGCGTGAGTATCATCGTTCAACAATATATTAGAGTTATAACAATTATATATACCAAATCCCTAATATACAGAACCCTAGACAATTGTCATGATCATAATCATAAAATTCACAATTATACCTAGATCTAGCATATAATTGCATCAAGGATGATTATTTAAAAACTCCACATAGTATGTGATAAATTAAATAATAAATGATTTGTTCCTCTAACATAGATATTCAACCGAAAACCCTATAACTAAACATACGAACCCAACATGAATAATTATAAGAGAAAACCAAAGATATTAAATAAAGAATATCAAATCATAAATTGAAATAATATATCACAAGAGTTTGATCACACGGTGTCTCAACCGATACTTTAGATCTAACATATACAAATCTCAAAATATAAACCTAGGAAATAATAAACTTGCATAAAGGAAAAAGATCAAATTATAAAATTATTCAACTCCTACTATAAAACATAGGAACTTAAGCCACTACTTCTCTCATCAATAACTTGGAAGGAAAGGAATGGAATTGTGGAAAAGAGAAAGATGATTGTGATGGTAGTAGTGATTGGTTTGTCAAATGGAGGAGTCTTGGGATCCTTTATATGGCCATAGGCTGTGTTCTTAGTATCTTCCTTGTTGATGTGAGACTCTTCACTAATTAGCTTTCCAAAAGATGATAATTTATCCTTGATTTATCTTCCATGATCTTCAATTATCTTCAATATGTCATCTTTTATAATATCTCAAAAGATAATCCTTGTAACTCAAATATCCAAAAAAAAATTCAAATAAAAAGTAATATGATAAATGAGATAAAATAATTAATACGAAAATAGAAAAATCAATACCCTTATCTATTATCTTTTAATTAAATTCAAATGTTGGATATTGAGAAATTATTTTTGAATTAATTCAAATGATATTAATATAATATAACATAATACTAATATAATATTATATTATACTAAAGGAATAAATGAATATAATATTATTGGAGGTGTTTTAATTTTCTCTAATTATATATTATAATTTCCTCCTTCAATTTGGCAATTCTTCAATTAACCTTCCTCATAAAATATAATTGTGTAATAGTTAATGTGTGTCATAGTCATCATTTATTTATTTTTTCTAATTTCCTAAAATACATAAAAGAAAAATACCTTCATGAAAAATAATTTAATTAAGAGAAATAATAAAAACAATAAAAGTACAAGAAAATGATATTTTTAATCATTTAATTCATATAATCAATTAAAACACAATGTGAGCAAAACTATTACAATAATGCCTATTAAACATGATAAATTTCCTAAAATAGATAGGAAATAATATAATAAAATAGGGATTCATCACACTTCACCTATGATAGCTAAAATAAATACTTCCTCAATTCATTCACAAGCATAAGATTCATAATCAGATCCATTGGCACGAGTAGTTTTACTCTATTCATTTTAAACTTATATAATTTATTTATTGGGAGATCACATTTGCAAGAGAAATTTCTATGTTTTATAAGGTGCTAGTATAACATAAATGCATGAGCAAGCCCTCAAGAGGAAGATGCAACATGGGTAGCTATAATAGCAATTTAGTCAATTGATACATAGTCAAGGAATCAACTAGAGTATCACCCGTTATTATACAAGTAAATGCATTATAATTGCCAAAAAATGATTATCTTTATAATATACCATATTATGGGAATAAGGTTAAAACAAATTTTATTTTGTACTATTATTCAAACCTAGAAGAAACAAAGAAAGAACCTGTAAGAATACGTGCTTCACAACAATCAATTGCCCTAACTTAGACAAATTCATAGGTGATCAAATTGACATATCCAATCTTTATTGATCACCGATATGAACTGATTTTGAATATGTTGATCAAGATGTTTTAAGTATGTTAGATTAGTCATTTCACTAACTTCTTTTTACTATAACTCTGCAGAAACACAAAGTAGCGTTGATGCGGGCCTTTCTCCTATATCAAGGATTTGTGAAATTTTCCAATATTGAATGATGGTAAAATGGCTTTACTCGCACAAGCACTATAGCAATATCCTCAGCTAGTGCTACCTCATCACTAGCTTACCAATTGAATAATGGCTTTATCCTACAGAGTACTTGTTGACATTTTGGTCATGCTGACTACTAAGAATCCATATACCATTAAATCATCAAAAAAGTCAACCTTAGAGGCTAACCTATGTGAAGCAGCTTTTATTGGGTTCGACATGAACTAGGTTGATACGGTTCAACCAAGAGTCTTCTTTGATGTTAATAACATGTACGATGTGTTAGCAGTGGAAGAGCAAATTCTATTTGACTCCATATGTTTTGATTATGCCGAACTGAATAAATTTTAAATTTTGATTTATATAGCTTATTTTTCGCTAAGTTTATCGATAAAAGTGTTTATCGATAAGCGTTTTGATAAATAAGAACAAAATTCAATTTGTGAAATCAATTTCTAAACAAAACATGTATCAAAACATTTTCGGTAAGACATTCAATAAGTGAGAAAAAAATGTTTATGAAATTGACTACCAAATGGCAATTATTGAAGCATTGATCGATAAGGTAGTTTATCGATAAATACTTCGATAAATAGAAAAGTTTTAGTTTTTGAATCAATTTATAAAACTAGTTAATCAATATTTAAATCTATAATTACTGTGAACAATGATCTTATGACTGTTTTATAAAATGATCTTATAAAATCTTGGAAAACTTTGATTTGAAATGTATTACATAGCATTTGTGACAAAGAACAGAAGAATTAAAGAAAATTTTAGACATAATGTTTTTTTCAAATGACTACTGTTCTGAAACATCAAGATCTTATCGAATAGTTATTTGATAAAGCCACTTATCGAAGAACCATTCAATAAGTTATCTTCTCTAGTGTTTTGAAAAGAACAAGGACTTTAATCGAAGAACATTTCAAAAAGGTTACTTATCAATTAAAATTTTGATAAGCTTGAACCATGCCTCTACAACTAAAACTTTATTTTTTGGAGGAGACTTCAATAAGACTAATTTTTGAAAAATTATTCAATAAGTATCATTTTGGTTTGAATACATACTGTTTGAATATTTATCAAAGCTCTTTTCAAGAAGAGTGTTTTCAATAAATACTTTAATAAATCTACTTGTTCTTCAAAATGATTTTCAAACCAGACTTTGTTATTTCTATCTAAAGCTTTGTATACTAATTGATCTTTGCTTAAACACTTATTATATCAATTATACAATGCATTTCAAGATCAATTACAGGTAGAAATAAGATCAAATGAAGAAAATCATCAAAAAGAAAATTTATGTTAGAGATGTATTAAATGCTTCAATCGTCACACCCAACAACTCTATTCTTCAACGGTACTTCAATGAGTCCAACGAATACTCAATGAACTATGATTCATACTCAAGTATAAAGAAAGCCATAATAAATGCAACTTAAGAAGGCAACAAATGAAAATTTATTGAGCATTGATTATTGACCTTCCACATTATATTTCCATACTCTATTCTACTCTATTTTTTATTTTATGAGCAGAACATCCTTGATCTTCAGTGTTTAATGCTATCACTCTATTTGAGAGAGAAACTTAGAAATATTTTATTCTTTCATATAAGATACTCAAGAGTGAGTCTCTTGAGTTAGTAGATTTTAACCTTTTAGGAAGTAAGGGGAGTGAGAGAGGTTATCTCTTGTTGATGTCTTGAGGCACAAAGAGCCTTGTGAATCTTGGAGAATAGTGGAATGATCAAAGAAGCTCTAAGGATTGAATATAGGGGAAGTGGATAGGCTAAACTAGTATAAACTCTCTTTTCATTATCTTATTTATCTACTTCCACACTCTTCAGTGATATCCTTCTTAACTCAATCTCTAATTTTCAATTTAAGTTTAAAATTTTTAATATCACCCAATTTCCCCCCCACGATTGGTGAAGTTATTGTTCTAACAAATTTAGGTGAAAGAGGCAGAGCTTGAGACTTGTGAGATTGCATTGGAACAAGTCAAAAGCAAAGAGTATAAGCCAAAGAGAGGATTGTAAGGGAACAAAGATGTTTGGAGATGGCATTAACTGAGTTTGAAACAATTGATTCTCAAGTGTTGGCTCTCTTGGAATATCACAAGAAATCAATTATTGAGATAATAGAGTTTAGGATATAATAAGTGCTAAGGATATACCTTTTGGCATTTAAACATATGTTTGTAATTAAATTTGTTGTTTATAAAAAGGCTAGATATAGCAAATCATAATGCATATGATAGAGACCATGACTTGCCTATATTGAAACAAATAACAGGACAAAGTTTAAACTCTTGTACCTCACTCTTCAGTGAAAATGTTGTTCTAACATTTGGATTCAAAGTGATTCTCTTGAAAAAGACTTCACCATCTCAAGAGTAGATCTTATGGCAGGTTTCAGTAACGTGTTATTTTAAGGAAGATCTACAAGAAAGCCATGGGATTCTCTAGAGAGAACTTTACCTTTTGGAATATAAGAATGAAGACTTTCATTAAGGCTTCAGAATATGGATTATGGAATGTAATCCAAGAAGGAAACTACATTCCCATGAAAGTGGTTTATGGTCAAATCATTCCCAAAGTACCAAGTGAGTACGATGTTGATGACAAGAAGCTCATTTTGCTAAATGACAAAGTTGTCAACATACTCACTTATGTTGTAAGTCATAAAAAGTACTTTAGATTATCAAGTTTGGAGATAGAAAAAGAGATATGGGAGGCACTTGAAATTGCTCATAAAGGAACTTATGGAGTGAAGTAGAGCATAGTCAACACTCTGACCACATAATTCAAATTATTCCAAATGAATCCAAAGAGAAAGCTTCTGAGATATTAAAGTTAGATTATCTCACCTCATGAACTACTTGATTGCACTTGGTAAGAGATATAATCAAGAGGATCAAGTAAGAATTTTTTTATAGACTCATCAAAGAATAGGAACCAAAGGTTATTGCTATAAAAGAAGCAAAAGGAGAATCAATATGATTAGTTACTGCACTCTTCATAATCTTGTCAAAATATAAGAGCAAGTAGAAATACAAGAAGTAGCTGAACAATAAAAACTATAAAAGAAATGCATTTAAAGCTCAGGAAAGTGAAGATCAAAATGATGAGCTAGAGGATGATAAAAATAGGTCTCATTGTTAAGAGATTCTAGAAATTTTACAAAAAAAAAGATGTTGGAAGAAAATTTTAGTCAAAAAGAAATTTTCCCTCCACCTCAGAAGCAAGGGATTAGATCATTTGGTTCAAATGCAAGTAGCTATGACACATTAAAGCTGATTGTCCACAACTAACATAGAAGAATAAATCAAATAAGAAGGACAAATACCAGAGAAGAAAATCTCTTTTCGCATCTATCTGGGGAGATAGCTCATCAGAGGATAAAGATAGTGATAATGAAGATGAATCTGATGCTGATGAGGCAATCAATCTTGAACCTCCCTTGATAAATTGCTACATGAGTACAATACTTAATTATCTGAATTGATCAGAATAGTGATTTGGAGCTCAGATGTCATCGTCTGACCCAACAAAATAAAAGTAAATTGCACCCTATTAATGCAGTATAAGGCATAACCCTATCGTTCTTCTCAAGGAGACTTTCTATTGGAACCCTATTAGATTGGTGATAAAATCATTGAAAACTTGAGTGAAAGTAAAAATGGGTTTTAGATTTGGCTAATTTTTAGTGAAATAAAGTAAGGATGCAGAAAAGCAAATGTTTTTGTATTTTTGATTAAGATAGAGAGTAAGTGGATTGATAAAGAAATATGTAGAGAAAGACTCTTGATGATAGAAACCTATCTATCCTTTCTCTTAATATGATATGAGGGTCTTAAAATCACCAAGTCTTAAATGAAATCTTAGTCGATCGATTGAGTCCAGAACATTAACAGTCCTTAAACTCGTTTGATCAAAGCTAGTTAAAAACCAATAATGTGTTGTTAAAAGCTACTTAGCGTTTAAGACGATGCCCTCATATTGATCATTGATTGATGACCATAGATTTCAAACAACTGAATTAGTTAGCAACGATCGTTGATAAAAACCCAATTATCCATAAATCAAAATTGAAATAGTCATATTAAACCAACATCCAAATCATCTAAATCAATTACAAAATCTAATCTCAGAATAATCGATCGATATCCTATCCCTACTCATAAAATGAAAACCCTAGATCTAGCAATTCCAAAATATGAAAAAGGTGAGATCAAAATAGAAAACTCCCCGTGCAGTACAGTCCATGAGCTCAAGATATGTGATCCATCTCCAAGAGACTAATGCTTTAGCCTCTCATAACTCCTGCTTTGTTACAATCACTGCTCAGATATGATGCCATGAAGAAAGTAGAAAAATCAGTGATAGAAAGATGAATGATGGAAGATATGAGAGTAAGTTGTGTAGAGAGTGTGGAGAGAATGTTGGAGTACTTCTTCTTTGTTGTATCAGGTAAAAAACTAACCTCTACGTCGCCTGCCACTTCCTTCTCCATTTAAAACCAAAAAAACCTAATAAAAAATGCGCAGCTTCACTTATTCCCTTTTTTGGTTGTGACAAGATCCTATTTGTAGTCGTGACCTATAAACACAGCAAAAACTTCCTAGCAGAAATTAAGTCGCGACCTGTGGATACTTTGGTCGCAACTGAAGTGCACAGAGGCTGCCATCCTTGATTTGGTTCTCTGTCTTATGATCTCTTTTTTACTCACATTAATCCTTGGTTCTCCTCCAAAATACCTATAATTCAACATCAAAGCTCACTATAAAAGTCCAACTAGTTACTAAAGAATAATATATATGCAGTTTGAAGGAGTTAATTTACCATTTTACCCTTAAATTAGCATATTGCCAAGCACAACAATGTATTACCACAAAAACACAATTTCATCCATAAAATGAATGGTAAAGTTGTCACAAAACCCTCAAAATGTTAAAAAAATCATACACAATTTGTCTCATCAAATAGCAAATGAGTTGGTAAGCTCCAAGATGAAAGTCAATGTTCTTCAAGAAAAACTCAAAAAAAAAACCAAGAATGTACAATCATGTACAAAATGTGAAGAAGATGAGAAAAAAAGCAAAGAGTTAACAAAAACTCTTAAAAAAATTACCAAAAGAAGTGAAATGCTCAACATAATTCATGAAAATCATAGATGCATTACTAACAAGTCTATAATTGGATATGATCCAACTTTAGATAAAAAGAAAGGAAGAAAGAAGAATGGTTAAAAGTTATGTTCATTCCTTTAACCTATTTTCTAAGTGTACATATCGTAACCATAAGGGTCACACTACTTGTTCTTGTTATCACAAGAGGAAAGAATTTATGAGACATTAATATGGTGCCTAAGGGTACTTATGTACCTAAGGTTATTCAGACTAACCAATTATGACCCAAGAAGATATGGGTACCTAAAACTAAGTGATCTTTTTGTAGGTTTATCTCAAGCCATTCAAAACTACTAATGGTACATTGATAGTGGATTCTCAAGATATATGACTAGAGATGTTGACAAGATCTTCTAACTCAAACTTAAAGAGGGAGGAAAAGTTAGTTTTGGTGGAAACTATCAGGAACGATAGTTAGAATTGGAGAAATTGGAAATCAAGAAGAAATGAGGATTGAAGATGTCTATTATATAGAAGGATTATGCCACAATTTGTTGAGCATGAGTTGAAGTATAGACAAAGACAAATTGTGTGATCTTTGATTCAGAGAAATATCTTATCATTAACAAGAAAGACATACCACATAACAAAGAGAAAGTAAAGTCAAAGCTCAAAGGACCAAGGGATGGTAACTATAGCTATATTATTTCAATTAACTCCAATCTCTCTCAAAATTGTTTCATGGGTAAAACAACTTAAAGTTGTCTTTAGCATAAACGTTTAGCTCATGTTAATATGGGTCAAGTTTCAAAATTGATCAAAAGGGTTTAGTAATTGGCTTACTCATTCAAATTTGAAAATGATGTTGTATGTGATGCTTATGAAAAGGGAAAACAAAGTCTTTTTTCAAATCGAAGACAATAGTCTCAACTGAAAGGCTACTCTAAATGCTTCATATGAATTTTGTTGGTCTAGCAATAGTTAAAAGTTTTAGAAGAAACTTGTATACTCTTGTAATAGTTGATGACTATTCAAGATTTACTTGGACTTTGTTTCTTTCATCTAAAGATTAAACATTTCAAGAATTTGTTGTATTTTCTAAAAGGTCTAAAATAAGAAAGGTATTTATATTGTGTCTATCATGATTGAACATGGAGGAGAATTTGAAAATCATAAGTTTGTTGAATACTATGAGAAGAATGGAATCAATCATAATTTCTCAACTCTATGCACATCTCAACAAAATGAAGTAGTAGAAAGAAAGAATAGAGTTCTCACTGACATGGCTAGAGCTATGCTAAATAAAAAGGAAATATCTAAAGTTTTCTTGGCAGAAACAATGAGCATGGCTTGTTACATTTCTAACATAGCCTACATTAGAACAATGCTTGAGAAAACTCCCTATGAGTTGTACAAAGGAAGAAAGCCTAACATAGTCCATTTGAAGATTTTTGGAAGCAAATATTTCATTCACAATAATAACAAGGAGAATCTAAGTAAATTGGATCCTAAGTATGATAAAGGAATATTTATTGGATATTCTAATCGTAGCAAAGCTTATAGAATTTTCAACAAAATAACTTTTATTATAGAAGTATATATTCTTATGTTTTTTCTAAGACATATTTAATTTCAAAACCTTATAAGGATAATGATGAGATTGTTAAAAAATTTTAAAAATTGAGTCTTTAAAAAAACCAAGCATCATCAAATTTTGAAATTCTATAAAAACCCAATAAAACATTTACTCAAGAAGATGATGACCAACCTAAAGCCTAGAATCATATCAAGGATCATCCCTTAGACCAGGTCATTAGTAAAGTCAATGAAGGAGTAAAAATTTGAAGACAAGTGTTCAATAAAGTGAGATTCTCCATATATATCTCAAACATTGAACCTACCAATATAGACGAAGCTCTAGCAAATGCATTATGGATAGAATCTATACAAGAAAAGCTTAAGCAATTTGAGTGTAATCAAGTTTGGGACTTGGTAACGAGGCCTAATGATCATTCAATTATAGGCACTAAATGGATATTCAAGAATAAGCTCGATGAATATGCAATAATCTCATAAATAAGGGTAGACTTGTGAGATGCTATAATCAGGAAGAAGGAATTAATTATGAGGAAACATTTGCTCCAGTGTCTAGATTAGAAGCTATACAAGTACTCTTAGCCTTTGCCTATATGAAAGACTTTAAACTTTATCAAATGGATGTTAAAAGCACATTTATAAATGGTTATATTATGGAAGAAGTGTATGTTGAGAAACCCCTAGTTTTGAAAGTTTAAACTATCCTGATCAATGTTTACAAATTCAAAAAAGTTTTATATGGTTTAAAACAAGCTCTAAGAACTTGGTATGAAATCTAGAACTTCTTCAAAATCAAAAGCTCCCTTATTCAGACTAAGAGTAAAGAAAGATCTCCTCCTCCGCCAAAAGATTCAATAATTCTTCAGATAGATACGAGGCAAAGTTTATATCAAATCCCAACAAAGAGAAAGGGCACTTTTTTCCTATTATGTCTGAGGAGTCTGGGTCAGAGAACACTCACTCTTATGACAACATCAACCAAGCTATAAATGCTACCCTCAATGAAGGAGTCTCCTCTCAACCTCTTCCATATGTTCAAAAGAAGAAACAAGTTGCTGGAAAAGGAAAAGATGGTGTTGGAAATCATGCCCTAGGGGCCAATCAATGTCTTATGAACATTATTGATTTATGAATTTATTAATTGTGTTATCATATTATTTGCATGTTTACTATGATGACCATCCTTGGATAATTCATGATCTTATCCTAAATGTCCCTGGTCAGTCATCTTGCGGGAGCACAGATGAAATAAGACCAGTATAACTTTAAAGATATATAGAGATATAAATTAGAGTCATAGGCACATGTAAGAGTATAAGGTGTTAGACTGACCCGCTATGAGAAAGCTGCATGGGTTACGTCATAAGCTTCTTTCATATACAAACCATGTCACCATGTCCTTTGACCTGAGATCATCATGGATTCCTACATGACAAATGCTCATCTTTGACCTAGTCAAAAGTCACTTTTGACCAAGTGATCATAAAGACTAAGTTCTGGCTTAGTGATTTTTCATGCGGAGGAATGTGAATGGTCAAGATGGAATTTGTCTCTCACATTCATAGAGAGATATTACTGGCCCCCTCGATGAGTGAGTCTGAGAAATGTATGGCCATACTGTAATGGAAAGGTAGTTCCATTTCTACAGTTAGACTACTCAGGGATCGAGAAAGTAACGGTCAGGAATAGGAGGATGACATTATCCATACCTCAACCATGACCAAAATATCGCGTGACAAAAGGGACATGATATGGTTGTATAAAAGGTTACATTGTTTAACGATCCTCATATGATTTGGGTAGTCGTTATGTCTTGCTAGAGACCACTTGTGACTTGTAGGCCAGTATAGCAAATGGCCCATTACCAACTTCATATGGGCCTACAGGGTCGCACACAAAATAGCCTAACACGAGCTATGTTGTCCAAATTCATTGAATCTAAGACATGTCCAGATTCAATGAATGATCCAGGGTGGATGTATATATTTATTTATATTTATATTTATATATATATAAATTCGTATATATATATTAAATATAAGAGATATATGAGATTTAATTTATAAGGAGAAATTAAATCTCTATCACGTTTGAATTTGAAATTCAAATTGATAGGATATCTCATATAAGAGATATATGAGATTTAATTTATAAGGATAAATTAAATCTCTATCACGTTTGAATTTGAAATTCAAATTGATAGGATATCTCATATAAGAGATATTTATAAGATTTAATTTATAAGGATAAATTAAATCTCAATCACGTTTGAATTTGAAATTCAAATTGATATGATATCTCAAATTTGATTTATGAGAATAAATCAATTATAGTTCAGTCTCATATTTATTTAAAGTTAAATAAATAGGTAATTAAATCTGTGGGATGGATTTAATATTATTTATTTAATTAGTTTCTTATAAAATTATACAATATATGATATTGTATTAATTTCAAAATTAATATAAGATTAACTCCAAAATCCAATTCGGTAGAGAGAGAAACGCATAGCATCCTATATATCTGATTTTAGGAGTTGCGTTTTAGGTAGACACATAGAACACAGAAAGGCCAAAGGGGAATCTGCAAAAGGTTTGCATATAAGAAACTGCCAAAATAGAGATGGAGAGGACGAATTCTTGAGAAAGCCTTGGAGGGACAAGAGACGCTAGCACGCCTTTCGTAGTTGGAACGCTATTCGTGTGGATACCAGTAGAGGAAGCTAACCTGAGTCGTCGACTTCTTGTGATCAGAAAGGGAGCACGAGCCACGGAGAGAAGCTGTGAACATCGTGACCAGAAGCTGTGAAAGTCGCTGAGGAACACTGAGGGTAATGCTTCTTCCCACTTGACTTAAACACATACGGTAGATCCTGGCAAGGAATGGAAAAAATTTTAAATTAATTTCCGCTGCGTGTCTTCCAATTCCTTACAGATGGTTCCTCATAAGGTAACTCTTTACTTATACTTCTAATAATTTACCATTGGGTAATATAGACAAAGGAGTAGATAAGGGAAAGTATAAGCTTGAGTTTGTTGATATGGATTTCTTTTATGTAGTCTATATGGACTTAAACTACCTGAAATACCATGATAAAACCCAATTATCTAATCCACTAAAATATTATGACAACTAGCTAGGAATCCATATAGTCTTGAAGTTATTAGAAGATTCTACTCTAACATAAAAATTTATGATGAGGTTACTGAGGATCGAGAGTTGGTAAATAGTCACTTGACTACTAAATTAAGAGGTAGAGAAATAAGGCTTACAGGTGATCTTATCAACCTTTTGTTAAGGACATCTATACAATTATGATGTTAAATGACAATTTTCCTAGTGATTTGAAGTTCGTGCCCAAGGATATGTGTGATTATCATCGTATAATTGACTATATCTACTCAAGAAGCATGGTGTATAAGTTAGGGAGCTTCACATATCTCAATCAATATGACTATTTACTGTTGGCAAATATTACCAACGAAGAGAATATCAACATAGGAGCCTTAATTTACAATGAGATCAGAAATTTCTACTATGACAAGTCCAAAGTCACTCTTATCCCCTATCCTCAACCGGTTTCCTTTATTTTCTAATATAACAACATTGATTATCTTGAGAAAGGAGATAAAGATATGAAAATTTCAAGATTTTGGGCTAAACAAATTCTTAGAATAAGAAGTTCCTTGCCCTTTCCATCTAAAGGCAAGCAAGCTCAAAAGGCAAAGGAGAAGCAACCTACTGCATCAAGTTCCAGGAAACAAGATGAAGCTTAATCATCTATAGGTCCTACTCAACCCTATATTCCATCATTTGCTTAAGCCTTTCTCTAACATGTGCTACAAGATCTAAGCATTTTTTAGGAGAGAATGATGGCTAGAGTTCAAGAAGTTAGTCGAGCATCTTTTCAAGAGATTCCTGAATTATTTACTAATTTTACATAGTCACTTGAAGAGAAATTGGTTTCTAAAATTTCCAAAGTGCATGAAGCTTCAAAGAACCAGTTTGGGATTCTCTACAATTTGATTGACATTCAAACTCAAGCACTGAAGGCACTGAGATAGGAAGTGGTAGATTTAAGGACTAAGGTTAACAACTCTTAGACCACTCTCTTGCTTAGAGAGTTACTTGCTGTAGAGATAGTATATGATATGTGAATATCCTATAATTAGTAGGATATGATATGATATTGATATGATATTATATCATTAATATCTAGGGTTCCCTATTGCGTATATGTATCTATTCAACATATCAATAAAATATGAACTTTTCTTTCTGAATCAATATGGTAAGAAACCCTTAGCCTCAAGACTCTTAACTTCTAAACCTTCTACATCCAAACCTTCCTCTTATAAACCCTAATTTTGATAATGTCAAAAACGAGGAGAGAGATTGATAAGAAACATTGTGTCATATTTTGTATTTTGAAAACATTTTTAATGAAATTATTGTTTTATCAATTGATTGTATTACTATCATTTATCAATTGCTATGAGTTTAGTTATCAGTTAAAGTTATCTCAGTTTGCTCAATGCCATTTAATTTATCTTTCATATTAAGCTAATCTTATTCTTATCACTTGAGTTTTGTCATCATTAACAAATGTGAAAATGTCAAACTCTATGTTTTGATGATATCAAATTGATTAAATATTAAATTCTGATTTAGATAGTTTATTCTTTGATAAGTTTATCGATAAAATGTTCAATAAATAAGAACAAAATTTAGTTTTTGAAATAAGTTTCTAAAAGACATTTATTGAACATTTATTGATAAGGGTGTTTATTGATAAGTTATTCGATAAATAAGAAAACATAATGTTTATGAAATCGGTTTCTAAATAGAATTTATCAAACATTGATCGATAAGGTAGTTTATCGATAAACACTATAATAAATAGATAAATTATAGTTTTTGAACCAATTTTTGAAACCAGTTAATCAATATTTAAATTTGTAATTACTTTGTGTTGGAAAATGTGCCCTAGAGGCCAATCATTATCTTATGAACATTATTGATTTATGAATTTATTAATTGTGTTATCATATTATTTGCATGTTTATTGTGATGACCATCCTTGGATAATTCATGATCTTATCCTAAATGTCCCTGGTCAGTCATCTATGTGGGAGCAGAGATGAAATAAGGCCAATATGACTTTGAAGATGTATAGAGATATAAATCAAAGTCATAGGCACATGTAAGACTACAAGGTGTTGGACCGACCCACTATGAAAGAGCTGCATGGGTTACGTCATAAGCTTCTCTCATATACAAACCATGTCACTATGCCCTTTGACCTGAGATCATCATGGATTCCTACATGAAAAACGCTCAGCTTTGACCTAGTCAAAGGTTACTTTTGACCGAGTGATCATAAAGACTATGTTCAGGCTTAATGGTTTTTCATGCGGAGGAATGTGAATAGTCAAGATGGAATTTGTCCCTCACATTCGTAGAGAGATATTACTGGGCCCCTCGATGAGTGAGTCTGAGAAATGTATGGCCATACTGTAATGGAAAGGTAGTTCCATTTCTACATTTAGACTACTCAGGGATCGAGAAAGTAATGGTCAGGAATAGGAGGATGACATTATCCATGCCTCATCCATGACCAAAATATCGCGTGATAGAAGGGACATGATATGGTTGTATAAAAGGTTACATCGTTTATCGATCCTCATATGATTTGGGTAGTCATTATGTCCTACTAGAGACCGCTTGCGACTTGTGGGCCAGTATAGCAAATGGCCCATTGCCAACTTCATATGGGCCTACAGGGTCGCACACAAAATAGCCCACCATGAGCTATGATGTCCAGATTCATTGAATCTAAGACATGTCCAGATTCAATGAATGATTCAAGGTTGATGTATATATTTATTTATATTTATATTCGTATATATATATAAATTCGTATATATACAGTATATATAAGGGATATATAGGATTTAATTTATAAGGATAAATTAAATCTTTATCATGTGTGAATTTAAAATTCAAATTGATAGGATATCTCATATAAGAGATATTTACAAGATTTAATTTATAAGGATAAATTAAATCTCTATCACGTTTGAATTTGAAATTCAAATTGATAGAATATCTCATATAAGAGATATTTATAAGATTTAATTTATAAGGATAAATTAAATCTCTATCACGTTTGAATTTGAAATTCAAATTGACATGTTATCTCAAATTTGATTTATGAGAATAAATCAAATAAAGTCCCATCTTATCTTTATTTTAAATTAAAGAAATAGGTGAATTAAATATGTGGGACGGATTTAATATAAACATTATTTATTTAATTAGTTTCTTATCAAATTATACAATAGATGATATTGTATTAATTTCAGAATTAATATAGATTAATTCCAAAATCCAATTCGGTTGAGAAAAACGTAGAGCATCCTATATATCTGATTTTAGGAGCTACATTTTTTGAACAACACATAACACAAAAGGCCGAAGGGAATCTGCAAAAGGTTTGCAGATAAGAAACTGCTGAAGTAGAGACGGAGAGGATGAATTGTTGAGAAAGCCTTAGAGGGACAGGAGACGCTAGCTCGTCATTCGTGGTTGGAATGCTATTCGTGTGGATACCAGTAGAGGGAGCTGACCTGAGGCGTCGACTTCTTGCGATCAGAAAGAGAACACGAGCCACGGAGAGAAGCTGTAGACGACTTCTTGCGATCAGAAAGAGAGCACGAGCCGCAGAGAGAAGCTGTGGAGGTCACTGAGGAACACTCCGTCGACTTCTTGTGATCGAAAGGAGATCACTAGCCGCGGAGAGGAGCTATGGAAGTCGCAGAGGAACATTGAGGGTAATGCTTCTTCCCACTTGACTTAAACACATACGGTAGATCCTGGCAAGGAATGAAAAAATTTTTAGGTTAATTTCTGCTGCGTGTCTTCCAATTCCTTTCACTTTGAACAATGATCTTATGATTGCTGTAGAAAATGATCATATAAAAGTTTGGAAAATTTTGATTTGAAATGTATTACATAGCATTTCTGATAAAGATAAGAAGAATTAAAGAAAATTTTAGACATAATGTTTTTTTCAAAAGACCACTGTTCTAAACCATCAAAATCTTTTCAAATAGTAATTCAATAAGGCCACTTATTGAAAAACACTTTGAAGTGTTTTGAAAAGAACAAGGACTTAACATTTTGAAAAGGTTACTTATCGATAAATTTTTTGATAAGCCTGAACCATGCTTATGTAACCAAAACTTTATTTTTTTAAGGACACTTCGATAAGGCTAGCTTTTGAAAAATTATTCGATAAGAGTCATTTTGGTTTGAATACACATTGTTTGAATATTTATCGAAGCTCTTTTCGATAAGAGTATTTTTCGATAAATCTACTTGTTCTTCAAAATGACTTTCAAACCAGACTTTGCTATTTCTAACATCCCAATTTTTAGTCCCCTTTGAGACTTTGCTATTTCTAACATCCCAATTTTTAGTCCCCTTTGAGCAAAAGTATCAAAAACATACATAATATTTTAAGGAACTAAATTGCATATAGAGGAAGTACATGAACTAAACTATAAATAGTAAAAGTTTTTAGGGGTAAGAATGTAAATAAAGTTAGGGACTCTAGATGAGCCATTGAGACCTAGAAAGAGAAAAAAGGAAGGACTAAGTTATAAAGAGAGAAAGTCCTTTAGGGAATAAGTAATAAGTTTAAAGGACCTAAGTAGAAGGTTTAAAGGGACTAAAGTGAAAATTAAAAAGGTTCCAAGGGTTAAAGTAAATGTAGAAATGTCATATCCTAATTTTTCCCTATCTGTATAGTACTGATAGTGGAAAGAGGTTTAGGAAGGATTATGACAAAGATCAGAAGAAATGATAAAGGTTAAATGAGTCTTGAAGGAAGAAAGGGACCTAAACGAAAATTGGAAAAGGTTAAAGGCCAAAAGTTAAAGTAGAAATAAATGTTGGGCCAAAAGTGGTAATTTCTAAAAGTTTAGGGACCTAAATGTAAATATCCAAAAAGTTAGGGACATAAATGTAATTAAGAGAAAAGTTCAAAGGCAAAATTGTAATTATAGAAAGATCAGCCCGAAAAGGGTTAGAACTACCCAGAAGTATTTTAGTCCCATATTCCATCAGTAAATAGAGGAAGGTATGCTGGATAATCTGACATGATATAGAAATTTTATTAGGGCTCCAGACAACAAATATTTATCTAATAGTCTAAAAGTTATCTGAAATTTTATCAGATTTCATGGACTTCAGATATAAGTGGGAAAATTACAAGAAAGTGTGCCCTACAGTGTCAGATATCCTAGATCTGACAGAACTCTGGAAGAAGTTCTGTATAAAAAGTTATTCACATATTAGTGAATTTTAACGGGGAGTTTGATAACACCCGTGATCCGATAATGGAATTTATCGGTATGTAAGCCTGGATAGAATAAGATCAGATGACCTCATATATAGGCCCATAATGACGCCAAAAAGGACCCAAAACCCAGGGTACCAGTCTATCAGTAGAAGGGGCCAGTGCCAAAAAAAGTGTGAAATTACGAAAATGCCTCTGGATGCCCAAATTGTACTAGAGATGGATGAAGGGCATTTTGGTCATCTGGGACAGGCTAAAAACATGGCACATGGTATAAATATGATTAGTTGAGCCAATATATGCCCTAAGGCAGTACAAAGAGGGGTGAAATGACAATTATGCCCTTAGGGTCAATATAGTGCAAGAAATGACACCAAAGGTATTTTGGTCATTTCCCAAGGGATCTGTAATTAAGTTGTGGCTAGTACAAGTATGTCGATGGTATGAGAAGCCTAGACATTGATTTCCAAGACAGAATATATATCCTGGTATATTATAAAAAAATAGGAAAAGAATACAGTCTGATTGCTGTGAAACTGCACCGATCGGTACTGGATTGGACTGGAATTTCTCTAGAAGGTTCCTTACACTATGAGCACGCCACCTAACCCCTTGAGGTGTCCCTTGATGGGTCCCACATGATGTCATAATTATTATTTTATGAAAAAGTTAAATCCAAGATTAAATGTGGGCCTTTAGATCAAATAGTAACCAAATCAATCTTGGCCATTCATTTTTCTTGGATTTTGGCTACAAATACCCCCTCATTCTTCAGCAAACCGTAGCTTCATGGACCCTTGGGGAAACTCTTGCAAAATGGAAACTCAAGCCAAGACAAAGAAGATTCAAGGTTCCAAAGTTCAAGCAAGCTAGAGATTAAAGGTAAGCAATCTTTCCTAGCTTATTCTCCTTTGATTTGGGAGCTTGAACTTAGGGTTTTGATGGGAGAAAAGTTGAGTTTTCTCTAAGGGGTGATTCTGCCCAAAGACCTTAAAGGAAAGGGGAAAGAAGAAATTAAAGTTAGAACCATATGATTGAAGCTTAAACAACCTAGTTAAGTGGTTGGTTGTTGAATCAAATTGATATTCTTGACTTTGCCATGGTGTGCCCTGTTTGGTCTGCACTGTTCATGAGGGAAGGAAATTGAATTTCAATGATTTAATGCTTCCATTGAGTTTGTATGATGATTTGGTGTAGGATTGGAAAGGTTTTGAACCTTAGAAACATTAAAATCTCAAGGTTGTAGTCTTTGAGATTCCTTACAGTTACTGTTCACTCACATGAACAGTAATTGGAATTTCATGATTTTGATGGTTCCAATGGTTTTAAAATGAAAAGTTGTGTGGGGTAAAGTGGAGAAACAAGTATGGGAAGCATTAGAATCAAAATGAGATTTTTTTAAAGAATTGTATGCTTATGTTCAATTATGTACAGCAGGCCATGAAGGAGCTGGAATTTCATGATTCTAAGCTCATAAATGAGTTCAAAAGATGAAATTGTGTAGGGTAAAGTCAAGACATCAATTGATTCAAGAGCCAAGTGGATTAGTGAATATTAGGGAAAGTTATGACAATAAAGAGTGTAACAAAGTTAATCTTGAACATGGGTGGAGTTCATGAGTCCTAATGAATTATGTGATGAATATGAATGTGTTTAGGACCTTGAAACATCCAAGAACATGTTGGGAAGTGATTGACATAAAGGCTTATTGGTTGGAAAGCTAGGGAGCAAAAAGAGCAAGAGGAAAGCTTAAGTGCAAGGTAGTGAACTTATCTCTTTATGTGCTTGATGTGGTATGCTTATGTGTTGACATGTATATGTTATTTGAATGATGTTGTGACATGATAAATGATGTTGAATGTATTGTGAATAACATGTTTCCATGGCCATGCACTTTATGTAAAAATATATAGCATGATGGCATGTCACTAATCAAAGAAAGTTAATGAAATTACATCAAATGCATTAGCATCCATCTTGCATATTTAGGTGGTAATGTTTGCTACTGAGATTCCCTAGAATCTCACTCTCCCATAACCAACCAATTTAGGTCAAGCATGAAGAAAAGGTATGCATAGAGAAGAGCTAAAGAATGGAAGAAAGGAAGTGAAGTATTGAGATTTTAGCATATACTATAAATTGTCTATGTATGTAAATGCCATGTAAGGTGTCCATTTATGTGATGAAACTATTGTAATACTTATGGCATATGTACATGATGTATATGAATGTTAAGAAGCTTATTTGATAGCTTGTGCATGTTGAAACAATTATTGGAAATGAAAGAAAAGAAACTAAAATGGTAAAAACGTAGGTCCTGAACCAGTTTTGTTGTGGCTTCAGTTTGACCTAGCAAATGAAGGAATTAGTTCATGAAATTTTATGAGCATGTAGCAAACATCCATAGCTTTAATTGCATAGGTATAACGTTTCATTTGGATGTGTATATGAAGAGAAATAAATTTCCAAAATCAGGGACCAGAAACTGTTTCCAGAGTTTTTGACCAAATGAACAGTAAACTTCAACGAATAAATTGTATCAATTGGCTGATCATTTGGTCTGGAAATTATTTTTCCTTTAAATTTCAAGATGTTATCTTCATGTAGATATTTGAACCACTTCATTTCGAGTTTTCTATAATTAATTATGATTTTTTGAAATTCGTTGCGTAATCTGGAATACCATATGAACAGTAACCCGAGAAAGAGTAAAATTTCAGATTTGGCTAATGGACTTCCAAGGTCTTATAATTGATTATAAATGCTACTGAATGGTCCCTAAGACGTATAAAAGTAAGGATGTTACAAGAAACAAGTTAAGGAACTTAAGTTTAATTATGAATAATGAAGGGATATGAATGTCATTCTTGAAAAGTCCAAGATGCAAATGTGAATAGTAAATACACCCAAAAACACACTAAATCTAAAGTTAGAAAAAGATAGAGGGGATTTTTTTTATCCTTATGTCAGGAGTCAGAATTTAGATTTGAGGCCGTGATTAATTGATATGAATTTATAAAGTAATTAATTTATAGTAGAAGTTTTCGGGTATTGTTAGATCAAATATCTAACAAAGGAAATAACCTTGGATAGGAAGTCAAAGAGGGTTACAAGAATAGGCAACTAGGGCTAATAAATACCCTAGTGAAATGTGAAAAGACAAAAATACCCCTAGTATTATAAAAGTGAGTCAAGGGCATTTTGGTCATTTTTTAGGTTCAAGTAATAAAATCCTTACCCAATCCAATAATATTAAAGATAGGAAGAATATAGACACTGAATCTAATGTCAACAAATAAATTATGAAACCTCATAAAAACTAGATTAAAAAAATAGTCTGATTTTTGAAAAATCTGATTGAGTTGGTACAGGATTGGACATAATTTTTTAAGAAGCCTCTTCTATCATGAGATGGTACCAGCTAAGAATAATGATGCCATATGGATTATGCCATGGGAAGGAGTTGATGATCTAAGAAAACTAGATGGTTATATTTAGACCCTTGACTTGTAAGATGTAATATTGGCCATCCATTGTAAAATTAAATCTTGGCCATTAATCTAATCTTGACTTTACTTACAAATACACCCTTAAGCCCCTTGGCCGATACTTTCTAGGAACTATAGGGAAACTCTTGTAAATTTTCTACTCAACCTAAAATCAAGCTTCCAATATTCCAAACTTCAAGCATTTCAATGTAAATTCTTCCTCGAAGCTATAGATTGTGTAGTTGGAAGATTAAACTTTTGATTTAGTGGTTGAAATATCATTTTGTGTCCCTTGAGCATGTTGGCCAAAATGTATAGTTGGAAGGGGAGGATGAATTCCAAGTTATAAGCAGCTAAGACAAGTTGAAATAAGCTAGATTTAGGTAGTTTAAGCTTATGGAATCAATACATTCTTGGAATTCTATGCTTGGCATTCTTGTTGCCTGTAACATCCCAAGTTTTAGGTTTAAAAGTTCATAAAATAGCCTAAAATAAGTAGGCTACCAAGCCCCTTTGAGTAAAAGTTATAGAAATATACAGATAATTTTCATGGACTAAACTGCAAATAGAGAAAGTATAGGGACTATATAAATAGTAAAAATTCTTAGGGCAAGTATGTAAATAAAGTTGAGGCTCCAAAAGAGGCTCCAGGGTACAGAAAGAGGAATGAGGAAGAAATGACTAAACTATAAGGAAATAAAGTCCTTTAGAGCCTAAATAAGAAAGTTAAAGGGACTACAGTATAAAGTATAAAATTGAAAACAGTTGAGGCATTGAAAATAGAGTAAGCATAGTTGAGTATAAGACTTGCGGACCAAAATAAGGATTTAATTGTTGATTTACTTAAATATCCTTGCTAAATTTTTTCCTCCCTAATATTCCATGTTAAATTTTCATTGCATATACCATTATTAAGAGATTTAACACTCATCTTCTAAAATTTATAATTGACTGTAACATGATTTTAAATTGAGTTTCTAAAATTTAACATGAAACGTTGAAAAAAATATTAATTTATTTACCAAGTTACTAAGATTGACACTTATATTTCTAAATCTTGAAACTGATTATAAAAAGATTTATAACTGATTTTTTTCATAATTTAATATTGAATATTATTGGGAGAAAAACTTTGGTTTCTTACTGGGTCTATCTACTGTTGTTTTTTAAGAAGTATCCATGCCCTTTATAAATTGGAAACCCAGAAGGCTCGGTCCCACCTGAAATATTGGGTGAATTTTAGAGACTCAGCTGAATTAGGCATAAAGTCAAGATCAAACCTAGCCATGGTTTATAGTTTATATGGATATATTGTTTCAAATTTTAAAAATTTCAATAAAGGACCAAAACTCCTCACTAAGGATATAGAATTACACATTTATCCATTTTTCTAAAATGTTTCATGTTAAATCTGGGAGTTCGAAATGTAAATTTTTATATTGTCAATAGTAAATAACGGTAAATAACTGTCAAATCCATGCAACTATATGCGTTACCTAAACAAAATAGTATTTTAAATGTTCCATATTAAAAATTAAACATTGTCTACAAATTTTTCATATATTAATATCAAATTTTGAAAGTTTAGAATGATTCCTCCATTATATCTTTTTCTTTAAATTTCAAAGTCCCATTTTACTATGTCTCATTTGATAGAGATTATTGAAATTCAAGTACTTTTTCTATCTTTTTGTATTTTGAGGTTCTTTTTATGTCATTTTCCCATATTTTATTCTCCTATTCTCAATTGTCAAATATAATTTGATCATTACTATATAACTTAATTGAAGAATTAATCTTGATTCTAAATATAAGATATATTTTTTATATTTATTAACATTTTTCTAAATTACTCATATTGATACTCCTTCAACAATAATTAAGTCAGAATGAGGGAAAGAGTTAACGAAGATGATTAAAGTATTTTTAAAAGATATATAATATTAATTAATTTAACTAACTTTTTTAATATAATTAAATTAATTATATAATACATATTACATACTGGAGGAGTATCAAATATTTTCTTTGCTTTATATTTTTTCTTTCTTGTTACGGACTGTTTAGTTAGTATGGGGTGTTGTGTTTCTTTGATGTTGCAAAACTTTCATATATATATATATATATATATATATAATACAACTATAGTTGGCCATGTTTCCTTGTAACTGAATTATTTTAATGGGAAAAAACAAACAGTTTTTTTTTTAATTTTCTAGACAACAAATTGATCCATAGTAAGTATAGCCATTTCTCTTTAACTTATATAAGATATGTATCTAGTATCCTAATTATTTTAAAAATAAAACAAACAGAAGAAACAAATATATTTGTTGTGATGAGGATATTTATGGATAAATTTAAATAACTAAGACAAATAGTACAATTTTTAAATCATTTTTAGATATATTTTCAAGGCCAGCCTCTTCAATATCACATATATGGGTGGAAACAGGCCATGCTAGGTTAGACTTTAACCTTAACAAGCCAAGCCTGTTAAGTGATACTTTAGCCTAAGCCTGGCTTATAGCCTGTTGAAGGCTAATTTTTTGGTATAAGCCTGGCATGTAAACATGTGTAGCTTGGCCTGAATCCTATTAAAAGAGCTTATTTTATAATTATACTATCAGACCTTCAAAACAGGCTTTAATAATAGGCCCCTAACAAGCCTCTGTAACAGTCCCCCTAATAGTCCTCCGTAACAGGCTCCACAACAGGCTTTTTTATATATTACATTTTAAAAGATTACAAATAAGATTTTCATAATACTAATGATTTTAAAATTAGAAAATATATAATTAACTAACAAAACAATACGAAACAAATAGAACAACAATCATTACAATAATACAATTATAACAATCTAAGGTAAATCAAAATAAAACTATTAGCCATATCATGAAATCTTCAACGTAAATTTTTCGTCTTGCTCGAACACTTTAAAAAGAAGAAATCAAATGTATATTATTAGATCATAAAATAATTGAATAAGTAATAACTAAAATAAATAGTATTATTTTTACAATACAAATTTTATACTTTTGATATCTTCTTCAAACCATACTTGTTGCAAAGCCAATCACCACCATAAATAAGTGCTTCAATTGATTATTCATTTAATCTATAACGATATTCATCAATAACTCTACCTCCAGCATTGAAAGTGAACTCTAATGCCACAGTAGAGATTGGAATAGATAATGTATCAGCAGCTATCTTGAATAAAATCTTAAACTTAAGATTATTATTTTTCCACCATTCCAAGGCACTGAAAAAGTTATAACTACCCTCCAGAATGTAAGCAGCATCTTCAAGATAAACTTCTAATTCTTATTTCACTGGGGGAAGTGCTTGCTTTTCACGAACAATGCTCATGAAATGATCAAATCTAGAAACTTTAGAAGGACAAGCTACATTAGTAGAAGAGTTGTTGCTGACATCAACTTCATTTATTGTATTTGTCTATTCCTTATAGTTGGCAACATACTCATCATACATAGATTTCAAAGCCTTCACTACTTTATCTATATTGTCAGAAGCCACATAATCAGGCTTATAAATTGAAGAAAATCAATAATTCAAACCATATAATTTGCACCTAGGATCCAAAACACTTGCTATTGCCATTATCATATTACATTGCCCCTAATATTTGTCAAACTTTTCTTTCATTGAGGCCACCATTTCTCTTAGGAATAGATCTTCATCTTCTATGGCATTATCAATTTCTTGTTTCACTCTCCAAACTTCAGCAAGGTACAAATTTGCAGTAGGATACTCACTGCTTGAGATGACATTAGTGGCTATATCAAATGTTTCTAAAATTTTACAAATCTTCTCAACCTTGTTCCAATCCTCTTCTGTTGGTGCATACTTGTAATGTGTCTCTCTTTCCTTATAATCGGGAAAAATAACCTTGAACTTTAAAGCAGTTGACAACATCCTATATGTAGAATTCCACCTAATTAGACAATCAATCATAAGCTTCTTTTCCTTCAAACATTTTTGCTCAACAATGTCACAAAAAGCTTTCAGCCTTGCATCATTATACTTAACATATTTCACACTCTCATGGACATTATGTATAATATCTTTAATGCTGCCAAGGCCATCTTGCACCAACAAATTTAGTATGTGTGTACAACATCTAACATGAAACAAGTTAACACCCAAAAGTAATAAACTACTAAGTGTTAAAGTATCATTCAGAACCCTTAAACAAGAATCATTATAAGCCTCATTGTCAACTGTCACAGCAAATACTTTGTTATCAATCCCCCAAGCCTTCAAACACTTGAAAATATCATCTACCACATCAATTCCCCATCTTGGAGTAGGAACCTATAAGGAATTGGAAGACACACAGCAGAAATTAACTTAAAAGTTTTTGCATTCCCTGCCAGGATCTACCGTATGTGTTTAAGTCAAGTGGAAAGAAGTATTACCCTCAGTATTCAGTCGTGACTTTCTCAGCTTCTGGTTGTGACGTCCACAGCTTCTCTCCGCGGCTCGTGATAGCGCCACCTGACTCAGGTCGTCTTCCTCAACTGGTATCCACACAAACAGAGTTCTAACCACGAACAACGTGCTAGCGCCACCTGTTCCTCCAGGGCTTACTCAAGAATTCATCTTCTCCATCTCTATTTTGGCAGTTTCTTATTTGCAAACTTTTGCAGATTCCCGTTCACACTTTTTTAGCTCTCCCAACCGTAGCTCCTAAATATCAGATATATAGGATGCTATTCGTGTTACCACAGACTTGGATTTTTGGAATTAATCTTATATTAATTCTGAAATTAATACAATATCATATATTGTATAATTTGATAAGAAACTAATTAAATAAATAGTGTTTGTATTAAATCCGTCCCACAGATTTAATTCACCCATTTATTTAATTTAAAATAAAGCTAAGACGGAATTACATTTGATTTATTCTCAAAAATCAAATTTGAGATATCATATCAATTTGAATTTCAAATTCAAACGTGATAGAGATTTAATTTTATCCTTATAAATTAAATCTTATAAATATCTCTTATATGAGATATCATATTAATTTGAATTTTAAATTTAAACGTGATAGAGATTTAATTTATCCTTATAAATTAAATCTTGTAAATATCTCTTATATATAATATATATATACGAATTTATATATATATATACGAATATAAATATAAATAACTACATACATCCACCCTGGATCATTCATTGAATCTGGACATGTCTTAGATTCAATGCATCTGGACATCAGAGCTCGTGTTGGGTTATTTTGTGTGCGACCCTATAGGCCCATATGAAGTTGGCAGTGGGCCATTTGCTATACTGGCCCATAAGTCGCAAGTGGTCTCTAGCAAGACATAACGACTACCCAAATCATATGAGGATCGATGAACGATGTAACCTTTTATACAACCATATCATGTCCCTTTTGTCACACGACATTTTGGTCATGGATGAGGCATGGAGAATGTCATCCTCATATTCCTGACCGTTACTTTCTCGATCCCTGAGTAGTATGACTATAGAAATGGAACTACCTTTCCATTACAGTATGGCCATACATTTCTCAGACTCACTCATCGAAGGGCCCAGTAATATCTCTCTATGAATGTGAGGGACAAATTCCATCTTGACCATTCACATTCCTCTGCACGGAAAACCGTAAAGCCCGAACATAATCTTTATGATCACTCGGTCAAAAGTGACTTTTGAATAGGTCAAAGATAAGCGTTTATCATGTAGGAATCTATGATGATCTCAAGTCAAAGGGCATAATGACATGGTTTGTATATGAGAGAAACTTATGACTTAACCCATGCAACTCTCTCACAGCAGGTCGGTCTAATACCTTGTACTCTTACATGTGCCTATGACTTTGATTTATATCTCTATACATCTTCAAAGTCATACTGGTCTTATTTCATCTCTGCTCCTGCATAGATGACCGACCAGGGACATTTAGGATAAGATCATGAGTTATCCAAGGATGGTCATCACATTAAACATGCAAATAATATGATAACACAATTAATAAATTCATAAATCAACAATGTTCATAAAACAATGATTGGCCCCTAGGGCACAATTTCCAACAACTTCCCACTTGCACTAGGTACAATCATTAATTTAACTAATTCCCATTGACCTAACATGACGCTCATGCTTTGCCTGCACAAGCGGCTTTGTTAGAGGATTAGCAACATTATCTTCTCCTGCTACTTTACATATTTTTATATCACCTCTATCATTGATTTCTTTGATGAGATGAAATCGCCTGAGTATATGCTTGGTCCTTTAATGTGACCTAGGCTCTTTGGCCTATGCAATAGCACCGCTATTGTCACAGAGCAAAGTTATTGGATCTGAAATGGTAGGTATCACCCCTAGTTCCGTGATAAACTTCCTAATCCAAACGGCTTCCTTAGCTGCATCATATGCTGCTATATACTCAGCTTCCGTTGCAGAATCTGCTACATTGCCCTACTTAGAGCTCTTCCAGCTTACTGCTCCATTATTGAGGAGGAATATATATCCAGACTACAATTTTTGGTCATCCTGGTCAGTTTGGAAACTCGCATCTGTGTAACCAGTTACACAGAGTTCGTCATCCAATGCACCATAGACCAAAAATAAGTCCTTAGTCCTTCTTAAGTACTTAAAGATATTCTTGACAGCAGTCCAATGGCCCTCACCAGGATCTTGTTGATATTTGCTAGTCATACTTAAGGCAAATGAGACATCCGGTCGAGTACATAACATGGTGTACATGATAGATCCTATGGCCGAGGCAGATGGAACTTTACTCATGGACCTCACTGATCATATGTACTAGGATACAGATCTTTGCTGAGGTGAATACCATGAGACATGGGTATGAAACCCCTCTTTGATTCGTGCATACTGAACCTATACAGTATTTTGTCTATGTGTGTACTTTAACTGAGTCCTAGAAGTCTTTTAGATCTATCTCTATAGATCCTGATTCCTAAGATGTAAGTGGCTTCACCCAAGTCTTTCATCGAGAAAGACTTTCCTAACCAAGACTTGACAATCTGCAAGGTAGGAATGTCATTTCCAATAAGTAGGATGTCATTGACATAGAGTACCAAAAATATAACTGTGCTCCCACTAACCTTCTTGTATACACAAGGTTCATCAATATTTTGAAGAAATCCAAACTCTTTGACTACTTCATCAAAACGATGATTCCAACTCCTAGAGGCTTGCTTCAATCCATAAATGGACCTTTGAAGCTTGCACACTTTACCAGAGTCCTCAGAACGCACAAACCCTTCAGGTTATATCATGTACACATCCTCAAGGAGCTTTCCATTAAGGAAGGCTATCTTGACGTCCATCTGCCATATTTCATAGTCATAATATGCTGCTATGGCAAAGCGGATTCTAATTGATTTGGCCATTGCAACTGGGGAAAAAGTCTCATCATAGTCCACACCATGAGTTTGAGTAAATCCTTTTGCAACCAGTCGTGCCTTGAAGACATTTACATTGCCATCCATGTCAGTTTTCTCCTTAAAAATCCACTTGCACCCAACAGTTTTTACACCTTCAGGTAGGTCAACTAAGGTCCAAACCTAATTGTCGTACATGGATTGCATCTCAGACTTCATGGCATTAAGCCATTTTTTAGAGTTTAGTCCCACTATAGCTTCTCAATAGGTAGTTGGCTCATTATGCTCAATGAGCAACACATCACGACTGTCAGAAATAAAAAATGCATATCTCTGAGGCTGAAGTAGTGTCCCATTAGATTTCCATGGACCTTGCGTGACTTGAGGAGTCTCAACAACTTGTTGTGAGTCTTCTTTATTTTCCATCTACAGTTTTGTGATGTCTTGTGGCTCTCAAACTTCTTCGAGGTGTACCTTTCTCCCACTGGTTCTTTTAGAGATAAATTCTCATTCGAGAAAGATACCATTTCTGACAACAAACACTTTGTTATCAGCAGGATTATAGACATGGTATCCCTTGGTTTCCTTAGGATATCCCACAAAAAGGTACTTTGAGGATTTGGGTGCTAATTTATCTAAGGCTTATTGCTTAACATAGACCTCGCATCCCCAAATCTTGAGGAAAGACAAACTTAGTGTCCTCCCAGTCCATATCTCATACGGAGTCTTTTTAATTGCCTTAGATGGAACATGATTGAGTGTGAACATAGCTGTCTCTAGGGCATGGCCCCAAAAGGACGGTGGAAGATCTGTTTGACTCATCATAGATCGAACCATATCTAATAGTATTCAATTCCTCCGTTCAGAAATGCCATTCCATTGTGGTGTCCCTGGAGGAGTCAATTGTGAGACTATCCCACAACTCCTAAGATGATCAATGAACTGTTGGCTCAAATATTCACCACCCGGATCAGATCGAAGGGCTTTAATTGTTTTGCCAAGCTGGTTTTGTACTTCATTTTGAAATATTTTGAACATTTCAAAAGATTCAGATTTATGCTTTATCAGATAGATGTACCCATATATGCTAAAATCATCTATGAATGTTGTGAAGTATGAATAACCTCCTCTAGCATTTGTGTTCATCGGTCCACACACATCTGTATGTATGAGGCCCAATAAATCAGTGGCCCTCCCACTGTGCCCAGTGAAAGGTGACTTTGTCATCTTTCCTAACAAGCAAGAGTTGCAAGTGTCATATGATTCAAAATCAAATGAGTTGAAAAATCCATCTTGATGGAGTTTGGAAATGTGTTTCTCATTTATGTGGCCCAAATGACAGTGCCAGAGGTGTGTCGAATTCAAATCGTTTGGTTTGACCCTTGTGGAGGTTATGTTATAGATATTTCCATGATTGGGTTGTTTCAAATTTAATATGTAATGATCAACATGCAAATCACCATGAGCATACAAAACATCATTACGATAAATAGAGCATCTACTATTCCCAGCAATGGAAGTGAAACCTTCCTTATCCAAATAAGAAAGTGAAATTATGTTACTACTTAAAGCAGGAACATAATAGCAATTGTTCAAAACTAACAAAAGCCCAGTGGGCAGAACTAATTCATAAGTACCTACAGCTAACGCAGCAACCCTTGCTCTGTTTCTAACTCGTAGGTCAACTTCGCCTTTTTTCAGCTTCCTACTGTCCTTTAGTCCCTGCACATTTGGACAAATATGAGAATCATATGCAGTATCTAATACCCATGTGGTGGAAGTAGAAAGATGAATGTCTATAAGATAAATACCTAAAGCGATAGCCCCGCTATCCTTCTTGTTCTTTTTCAGATCTTCGAGGTAGAGTTTGCAATTCCTCTTCCAATGACTAGGTTCATTGCAGAAGCAGACTGCTTCCTTCAAAGGCTTTGCCTTCTTTGGTGCAGGCTTGATTTCGGGCTTGCCTAACTCTTTGGTCTTACCTGATGAGCCATGACCCTTCCCCTTGCCTTTGCCTTTCTTTTTTATACCTTTTCCTTTTTGAACCATCAAAACAGTACTGGGCTTCTTCTTAAGACTCGGCTCAGCAGTTTTAAGCATCCCATATAGTTCAAAAATAGATTTCTCTATGTTGTTCATGTTATAGTTCATGACAAACTAGTCATAACTTTCTGGGAGTGAGTTCAAGACCAAATCCGTAGCTAACTCCTGGCTCATGGGAAATCCAAGCCTCTCAAGGTGATCAATGTACCCTTTCATCTTTAAGACATAAGTACTAACTGATGCACCTTCAGCCATCTTGTAGGAATGTAAGGCCTTAGTGGTCTCATAACTCTCTTTCCTTGCCTGTTGTTGGAACATTTCCTTGAGATGCACAATCATCTCATAAGCCTCCATGTGTTCTAGATCTCTTTGGAGCTCTGGAACCATGGTGGCTAGCATCAAGCATCCCACATCGACAGAGTCTTCCTTATGCTTCGTGTAAGCATCTCTCTGAGCTCTAGGAGCATTGGCTGCTGGCTTCTCAAGAATAGGTTGATCTAAGACATGTGCCTTTCTTTCCTGCTTGAGAATAATTCTCAAGTTCCTAAACCAGTCAAGAAAGTTTGTCCCATTGAGTTTGTCCTTCTCAAGGATAGATCACAGCGATAATATAGTAGTATTACTAGTCGTCATGATTCTATAATTAAAATATGCAATTGAATTAGCAATCTCCCACTAAATAAACAACCCTCAATGCAATAGTTAGTGGGCTAAGATCCATATTTAGCTCAAACTTAAGTCCACTTTGGCAAGACGCTTAAATTAAGTTATTTAGGTAGGTAACACCTTTACCAATTACATCAAATGTAACTCTTAGATGTTTATGGGATTCTATCATATATGATCTGACATGTTTTTAATCCCATCTAATGCCTTGAGACCCAAAACCGTTTTGTTAATCTCAATTAAGTCAAACAATAATAAACATGTGAGAGTAGCACTATTACTCTTGGTTATCTCCCCAAGATAACTCAAATACACCCACTTTGGCAGAGTCCGCAATTGAGCGATCGAGGTTTTGACAAGTGTTCATAAATTGACGGCATTATGACTTAAGATTTCATTTAGAGGGCTTAATTTAAATATCTAGTTTATAAGAATGCATGTTTCTCAGATTGTATCTCATACAAGTAATATGCATGTGTTGATATAATCATAAGATGCATAATTTAAACGTGATACAATATGGCTCACCTATCCTAAGTCCACTCAAGCCAATGAGAGAAGCTCTCTAGTAAGAAAAGGGAAATTACATATAGAAACATCTTTTAACATTCGATGGGAGTGAGATGAAAAAAGAATGTACATTAAGAGTATATAGAGGAAGGCACGACACGCAGGCTATATTTAAAAAATTACAACACTTGCAATCTAGAGCCATATTGTTCACCATACCCAAACATTCAAGAATCAATATTCAGATTTAATTGAAGGGCAATTAATGTTTCAAAACTAAAACATTCACAAAACAGTATATGTTACGGTTATGTTACGCTATGAACAGGTAGTCACGGTGGTCCCGCTAGCCAGTTAGCGGGCGGGGTCTGGGGCAGCGCCTTGAGAATTTTTTTTTTGTTTCATAAATAATCACGAATCTGAATTCATTTTTCTTAGACTCCATCAATATTAATTGATCAAATCAAAACGGATGCACCACCGATTTCAATTCCCTTTCAGATTCCTTATATGTCATACATAAAACGGATTCCTTATATGTCACACATAAAATGCATGTTATCATATGATCGACTACGACTAACATATATCATATGAATCAACAATCAAGCCTAACTTAAACATAAAACGGCATGGCTCTGATACCACTGTAAGAAATTGGAAGACATGCAGCATAAATTAACTTAACACTTTTTCCATTCCCTACCAGGATCTACCGTATGTGTGTAAGTTAAGTGGAAAGAAGTATTACCCTTAGTATTCAGTCACGACTTTCTCAGCTTCTGGTGCGACATCCATAGCTTCTCTCCACGGATCGTGATCTCTTTTCGATCGCAAGAAGTCGACGACTCAGGTCGGCTTCCTCTACTGGTATCCACACGAACAGAGTTCCAACCACGAACGACATGCTAGCGCCTCCTGTCCCTCCACGGCTTACTCAAGAATTCGTCATCTCCATCTCTATTTCGACAGTTTCTTATCTGCAAACCTTTTGCGAATTCCCGTTCACATTTTTTTTCTCTACCAACCGTAGCTCCTAAATATCATATATATACGATGCTATGCATGTTACCACAGACTTGGATTTTTGAAATTAATCTTATATTAATTCTAAAATTAATACAATATCATATATTGTATAATTTGATAAGAAACTAATTAAATAAATAGTATTTGTATTAAATCCGTCCCACATATTTAATTCACCTATTTATTTAATTTAAAATAAAGATAAGACAGAATTACATTTGATTTATTCTCATAAATCAAATTTGAGATATCATATCAATTTGAATTTCAAATTCAAACATGATAGAGATTTAATTTTATCCTTATAAATTAAATCTTGTAAATATCTCTTATATGAGATATCATATTAATTTGAATTCCAAATTCAAACGTGATAGAGATTTAATTTATCCTTATAAATTAAATCTTGTAAATATCTCTTATATATAATATATATATATACGAATTTATATATATATATATATATACGAATATAAATATAAATAAATATATACATCCACCCTGGATCATTCATTGAATCTGGACATGTCTTAGATTCAATGAATCTGGACATCATAGCTTGTGTTGGGCTATTTTATGTGTGACCCTGTAGGCCCATATAAAGTTGGCAGTGGGCCATTTACTATACTGACTCACAAGTCACAAGCGGTCTCTAACAAGATATCACGACTACCCAAATCATAGAGGATCGATGAACAATGTAACCTTTTATACAACCATATCATGTCCCTTTTATCACACGTCATTTTGGTCATGGATAAGGCATAGAGAATGTCATCCTCCTATTCCTGACCGTTACTTTCTCGATCCCTGAGTAGTCTAACTATAGAAATAGAACTACCTTTCCATTACAGTATGGCCATACATTTCTTATACTCACTTATCGAGGGGCCTAGTAATATCTCCTACGAATGTGAGGGACAAATTCCATCTTGACCATTCACATTCCTCCGCACGGAAAACCACTAAGCCCGAACATAATCTTTATGATCACTCGGTCAAAAGTGACTTTTGACTAGGTCAAAGATAAGCGTTTGTCATGTAGGAATCCATGATGATCTCAGGTCAAAGGGCATAGTGACATAGTTTGTATATGAGAGAAACTTACGACTTAACCCATTCAGCTCTCTCATAGCAGGTCGGTCCAACACCTTGTACTCTTACATGTGCCTATGACTTTGATTTATATCTCTATACATCTTCAAAGTCATACTGGTCTTATTTCATCTCTGCTCCTGCATAGATGACCGACCGGGGACATTTAGGATAAGATCATGAGTTATTCAAGGATGGTCATCACAATAAACATGCAAATAATATGATAACACAATTAATAAATTCATAAATCAACAATATTCATAAGACAATGATTGGCCCCTAGGGCACAATTTCCAACAGAACCTTCACAAAATTCAGGATGCATGCATGCAACAAAAGTGAAGGTATATATCGTGTTAAGTAAAATGACTCAACTATATACTATATAGGCATGAAAAATCTTCAAGACGTATTATATATTGAATTGTTTTATTGCCCAAACAATTCAAATCTATAAGTATAGCCAAAATTTTAGCGCCCCACTACTAATGATCACAGACATGAAGGAGTAGCGCGAATATTCTAATTACTTCATTTCACAAGACTTCTAAATCAAATACAAATATTTAATACCAGAAAATTAAAAAAAATAAGAATTACTACCAAGGATTTTCAATCCCTTTGCGAAACAAAGCTATATTGTAGTCCAGTGTCACCTCAAGAACTAATCTTGGGTCAAATTTCAATAAATTTCAAACCGGACAACTGATTAAAGTCAAGACCAAGTAGATCTCTAGAAAAGTTGGGAGGGGGAACGTGAAAAGAAACTAAAAAGGAAAGCGAAGAGCAATAGAGAAAAAAGAAGAACTAGTATACTAATAGAACAGGATTCACAACAGAACACAAGCAGATCAGCTCAACACTTGCATTCATGGCAACAGAATCACAAACTGAAGTAAACGAATAGGATTCAAGAACATTAAAATAGTGAAGGAAGAAGAGAAGGAGCGACAAACTAGATTTTGAGAAGGTACATGATGAAGTCTGAAGGTGCCGCAAGCTGTGAGAAGTTTGAAGGTGCTGCAATCGCAAATCCTACGAAGTCTAAAAGTGCTACAATCGCAAACTACACAAATGCAATGAAGGGTCAAAGGGGAAATTAGGGTAGAGATTTAGGGATTAGGGTTACAATATCTGATTATATGAGCATAAAATTAAAAATTAAGAATAAAATTTACAATAACAAGCTTTAGTCTAGTGGTTTAATTGTTGAATATTGTCTAATAGGTCAAGAGTTCGACAATTACCTATTATATTATCATACTATATCTATTTTAAGTAACAGGCTCAGACCACTTGACATACTTAACATCTTCTTACAGAGTCTAAGACTGGCTTGTTAATTAAAACATTCTACTATACAGGTTTGAACTTGTGTATTTTCTAAAACAGGTCAGGCTAGGCTAGACTATAGGCCCCTAATAGGCTGTCTGATCTGTTTCCATCCCTATTCACAGATAAACGGATGATCATTTTGCTCTGCTCTTTCTTAAATGATCAAATCTTCTCTTTTTCTTCCCGAACTGCATCATTACAGCTTTTAGCATCAATTTAATCAATTTGCTCATATGGTCTGTCAAATACAAGGAATTGGAAATGTTGCCTTTGAAGAAATTTATGCCTTTCTCTCTTTATTTACTAATTCAAATGTAGTAGTTAATCCTTCTGCTAACTCATTTTCTTTGTTTCCTTGTTAGTGTATATATAGAATTAACTATATATTTTTATTATTAATATCATTTAGCCTTTTATAAATAAAACAATATAATTTTTTTAAAAATTAATTATATTATGTGTTCAAATATATAGATAAATATTTGTTTTTAAAAAACAAAAACATAAAAAAGAAAAAGAAAAAGAAAATCCCAATTAAATCTAACTGAAATAATTAAAACAGAAATAAATCCTACACATCCCTTCAATTCTTTTAAAACTATACATGGGTATTCTAATATTTTAATAACATTTAAATATATTTAATGAGATCTCTTGACTTAATTAGGAATTTGTTAAAAATACATATATGAATTTAAATTTTAATATTTTAATTTGATTTAATTGAAATTTTCTAAAAGATATATTCTATTTTTATTTAAATTTTGAAAAAAAATACTCCTCTCAATAGGAGTTGATCTTAATATTTAATATAAGACTTATTTTTTATATTTATTATTATTTTCATAAACTATAACTATTGATCCTCTCTTAATAGTAATTAAATAGAATAATAATTTAATATTGCACACATATATGATATATCTTATAAAGAGAATAGTACTTATTAGTTGTTATCGTGGAGAAATTGATTAATTCCACATAGAGAGAAAATCTGCTATTTTGTTTTTTTTAATAAAATAATTTTAAATATTTTAAATCTATAAATGAGCATCTTAACAGGGTAAAATTCATTTTAAATTCATAAAAGATATTATTTTAAAAATGTTTATAAACTAATATCAAATATATAAAAGATTATTACGTAGATTTTGTGAATCAGTAAATACTAAAAATAATGAGCATCCAAGTTTATATTATGATGGATTTTATTCTAAGGGTATTTAAAAGTTTTTATTTTAAACATTGGAGAAAGTACTTAAAAAAAAATTCCTGCGTTTGTAACGCGTCATCCCATACGCTCCGGAGGACACAGAACGCTCGTGCTTACATTAGCACCACATCTTTCTATAAATGCTAATTTGTACAGCTTCCAAAATTATTAGTATTTCATAATTTATATCCATATTCCATATAATACCAAACAGCGGCACACGAAGAACTTTTAGCGCGATTCGCCTCGGCCAAAAAAACTGCAAAGCCAAAGGTGATGATCAAAATCCCCTTCCTCAAGTTTTCCAATTTCTCAATTTCATCTACTTGCTCGGGAAATTTCGGTCTTTGACTTCTTTTGCCGTTTTGGTTATGGTAACAATATTCGGTTTTTCTCATGGTTCGATGCTGCAATTTAACCTTAGCTTTGAAATACTGAATTTTATTATCCTTTTTCCTTTCTTTTGTTTATGATTGCGGATGGGGAGGATTTACAAATTCTCATGCGCGTTTCGTTATTTTTCCGAAATTTGATTGGGGAAGTGCAGAATTTCTGTATTTTGCCCCCTTTCATTTTGCAATCCTGCGGTATCTTATTCGATTATTGTCTTCCCGGTTTGTTATGCGTTTAATTTAAATTGGTGCATGTTTGAATTCGTGAAAATTTACCTCTTGATGGAAGTAGCTTAAGTGATGTGTCTACCTTAAATTGGTCGCGCGCTATGCTTACTAGACATATTAGCTTATCATCGGACTTCGTTCTTCTAATGCTTTATGGTAGATTCTTGCTCACACACGTTAAAAAGTCTTTATGTTTGTTGATTTTTTATTCGAATTCTATTGATCTAGCTTAGTTGCAATTGCATGATGCTGGGTATGGACCAACATTTAAGTCTTACGATGTGAGATAGTGGATGTAGGAAATGAAGGGGAGCAAATTGAAAAGATATTGTTTGGAACTGCATGTATCTGATGTTGCCATTGGTGATTTTATGTGATTGTGAGAGCTGTAATGAAAATGATCGGACACTTTTGACTTTTGCAGCTCAAACATGCAAACGCCTCCAAGCCTGCACAAAATCTCCGTTACATGGAGGGGAAAGAGATTTGACATAGAGATGAATTCAAGCGCCACTGTCAAGGAGCTTGGAGAGGAGTTGCGAAAGCTGACTAATATCCAAGAAGATACTATGCGTCTGATTATTCCACAGGTTTCCAGCAAAGCCTCAAAATTGATGTCTCCCTTCTCTACAGAGCATGATTTTTTAAGTCTGCAAGAAGCTTCCATTACTGAGGTACCCCAAGATTTACTTATACTGTAGCTGTTGCATTTAAGCATAGGGATGTGAAATTAATGTTATGTATATAATTTCATATCTTTCTATGTTATTGTTCTCTAACATTTTGCTTTATATTGCTCATTGGAGCCTAATTAATATCATGAATAAATTTCTCTGTCATAAGAACCTTTGTTTGATCAAATGGGTCCAAAGAAGAGGCTTGAGTCTATATAACTTTACTAATTTCATTTTTGAAATCGTCCTCTGAACCTATAAGAGAGAATTTGTTAATGGACACAAGTTCATCAGCAAATACTTGAGTGGTATTGTTTGAGTAATAGATGAAAAGAGTTGCATTATGTCTTTTGATGAGTGTTTCTAATGGGGAGTTTGAGATTTTGGAGACGAGTCCGATTGTTCTCTTCAGGATTTTTTTTGAACAGACAAATAAATACTCCATTTTCGTATTTAAAAATAAACCACCAATTATGATAGGGGCTGTATTGACTTAAATATTTGACTTATTGTTCCCTTAACCGTCCATTGTTTTTCCACAGGGTAAGTCAATTAAAATGATGGGTGTGTCAACAAAAGAAGTTGAGCAAGTTCTACAAGATGCAAAAGTAAATTTAAGGATAGCTGGATTTGAGGAAGAAGAAAAGAGATTGAAACAAAGAAGTTCATATGGACCTGTTTCATTGAAGCTTCCAAAAGGACCTTATATCTTCAGTGAATTTCGGACGCTTGAAATTCCAGGAGTGAAGGTATATTTTGGCATGTGAATATTAATATATATCATATTTGCTTAAGCAGAAAATGACTTGACCCATCCACATATGATTGGTTGCATCCTTTTGTGTGGCCCATAGACAATCCAACATTAGGCCTTCTAGGCTATAGCATCTCAGGAATTTATCCTCCCTTTATGTTTCTGCATTTACGTTGTACTAGTAGTGATAAGATGCTTGGACGTAAGGGCATATAGAGTCCCTTGAAGTCAGGTTTTCCAAATTGTTGACAAGGAATTGGATGTAAATTTACTTTTGGAATTCTTGCCAAGATTGACAAGAAGAATTAACTGTTCTTAGAAATCGTGCCTGGGCTGTTTCATTTTCAATTGCCATTAGCAATTAATAGGGTAGCTTCTCACTAATTTATCTGTCTTATCAGCTCAGTATTTCTACTGGCATGGGATAATGGATGTGTCTGACGAATAGAACTGAAAAGGGTCAGTTGAAAAAAGAAAAACCACCAAGATACACATTAGAAAAAGGAATTGGTTTTGTGGATTGAGAAAATGTAACATATTTGTACGACATTTTGGCTCATTAAGTTGTTTTCTTACTGCTGCGTGTGAGAAACCATCACATTCTTTGCCACCTATCTCATGATACGAAGTTTGAAAGGAGATTGGCCAACTGACCATGGATGAGAATTACATTTTTTTATTTGCAGCTGAACCCTCCTCCTTCAGAGGCATTAAAGAGAATGCATATGCTTGCTGCAGATCCTGGAATTGTTTCTGTCATGAACAAGGTATGATACAATGTATTTACAAATTGTAAATATATGATTGTTCCATCATGACATAATGGTGCAACTTCTGATTGATGTTTAAATTTCATCTTTAAGCATCATTGGCATGTAGGAATTATGACTGAGATGGCTCCTATTGGGTATGTTGGTGTGAGCCCAAAGTGCATTCTTGGTTTTAACAAGGTAGTGGCTTGTCTCGGGTGAGGTGGCAAGAATCTTAATATCTGCTATTATCTTATTAATTTCTCTCATTCTTGCTATTCTTCTTGGTAGAACCATGGAGAAGAAATATCTTTACGACTTCGAACTGATGACCTCAAGGGTTTCAGGAAATATGAAAGCATCAAGAAAACTCTTCTGCATGAACTTGTAAGATATAGAGATATCCATTCTTGGTTTACATGGATTTGAATATGAACTTTCATGCTTCATCATAAGTATCAACTGTTCATATCACATCATTCTCAGAAAAATATGGGTTTAATGCTTAGTCTTCAATTATTCTAAGTAAGCTATTAAAAAAATGATATGAATAGAATTATTGATCTAATTTGTCTTTTACTTATTTCAGGCTCACATGGTATACTCTGAACATGATGCCAATTTTTATGCTCTGGATAAACAGGTTTTGCTTGAAGTGTCTTTCCCCGACTTAGTTCATAATTATACTTCCACTGAGTTGGCTTATCTTGATTTAATTTGTTTTCTGGCAGTTAAATCAAGAAGCTGCTAGTTTAGATTGGACTAGATCTGCTAGCCACACCTTGGGTGATGCCAGAAGTTCTGACTATTTTGAAGAAGATTTTGAAAGAAAAAATAGCAATATTCCTCAGAAGGTTGGAGGTAATAGGTCAGATCAGCAAGCAAGTGCTCGAGCTTCTTCAGTTGCTTCTGCTTACCACCGGATGAATAATGCATCTGCCCAAAAGCTCAGAGGGTCTGAAGTGAATGAAGAGCCAGATCCAAATGATTCTAGTTTGATAGCAAGTCACAGAGCTGATCATCTGAATTCTGAATCAAAAGAAATCATAGATATGAATATGACTTCTAATGCTGACAGAGGACCTAATAATGAGCCTGACCCAGATGATCATGTTTCCAAGGTGATAAAGCAAGAGCCTGATCCAGACGATTCCTACAATGTAACAGCATTAAGTTCTCATGGGTCTGGTTTGTTAGGTTCTTTTATTACCGTAAGTGTTAAACCTCAATCTATTGAAGGCAAGAATTCTGAAGAATTTGCTCTAAATGCACCTAATGCTGAAGTAGTGGTGCTGGATGAACCTGATCCTGATGATGTGGGGGTGCCTCCACCAGTATTATCTGCAATGCAAACTGATGAGCCGGATCCTGATGACCAAGTATCACATGGGATCAATGATCCTGTGACCATAAATGTTGGACCTCAAGTTATTGCAAGAAGCACAGCTTCTACGCAAAATGCTCATGATGGACCTGATGCTGAAGTAATTGTGCTGGCAGAACCTGATCCTGATGATGTTGTGGTGCCCCCACCTGAGTTATCTACGATGCATATTGATGAACCTGATCCTGATGATCAAGAATTTCAGAGGATCAATGACCCTGTGACTGATGTTTGTAACCGTCTGCAGAAAACCCTGGAAGTGCTGAGAACTGAAATCAGTCCCATGCAGATTGCTTCAGTCCTCCAAACTCTCTTAAAAATTATCAGGTAGTTTGATAAATGAGAGTATTTATGTTATATTTTGCTTGAAAGAAAGGATTGGAAATTGAAGGAAAAGGAGAGGGAATGATGGAAAAGAGTGGTTTGTTATAGTGAAAACGCTCTCCCTTCCACATTCCTTGGAATCAATGTTGGCTTAATTTTGTTCCATAAAAAAACCAATGCAATCGCACACCAATTTTGGGAATCTAAGCCAAAATGTCAGTTTTTTGACCCTAAACCAAGCTTCCTCATACAGTTGAGCAGTGAGAGGCAATGAGGCAATTTGTTTCATAACAAGTATTTAAATATTAAGGGCCGTTTGGTCAATTATTATATCGTTTTCATTCCTTCCATTCTTACTCTACTAGACATAGTAGAGTACAAACATTCCTACTTTGTCTGAAGCATATCAAACGAGATTTTGAATAGTACCATTCTTTTGTACCATTCTTTTCCATTCCCATTTTCTTTATCCTTTCATTTATAACCTATTCTGATTACCAAACATACAGCTAGTTTTGCTTTTGTTGACCTCCTCTTGCTTTGAGGCACTTCAGAAATTATATTTTTATCCCATGTGTTGCTCCCTTTTGCATGGATTTTCAAGCCTAATAATGTTTTACTACATTACGACAGGAATTTGATTGAACACCCTAATGAGATGAAATACAAAAAGCTACGAAAGGTATGATTTGCTGACATTTTGTCTCTAGTACATGCTGTATCCGTAGGCTGTTTTTAAAAACTTCTAATCTATTCATGGTTTGTTTGCAGGCTAATCCTGTTATTGAGTGGAATGTTGTGAACAATCAAGGTTTGCATCTTGACACTGCAGGGTTTTAATTTAATTATGGTATCATATAGAGCTCCTGATATAGTTTTATGACTGAATATTTCTGAGATATTAGACTACTTATCCAAGGGAGTTGGATAAAATTGGATAGCATCAACCAATTTTGCCTCCTTGGGATTGGATTGTTATTATTTCATCTGATCTAATAGGTTTCTACATAGGAATGTAAAATATTAATGAACACGGTACTAAATTAACCATCCTTCACATGGGTTGATTCTATGCATCAGCTTGCATTTGTACCACAGCCTTAATTTTTCCTGTTTTTAATGTTGCAGCTGCATTGGAAATTCTCTTCTTAGTTGGATTTAAGGAAGATGTTATTTTTGATGAGCTTGGGAAGGCAGAATCATACCTAGTATTGAAGCGGAATGATCCTGGCTTATTGTGGCTGGCTAAGTCTTCCCTTGAATCATGCACTAATTTATAGAGCAAAACTGTGTCTGTGGAAGCCAAAGCCGAATGGTAAAGCAAATGTGTGGTAAAGCAAATGTGATTTTGTCCATAACGTTGTATTAGGCGGTGATCAAAGATGGACAATTTGTATTGTTACGTTGAATGTCGAGTATATACAATTTGTAAATAATAAAAGTGGTTAATACAATTTTCGGTCTCTTAAATTTTGCAAAATGTTTGATTTTTGTCCCTTAATTTTTAAACCATAAGTTAAGAGGTAAAATGGTCTAGATTTTTATTAAATTTTATGGATAAATATTTTAGACGGAGTGAAACTTGAAAGATTAATTTTTATAGTTTGAAACTTGAGTAATTAAAACTAAAACGAGTGTAAACTTAAGGGATCAAAGATTATATTAACTCTAATTAATGGATTGGATCACATACGAGGAACATTGAATTTTGGGGTGGGGGAGAGGGATTATGTCCATGGATGAACTCGTTGATCATTCAACATATTCAGCACATGATCAAATTGCCTTGTTATATATTGTAAGCCAATGCAATACTGTATTGGATATTGTGGAGTATGACGATTTGGAAAGAGAATGCTGTGGACGAAACAGGTGGAAATGGGTTTGCATAGTTGTCAAGTTTTTTAATCCACTTGACCTTTCTTAGAATTTAGAAGTTTGAATACTTTTGTTAATGGAAGAGATAAATTGAATATGTTTACTGTTTAGGGCCATTTGGTAACACTAGTGGAACCTTTTTTATTTTAATCAACCAAGGTACATAATGCTTGTTATTTCTGGTCATACTAGAGATCCTGCCGAAGTTCCTGAAGTGTCATGTTGCTTTTGTTATTGCAAGTTTTTATAAACTTAAAAACTACTATAAACTGCTTACTTGAATCGATTAGCTGTAAGTCGTTCTAATTTAATCAGCTGTCTCATATTCAAGTCTTGGGTATATAACCACAATAATTACTTGGAGGTAGCCAAGTTTTCCTATTGCCGGCTTATATTTTCTTGAACTAGACTAGTTAGTTTTTAGTAGCACTGAATACTGGTGGATAAATTTAAAAAAACTTCAAAAATAAAAAATAAAATAAAATGAAAGACTTGGTTTTCTGAAGGTGTGTGCTATAAGTCCTCAGTTGGGAAAACTACTTTGTAGTTCTTTGACAAATTAGATGGGGTATTAATTTTATCCTACAGCAATCTCGTCTCATATACCCTCACCTCACCAGTTTTTTCTATATCTTACTCTGCAATGACGAAGTTGGACCAAGATGATAAAAACTTCGCCTAAATGTTAGTGATTTGCTAGGACATTATGCACTTGTTTGTTTCTGATTGTTTGAAATAAGTGTTTTTAAAATCAATTTTAAGAACTGGAAAAAGGTGAGAATGACGGATGGAGAGTTGAATGATTAAAAGAAGTGACGGATGGAGAGTTGAATGATTAAAAGATGTAGATGAGCGAGATAAAATAGGAAGTGTGGCTATGAGTGAAGAGGAGAATTGGTAAAAATAACAAAACAGAACAAAAAAAATAGAAAACAATAAAATATGTAAAATTAGGCATGTTTGTTTCTATTATCTATTTTTTTGTGTTCTCAAAACAGCTGTTAAAAACAATTTTTGGAAACAAAAAAAATTTGGATAATTATTCTAAAAACTCATTAACAAAAGAAAAATGACAAATTTATTTGGAACAATTGTTTTTAAAATTAACTTTGAAAATTAAAAAAAAAATGTGAGAGATAGAGTAGAGAATGTAATGATGAATGACGAAAACTTAAAAGATTGAGAGACAACATAGATTGACAAAAATATAATTGTTCTTATTATCAACTTTAATAATTGGAGGTGGGTGGTGATTGCCGGCATAGCAGTCGATGGAGACAATTGGTAGTGGCAATAGCTGACAATGAAAGCCAATAGTGGGGTGACAGAGTTTATAATAACCACTAGTAGTGATGGTCAACAACAATAGTAGTCGTCAGTAGTAGATATAAATGGCAGCAGCTACATATAGTGCTAAAATATTATTTTTTTAATAGTGAGTCATTTTTCTAAAACAAAAACAAAAAATAAGCAAACAATTTTACAAAATATCTAAAACTTTTTATTAGTTTTTTATTTTTAAAAATATTTTAATTTTTTTATTTTAGAAAACAATTAAGTAAAAATAAGTTGCAAACAAGTTTTTTTGTTTTTTTTTTAAATCAGAAACAAAGTTGAGTTTTTTGGTTTTTAAAAACATGTTTCTATATTTTTTTTGTTTTAATAAATTGAAATGAATTTAGAAAATTTGCTATCAAACCTAAAAATGATCAAGTATGTAATTTATTTTGTTATATATATATATATACACAAAACTTTAACGTTTATATATTTAACGGTGTTTAAATATTGCCTTTGAAGCCGGATGACATCACTCCAATGCCAATTGCTCTGACTCAGGGTTTTAGTTCTACCACTATCTTTTTTGCTGCAAATTATATTATAAACTATAAACTAAATATTATATTAAAACATAAAAGAATATTGTATATATAATATGTTAGAGATAATAACAGAAAAGGAATAGAAATGGGATAATTCTCTTCAATGAATCATGAGAGGATGGTTACAGCCAATATATCTTATCCTGGACAGTCATCATCACATTCTCTCTCTTCTAACTAACTTCTCCATTATTATTTACCATAATATCCCTTTACTATATTTTAACATATATCAATACTCCCCCTCCCTTTTAGAAAGAATCCTTGTCCACAAGGCTTGTTTGAGTAAGGGGTGCAGCAGTGTCAAACGCAGGAAATTGCTGACGAATAATTGAGAGATCCTCCCAAGTAGCATCTTCAGGTTGAGTAAACTTCCAGTGAATCAAAACTTGAGTGACTGGAAAATTATGGCATTTAACCACTTTCCGGCCCAGAATGCTATCAGGTTCCATCAAATACTGCCCTTGATCATCGACTTGTGGCAAAGAGGAAGCTGCTGTAGTATAAGGCCCAACATGTTGTTTTAAAAGGCACACATGAAAAACTAGATGGACACGGGTTTGAGGAAGTAATTCCAATTCATAAGCCACCGTACCTACTCTTTTTATGATCTTGAATGGTCCGAAGTACCTTGCGGCCAATTTGTGAAGAGAAGAATTATTTAAGAAATTCTTATGAAAAAGGGTGCAGCTTTAGATAAACCATATCACCCATAGAAAATTGGCGCTCCGTCCGGTGTTTGTTAGCCTACTGTACCATACGATGCTGAGCTTTCCTCAAATGCTGCTTTAACAGCTGAATCACCAGCTCACGAGAGAGGCAAGTGCGATCAACCAAGTCATTATGAGAATCTCCTGCTATATAAGGTAAATGAACAGGAGGAGGAACGCCATATACCGCTTCAAAAGGAGACATACCAATTGCAAAATGATAGGATGTATTATACCACAATTCAGCTAAGGAGAGCCAAGTAACCCATTGTTTAGGGAAATCTCCAGTCATACAGCGGAGGTAGCACTCCAAGCACCTGTTGAGAACTTTAGTTTATCCATCCATTTGAGGATGATAAGCCGAAGAATATTGTAGGTTGACCCTATACAATTGAAAAAGTTCCTTCCAAAATTTGCCACAGAAAATTGGATCTCTATCGGTAACGATAGATTTAGGAAATCCATGCAACTTTACAACATTATCTATAAAAGTACGAGCAACATCCACTGCTGTAAAAGGATGCTTTAGAGCCATGAAATGAGCAGCCTTAGATAACCGATCAACTACCACCAAGATGGTGGTCTTAGAATATGATCTAGGAAGACCACTAATGAAGTCCATGGATAATTCTGACCACACATATTCAGGTATAGGGAGAGGTTGAAGAAGTCCAGGAGAAGCTACCAGTTCAGGTTTAAACCTTTGGCAAGTAGGGCATTCCCTTATGAATTCCCGGACATACTTTTCCATCTTCTTCCAATAAAAGAAAGCAGCAAGACGTTTGAAAGTAGGATGGATACCTGAATGGCCCCCAATACTATCTGCATGAAAATAAGTCAATAAGTCCCTTCGGAGAACATAATCATTTCCAACCACCAATCTGCCCTTCCTTTTCAGTAGCTGCTATTGCCAAGTATAGTGGGGATGAGACATGGAATTTTGTTCTAAGTCAAGAATAAGTTGCTGTAGCTGTCCATCCTTAAGCCAAGCGGCCTTAACACGGTCAAAAAGGCTTGAAATAGGAACAAAAAGAGCAAAACAAGAACCCTCAGGGCGCCTAGATAAAGCATCAGTAGCTACATTATCACTCCCTTTTCTGTATACAATCTCATAATGCAACCCCCATAACTTATGTAGCCATTTAAATTGCTCTTGGCTTAAATCTCTTTGCTCCAAGAGGTGTTTCAAGGGAAAATGATCAGTTTTGATGATGAATTTCTGGCCCCACAAGTAGGAACGCCACTGTTTGACAGCAAAAATAATAGCCAAAATCTCACGTTCATAAGCAGACAAAGGCTTTTTCCTAGAAGGTAAAGCTTTGCTTGCAAAAGCTATAGGATGACCTGCTTGAGAAAGAACAGCACCTAAACCAATACCAGAAGCATCCGTCTCAATTACAAAAGTATCCGTAAACTTGGGAAGTGCTAAAACAGGGGGAGACATCATGGCCTCCTTAAGAGCAAGAAAGGCAGCATTAGCAACAGGGGTCCAAGTGAAGGAAGAAGTTTTCTTCAACAATTCTATAAGAGGACGACAAATAGAACCATAATGGCGAATGAAACGCCTATAATAACCAGTGAGACCAAGGAACCCACGTAACTCTCTTAGAGATGTAGGTACTGGCCATGAGGCAATAGCATGTAATTTCTTGGGGTCAACCTGCACCCCCTGACTTGAAATAATATGGCCTAAATAGTCAATATGAGTAGCAGCAAAGATGCATTTAGAGGCCTTGGCAAATAAGTGATGTTGCCTTAAAGTTAAAAGGGTGATTTCCAAGTACTGCAAATGAGTGTCCCAGTATAAATCAATATATCATCAAACAATACCAGAATGAATTTCCGGAGGAAAGCCTTAAAAATAGAGTTCATAAGACCTTGAAAAGTAGCTGGAGCATTGGTTAGCCCAAAAGGCATAACCAAAAATTCATATAGGCCCTCATGAGTACGGAAAGCTGTTTTAAGTATGTCAGTTTCCTTCATTCTAATTTGATGATACCCTGCATGGAGATCCAATTTAGAAAAATAAGCAGCACCAGCCAATTCATCTAAGAGTTCTTCAATAACAGGAATGGGAAATTTATTCTTAATGGTAGTCTCATTCAGCTTTCTATAATCAACACAAAATTGCCATGTACCCTCCTTTTTCTGCACTAAAACCACAGGAGCTGCAAAAGCACTACAACTTTCCCGTATGATGCCACTATGAAGCATCTGCTGAACCTGCTGTTCAATTTCTATTTTTTGTACAGGACCATAACGATAAGGTTTGCAACAAATTGGTCGTTCATCAATAAAAGGAATAGCATGATCAAATTGCCTTACCGGAGGTAAACCTATGGGTGCTGTAAAAACATCAATGAATTTATCCAAAAGAGTTTGCAACGCAAAAGGTTGCTCACTAGCCAGCGGCAATGGAGAAGTAAGGTCAACTTGTAATTGAGAAAAGTTGTGAATTAAGTAAAGCTGATTAGCTACTATGAGCTCCCGACTAGCTTGGACCTCCTCTGAATCCCCAGAGTTTGTAGGGAATAACCCTTGCAACTGAATTAGTTGTCCCTTGGATTGAAATTCAAATGAATGGAAGGTCATATCTATAGTAAAACGCCCTAGAGTCTTCAACTACTATACCCCCAAAATAGTGTCATATCCATCTATTGTCATAACCAAAAAATTAGAAGTAAAAGTGGTACCCTCCATTTCCCATGTGAGACCAGGATAGAACTTAGAAACATAAACCTGCCGAGAGTCCGCGACAGCCAATCTTATGGGTAGTCAGTCTTGAACCTTGAGGTTGAGCCGTTTAGCGATGGCGATATTCAGAATGTTGTGAGTACTCCCTGTGTCTAGCAAGATAATAATCTGATGATTCTTAATTCGGCCCAACAACTTCAATGTGGAAGTATTCACATAGCCCTCAATAGCATTGATCACTCCGTCACAAACCGGTTAGACATCACCAATAGCGTCCTCAAAATGGTCATCATCCTCCGTCACGACCAGTGTAAAGACATGTGAGTCTTGACAACGATGGCCGGGACTATACTTCTCTGGGCACCAGTAGCAAAGTCCTTTCTGACGTTTATCATCCATTTCTCGTCTAGATAGCTGTCTGGTAGGTCTGCCCAAGGACGAAGCTGATGATGCAGAGACAGACAATGGCTGATTGTGCTTAGTGGAGACTTGGGTCGGAGCCTTCTGGTTCGAAGAGGGAGACCCAAGTATTGGGCCCATAATTGAAGCAGATTTAGAGTTGGACCCGTGTGACCATATAAGCGGGTTTGGTGACTTGCGATCCTGATTAGTAGCTGGAGCATGATCATGTATAGCCCGTATTGTGGCTTCCTGTAAACGAGCTGAATAGGAAGCTTTGGCTAATATGGCCGGCACAAAATTGAGAACAAATTGCTGAATGTCGGGGCGTAAGCCACCAATGAAAAGGTTGACAGCCACCTCTTCTGGAATATCGATCTCCGACAGCAACTCATCAAAGGCCGGTTCACAATCAGCAACCGAGCCTTCAGCCTGTTGAAGCTTCTTAAGAGCAATCAAGGGGTGTTCATCATGAACATATGCAAATTTGTCTTCCATGTGTCGGAAGTAATCGTCCCATTGAACGTCAGAAAATAAGCGATGGCGCATAAAGGTTTGATGCCACCGCAGCGCATGCCCTTCCAGATGAATACTCATAAGACGAATGCGATGTTCAGGTGGAGTGCCATCAACTTCAAAGAATTGTTAGCAATGATATGCCCATCCCCAAAAATCAGAGCCATCAAATCGGGGAAACTCCACTCGGCTTTGTTTTGTTTGAATAGAGTATGCTGAAGCTGTGTTGTGCATTTCATGGAAGGACCCAAAAGCAGGGAATCGACTTGCAGATGACGAACCCCCATTTCCTCCATTACCTATAATAGGTTGTTTCCCTGCGACATTTTCAGTGGTTGATATCTTTTCAGATAGGTGCTTCATGAATTCCTCTATGCGACCCACAGCTTGCTGCAATTCTTGCTTCAGCTCTATGAGTTCCTGCGTATGTTGATCCAAACGGTTATTCACAGAAGTTCGGTGTGCCTCCAAGCGAGTCTCCAAGTCTGTGAGCCTATTAGTGGACCGAGTATCCGGCGGCGCCATTGGCCGGATATAGGCTTTGCTACCTTTGTTAGAGATAATAACAGAAAAGGAATAGAAATGGGATAATTCTCTTCAATGAATCATGAGAGGATGGTTACAGCCAATATATCCTATCCTGAACAGTCATCATCACATTCTCTCTCTTCTAATTAACTTCCCCATTATTATTTACCATAATATCCCTTTACTATATTTTAACATATATCATAATATATTAAAATTTAATATTTAAAATTAAATTTATATATATAATATATTAAAATTTTATATTTAGAATTAAATCTAACCCTAAATTATATATTAATAACAGGAAGTAATACTTTTATTGATTATTTTTATATCTACAATGCACTATTGATAAAAAAAAATGTCAAAAATTAATGCAACAAAATATGCGAATTTGCTCGCGAAAAGGGCTATCGACATTACATATTTTTGGTCCAACATCGCTGGGGAGCTTTTAGGTTCTGTGGCTGGTCTTTTGCATTCTTGCTTTTAATGGTTTTGTTTTTAATCTTTTTAGTGTATAAAGAAAAGGTCTGACCTGAGGGGAAATAAAATTTTCATGAATTCGATTTAACAGAAATTAGAAACGTAAAATTTAAAGTCTTTAATTAATATTTTTTTATTTTATCTTACATCTTCTTCTATTTATTAAAATTTTATAATTAATCTCACTTTTCAATTGTTTTTAAATTGAATTATTAAAATTTCATCTCCACCTCTAGCCATCCCCCATTTCCTTCATACTAAACAGACTCTAAAGGGCTATTTAATATGAGGGATTTGGAGGGAAGGAGGAATTTTTTTATTTAGATTAAAAACTTAAAAAAGTGGAGTTATGTTATAAAACTAGTTGACCAATCAATAAGATTAAGAGGAAAGAAAAGATAAAAATAAAAAAATGAAGGAAATATATTGTATTATTCTACTTGCTTTACAATACAAATGACATGTATATTGAAGAGTAATAGAGTAGTGGAAATTGAAGTTGAAAAGGAAGAGGATTAATGTAGTAATTAAGGAGTAATAAAGTAGTGAAAGTTGAAGAGAAAGATGTAGATAAACATCCATATTCTAATATTTATAACAAGTTAAAAAAATTTAATTAATTTTTTTAATTTTTTTAGTTTATATCTTCTCTTTATTAAAATTTTATAACTCCATTCATCCAATTTTTTAAAATAAATTTTCTTCTCCTTTAAATCCCTTATACTAGTAGCTCCTGAATGCTTCTACTGTACGAAAAGGTAAGCACTAGACACTAATGTGAGTGCAAATTACTCCTCTAATTCTAAATATATTATCTATTTAAATTAGATTTTGAAAGTTAATTAAATTAGTTAATATGATACTATTCTTGTCATTAATATAGGATCTAATTTATAATATAAATTTCACTATAAGTTAGGTCTTATTTAAGATCTAGAGGAGTATGTTTTTTTTAAAAAAAATACCCTAATCATCCTTTTTAACTCTCTTCCTCTCTCTTATTTTATTATTGTTGAGGGAGTATCAATAGGGATATTTTAAAAAAAATTATTAATATATGAAATAAGTATTATATTTATAACTAAAATTAATTTTTTAATTATATCTTATATTAAAAATGGAAGGAATCATAATCTAAATTCCTAAAATAATGCGCAAGCTATACAAGGGCTAGAACCACCTTCGAAGTGCAAAATATGAAATCGGTAGATGCAATGAGTGGTATAAAATGCTATGCTAGCTAGTGCAATGAGTGGCATTTTGGATCTGGATTCTGTAAGTAACTACGAGGAATTGTGAAGAAGAAAGTTAGGAATTTTTGGAGGAAAATTTACCCCATCAATGGTTCAGATGGGTGCAAAAGAATGGCTGAGATTTAACCTCACAGGTCACCTTAGTGTCAAATCTTCATGTCAGGAATCAATTGGAAATCCTTGGATTGGTCGGTTAAAACTTATTGGTATGATTCTGTATCTTTTTTTTTTCTTTCTTTTTTACATATGATCCAAAAAAATATGGGACAAAATGATCAAATGTATTAATTATTTAAGATCTTGTATTTTTTTTTATAATTTTCATTAGAGGCCCGAAAGAATGCCTCCTATTTCGAATTCCTCTTTTACATAGCATGAACGACAGATTTAAAAATTAACGAATAACTATATGATGGATTTGTGATAGCTGCAATTTCTTTTATAGTGAAGAAAGATAATTATATATTGATTATTTTGATTTTTGTTTATGATTCTATTATTAATTACACATCATCATCATCATATCTTCATTGTAATTACTATCAGAGATATAATCCTTTTTTTCCTTGGTAGATTAAATGTATACATATTTTATCAGTAAACCATGTAAACTACAGCGCATGCATGAAATGGAGTAATTGATCTATCATTTTATTATACATGTTACCATTTTATATTTAAAAAGAAAAGAAAATCATTTTGTAGGTAGTTGTACTTCTTTTTTCAATTTTTAACTTGGTAACTATAATTTTTTTTCTTAATTAAATGCTTTAAATTTGTTTTGTTGGTACAATTAGCTTCTATACATGACCTAATAGTACTAACAAAAGGGGTTAACATAACAAAATTAAATGATTTAATAAGAGAAAAATGCAATTAAGTGAAACTATGATACCTGCAAAATAATTTTGCTTAAATACACACATATTCATACGTACAATATTTTTAAGATTTATTTTTGACAAGAAAGTTTCGACGATTAAGATAAAATTTTTATCAATAATATTTAGATATCCTTAAACATCAACGCATTATATATTGTTTTAGAAAATTAATATAAATTCATCACATAAATAAATATGTGACATACAACATGCCCTACATGAAATTAATTCCAAGAATTAATTACGTCAAGCTAGAGTGACAATTAATTATAAGCAACAAGGAGGGCTTTGTTTGCCATAAGAATCACCATTGACATTTGAACAAGAAGTGGTAAGCTTATTAAAAGCAGAAGAAGGTTGAGGCCAGAGATTAATGTCTTCCAATGTTATATCATGGCATGGCTTATCTTTGCTGCAATTCAATGTTACTGCAACTTCACTGCTGCTACTTCCTTGAATATTCTTGTACCTCACCGTACTTATCTCCACTTGTGAGCTCACCTTCAACAAACAATAACCAACAAAATTAAGTCAACAATGAAAAAACAATTAAAATTATCAAAATTGTTCATGCCAATTGAGTAATTCAGTCTTATTTTAACTAATAACTCAACTTTTCCAACACTTTTTTATTAATAATTTTTTTTTTCTAAATCCAAAATGGGAAATGAAATATATTGGTGAAATAGGAGTTTTAGATGATCTGAGTCATGTCTAAGAATATTGTTCTTAAAGACTTATTCCACATACACGGATGTACCCTTGGATTAAATAAACCCTTAGCTTCCTGAACAAGTTAGGGAGCAGAACTATGGGAGAGGATGAATCTTGTAACCCAGAGAAGGAATGAGAGATAAGTAGAGGACTTGATAGGTTGTTCCTTTCTCAGAAAAGATAATCATTATGTAGCACACGTAATAGGAATAAATATGAGTGAATTATGGGTTAATATAAATTAAATCCACATTAATCTCATAACTGAAAAATTAACTCTAAATTAAACTCATAATAATTTAAAAATATATATATAAATTTAAAAAAAACTTAAATTTAATTTTGAGAATTCAGAACTATTTACTTCAACTGTATGGAATATGGAAAATATTGTTGAATTAATTCTAACAGTCAAACTCTTCGATCTAAATGGTCTAAATTTATTATTTCACCCAAAATAACATAGGATTTTATAACAGTTCAAATTAATATAAATGAGAGAATCTAATTAAATTCCAACCAAAACTACTATTGTACAAAATAAAAACACTAGCTAGGAGAATCAATTAGAATCACAAACCTGTGAGTCGCAATGAAGAAATGGGCAATATTGTTGATCAATGATGATTGGATTCAATACATTGTTCATGACTATATCTTCATACACAAAATTAAAAGCCCTCAAGGGTTTGCTCAAAGGAGAAGCCCATGTCTTAATTCTGACACCTTTACTCGTTCTATCGAATGTGCAATTCTTCACAACAATGTCTTCTACGTCTTCTTCTCCATCTCCCTTCCCAAGGCTTCCCACACTGATCCCGTGCCCGGGACCGCATATCACCTCCGAGATCCGCACCATTTGGGTGCCGGAGACCATGGCGATGCAATCATCACCTGTTCTAATTGTAGTTCTTGTGATGCTTATTCCCATGGATTTTCCAATTTTGATGCCATCGGTGTTTGGACTGTCTTCGGGAGCGGATATTCTTATCTTCGAAAGATTCATGTTCTTACAACCAAATACGACAAAGTGACTACTTTTGCTATTAATGGAATGAATGTGATGGACTTGACCGTTGTTGATGAAGTCAAATCTCATGTTCTGATCTCATACGAAAAATTCAGGGGGGGGGGAAAAAGCAATACAGGATGTTATATATGGAACAAAAAATAGTTTAGAAATCCATTATTATAATTAAATTAATTTTTATATTCTTATCACCTAGATATTTAATCTACAATTCAAGAGTCGAATTATTTTAAAAATAAATAAAGAATGACAATAAAATGATATTATAATGATTGGGTTTGGATATATATAATGAATAAAATATGCTATAATTGTTTGATCACCGATCACCATTTCTTGATTTTTATTTCCTTTTATAACATGGGAAAGATAATAATTACATTTTAACTTTTTAATGAATATATTTGATTTTTTTTTTTGCTAAGCATAGATATCCTCCTATTAAATATGCAATCCTAAATATATTTGATTCTTATTCTTTTTAATTTCCCAAGAAAGAAACAGTGAATTGAAATGAACAATATCTCGTCTCTAGTTTAATTTTCATACTTTGCGTCAAACATAAATAAATTGAAGAATAATGTATTTTTTTTAAAAGATCCATTATTCTGAAATGGATTAATTTTGAGATTTTTATCACCTATATATTTAGTTTAAATTCAAGGGAAAAATTATTAAAAAATTAAAGAATGACAATGTAATGATATTATAATTATTAGGATTTGAACATATAAAATGGTTAAAAGATTCATAATTGTTTGACCTCAAAACATCATTTCTCGATTTTTATTTCCTTTTCTAAGATGGGAAAGATAATAAATACATTTTAATTGTTTTAATGAATATATTTTATTCTTATTCTTATTATTGTTTTGATGGAAGGAGCGGGAGAATGAATTGAATTTGTTAGAATTAAGAAATTTCATTTATGTAATTAACGTATAATACATTTTTTTCAATTGATTTTTATGAATGAAACAATTTTTACCCAAGAAAGAAATAAAAAAATGTTGAAATGAATCTCTTAGCTCTACTTTCATTTTCATACCTTGTATCAAACAAAATAATGTGTGTGTGTATATATATATATATGTAAAAGAAAGAAGAAAATGAACATACCGTAGCTAGCTGCTGGCAATTAGGGTTGTTGCAGTCATTCCGATGCCAAGCCGTGGCGCCTTGGCCATCCAATTTGCCGCCAAAGACTGAGAGGTTGTCAACATATCGGAAATTGATCCATTTGTCAGTGTAAGGACCAGCAGGAGCCATTAAAACTCCTTTAATAACAAACGTCATCGAACCCTTGCAAGGTCCATCAAATATTACAGGGTGCAGCTGGAAGGTCCCTTCTGGGATCCAAACCCTAGCTTTCCCTTCCCATTCACATGCGTTCTTCCATGCTTTCAAAAATGCCTAATTTTGTTTCAAACATACCGTTAATCAATCATCTCTGTGTGAGTATACATATACATATACATATACATATATATGTATATATATAGTTCTTGCTGAATCTTATTAAATATGTATTTGCCAAAACTTGTTGAACCATAACTAAATCATCAACTTTTGAGATTATAATATATTACCTGACTGTTATCCGTCTTGCCATCTGCAATCGCACCATAGTCTTTCACATTGAAAAACTTGACATTAGGACCACTTTCTGCAAAACAGAATAGCATAAGAAACACCAAGAAAGTAGTCTGCAGAAAGGAAATTCTCACACCCATTTCTCTCTTGATCTGATCTTCCCTGGAGAAGAATATATTTTGACACACACACACACACATATAAGGGAGTATAATATTCGAATGATTAATTAGAGGATATTGAGAGGGAAATGAAAGGGGAAAGCGCTAAAATCGTTGCTTTTGACAAGATTGAATTTGATTCTTGAATACGATTTTTTTTTTCTATCAACCTTGAAGACTGTATTTCGAAAATGAAAAGTTGGAAAAAAATACAAGTTAATCATTGCCGTTATTGCGGACATATTTAGTGCTATTAAAATTAAGATGCCCTGCCCTATTAGAAAATTATTTAAATTGGTTTAAAAATTATTTTAGTCAAGAGAGAGTAATTTTTCAATGCATAATAAGAAAAGTATTGCAAAAGTTTAAAGATTTTTTTTTTTCATATTAAACTCTGATGTCCAATTGATATAAGTTTTTGCAATTTGACCATTGAAACATAATCTTACCATTTATTGCCATAAAAAAAATCTCTCGTTTGAAGTTCTTTCCAATAATTTCTTTTGGTTCCACGTACCTTCATTTGTGCCTTGAATGTAATTTTCGTAGACAGTATTTCATCAAGCTTTGACTAAGTATTGTTGAATTCCTATTTTATTATATTATTTCATATCTATTTTAAGAAATTTATCATGTTTAATAGGTATTATTATAATAGTTGTAGCTATTTTATACTTTAATTAATTATATGAATTAAATGATTAAAAAATTATTTTCTTATATTTTTATTGATTGTATTATTTCTCTTGATTAAATTGATTTACATAAAAATATTTTATTTTTATATATTTCAGGCATTCTCCATAGGGGTATTCATAAAACTGGCAGCCCGGTATGCCTACTCGAGCCCGCAAAAAAAAAAGCCCTGCCCAACCTGATAAATATAGGGCAGGGTCAGACATTAGGCTATAAAATATAGCCCATACTTTTTTTGTGCTGGGCACTGGGCAGAGGGTTGCCCTGCCATACCCTGTCATACCCGTGAGCACTCATTCTTTTATTTTTTTTACTTTTATCCCTAGATGCTATACTTGGAAGAGAGAATATGATAACTACTGGTAACTAAAGGGTCATTTTAGAAATATGAGTAGTTAAGTAGGTAAGTTGCGTCTTTTAATATTTATAACTATATTGATTTTTTCTTTTTCTTTAATTTTACTAATTATAATATAATTACATTATAAATTATAATTGTTTATTTTATTTTTTTTAGATACTTCATCCTTTTCAACATTTGAGAAATTGATACAAATTTGTAATTACAAATTACTTAGACTTCAAGGCTTTTTTTTATATGTAATGAATTTTAAAACTTTAATTATTATCTTTTTGTTGCCTTATTTTTAGTGGATTATAGATATTCTTTAACTCTTGAAGACATATGAATATGATATTATTTTAGAAGTTTATAATTACAGATTATTTTCTTGAACATGACATCACAACTTGAGCATACCCAACCCGCCCATGCCTAACCCAAAATGGTTAGGGCTTTTATCTGGTAAGGTCGGGTATCGGGCTACAAAATACTGTCCATGCTTTTTTTGGGCAGGGCACTGGGTAGGAGGGTTGCTCTGCCTAGCCCTATTCATGAACACCCCTAATTCTCCATGCCATTTCCCCGCCAAAATTACAAAAGTATTAACTTATATATTCTACAAAAATATTAACTTATATATTCTTATTTTCTAAAGTAAAATACAATGATCTCTCCTCTTTTTAATCTAATAAACTACATAGACATTTCTCTTATTTCAAAAACTTATATAGATCTTATGTGAAATCAAAAAGTATGTTACATAAATCTTTTTTCTAATTTTGAGATTACACTTCCATCCATCCCAACGTTAGTTGCCCGTTAAATTATAGTGTTAACTTTTGTTTTGACTAAAATAGTCCTCCTTAACATAAATATAACTCAATAATCATTAAAAACAAATATCTTTGCCCAAAAAATAATTTTAACATATATTTTCAAATTTCTATATCATTAAATTGATTAATTTTGACCATATTATAATGTTAATTAATTTTGTAATTCTAAATTTTTATTTTTCAATAATTTTAAATGTTTAATCTCATTTATTTTTGATATAATCTTCTAAATACATATGTTGGCTGAAAAAGTCTTGTAAGCTTCAATTAAATTATAAGATTATAAAATGATATAATTTACAGAATATTATATTAATGTGTCAGTTTTTTAGTTCAAAATGTTTAGATATATTTTGTTAAATTTATATTTTTTAAAATAATTACTTGAAATTTTAATTTTTTTAAAGTAAAAATTACTTAAATTTTGTCTAAATTTAGTAAAATATCAAACACATAACTAATAAATATTAAATAAACTGTCAAAAAAATTAGAGATTTAGAATATGAGGGGTAAACTGGTAAAAAAGTTTATTCTAATATTGTTCTTAATTAAAAACAATATTAAAATATTTTTAGAATATTTTTAATTGTGTTAATGATTTGGACTAAATGTATGTTTTCAATAGTTCCGAATCATTATTGATATTTGAACAAGTGGTGTGCTTTGTGTATAGTTCCGTCACTAAGCTGTCACAAGCAACGGAATTTTTGAAACAAATTACAGAAGGAAATTCCATCGCTAATTTTCGACAGAATAGTTCGCTCAGTTCTTTGTTTTTTTTTTTGGTCCAAACTAGTTGCCATCCACTTTAACTAATATCAATAAACATTTATCTTAAGGACGTGAGATAGTACGAGAAAAGAAAGAGCTAACTTAGCTTATACCTAATGAAAAATACGTTAGGATAAAATATGATTGATTAAATTGGCCCCTGCAAGTTTCAAACTTGCGACCTTCACATTATTAGCATGACACTCTAACCAACTCAGCTAATAGGTCAAACATTCAATAATTTGCTAATTTTTAATGGAATAGTTCCGTTGCTATTTTCACTAGTAAAAAATAGCAAATTTTTCAACAGAATTTCCGTCCCTAATATGATTAGCAATGAAATTTAGCGACAGATTAGGGACAGAAATGGATTAGCAACGAAATTATTGACATAATCACTAATTGATTAATGACACAATTTTCCATCGCTAATTTATTTAAGTTTTATAATTTTTGAATACCACATGGAACCATCACCAATAGCCACATGGCCCCACTAACAACAACCCCAGTCTGTCACGTGTCTCTCCATTGGCGACCGCCTCCTTCCCACCGCAAATTAGCAATGGAATTTTTGTATCAAATTATCGATGAAATTTTCACAAATTGCATGAAGTTTTTTTTTTTTTACCCATCTAATTTATTAGAGTTTTGTCCCAATTATATCTGGATTCAACTAGCATCGCGTATCTGGTTATAGTAGGTGAGTTTTCTAATAAAGATTTTCTGTATACGTTAAGGTTTAAATTCGAGACCTCATTTAAGTGCTATTTAACATTTAGACTAATTACTATTGGTAAATTGCAGGTATTTTGAAATGCTTGAAGACCCGAAAGAAATACCAAAGAAGAGCCCAAGACTTGTAGACAAGTGATCAAGGACTAGAGGGACCAATCTATAAAAGCTTAAACTGAAAAATCCAAAAAGTCTTAACCGTGCATCTTCGCCGGGGCGAAGGGCACCTCTCACTGCAGCGAACAACCACGATTAGTAAAGAGCGCGTGTTGAATTAGGGTGAATTCCTAGACACTAATCAATAGTCGGAAGTGCGTTTTCAGCAGCCATTCATCACTCCATGATTCATCCCTAACCTTTGTTCATTATTTTCTCGTATTATCCACTCATATATTTTCACCCGCCCCACCATTTTCATCAATTTACCACCATTTTCTCAATTCAACACTGATTATTCCTCATCTCACTCCATCTTCATCACCTTTCTACCATCCTTTTCATCATCCACCATGGTACCAAGCTTGGAGATCGATTGGAGAAAGCTTGAGAGCATGAGCGGCTAATTTCTTGATCCTTTGGTGATGGGAGGCTTGGCAAGAGCTCTATGGATATCAAGGGGGTGTTATTTAGTTTCAATCTTTGTTTATTTCATGAATGACGAATTCTTGCTTTAGATTTTCCATGTTATGATGAAAGCCTTGGTTATCGATTGGATTTTCCTTGTGATTGAACTCTTGCAGTTGTTTTTGGATGATGTAGCTGTTGAATTTCATTAATATATATTTATGCTGTTATAATTTATGGTGGTTGGTTGACTCTCAAGCTCTTGATGGTTAATTTTATTGCCTTAATTCATTGGGCTATCTTTCAAAGGCTTAATTGCATTATCCATTTTCAATCGTACACTAAATAATTTTTAACAATACATTAAGAGGTGTGAATTTACTTTAATCAAAGTAGTTTCCATTAATAGGTGCATTGGACTTAAGTGTTTGTTTAAAGTTTTCAATTAAGACTTGGTGTATTTTTGACTCCCGAATAGTTTTGAAAGAGCTAGGCCACCCAATTCCATTGCTAAAGACCTCTTCTATCATATTTTCCCTAATCCAAAATTTTCTTTCATTAATTGCAAAATACCAAAAATACTTTAAGTCATTGCATTGTACTTTAGATTGCACCATAGTTAGTTTCTCAAAGAAATGATTTTACCCAAGTATTTTTGCAATGATATTTACATCCAATTAGCTTAGGGATCAATAAAATATTCCTTGAGAAGAACAATCAAGTGATGTATCTCTATACTATATTATATTGTTGCAATCGGTATTGTGATCGAACTGAAATAGGCAACTAAAATGGGCTTCAAATAGTTTGCTAATTTATTTATATTTGTTTTGTCCAAACTAGTTGCCATCCATTTTAACAAATATAAATAAACATTTATCCTATGGATGTGAGATGATTCCCAAAAAGGAAGAGCTAACTTAGCTTATACCTAATTAAAAATATATTAGGACAAAATGTGATTGATTTACTGTCGCTAATTTATTTTAATTTTATAATTTTTTAATGCTACTTGGCACCACCACCAATCACCACATGGCCCCACCGATAACAGTCTCTTATCTGTCACATGTCTCCATGTTGGCAGCCACCTCCTTGCCACTAACCACGTGGCATTAGTAATTACTGATGGATTTTTGTCTCAAATTACTGATAGAATAATTTTGTCACTAAGCCGTCGCAAATTAGCAACAGAATTATTTTAACAAATTACTGGCAAATTCTGTCGCTAATTGTCGACAGAATAGTTCACTAATTTATTTATTTTTGCTTTGTCCAAACTAGTTGCCATCTACTTTAAATAATATAAATAAACGTTTATCTTAAGGATGTGAGGTGATACTCCAAAAGAAAGAGCTAACTTAGCTTATACCTAATGAAAAAACATTGGGATAAAATATGATTGACGAAATTGTCCCAAGTAGGTCTCGAACTTGGAACTTTCGAGTTATTAGCACGACTATCTAACCAATTGAGTTAATAAGCCAGATAATGGATCAACAATAGAATTAGTGAGGGGATTTTTTCCGTCACTAGTTTGATTAGGGATAGAACGATCTCCTTGTTGTCGGCCACCGCCACATCTCCTCACTGGATATTGCCATGTGTGCCCGTCACAAATTGGTTGCATTTTTGTGAGAAAGATATTGTTCGAACATATCGTGCACACATGACCAATGCCATTGCTAGTGGCACTACGGTGAACCTACAATATTATAATGCAAAATTATATATATATATATATATATATATATATTTCATTTCACAAACACAAATATAAATATATTATTTTTATAACAAACAAACATATAAATATTTATATATATAATTTACTATATTATTAAATATTTATTAATAATTAATAACATTTTTTATTAAAAATTGGTAAATAATATTTAGGTTTTATATTTTAATTTTTATTCATATATTATATTATAATTTCAATTATAAATATTAAACAATAATTTTATATATAAATATCATTATTTATATGATAGTTTCAATTATAATTATGAAAGAATAATTACAAAGGAAATAAATTTTAGGAAAAATGACAGAATGATACTCTAGAAAATAATAAATGCTAAAGTAGAACATTATGTTGGTAATACTTGATTTATATAGTTGGTAATGCTTGATCTGTTATTGGTAACTGTTTCACTTTAGCATTTATCATTTTCTAAAGTCATTTTCTGTCTTTTTTCCTAAATTTTAAATTCTAAAACTTAAATTATTTTCCTATAAATATATTTTTTAGCGAAGACTTAAATATTATTTTTGTTTTAAGAGAATTGTTAGACTCTAATATTTTGAAGAAAACAATTGAAAAAATATTTTCAAAAAGTAATTTAAGACTAATAAAGAATATTTATCATAAGACACTTATTCGATAAACCTTTCTATAAATAGAAAAGAAATTTGTGAAAATAATTAATTTATGAAGGATATTTATTAAAGATCTATTCGATAAGTTTACTTATAGATAAGACATTCGATTAATAGACTATGAAGAAAATTGAGTCTTTGTTTTTAATGATCTATCTTTGAAGACTTATTCGATAAAGTCATTTATCGATAAAGCCATTGATAAAATTTGGAAATTACTCTAAATTTGTGAATGTATTTATCCAAACATTTATCGATAAGAATAAATTTTGTGAAAAGGTTTTCAGAGAACTTATTGAAATCCTATTCGATAAATATATTTATAGATAATATATTCGATAGTAATGTATTTCAAATAAAGAAGAACTTATATAAGTTAGAATATGACGCATCCAATCTACACCTGTTGATATTAGTATCCGGTATAGTAATTATCTTGTGCACCGGTTAGGTGTACATTTAGTGTAACTATTTAATCTTATTTATAAAAATACCACTGATCATTTTTTTAAATTGTCTCTGCAATGACTGGTTTAAAAATGGGGTTTTAAAAAGCATATTTTGCACCAGTATATTCATTTATCGATAAGCTTTTTGATAAATTTAAAGTCTGTAATATTTTCAAAGACTCAATTTATGAAGAACTGTTTGGCAAGACTAATTATCTTCTATAAGAATAAGAAAATTTTACTAACAGATTCGCTAAACTCATACTTATTTCAAAATGTTATTTGAAGTAATTTATTAATAAGTTATTTGGTAAGATAGTTCTTCGAATAAATAATTGATAAATGAGATTAAAAAAATTTCAATTTAGTCTGATTCTGTTAGGCATTTATCAATAAGCTATTCGAGCAAACCATTTATCAATAACAGGCTCAACTATTTTACCAAGAATTTCATTCAAGTTTTATCGAAGTCCTCTTGGATAAATAATCTTATCGATAAGCTCTCCGATAAATGATGATAGTTTTTCAAATGATTTTAACAATCACATTTTGATACAACAGTTTAAACATAGTGTAATCACTACTATATATTTCTTATCGTTGTCTATCATACTCACAATGTTTACCTATCATGTTTACGTTACAGGATTCAAAATGAAGAGGTTGTAGCTAAAATGCTAATTGTTAGAAAACTGCATTAAATGCTACCACCTACTATCGCCAACCACTAATAGCTTTGTCTCCGCTTCACTCAATGTCTCTAACATATATCTTTGGAGCTGAAGCTATAAATACAAGGAAAATTGAATGCTAAAGTTAAGCCACTCAACTACATATGGAAAACATTTATCACACATTCAATCTTATTCCCTGAGTGTTTAGTCTTATACTATGTTATTCTCTATTTTTGCTTACTGAACAGAGAGGTTAGCTTATATGACACAATTTATTGTACTTTAGTAATGATCATATCTTCTCTGTGAGAGAGACTAGTCAAGTCTCTATCTCATTTTTAGGTGCTCAAGAGTGTGGGACTCTTGAGTGGTGGGTGACCTTATGGGTTATAAGGGGGAGTGAGAGGGAATTCTCACGGTGATTGTACTGAGGTGCAAAGAACCCGATAATCTTGAAAGATATAGTGAAAAATCTCAGTAAGATTCTAAGGATTGGACATAAATCAAGTGGTTAAGCTGAACCAGGATAAATCTCCTGTGTCAACCTCTTTTCTCTATTTCTCTTAGTGATATCATTCTTAACTTATCTGTTTCTTTTCCGAAAGTTCTTAAATTTTTTTAATCACCCAATTCATCCTGTCACATCCTAACTTTTTCTTATCTGTATAAAACTAATAGAGTAAAGAAGTTTAGAAGGGATTGTGATAATGATAAGAAGAAATGATAATGGTTAGATGAATTTCAAGTTGTAGAAAGAAAAAGAAAATATAAAGGAAAAGGCTTTAGGGACCAAATTGTAAAAGAAAAGAAATTTCATGAAATTTCAACCAATTGACATTGTAAAATATTTATCTAGGGACCGAATTGACATTATGAAATTTCAAGAAAGTGTATTAAGGGACTAAAATAAAATTTCAAAATTAGAAGTAAGCAACCAAAATAGAATTTGACAAATTCATGGACTAAAATGTATTTTGTCAAATTTTAGGGGTAAAATTGTAATTATGAGAAAATTGAGCTAGAAATAGCCCAGAACAACCCAAAAATATTATAGTCCCAAATTTTACCAGTAAATAGAGAATGATAATTAGGCTAGATATATTTTCCATAATTCTAATTTGATGTCCCAAAAAATTAATATTAATTTGCAAAGTCTATAAACTTATACAGGACCATTTATACCTCATAATCAGATGGGATTTGGTAAAAAATTCTTATAATTCTTATAAGAATTTATGAAATTGATAGAATTAAAAAAGGACTTATGTAAAATTTATTATAGAATTTAAGATGAAAAAGGATACCGATAAAATGATTTAATAAAATATATGAAATTTTTACTAGAACTTCTAGGTTTAAAAAAATTATAAAAATTTGAAAGAAATTCATTTAATAGCATAATGAATTTCTAAAAATGTCAAGACCCTTAAAATAGTTCTATAGAATTTATTCCAAAAATTAAGCTATGTTAGGGCACCTAGTAAAAGAAATATCTTGGAATGTGTGCCAATTATTGGTTTAGACCTAAAGAGGGCCCAAAGTTGCATCAAGTATGAGGCCCAAATTGTGGAAAATTTGTTATGTGGTCAACATGGAATTTATATTATTTAAAAAAAAAGAGATAAGATAGGAAGAAAAATTTAAAAACATGTGAGGTGTCCTTGTGGGACCCTCCTCATGTCCAAATGGTGCCATGTGCAAGGGAGAAGGAAGGATTTTATCATGTGATTTTATCCTTTATTTTTCTTGGAGGTTAAATAAAAAATGAGAGCAATTTTGAACCATTAGATTAAATAGTGTTGGAATTAATCTTAGCCATACATGATCTTGGATTTTTGCCTATAAATACCCCTTCATTTCTCTTCATGTGGCATGAGCATAAGGGAACCATGGGAAGGTGCTGCCAAAATGAAATCTAATCAAGAAGAACAAGCAATCCAAGAGCCAATAAAGTAAAGATTCAAGGTAACTTATTCCTCCTATCTTTGTATTATGTAATAGGATAATTTCTCTTAGATTTGGATAGTTGAAACACCACTTTACTCTCCATATTGGCTGCTAGAAGTGATATGGAATTAGAGGGGAAATTTGAATTTTATGTTATATATAGTTTAGATAAGCTTGTACAAGTTAGAATCAAGTAGGATTGGTTTGAAAATTCAAGTATACATGCAATTAGGGTTTTATGTTCTTAGCTGTCACTATATAAATCACTATTCATATATAATAATTTTATGACTTGGATACTTTGAATGAGTTTAAAATAAAAAGTTGTGTGGGGTAAAGTAGAGAAACAAGTATTGGAAGCATTGGAATTAAAATGAGATTTTTTTTTGAAATAAAGAGGGTATGTTTCGGTTGTGTATAGAAGTCAAGAAAGGATTTTTATTTTCATAAATCTAATCTCATATTTATATTCCTTGGACAGAATTATGTAGGATTGGTATAAAGAAATAATTATTACAAAGCTAAACCACTTACTCCAAGAATTAAGTTGAGTTAGAGGTTTTAAGGAATTTAATGTGCAATATTTATTTAATGGCTCTAATGAGTTGTATACACAATGTAATTGTGTGTTAGGGTCATGAGATGTCAAAGATAATGAGTTAAAGAGGTTGAGCAAACAACCAATGTTTAGTTGGAGGCAAAGGGAGCGAAGAGAAAAAAGATAAAGATTAAGGTAGTGAACTTATCTCTTTATGTGCTTAATGTAGTATGCATATATGTTGACATGTATATGATAATTGAATGATTTTGTGACATAATAAATGATGTTGAATATGTTATGTACAACATGTTTCCCATGGCCATGCATTTTTTATTTAAAGCGTAAAGCATGAGAGCATGTCACTAATTAAAAAGAGTTTAATAAAATTACATATCATGCATTAGCATCTATCTTGCATATTTAAGTGATAATATTTGCTATTGAGATTTCATAAAATCTCACCCTCCCATAAGCAACCGTAATATGTTAATTATGATGGAAGAATCATGCTGGATATATGAGCTAAGGAATGGAAGAAGAGTAGATAAGTTGATAGCATGTTATGCATGTTACCTTTTTTATGTAATGATATGTAATATGCAATTATATGCAAAAAATGTATGAAATATTTATATCATGATCCCATGATGTATATGAGTGTATAGGAACTCAAGTTGATGATTTATAAATATTGGAACGATTTATGAGATTTATGAAAGAAAGTGAAATGGTAAAAATATAAGTCTTAAAATAATTTTGTTGTGGCTTTAGTTTGACCAATTAAATAAATGAATTAGTCCACAAAACTTTATGAGCAAGTAGTGCACATCCAGAGCTTTAAATTCATAGGTAACACGCATATTTTAGATGTGTATATCAATTAAATGTATTTACAAAGCTAAGAGACAGAATCTAGAATTTCTAGAATTTACCACATGAACAATAACCTTTGGTGATTTAATTGAATTAAATGGCCCAATATATGTTTAATTTCATATTTTCACTTAAATATTAATGAAATAGAAAATTAGAACTTTGAACTATATCCATACGATTTTTTTTAGAATTAGTTATGAATTTTTAAAATTGAATTTACCAAATGAACAGTACCTAAGAATTAAATTTAAAAATTTGAATTTTTGGCTTAAAGTTATGCTTCCGCTAGTTAAATACACTTCTGAATACATACTCTAAAGGGTTAAAAGTAGGATGTTTCATTTCTGTATCAAAGGAAAAGGTTTTGGCATAGATGTTAGTTTATGCAGAAACACCCATGAAGGAGTGAATTTGGTGTTTTAAAAATTTTAAACGAAATTTAAAAACTTCAACAAAAATAATATGATTAATAGCAGTAAGAATAAAGATAGAAAAGACTTCACCAAGACAAAGCCAATCAATTTATACTTGTTCAGACTCAACTTTTGTCCTACGTCCAATGCTCATAAACCTTCAGAGATTTTCACTATCTCCAAGATTAGAATTGGCTCTTGGTGCCTTCAAGACAACAATTCTACAATTGAGTCCTTTAATTGCTCCCCTTTACTTTTCCATAAGATTATGATTACAACTTAAGAGAAATAATCACTTAAGCTAATAAATTAAAGGAAAATTGAAACAATCTCTCTTGAAGATTATATATGATGTTACACACTGAAACTCAGATTGTGAGATGGCATAGAGAATGAAGATTAAATGCAGATGTAATAAATTTGAAAGTTGTTGTATCAGTTAGTTGGTTGAGTTTTCATTCAATATTAAGTCCTTAAATAGCATTTACTTCAGTTATAACCGTTAGACTTAACTTTGTAACTGTTAAGGTAAATGCATGGTTGGTTGCTGACGGTTAGGTAAGCATTTAATGCATTGCTAGAAGTAGAAAGTTTCCATTGCCTAGCCTTCATCATTTTGAATCCGTAGCCTTTTTTGAATATACTCAAACAAAAGATCCATTAGTTGTTGAAGTATTGATTAAGAATATAAACTTATATGTTGTATTAATTGATTAAATAATCGATTAATTTTGAACAATATATGAGATAAAGAATAGAGCATCATTCTGATCTAATTTTCCAAACATATATAAAATTCATTGATTAATTAAACAATTAATCTGTTGATAAAAATCAATCAATTAACCAATCGATTAATTAGTTTATATTTGAATTTCACAAAATTGAAACTTCACTGATTAATTGAATAGTTAACATATTAATATAAATTAATCGATTAATAGCAATATCTTTGTGCAAGAAAAAATATGTTTTCAATAGATTAAATTGATTAATTTTAATTAATCGATTAATTGGCTCATTGAATTACTTCCATAAGACCAGGTCTAGATATTAGTCGATTAACTAATAAATTAATAGTTACTCAATAATCGATTACCTAATAGATTATTTTATTTCCTTTTGTGAAATAGAAGGCTTCCTGTTGAATTAATCTATCATCGAATTAATTAATTGATATTAATCGATTAACTAATAAATTAATAGTTACTCAATAATCGATTACCTAATAGATTATTTTATTTCCTTTTGTGAAATAGAAGGCTTCCTGTTGAATTAATCTATCATCGAATTAATTAATTGATATTAATCGATTAAGTATTCGATTAACTTGACTAATTTCTTCTTTTAACAATATTTAAGCACAGAAACACTTCTCATATTACTTTTGAATACAACTTTAAAACATTTATATTAATCTAACCATTAAAACATTTCAGTATATATAAGACATTCTTAGTATTACTGAAAAACTTTTTGATATTTGACATCATCAAAACATATTTTCCAATAATCTCCTTTTTTATGATGGAAAATCACTAATAAAAAGTAATATTTTTCTCCCCTATTTGTCATCAGCAAAACGTTTAAAGACTAACAAAGGAAATATTTTAAACAGTACGTAAAATGAGTAACAAATAAAATTATTATCATGAAGAAAAAGTCAAATAAAAAGAGAGAGTTTAAAGATGCTTATTGGAAGTTGGCGCAATGTGATAATGATATTTAAAATTATGTGTTTTCTACTCTTGCTTCTGGACTTTGAGTTACAACATGCAGGTCATCACTTCTCAGAAATTCTAAATGCCCCTTCATTGTATCCTTTAGAAATGAAGTTGATTTAAAAAAGTTTTTATTATAGTAATGGATTAATCGATTAAGTGTTCGATTAATCCATCCTCTATTTAGTTATGTTTTCCAATTTTATAATAGAGTATCCTACAAAAACTTAACTATATACTCTGATGCTTAAGTTAGTAACTAGAATCATCAAAACATATTAAGGAACAATTATTTTGAGAAGATGAAAGCTGAAAAAAAAACTTAAAAGAAACTTTGTAAGTTAATTAGAATCCTTACAATTTGTTGGGATTTACCATTTCCAATTCACTCTTGATATAATTGAATTGATCTTGAGCAAGTGGTTTGATGAAAATATATGCTAGTTAAAGATGAGTAGGGATGAATTCGACTTTTATATCTTTCTTCTGTATGTGATCTCTTATGAAGTGATGTCTGCTATCAATGTGTTTTGTTTGGGAATGAAGTATGGGATTCTTTGAGATACTAATTGTACTTGTATTGTCATAAAGAATTGGAATCTCCTTCAATTTTATTCCCAAATCTTGAAGTTATTGTTTGAGCTATAATACTTGTGCCAACAACTACCAACCGCTACATACTCAGCTTCTGTTAAAGAGATAACCACTGTGTATTGCTTCTTACTGAACCATGAGACTAGACAATCACCAACGAATTCACATTGTCCACTGGTGCTTTTCTTATCAATTTTATATCCTCCATGGTCAGAGTCTGAGTAAACTACCAAATATTCTGGTCCTCCCTTAGGGAACCGTATACCAAGATCAATAGTTCCTTCCAAATATCTGAATAATATTTTTACAGCTTTAGCATGGGTTCCTTAGGAGCAACTTGATATCTAGCACATATCCCCACTCTAAATTGTATGTCTGGTCTATTCATAGTGAGGTAAAGAAGAGATCTGATCATTCCTCGATATTTTGTAATGTTGAAGTCTTGCCCTTTCTCATCTTTATCTAGCATAGAATTTGTGCTAATTGAAGTTGATATACTTTTAGGTTAATCCATTTCAAATGTCTTTAGTAACTCTTTCAGGCACTTGGTCTGTGAGATAAAGATGCCATTTGCTTATTTTCTGATTTGAAGTCTGAGAAAGAAATTCAGTTCCCCTATCATAGACATCTCAAAGTCTCCCTAGATTGTCTTGGCAAATTCTTGATAGAGATCCTTATTAGTAGCACCATACATAATATCATCAACATAAATTTGAACTACTAAAAGATCATATTTATTTCTTTTGATAAACAACATGTTATCAACTTTTCCTCTTTCAAATCCTTTTTCTATTGAAACTTACTAAGAAGATCATACCAAGCTATAGGAGATTATTTTAAACCATATAATGCTTTCTTAAGTTTATACACATGATTTGAAAATTGGTGGTCTTCAAATCTAGGGGTTGTTCTACATATACTCTTCCATTATAAAACTATTATGAAAAGCACTTTTGACATTCATTTGATAAAGTTTAAAATTTTTTATACAAGTAAAGGCTAAGAGTACTCGTATTGCTTCCAATCTGGATACTATAGCATAGGTTTCCTCATAATCTATACCTTCTTGATTATAGCCTTTTGCTACTAATCTAGCTTTATTCCTAATTATTATAGCATATTCATCAAGTTTGTTCTTGAATACCCATTTAGTTCTGATGACTGGATAGTCATCGGGTCTAGGTACCAGTTCCTAAACTTGACTTCGTTCAAATTGATTTAATTCCTCCTACATTGAAATTATCTAAAACTCATCTGATAAGTTATCAATGTTGGTGGGTTAAGTGTTAGAAATAAATGTAGAAAGATGCACTTCATTGAACACTTCTCTCTGGGTTCTTACTCTTTCATCGACTTCACCAATAACCTGATCTAAAGTATGGTTTATATTATGTTTCTAGGCTCTAGGTTGATCCTTTTCATACTCATTAAGCTCATTATTTGACTGATCAACTATAAGTTCTTTATTTAATTTTAGTGTTTTAAGACCCTATATTATCTCAAGTTCATCATCTAATGGCTTTGAAATAGGTTCAGTTTTAGAAAACTCTATATGTACTGATTCTTCAATTATAAATGTTCTTTTGTTGAAAATTATATATGCTTTACTATGATTAGAATAACGAATAAAAATATCCTCATCATATTTATGATCAAATTTACCTATGTTATCTTTATTATTGTTGTGGATGAAGCATTGACTCCCAAATATCCTCAGGTGCGTGAGATTTGGTTTGCATCCTTTGTAGATATCATATGGTGTCTTGTTGAGTATTGGTCTAATATATACTCAGTTGTATATATAACATGCTGAGTTGTATATATAACATGCTGTGTTAATAGCCTCTGCCTAGAATACTTGAGACATCCTTATCATTGAGTATTGCTCTAGTCATGTCTATGAGAACTCTATTCTTTCTTTCAACAACTCCATTTTGTTGTGGCATTCTTGGTACAGAGAAGTTATGATCAATTCCATGGTTATCACAGAATTCAGCAAAATCATTATTTTCAAATTCTCCTCCGTGATCAGTCCTGATAGACACAATAGATATTCCTTTCTCATTTTGCACCTTTCTGGCAAACATAACAAACGCATTAAAAGTTTCATTTTTAGAGGAAAGATATAAAGTTCAAGTAAATCTCAAATAATCATCAAATATTACTAAAGCATATAAATTTTCCCCAAAACCTTTAACTCTTGATGGGCCAACCAAATCCATATGAAGTAATTGGAATGGTATTTCAGTTGAAACTTCCTTCTTTGATTTAAGCGATGACTTTACTTGTTTCCCTTTTTGGCAAACATCACAGACAATATCAATTTTAGTTTTAACTTTAGATAAACCAGCTACTAGCTCCTTTTTAAACAATTTTGAAAACTGATGCATGTTTACATGAGCTAGTCTCTTGTGCCATAACTAGCTTTCTTCAAATTTACTTAGAAAACAATTTTCAAGTGAATTTGAGTTAATAGAGATAGTGTAATAGTTATCATCCCTTGGAGCATGAAGTTTTGTCTTCAAGCTATCTTTGTTGATTGGGAGATCTTTCTTACTATTACACATTCTTCTGTATAAAACATAATCCAGTTGTCTTTGTCGACAGTTTGACTTACACTGAATAGATTATGACATAATCCTTCCATGTACTATACATCTTCCACTTCCACTTCTTCTATATTGCCTACTATTCCAATTCCAACAATATTTTTGGAATTGGTTTCCTCTAAAACTTACTTTGCCTCCTTCCTTATGATAAAGCTTGAGAAACATTTTTGCATCTCCAGTCATGTGTATAGAATATCGATTGTCAATATACCATCTGTTGTTTTTGGATGGTTTTAGACATACCTCCTTAGTCTCATACTCATGTTCTTCTTGAGCAACTACACAAATATTTGCTTTTTCTTTATTGTCATTGTCTTCTCCTTTTGATGAACTTTCTCCCATATTAATGAATTGAATATCTCCTTTTATGGAACTTTTCTTTCTTATTCTCTTTTTCTCTCCTCAGAAGTTAAGGACATTATAACTTAAAATGTCTCATCTTTTTGCATTCAAAACAGAAGATATGATATTTCTGTTCTTTTGATGAAGAAGCCCCCTTTGGTGGGAATCTCCTAGTTGCTTGATTTCAATAGAATTTGTTGAATCTTCGTACTATGAGACCAATCTCATCATCTTCCAATTCTTCATCAATATCACTATCTTCAACTTTGAGAGAGATTCCTTTTCTGCTCTTTTCTTTTTTTTTATATCTTTCTTATACTTCTGCTTGCTCTCATATTTAGCCAAGCTTTCAAACAACATAATGATAGACTTCATGGATTATCATTTGGCTTCTTTTATTACAGTGACATTCGGCTCCCATTCTTTAGTAAGACTGTCAATTATCTTGCATACTTGATCTTTTAGACTATATAATTGCCCAAGAGTTGTTAGATGATTGATTATGTGTTGAAACCTAATTTCTATATCCCGGATGCTTTCTCTGTTAGTCATTCTGAATAACTCAAACTCAATTTTGAGGTATTCACTCTACTTTCTATTACTCTAGAGGTTCCTTCATGAGCAATTTAAAGTTCTTCTCATATCTCCTTCATAGTTTCTAGACTGGACACTCATAAATACTCCTGACTTAAGACACATGTTATGATGTTGATTGCCTTGTCATTGAGTAATATCAACTTTTTGTTGTCTTCATTGAACTCGCTTAAGTGCTTTGGAATTTTTGCTCCGTTAACAATTTTAGTTGGAATGTAGTTTCCATCTCGTATCACATCCCAGAGCCCATACTCAGAAACTTCAATAAAGGTCTTCATATTCATTTTCCAGAATATAAAGTTGTCTCCGCTAAATCCTAGTGGTTTAGTCATGGAGCTTCCTTTTGGTAGAACAGTATCTCCAAAACCTGCCATAATTTCAGGATCTCTCTTGAGATTGTTAGATCTTTTCCAAGAGGCCTACTCTAAATACCAAATATTAGTTTAGGCATAAACACCCAAGATAGGGTGAATTAGGTATTTTGAAAATGTTAAGCGAAATCTAAAAACTTCAACAAAAACAATATGATTAATAGCAGTAAGAATAAAGGTAGAAAAATTTTCACTAAGACGAAGCCAATCAATTTATATTGGTTCGAACTTAATTCTTGTCCTATGTCTAGCCCTCAGAAACCTGAGATTTTTACTATCTCCAAGATTAAAATGGGCTCTTGGAGCCTTAAGTACAAGAATTCTGCAATTGACTCCTTCAATTGCTCCCCCTTACTTCTCCGTAAGATTATGTTTACAACTTAAGGGAAACAATCTCTTAAACTTACAAAATGAAAGGAAAATTGAAACAATCTCTCTTGAAGAGTATATATGATGTTACACATTGAAGTTCAAAGATTGTAGGATGGTACAGAGAATAAAGATTAACTGAGAATGTAATAAATTTAGAAGTTGTTGTATTAGTTAGTTGGGTGAGTCTTCATTCAATGTTGAGAGCATTTACTTCAGTTATAACCATTAGACTGAACATTGTAACCATTGAGGTGAAGGCATGATTGGTTCTTGACAGTCAGGTAACCATTTAATGCATTGTCAGAAGTAGAAAATTTATGTTGCCTAGTATCACATCCTACGTTTTCCCTATCTGTATAATACTGATAGTGGAAAGAGGTTTGGAAAGGATTATGATGATGAATAGAAAGGAAAAATAATGATTAGACAAAGGTATAAAGATGAGGGGCTAAGATGAAAAGTTTAAAAGTTCTATGGTACAAAGTGTAATTTTCAAAAGCTTAAGGACAAAATGGTAATTATTGAAAGTTGAGCCAGAAAATATCTAGAATCAGATTAGTCCCAATTTTTCCCAGTAAATAGAGAAAATTATTCTAATCAGTTTGATGCAATACAAAATTTTGATTTGAGGTCTCAAAAAATTTATATTAATTTCTAAAGAAAGGAAAATTAATACAGTATCCTATGGACCTCAAAATTAGATAAAATTTGACAGTAAATTCTTATAATTAATATAAGAATTTATGAAATTGACAGAACTCAAAAAGGAGTTATGTAGAATTTATTATGAAATTTATAGTGTATTAAAACACCCGATAAATATGTTTCAGGGGAATTTCTCGGGAGTTTAGTCCATGAAGGTAGTGGATCATATACAGGGCCCAAAATGGCATCTTATAGGCCCAGTAAAATTTTTAGATAAGTATGTGGGCCAGGTCTAATAAAGACTGGGAAAAATATAAATTTACGAAAATGCCACTAAATGTATGCCACTGTGTTATGTCATTAAGTCAGAGTCAGACGGACGGCATTTTGGTCATTTGAATAAGGTTAGATGGTCAAGGAGAATTCCCATAATAGTTGACCAAGGTCAGGGAATACTCTGATGAGGTGTGAAAAGACATAATGCCCTTAAGATGTTAAAGTAAATAAAGAAGAACCAAGGGATATTTTGGTAATTTACCAAGGGATCTGTAATTAAGTTTAGGTATAGTCCAAGAATATCAATGATAAGAAGGATCCGAATACTGGATTTAAGGTTAGAAAGCATATTATGAAATCTTAGAAAAATTAGATTTACACAATCTAGTTTTTGAGAAATCGGACTTAGTTGGTATTGGATTGGACTGAAATTTTTTCAGAAGTTTCTTTCCCTTGGAATGTTTCCACACGTCGTATGAGTTGTCTCTTGATAATGTCATGAATGATGTCATAATTATCTTTTTGAAAAAGTTAAATCCAAGATTAAATGTGAGACATTAGATCAAATAGTGCACAAAGTGATATTGGCCATTGATTTTCCATGGAATTTGGCTATAAATACCCCACATTTAACCTTCAAAACCGTGGAGCAAGAACTCTTGGCGAACCTCTTGTAAAATAAAAATTCAAGCCAAGATAAAGAAGATCAAGGTGCCAAAGTTCAAGCAAGCTAGAGATTAAAGGTAAGCAATCTATCCTAGCTTTTTTTCTTTTGATTTGGGAGCTTGAACTTAGGGTTTTCATGGAAGAAAGTTGATTTTTCTTGAAGGTGTATATGCTGTCCAAAATCTTAGATGAAAGGAGAAAGAAGAGATTAAAGTTAAAGTTATATGATTGAAGCTTAAACAAGCTAGTTAAGTGATTGGTTGTTGAATCAAGTTGATATTCTTGAATTTGCCATGGTTCAACCATTTCAGTTTACACTTTTCATGATAGAAGGAAATGGAATTTCAATGATTTAATGCTTCCATTGAATTTATATGATGATTTTGTGTAGGATTGGATAGGTTTTGAACCTTGGAAGCATTGGAATTCCAAGTTAAAGATTTTAAAGTTCTTCTCTATTACTGTTCAATCGCATGAACAGTGATTGGAATTTTATAATTTTGATGATTCCAATGGTTTTAAAATGAAAATTTGTGTGGGATAAAGTAGAGAAACAAGTATGGGAAGCATTGGAATCAATATGAGAATTTTTGGAAGAATTATGCATGTTTTTTAAATCTGTCTAGAACAGTGCATAGGAGCTAGAATTTCATGATTCAAAGCTCATAAATAGATTCAAAAGATGAAATTATGTAGGATAAAGTCAATACATCAATTGATTCAAAGGCCAAGTTAATTAGTAAAGATCAAAGGAAGTTATGTTCGTTAAAGTTAGTTTAATGTCCAAGGAAGTTAGATTGTAGTGCACGAATGACTAATGTGATGTTAAGATTTGATTGTGGACTCCAAAGAGGCAGCCGCACATAAAAAAGAAGTGAGAAGAAAAAGGCAAGTTAAAGTGAAAGAAATCAAGCAAGTGAGGTAGTAAACTTATCCTAAACTTGTATGTATTGAATGTTATGCTTGGTTGTGCTATGGCTTGGTTGAATTGTGTTGCATATATGTTTATGATTAAAGATCTGTTTCTATGATTACTTTGGCCAATTGTATTTCATATGAAATATGGAAGCATGCATATTACACAATGTTAACACTTTCACAACCAAGCACAAGTATTTGTATTAATGCATGCATTATTTAGTACCACTTGCTACTGATATTTTCCCAGAAATCTCACCCTTTCCATGTAATCCTAACCCTAGTAGGTTTATGAATAATGAAAGAGGATGATGAAGCATGAGGAGGAGCTAGGGATTGGATAGTATATCTGTTATGTGAAAAATTGTTATATGTAATGTTACTATTTGACCAATACAAATAGTGATGGTCATGATGTAATAAAAAATAGTAAATGATCAAATAAATGTATAAAATTTTACATACACTTAGTTAACATGTCAAGCTTTATTTTGAAACCAAGAACACCTTATTTCAATGTATGTACAAAGAGAACGAAGTTTTCAAAGTAAGGGACCAGAATTTGTTTTCAGAATTTTTGACCAAATGAATAGTAATCTTTAACGATTAAACTGTATTAATTGACTAAACAGTTGGTCTAGAGATTATTTTCCCCTTAAATTTCAAGATGTTATCTTCATGTAGCTTTTTGAATTACTTTGTTTTTATTTTTTTATAATTAATTATGATTTTTTGAAGTTCGTCGGCTGATCTAGAATACCATATGAATAGTAACTTCAGAAGAGTAAAATTCTAGATTTAGCTAATGGACTTCTAAGGTCTTGTAAGTGGTTCTAAATGCTACTGAATGGTCCCTAAGATGTACAAAAGTAAGGATGTTTCATTTTGGTATCATAGGAGAAGTTTTTGGCATAATATAAGATAGTTCCCATACCTTAACTCTAAATAGTAAGTACTTTGTTATGTTAGAGTATTGACTGGGATAGTTTGCATTGCTTAATTAAGCAAATATTGTAGAAGTAGATATAGGATTTCATAAAGTTAAGTCAAATCCTTCAGTTAATAAGGGAGACCCTCGGCCAGTACTGATATATAAAGATGATGTATATCCAAACTATGATCCTTCTTCAGTAGAATACATATGAACAATAGAATACCATATGATCCTCCTTCTTCAGGCAATGAAGAGAGTTTAGATGGTAGTATAGAGGATCAGTCAGGAAGATCTACAGTAGAATATCCTATAGATGTTTCTACAGATTAAAACCTATAGTCTGGAGGTTATATAGAGACTCAGTCTGAAGTTGTGCATGCACTAGATGATATTGAGTCTAGTGACTCTACAATATGAGTTTGTTAGAGTGCCTTCTCACCCTGATGTAAGCATTATTTCTCCTATAAGAGGACATATTACGACTGAGGAAGCTGAGTACTGCTACTGGATTATAGGTAGCTAGATATTATCCCTCCTCCACCAGAGTTTGAGGATAGATTTGCTATGAGAAATATACAACATTACCTTAATCCAGAGATCCAGCTGGAGTCTATGACAGTCCCTGTCCATTCTCAAAGTCCAAGAATATGTGACTTTATAGAGAAAGATCAGTGTAATGTTCCTGGTCCTAGTCAACCCAAGCCTTCTTTGCTAAAGAAAGATAATATTGACTATATCAGTCTCAATAAAGCTGTGGAGAGTGAATAACTCAGTCTATGTCAAGGGATGGACAAAAGTAGAGATCAAGAGTAGTCAGTTTATCTACAGTTCCTCAATGTCATAGTAGGGATGATAAACATATATACAATAGAAGGCATTGACCTGAATTAGGTTTACACTTTAGAAGATTGGCATGAGATGGTAGTAAGTCAGATACTGCCATATACTCCTACATGGCACGTAGAGATAAGTGAGTTTTTGGCAAATGATCTGCCAACTGATGTACAGGGGTGACATTTCTGTATGCAAAAGTATTTATAGTTCACTATTCCCAAGAAAAGAATGTAAAAGAGATTAGAGGTAATGTAAATTTGTAAATGGTGTAAAGTAAAGTAAATACATAGATGTATAATAGTTACAATGTACCCCGAATATGTAGTGGACATGTATGTAATGCATGTACAAATGTTATGGTGATATAAAATATGAGTTTTGATGTGATAGAATGAAATGATATTTGGTTGAACATCTATGTTAATATGTTCCCTATTTAATGTAATTATGATAGATAGATATGAATGAGTTTCAATTCACTCAAATTCATCAAAGTCAAGCACATTAGAAGTGAATATTTAGAAAAAGCTATGCTCAGGTCGCAATGTGAAGCAATTTATGTCGTGACTAGAAGTTCCAGAGAAGTTGAGTCGCAATGAGTTAAGTCACAGGGCACGACAAAGATTCACATAAGTATTTTGGTCATGATGATTAAAGACCATTGGTCACGACTGGGATTTCTAGAGATGTTAGTTTGCGACAGAAGATGACCTATGGTCGCGACTAAAGAACACAAAGTTGTCAAGTCGTGACAAGTGGAGAAGGTCGTGACTAAAGTTCACAGAGAATATAAGTCGCAACTAGCCAGTACTCAGGTCGTGACTAGAATGCACAAAGACCTGATGACAAGAATAAAGATGCTAATCTCACTGAAGTTTATTAGTTAGAGGTTTAGCACAGCATGCAAGCAAGTCAAACAGTACAAGGCAATGAGATGTAGAAGATTAGTTTCAGAAAATGTTTAAAAGTATATCCTCCGTATGATTACCAGAAGTTGATCTATGTTACAAAAGATTTATTCAGCAAGTCTTTACTGAATAGAATAATAAGAAGTTAGAATGAGACTTGCCTAAGAAGGAGCCTAATACATGGCTTAAGGTTAAAGACATGATGGTTAATAGATAGAAAGTTAAAGTTTCCATAACAGAGGGATACCATCATGAAGAGACAGTAACCTAGCAGACCTAGGGTAGATCACCCTAGAGAATAAAAGTAATAGTGCTAGATAATGAATGAGATCCATGTGACTTAAGTTAGTAGGGATCCAGAGACATATTAGAAAGGAACCATAGTCTGGCCCAGAGAAGACTGAGACAAACAGACAGAAAGAGTTAAGAGATAGTAGAGAGATACAAAAGTTACTCCATAGAGATGGAGATTGATCCGCTCACTTGGGAAGTTTTTCTAGAATAGTTTACGAGAAGCATTCCTCTCAGTTAGATAGTGATAAGCGTGAGGCTAAGGGTTAAAGTAGGAAAGAGAAACCCTTTGATGAATACTTAGCCAAATTCATCCACATGAGCAATGGGAGTTGAATGACTGAGAAGTTAGTTCACAGATTAAATTCAGTGTTATAAAGGAAGAGTTTTTCTTAGGTAGTTGTAGAAGTTCAATAGAGTGGTAGATGTATGTAAGATAAGAAAAAGAAGTTTATGATTTCTAGAGAGAGAAAGGTAGCCACAGGTAAAAAGATAAAGTGACTCCCATATTCCCTATGTAAGAAAGGGTAATGAAGGGTTGAGTCTATACCCTAGTAAGAGGGTAACATGAAAGCCCAAGTTAGATGAATAGTTACTTCAGGATCTAACAATGATCTGACCAAATAATGTGATAGATAGTCTGACAGATAATATGCTAGAGGAAAGAATGCTTTAAAGTTACCTAATTAGTTGTTTAATTGCAATGTGCGTATAAGGGATGGTTGAGCAAATTATGTAATAATGATATGGCTTATGTTGCCATAAGTTATGATGAACAATTACATCTCCTTGCAGTTATCATATGATGACACCATGTTAGAGAATGCTTTAATGATTGTATCTCCTTGCACATTATGCATGTTAGAGTATGCTATGATAAATGAACACTCTCCTTTTGCATTACATGCAGCGTAGAGTAGATATGATGAGAAAATTTTGAAAAAAATGTATTGGTCCCATGCCATACGAGATGCAATTAGATAATTCAACTTGGTAATGATAAAGCAATAGAAAAGCAATTTCAACACAAGTAAATCAAACAAATAATTTGTTAATGAAAATTAATCGATTATTTAGTTTATATTTTAATTTCACAAAATTGAAACTTCACATATTAATTGAACAGTTAATAGATTAATATAAATTAATCGATTAGCCAATCGATTAATATAAATATATTTGTTCAAGAGAAAATATATTTTCAATAGATTAATCAATTAACTAATTGATCAATTTCAAATAATCGATTAATTGGATCATTGACTTACTTTTAGAAGATCAACTCTATACATTAATCGATTAACTAATCGATTAATCGTTACTCATTAATCAATTAACCAATAATCAATTATTTTATTTCCTTTTGTGAAACAAAAGGCTGCCTTATGAATTAATCTATCATATAATCGATTAATTGATATTAATCAATTAACTAATATATTAATTACCATTAATCTATTAAGTATTTGATTAACTTGACTAATTTCTTCTTTTAACAGTATTTAAGCACATAAACGCTTCTCATATTACTTTTGAACAACTTTAAAACATGTATATTAATCTAACCATTAAAACATTAAAACATTTTAGTATATTTAATACATTCTCGGTATTACTGGAAAACTTTTTGGTATTTGACATCATCAAAACATATTTTCCAACAATAGGTATAGAACAAAGTTTGGCAAATAACTAAGGTTTTGGCACAAGATAAGCTTGCCCTGATCAGGAAACAGAGTACATAACAGATTATCTAAGGCCCAATTGAGATTGAGGTTAGTGATGGGTTACTTGTTCATAGTCCATCTAAGATTATGTATTGGAGATGAATGCTCTAGGGGAATTGAACACTGAGATTTAATAAGAGATAAAAGTTGAGTTTAAAGAAGAGTTGATTAATAGATAGCTTCCTACATGATAGTGATCCTTGAGGATAACGAAAACTTAAAAGTATGTATAACTTAGAGATATGAGACAGACCTTTTCTTAATTAATTAAAAGAAAGTACTTGACTCAGTCATGGATCACCGTAGGGCCAGGGACACAGAAGTCCTTCAGGCTAAGGACATAAAAGTTCTTCTAACTTCAAGAGATGTTATTATGACATAAAACTAAATATGTTTAGCATAAGTTAAGGGAAAGGTAGTCACATATTAAGAGACTCCATTATCTAAGGAAGAGTAATAACTGATAGTCAGATAATATAGTTAGGGTTGAGTTTATACCATGTATTCTGATAGGAAGATAAAGTGGCAGCCTAAGCTAGATAAATAAATGTAGTCAAGTTAAGGTAAGATGGCATAACAAAATAGCAATCTTAGATTCCTAAATTGATGAACAAGATCTTGGAGATAGTAAGCTAAAAATAAATAGCCCCAGTAATTTCTCAAGAATTTATATAAAGAGATAGAGAATAAGACAGATAGTTACTGGGAACTAGTATGATGCGAGATAAGCATGCTTCTGATAATGTTAAAAGATATTCAGTTTTGGGGTTAGGTTGAGAGGCTCACGAGTAAGGATATGATGTACAAAAGTTCTGGCCACCTAATTTTTCTTAAAATTGGGAACTAGTTCTCTGAGTCAGAGTTTACATTGCTCTAGACAGAGCAAGATACCCTATTTGTGTAGCAAGGGGATGCAGTTGAGATGGAGTTGAGTTGCTTTGACAAAAGAACATGTCCTCTATTAATAGCAAAGAGAATACAGCTAAGGCAAGGCAAGTAGAGTTGACTTTACCTTAATAAAATTATGATTGGCCAATAACAAAGTTTAGGGTCATAGCTTAAAAGAGTACTAAGCATATAAGAAAGAATAGACTGGTATAAGTCCTTTCCCTTTAATTCTATAAACAAGATGATTTTACAGTTGACTCTATAGACAACTAGATAGGCTACCTTTTGTAGGGATAAGATGTTTGAATATTATGCTATAGATGAAATAGCAAGTGAGAGCTTTTACTCCTTGTATGAAATGATAGGCACTATGTTATATTTGAGAAAATATTTGATAGATATGTGCAAGCTTTGAGTATTAGAGTTGTGCATATTAAGGGAATGAATGCTTGAGCTTTGATGTTAAAGCTATGCATTCCTGAGCGTGTATGTAGTCCTGTAATGCATTGAAAAGGCATTATGCATGTTAGAGTATGTGTTTCTACTTAGCTATAAAGTAGAGAAAATAACAATTATATAAGTCTTCTCTCTATACTATTTGTAATTGTTAAAGACAGTAAGAGCTATTGAAGAAGTGAGAAAAACTCCTCAGACTCCTAATATGAATTGATTAAAGAATATTATGAGGCCTAAGCCAAACCTAAAATGATAGATAGTTAAATGGCTTAGAGAAAATCTTTATGAGGTCCAAACTGAACTTAAAGAGATAATTAGTTGGCTAGAGAATTAATAAAGCCCAAGAAAATAGTACTTGTATATGGGAACAAATTATAATAGTTTGGTGTATCTAGAGATAGCAATCAAATGCTACAAAGATAATAAGAATGAAGGTACTAACCTCACTAAGTATATCGGCTAGAGGATTGATACAATGTGCAACTGAGTCAACTAGTGTAATACACTAAGATACAAATAATCAGTTTAAGGAATGCTCAGAAATAGAACCTCCGTGCAAAAATATGGAGTGGATATACATTATGAAATATTTCATTTGGATAGTCTTTTCCAAATGAAAGAAGCAAAAGTTAGACCAAGGCTTATCTAAAGATATGTGTAGCATATGGCTTAGAGTTACCAATGTGATGGTTGATAGATAGAGAGTTAATGTCCCTAAAATGGAGAAATACCATCACAAAGGAACTAGTGACCCAGTAGGTCAGTACAAAATATTTTGAATAGACTAAAGATATAGTAGAAGATAAAAGATGAGATCAAAGCAGCATAAGTTTTCTATCACAACGATAGAAGTAGTAGACATAACTAGCTTAAAATGTCCTGAGAGGGACCATGAACGAGTCGTAGTCCGATCAAGAGCGGACTAAAATTGGCAAATAATCTGGGTCTATTAAGGAATAAGATAATATTGGGTTTTGTAAACACAAACCTCCTATGGTCGAGGGAACATTCAAGATCTCTAAAATATTGAAATGTCTCTAATAATGGAAGAAATAGCTAGTCATTTACAAATTAGAGAAAGAGTTAGTAAAGAGCGTAGAAGTTACCTTACATGCAAAGTGTAACCCTGTTCAACTGGGAAGTTTAACTTAAAGCGGTTTTCAAAAAGCATTTACCTCAGTTAGATAGAGATGAGTGAGAGGATAAATTTAAGTGATAAGACAGAGTAAGAAAATAAACCCTTTGGTGTATACTTAGCCAAGTTCACTACTTCTCTCGTTGTTCTATGTATTTAAATTCTATAAATGATGAGAGAAGAGTGACTAAGAAGTTAACTTACATACTGAATTATGTGTTGTTAGAAAGAATTCTTCCTAGGTAATTATAAAAGTTTAAAAGAGCGGTAGGGGTATACCAGATTACATAAAGAAGCTTGCAATGCCAGAAAAGACTAAAGGTTGAGAAGAGGTAATGAATAAAGAAGTGCAAACATATAATCAGAACCTAAGAAATACGAGATATGTGTTAGAGATCACGGAAATAGGATTTGTTTAACATGCCAAGAAAGTTAATACAGATGTGGCAAGCCAGGATATTTTACTAGGGAATGTCTATAAAATATGACAGGTGAGGGATCCCAGACAAATGAAAGAGTTTTTTACCCTTATCAGAGAAAAGTTAAGGAAGTTACCTGAGATGATCCAAGAGATGATATGGATTAACGATCACTAAATAGATGTGATATATGACTCGAGCACTGGTCATTTATTTGTAACAATGACTATATAGGGCAACTGATGGGTCTTCCTATTAGTACTCTCCCATATGATGAATATGTCCCTATTTCCATTGGCTTAAGGGTAGTAGTACCCTATTTATGTTTAAACAATAATCTTTAGCATGCGCACTGTTGACCTACCCTAGATCTAATATGTTTGCATTTACATGTTAGAGATAGATGAGATAATTAGCTCTAGTTAATCCACAAGATTAAAGTCAGGATTAGAATGAGAATTTAAGATAAGATGATGATAGTTAGTTAGTCAATAAGTTGGAATAAAGAAGATGATATAATATGGTTATACAGATAAATGTTATTGGCATACCTAAGGACATATGATGATAGTACTCAGGGCATGTCGCTTTAATAGTGATGAGATTATGAATGATGAGCTATGAACATGGCAAAAGTGATACATAACAAAATGAGATATAATTATGAAGTAGCATAGCTCTGAGAAAGAAGCATCTACGTAATAAAGGTTAATGTTCTCACAATGGAGCTAAATTGCTCTTACAATAGAGTTAGATCGCTCTTGAGATAGAGCCAGTTTAAGGAAATAGACAGCTCAACTCATGTTAAAATTGTAACCACCAAATGAACTAAGAAATTTTTTTAGCAATTATGCACAGGATCATAATAAGAAAAATGAGATGTACAATTTATAGCGGTAATATGCATGGTATAACTTGTATAGCTCTTTACAGTACTGCATATATCAAAGTCATATTTTGAAATGAAAGATGAGAATGTATGAGAAATTCCTGAGTGATAAAGGAAATTAGTAACATCTTAATAGAAAATATTTTTTTTTAAAATATTTTGGGAAAATTATTATTAGAGTTACAAACTAAGTAAAAGTAGCTAACCTTATAACTTAACCCATTAGTTTTAGGTCTTCCAGAGAATTATGACACAATACAACTAAGTCAAAGTAAATTCTATAGGATCATAGTTAGATCCTAGTATGGCTCACATAGAGTTCCAGGGTTATAGTTAGATCCTAAAGATGTTTATGATATATCATAGTAAATGGGTCATAATAGATCCTGAGTGTCGTAGTAGATGTAGCCTAAGGAAAGGAATGAGCCATGAAGTTATGAGTACAATATAGTATTTCTTTGTAAAAATGATTACCAAGGAAGATGTTAAGATAGGAAAGCCTCACGAGGTGTTAACTCATGTAAAGGTGTACCCACATCATTTTTCAGATAGTTTTCTTATATAGACTTAACTCAGGAACCTTATACACGAGGAAGGAATTAAAGCTGATAGAGTTAAAGTTTTTAGTCCTGAGTACAAGGTATTCATAAGTCTGGAGGGAGAATACCTAAGAAAGGGAAGAAGAGTACCCCATATGAAATAAGAAGGGATCAAGTCTAATTAAGTAGATAAGTTCCTACAATGAAATTAAAGAAAATGAGAGCCAAATAGACCATAGAGAGATAGTATGAGAAGGGTCTAACCTGGTGAAGTACCTAGGCAGGAGCCTATTAGCACTAGTACTTAAGATTTTTATCGACATTTTTTAGTTAATCATGCTTAGGCAAAAGTAGCCCAATGATGGGTGACCCATTGGGAAGTGGCAAGAAAAGGTGCAAATGCCAAAAGAGTTAGCAAAAATGCATAAAGGTATATAAGATGATGAAAAAAGTTAAGAAAGTTAGGAAAAGTTATACAATCAAGGGATCAGAACCTTCATAGTAGAACAAAATAGAGAAGATCTGAAAGGGAAAATTCATATTACGGCTCTGTTCAAGAGAAAATTGAAAAAGTCATAAGAGCAAGATTTTCCTGAGAGACCGTCAAAGTTGTATGTCAAGGAAAGTACTAAACTTATGATATCTCAAGATATATATACAGAGAAACATGTAATGATAAGAAGTATGATGAAAGACAGAAACCCCAAACTTTCATTAAATTTCTGGAGGGTTATCTATGAAAGAAATGGACACTACTCATAAGACTAGTACGGTGAGTCATCCATAAATAGATGAATGGATGAAAGATGAGAAAAAATAGAAATAGGCAAACTTTGACTCTAATTGAGTTGAACCAGAAAAGGAGTGTGACAACACGAGAAGGATGTAAACCTCTGCGGATACTAAGAAAATTTTGCCAAAGGCTAAAACAAGAGATGCAATTTCATAAAAATACCCCTGAACCTTAACAATAAAATAGAGGACATAAGAGATATATATCTAGAATGGTTTGACTAAAGTACGAGTTAAATTTTGAGGACAAAATTTATTCAAGTGGAAGAAATGTGACATCCTGATTTTTCCTTATCTGCATAAGATTGATAGAGGAAAAAGGTTTAGAAGGAATTGTGATGATGATAAGAAGAAATAATCATGGTTAGATGAGTTCGAAGTTGAAGAAAAAAATTAACAATACAAAGGAAAAGGTTTTAGGGACCAAATTGTAAAAGAAAAGAAATTTCATGGTTTATGTAAAAGATTCATCAAAGGACCAAATTGACATTATGAAATTTCAAGAAAACGTATTAAGGGACTCAAATGACATTTCAAAATTAGAAGTAAGGGACCAAAATGGAATTTAACAAATTCAGGGATTAAAGTATAATTTGTCAAATTCTAAGGGTAAAATTGTAATTATGAGCCAGTTGAGCCATATATGGCCTAGTACTACCCAGAAATGTTACAGTCTCAAATTTTACCAGTAAATAGAGAATAGTAATTAGGCCAAATATATTTTTCATAATTTTGATTTGAGGTCTCGAAAAAATAATATTAATCTGTAAAGTCTGGAAACTGATACATGACATTCTGGACCTCATAATCAGATAAAATTTAGTATGCAATTTTTATAATTATTATAAAAATTTATGAAGCCAATAGGACTAAAAAAGGAGTCTTGTAAAATTGATTATAGAATTTAAGTTGAAAAATGATACCAACAAAAGGTTTTAATAAAATATATAAAAATTTTATTAGGACTTCTGGGTATAAAAAAATTATGAAACTTTGCAAGAAATTCATTTAATAGTAGAATAAATTTCTAAAAAAGTCAAGACCCTTAAAATAGTTTAATATAATTTATTCAAAAAATTAAAGTATGTTAGAGTACCCAGTAAAGGAAATGTCTTGGAATGTATGTCAATTATTGGTTTAGTCCTAAAGAGGGCCCAAAGTTGCATCATGTTTGATGCCCAAATTATGGAAAATTGGTTATGTTGCCAAAATGGATTTTATGTTGTTAAAAAATATAAGATAAGAAAGGAAGAAAATTCAAGAACATATGAGGTGTCCTTGTAGGACCCTCCCCATGTCCAAATAACGCCATGTGCAAGGGAGAATGAAGGATTTTAGCATGTGATTTTATCCTTTATTTTTCTTGGAGGTTAAGTAAAAAATGAGAGCAAGTTTAGACTATTAGATTAAATAGTGTTGGAATTAATCTTAGCCATTCATGACCTTGGATTTTTGCTTATAAATACCCCCTCCATTTCCCTTCTTGTGATGTGAGCATAAGGGAACCATGGGGAGGTGTTGCCAAAATGAAATCTAACCAAGAAGAAGAATCAATCCAAGAGCCAATCAAGTAAAGATTCAATGTAACTTCTTCTTCCTATCTTTGTATTATGTTATAGGAAGATTTCTCTTAGATTTGGATGGTTTAAATACCATTTTCCTCTCCATATTGACTGCTAGAAGTGATATGGAATAAGAAGGAAAATATGATTTTTATGTTATATATAGTTTAGATAAAGTTGAATAAGCTAGAATCAAGTAGTATTAGCTTGGAAATTCAAGTATCCATGCAATTAGGGTTTTATATTCTTGGCTGCCACTGTATGAATCACTATTCATATGTAAGAATTTCATGATTTTAATTCTTCTAATGAGTTTAAAATGAAAAATTGTGTTGGGTAAAGTAGAAAAATAAGTATTGGAAGCATTGGAATTAAAATGAGAAATTTTAAAAATAAAGAGAGTATGTTTCAGTTGTGTACAGAAGTCAAGGAAGGAGTTTTATTTTAAAAAATCTAAGTTCATATTTGGATTCCTTTGACAAAATTATGTAGGATTGGTCTAAGGAAATAATTATTACAAAGTTATACCACTAACTCCAAGAATTAAGTTAAGAGTTAGAGGAATTTAATGTACAATATTTATGTAATGGCTCTAATGAGTTGTATACGTAATGTAATTGTGTTTATGACCACGAGATGTCAAAAAGAATGAGTTAAGAGGTAGAGTAAGAAACCAATATTTGGTTGGAGACAAAGGGAGCAGTGAGAAAAAGGTTAAAGATTAAGGTAGTAAACTTGCCTCTTTATGTGCTCAATGTGGTATGCTTATGTGTTGACATGTATATAATGATTGAATAATATTGTGATATGATAAATGATATTGAATATTTTATGTATAACATGTTTCCCATGGACATGCATGTTTTATTCAAAGCATAAAGTATGAGAGCATGCCACTAATTAAAAAGAGTTTAATAAAATTATATATCAGACATTAACATTCATCTTGCATATTTAAGCGGTATTGTTTGCTACTGAGATTCCCCATAATCTCACCCCCATAAACAACCATAATAGGTTAATTATGATGGAAGAATCTCGCTAGATACATGAGCTAAGGAATGGAAGAGAAGAATTAGACAAGTTGATGGCATGTTATGCACGTTACCCTTTTTATGTAATGATATGTAATATACAAGTATATGTAAAGTACAATGTATGAAATATTTATAGCATGATCCCATGATGTATATGAGTGTATAGGAACTCAAATTGATGATTTATGAGATTTATGAGAGAAAGTCAAATGGTAAAAACGTAGGTCCTAAAGCAGTTTTGTTATAACTTCAATTTGACTTAGCAAATAAATAAATTAGCCTACAAATTTTATAGGCAAGTAGTACAAATATAAAGCTTTAAATTTATAGGTAATATTCCTCATTTGAATGTGTATATCAAGATAAATGTATTTCCAAATCTAAGAGACAGAACCTAGAATTTTCAGAATTTACCATATGATCATTAAACTTTGACAATTTAACTGGATTAAATAGGCTAGTAAATGTTTAATTTCATATTTTCCCTTAAAGTGCAATGAAATATATTTCATTAGATATTTGAAATATCTCCATATGATTTTTTTAGAATTAGTTATGAATTTTCAAACGTTGACTAAATCTAGAATTTACTAAATGAACAGTACCCAAGAGTTAAATTTAAAATTTTAATTTTTGGACCAAAGTAATACTTTCATTAGTTAAATACACTTTCAAATAAGTACTCTAAGGAGTTAAAAATAGGATGTTTCACACCCCCTCTTGGGTGTAGCAGCCATTCTAACAAGAATAATTAAGTAAATAATTTTTATATAAATACACAAATATGTGATTATGGTATGTTATAGTTAATAAAATGATTTGAAAATAAATAATATTTTGAAATAGTATGTATTTAAAATTTTTAAAGTATTTATAAGATCAAATTATATCTTTGACCAAGTTATTCTATCATTATGTAATTAAAAAATTCAAAATTCCCTCTAACATTAACTTCGTTAATAATCATAAATGGAGGTGTGTCCATATAAGTTCATATGTCAGTTGTAGGTTTCTATCTTGCATTACATCTTTTATTTTTGTTACATTAATTTTTGTAAAATAATTTTTAATTTTATTATCTTATTATTTGTTTAGTTATTAGTAAGACTCAATTCATGAGGAAGATCTACTGCTAGTAGTCAACTCACCTAAGGAATTTTGGGTGTTCCAAGATCCTATTGGAGTAGATTCTTTTACGGATGATGTACGTGCTAATTATTTGCTTCTTAAAGGTTTAGTAGGCATATATTAGAAAGGCTAAAGATAAATTGATTTTAATGAAACCTCATACGAGTTTTTCAAGCATTTGTCTTTCTATCTTAATAAGTGTCTAATGAAGAGATCACTGATGATGATACCCTAATTAACACCACCTCGTTAAAGTATATCAATTTATTTCATAACTGAAAATATATTAAATCATTATATTTTTAATTATGTTACTATATAAATTATCATATGATTATATTCTAAAATAATGAAATTTGAAATTAGCAACGGATTAGCGACGCAATTTGATTAGTGATGGAATTAGCGTCGAAAAATTCCGGGGCCAGCAATTTAGCAATGGAAATTAGGGATGTGTTATAGAAATAAAAGAAAATGCAAGAGAGTTTTGAGATGAAAGAAAAGAGAAGGACAAGAAAGAATTGGAGAGAAAGAGGGAGTGATTCTCATTCATATATTGTTATTCACAATGTGTGTCAATCATCCTCTATCTATAGGATATCCACATTAAAGATTAATCCTAAAGAGTTATAAGTACATAAATAAGGGAATTAAGTAATGTAATTGTACAACTAGAGGTTATAGATAATTAATGTTAGAGACCCTTTAATTTGGGAGTTATAAGCTATAATGCCATTCAATATGAGATAGAATCCTAAGAGACTATGAACATCCACACATAATGTAATATTTATAACACTCCCCTTTGGATGTTCATAGATAAATATTGTGCCTCATTAAAAACTTACTAAGAAAAACTCCATAGGATAAAAACCTAATAAAGGAAAAAGAGCACACAATATATATTGAAACTGCCTTATTAAAAACCTTACCAGGAAAACCTAATGGACAAAACCTTGGTTAAGAAAATAAGAGTATAACATGATCTTTACTCCCCTGATGATAATATCACATTTACCTCCCCTTATGATAACATCACGATTCATCCTTTCATATGAACAGAATATACTAGTTTCTCAAACCTTTCAAGCATATCTTCCTTTTATCTGAACTATACATAATGTATTGTCATTTTTTTAAAGTATATTCCACCAACATATCTTCTAGATATGTTGAATTATCAACATACTCTTCATATTCCTTATGCACTGTGAAAATAAAAAAAATTATCCTGAAAATCACCATGATATATATTGCATTCACATGTTCAATTTATTCAGAATAAAATAATATCATATAATGTTTCATAGAAATATTACCTTGAATATTAATTTCATTATCCATTTGTATACCTGTAGGAACTTAATTTTGCCAAAAAATATAACATGCAATATCAACACAATAGGTAAATATTATAATAAAATAAATATATGGGACTTCTGGTACATTAAATTTAATATATTTTTATAGACAAAATAGTCATAGAAAAAATCTAAAGATTGTGAAATCATTGGATATTAAACTCTAGAAGTTTTCTTTATATGCTTCAGGCATTTTAAATCCTTAAAAGATTATCATATAAATTTCACTATCTAGTGAGCCATATGCATAGACTATAACAATATCTATTAGGCACATTTTATTTTCATATACCACCAAACTATTAATATATGCAAAAATTATTGAATCCACTACAAAATAATATTTCTTATCATATTCATCATTAGCTTTTGTGAAAATCTTTATTTTCACATAAATGTTTATATATTTCGTAATAGCTTTATATATTAAGTGTTAGACTGTAGATCCATACTTTTTACATATTAAAATAATATAATTATATTTTTATTGTGTCTTTGCCCTTTTACTTTTTTTTTTTTGCCAAACATATTTTTCTGTCTACTACTTCACATGATAGATTCACACATAAGATCATCATTTCATGATATTATTATCAAAATTATTGTCAACAACTTTATCTTTTTAGTTCCATTTTTCTTTTTATAACATAACTTATTGATCCCTCTTTATTACATTTCAGGCATTTGAACCTCTTTTGATGTTCTTGCAAGTAGTTATATCTTTGCACTCTTCTAGAGTATATGCCTTCTTAATATAATAATCTTAATTACATGCTCCAATATTTCTAACATTATATTTGGAACCAATTATCCTTTCATTATTCAAACATGTCTCACTTTAATTTGTACTAATTAGAGCATTTTTAACTAGAATATGAGATTTGATAATCCTCATTTAGGTCAGTAATCATATCTGGCAAATATTTTGTAATATCTTATGAATGTAATATTTGATAAACTTCTAGTTCATACTATTATATTTGAGCATCTACATTTGATAGTAATGATATATTCTTTGTATTTTGTTTTCCAGCTACTCAATTTCTCCCCCTCATGTTGAGAAAATTTTGTCAAATGATGATCAACTAATCATGTGATATAAGTATCCTAAATCCATATGTTTCCTTTAAAAATATTATTTTGTTTCATTTATAGATAAACAAGAAGAAGGAGGTTCTTACCTAATATTTATCTCAACTTTCTTTTAATAGGCATCTATATGTATTGTGGTAGATAATTAGCAATAAACATTGCACATTTAAAAATATTTGGCTCATGACCAAAAGCCAATTTTATTAGGAGAATTTTATTGGCATGATATATATAAGTACCACAATATATTAAATCAAATATGCCAACACCGAAATAGAAATCTTGTTCTCATAAGCAATAATCTAGTTACTTATAGATTCATTAAAAAATGATTCTCATATTCTAGAAATTATGCACTCAATATATTGATTATATTTATTCAAATAATCTTGCAAACTTCTGGTTGCAAACTTATAATAATCACACATGTAACTATCTTATAAATGTATCTATCAAATTTATTGAATATTTGTAAGGTTATATACTAATTGAATGGTGATAACTATCGTTCTAATTATCAAACAAAACTAAGCTAACCAATAGTAAAGTAGAGGCTAACCTAGGTCGATTTACTAGGAGCCTAGATGGATACTAAGGTACCTAATTAATCTAATGAGCCACAAATTAACAAGTTAAAGAGATAGTGTTTGATGAGATTTTATCTAACTACTGAAAGTAAATCATATGCTATTGTTTATGTTTTTAAGTGTTTATGATGATGAGATGAATGAATGACAAGTGTGTTCTCTTGGAGATTACCTTACATTCATTATCCACATAATATGGAAGTTAATTAGCTAAATTAGAATATATTAGCTAACGACTTGCTAGCTAAATCTCAATTAAAGCTACAACTCGCAGATATTAAAAGAGATTATGAATCATTTAACTCAGAGATAGAAGAAGATGAATCAACAGATAACTCTATACTCTGTTTATGATTACTCTAATTAACTACAACCATGTCCAACTCGGTCCAAGGATGAAAATCAATCAAAGCAACATTAATACAGAAATAAGAAATCCAACTCAGTTCCCTACTTCTTTGTCCTCTACTAACTCTAATTAAATCAATAAACTAGAAATAACTACATCAACTCAATGCAATCAAATATGGATTAAAGACACAATGAACTCCCTATTCAGCTCAAGAATTCAGGTTCAACATTATCACCAAGAGAGCACAACAGCTTAGCTTGCATTACCATCTAAACTTTAGTAGCAACAGAAAACATAGCATCAGTCATGATGAATGTGGAAGAAGAAGAAGAAGATGATAGCTACATTTTCCTCTAGTTCTATTGTTTAGAACACAGGAAAGTTACAGAATAGAAATTCAAAATGGAGATGGAGAAGAAGAGAGTAGATGGCATATAGAATATAGGATTGAAATGGAGAAGAATGTGGTGTGGTGGAATGAAGGTGAAATTAGAGATGCAGGTGGTCTAAGCGTGAATGATGACTTGGAATCAGGTCCTAGTGTCAACTCTATTCAATGGTATATATACTGTGTGAAAGATATGAGAAAGTATGATTCACGTTTTAGGGCATGAATGATGCTGTTATATCTGGAATGATGTGTTGCTGGTGTGAGTGATGGTGTGCATGCATCTCCTATTGTCCAGCTATCATGTGATTTCTGTTAGCTCCCAATTTGCAATCTGTTAGTCCACTTGTTCAATCCAACATATGTGTGATCTGTTACAGCACATGTGTGATGCCCACTTGCTTCCATTTCAATTTCTTAATCCAGCACATGCTTAAATATACAACTGTCAATTGATCTAATATGCTGATTTGTCACTATAAAATGGAAATTTAATAGATTATTTATCTAATCAATCACTAAAATCAAGTCAATTAATTTCCACTTATTCTATTTTAATTGTATTAATTAATTGCTCATCATATTAGTAAATGGGGATAAAATCAATAATAAAACTCACTGTAAACACACTAAAAATCACTACAAATATGAGTTTATCAACTCCCCCACACTTAGCTTTTTGCACTCAGAGCAAAATTATGGATCAAAATTGAAATTTAAATACTCATGTTCAGCACATTTGGCAAAACAGATTTAGCATAAGCACTTATAGTCATTAATATTTCCCCTTCAATTGGCAACAATCCAAACTAATCTCATATCAATCAAAGAATCTAACTTATGCAATGAAAGTATAGTAAGCAGCAAGGTGAGATTTCCTCAAGATGTGTAGTGTTTCACTCATTCTCTTATCAAGGTAATTTCACTCAACTATCTAGCTTAGACTTCTCATAGGCTTGTAACCATCATACATCTCCACCACTGCATGCCACAAGGGTTATGAATCAAATGGTCTTTATTAGGTTATAATGTTGGAAAGGCTAAGTGATGAAATGGCAATGCATGTCAATGATTAATGAAATATTGCACATGATCTGACTTCTTTAGGCTATTTCAACACTTTTTCATAATTTGAACTTGCAATTGTAAAAAGTATCAAAGTCACCAAATATTTCCTTTCATACAAGTTGAATATCACATTTTTTCCATTTGGTCTATCTCTTCTTTCTTTCTTTTTCTCTCTTTTCTGTACTTTTTCTTTTTGCTTTTCTTTTCTTTCACTATTGAACCAGATAGCACATATATTGAAGTTCTTATATCCAACAAGTGGTGCAATTTTTCAGTTAATTCACAATTTAAGACTTACTACAGCAGCAAAAATCATGTACAACATTCATTAACCAAGGATGAAATTTTAAAAGAAAGTGAAGATCTCAAGGGGTAAGCGAAGGATTTAATTTTTATGTGGCTACTATTTGGTAAAAAGGGTTTAGAAAGAAATGCCCTTATCATATCCACAATTCCAAGAAGCTAATATGGTTTTGAATCAAGGATTGAGACAAGTTCTGCAAAGTTATCAAACTAGATGGTGTCACACAATGTAATGAGTATCTGTTGAAGGCTCAAAGATCCTTCCATCTGGCTTACTCACCTTAATCAACTCACAATGACAAGATTACATGAATATCAAACTAAATATATAAGATCAATCATTCATACTGCACAATTTTTAGTAATCAATCAATAAAACAAGTAACTCATACTTCATAAAGCTTGCCAATGTTCAAAAATATGTGTTCAAAATTAAATTTTAAATCCATGTCAGTAAATTCAATTAGACCAAGCAACAATTAGATGAAACAAGAGAATTTGTTAGCTGATGATCAATTTTAGTTCCGACAAACAGGACCTCAGGTCGAGTCTGTATTTCACAAAGAGGAAATTTTTATAAAACAGAAAATAATGGTCGTGACGTACATGGACACTAGTTACGACACATTATCACAGAGAGTAATTATGCCAAACATACAAGCTCAGGTCGCGACCAAGTGTTAATCTAGTCACGACCAAAATTCATAGAGAGTTACAGTCGCAACAAAGATAAGAGCATATCACGACTAAATATCACAAATAGGTAAACATCAGAAAATAAGAATTACTGGTCGCGACAAACAAATGAATTGGTCGTGACTAATTTTTATAAAGAAATTTGACATTTTTGCATATATTAGTCGAGACGAGAGCATCTCAAGGTCAGGACCATAATACATAATTACAGCAATTATCTGATTTTACTTACCAATTTTACAAACTACTTCCCCACACTTAATTTCTACATTATCCTCAATATGAAGAAGCAGAGAAACACATTCAAAGGCTGAAGTAATGAAAAGGATAAAGCTGAATTAGAATCCAAGATGAACTTATTAATTTTTATCTATCCTTACTAACTTGGTTTCCTAACTCACACTTAATCAACAATTTACAGCTCGAGTATATAAGTGCACTGATTAAAGCAAACTATTGTAAGTGGGGAAACAAAGAAGGATATAACCTGAGTATCATGGGGGTTTGAAGTTCTCCTTGTACAGCTTGAATAATTGGCCATTAACCTGGAATGTTATATCATCTGCTTCATCCTTTCTTGTTGATATAGACTTCACCCATCTTAAGAGAAAATCCACAGTGTGCAGAATATACGCATATCCAAAAGATAGTAGGAATGGTCTTGTTGATATAACTACTGCATTATCCACTTTTGTCCTTGCCATGAAATTATATTGATGTTGGACCATATCCTTCAAGTGTTATAGTCCTGAAATGTCTAAAAATTCCAATTTGAAGCTCTCATGAAGAGGGTTAGAATGCAATATATACTTATTGAATTGAAAACTCCCTAGCTCAAAGGTTCTAATTCCTTGTCTCTAAAAGCATGTTGCATAATCCTTGCTTGCAATTCTGTTAAATCTACTACAAACCTTCCTGGATATTGTTCATCACTTGAAACAGTGAGGTTAGTTCCAATAGAAAAAGTATTAGATTAAGATAAAGAAAAATCATCCATAGTGGTAAGCCAGCCATCAACTTTAGAATTAATGCATAACACATTACCATAAGATAAAGAAAAAACAGAGAAATCGGTGGAGGAATTAGAAATGGAAGATTATTCAACTTCATCATCATTTTCAAACTCATGAATATTATCACACTCATTTCCAAGTGACGTACCAATCATTTTAAGTCCTAGGAGAGAATAATCCTGATGTGAGTGTCTATACATGTTAAACTGAATTATGTGCCCACTAAATTTCATTTTAATAATTCTATTTTTCATGCAAATCATGGTATTAGTTGTCTTCAAGAATGGCCTTCCTAGAATAAGAATACTATCAACAAGAGATTTATTTGACATATCTAAAACATAAAAGTCCACAGGAAAAACAAGTTCCTTAACTTGAACTAAAATGTCTTCTAAAATTCCCTTAGGATCTATAATTCTCTTATCAACCAATTGAGCTAACACACTAGTTGGTTTGATCAGATTTATTCCTAAGGCATGATAAATGGAACTTGGCATAACATTAATAGAAGCACCTAAATCTAGCAATGCTTTTGGAATAGTGATATTGCCAATTGTACAAGAAATAGAAAATGCACCTGGCTCTTTACACTTCACTGGAAGTTGAGAGTTGAAGAGTGCAGAAGTTTTAGGTCCCACTTGCACCAATTCATTATGTTTATGTCTTTTGTCATATCCCCAATTTTCTTATCTGATATGTATGTACAGTTTGTATGTAATAAATATAAGATTCTTTAAGGAAAGTGTAGAAATTTATCGAAGGAAAGGGATTAAAGTATAAATAATAGAAAGTTCAAGGATCTAGATAGAATTTATAAAAGTTCTATGGCCAAAATAGAAAGTAGAGAAAAAAGTTGGGCCACTAAGTGTAATTTTAAAAAGTTTAGGGACTTAAATGTAATTAAGTAAAAGTTTAAATGTGCCAAAAAAGGCCTAGAATTTCTCGGAAATGCTATAGTCCCAAATTTTATGAGTAAATAGAGAATGGAAATTAGGCCAAGTATATTTTTCAAAATTTTGATTTGAGGCCCCAGATAATTGATATTAATTTTTAAAGTCTTGAGATTATTACAAGTCCTTCTGGATCTCCTAATCAGATGGAATTTGGCAGTAAATTCTCATAATTAATATATAAATTTATAAAACTGATAGAACTCAAAAAAAAGTTCTGTAGAATTTTTAATGAAATTTAATATCGTTCTAATTATCAAACAAAATTAAGCAAACCAATAGTAAAGTGGAGGCTAACCTAGGTTGATTCACAAGGAGCCTAGATGGACGCTAAGGTACCTAATTAATCTAATGTGCCATAAATTAACAAATTAAAGAGATGGTGTTTGATGAGATTTTATTTGACTACTGAAAGTAAATCCTATGCTATTATTTATACTTTTAAGTGTTTATGATGATAAGATGAATGAATGACAAGTGTGTTCCCATGGAGATAACCTTACCTTCATTATCCACAGAATATGAGAAGTTAATCAGCTAAATTAGAATATGTTAGCTAACAACTTGCTAGCTAAATCTCATTCAAAGCTACAACTCGCAGACATTAAAAGAGATTATGAATCATTCAACTCAGAGATAGAAGAAGATGAATTAAAAGATACAACTGTACTCTGTTTATGATTACTCTAATTAACTACAGCCCTGTCTAACTCGGTCCAAGGATGAAAATCAATCAAAGCATCATTAATGCAGAATAAGAAATCCAACTGGGTTCCCTACTTCTTTGTCCTCTACTAACTCTAATTGAATCAATAAACCATAAATAACTACATCAACTCGATACAATCAAATATGGATTAAAGACACAATGAACTCCCTGTTCAGCTCAAGGATTTAGATTCAGCATTATCTCCAAGAGAGCATAACAGTTTAGCCTTTCATTGCCATCTGAACTTTAACAGCAAGAGAAAACACAACAGTAGTCATGATGAATATAGAAGAAGAAGATGAAGATGATAACTAAACTTTCCTCTAGTTCTATTGTCCAGAATATAGGAAAGTTACATAATAAAAATGGAAAATGGAGATGGAGAAGAAGAGAGCATATAGCATATGGAATATGGGATGGAAATGGAAAAGAATGTGGTGTGGTGGAATGAAGGTGAAATTAGAGATGCAGGTGGTCTAGGCGTGAATGATGATCTGGAATCAGGTCCTAATGTCAGCTCTATTCAGTGGTATATATACTATGTGAAAGATATGCGAAAGTGTGATTCATGTTTCAGGGCATGAATGATGTTGTTAGATCTGGAATGATGTGCTGCTGGTGTGAGTGATGGTGTGCATGCATCTCCTATTGTCCAGTTATCATGTGATTTCTGTTAGCTCCCAATTTACAATATGTTAGCCCACTTGTTCAGTCCAACACATGTGTGATTTGTTACAGCACATGTGTGATCCCCACTTGCTTCTATTTCAGTTTCTTAATTTCAGTACATGCTTAAATATACAGCTATCAATTGATCTAATATGTTGATTGGTCACTACAAAATGGAAATTTAATAAATTATTTATCCAATTAATCATTAAAATCAAGTCAATTAATTTCTACTTGTTCTATTTTAATTTTATTAATTAATTGCTCATCATATTGGCAAATGGGGATAAAACCAATAATAAAACTCTCTGTAAACACACTAAAAATCAATATAAATATAAGTTTATTAAATGAGCCCAAATATGAATTTAATATATTTCTAAAAATGTAGAGATCCATTCCAAATCATAATTAGTGATATTCTCATAATTAATTTTATTTGAGAACAAGCATCACATGTTAATTCTTATGTTGACTATTCATGAAGAATCTTCTAGTTCTAGATGTCACTACATAATTTTCAATAATTTATTACATCATCTATACGATTTAGGATGATCAAATAAATCATGCTAGCAATAAATTTATTTGGATAAGTAAACTAGTTTACTATAACCAACAATAAATTTAATTTTTATAACATATGAATGATTTACAACCTCAATATGACATCCTTCTTTTTTAGATCAATTGGACTTATATGAAGATCTTAGTGTAATTTCATCCAATATTAGCTCACACTTTGATTTCAACAATCTCTCCCTTAAGTGTGAGGCATATTAACATGTTTTCTTTTTTCATGTGTTTCATTAGGAAATCTAAATGCTTCATACCTTATATACAATCATGGATCTAATATAGATTTATGGGTCATAATTTTAATTAGCAATCATCTCGTAAGGAAAATAGATATTAGTTCTTTAAGAACTACTTTTTTTTGTCACATAAGTTCTTCAAGAACTATCATATATTACTATATCATTATACAATTTTAGTATTCATTAATAATATGCTTCAATATATTCAAAGTATTATAATTATTTATAATGTTTAGGGGGTATAGTGGAATAAAATCCAACATATCATCAACATAATAATACAAAATAATAAATAATTATAATATTTAATTATATTTTTCTTTCAAATTGTCCTAACTATTTTAGTATCCATAAATTTAACTGCTATTGATTAATAATTGAGTATATAATATAAAAAGCTTTAGACATTACTAATCTCATATCAAGTAAATCAATAACCAATAGCTCACATAATATATATCATTTTTCAATATTTGTTTGTATCAACCATCATTTTAATCATCAAATAAAGAGAGTAAAAGTTACCTTTAGCCAATGGTAATTGATATTGATCCTTGCATGAGTAATGTTACACCAGTATTAACTATGTTCAATTAAATTCAAAATATGCCGCTAACCAAAAACAATTTTTAGAACTTGAATGTTAATATTAGTAGGTAATAATTCTTAATATTAGAATCTATAAAATAATATATTATCACATAAGGAAACGAAATTTAATTCTAATATATATGCTCAATAATTCATCACTTCAAAAATGAAGGTTGAAAACAACTCTTTTGATATTAGAATATAATACTAATAGAAAATATAAATATATACTTGTATTTGAATCAATTCAATATTTATCAAACTCATCAAACCTAAAAATATAAAAGATCCTTTAAAGTGATAAAGAGGAAGAGGCCAACAACATATGTATTGTTGCCTAAGAACAAAAAGACTTTGAAGTGAACTTTTAAGATACTATATACGATATATTTATAACATTCAAAATATATAATGTGAACTAATGCTTACAAATTGTATGAATTCTTAATTTTTCTTTCTTAACAAAAAAAATTAATTAAAATAAAAATAAATTCAAATACTTAAAATTTATCATCAATGAATCATAATAAATTCAAACTAATATTGAATCACATCATATGAATAAATAAAAAAATACGTATAATATATATCATCCTTTTAATTTGTATAAAAATAATATAATATGTTAATATCACAATATGACAAATAATTACTTTTTGATCTATTTGCTTTCATGTAAATCTTAAAATTAGTATCAATATCATAATATTACATACCTATAATAATTTCTCTTACATAGAATAATCATAATAAATATAAATAATAAAAACAATTAATATCATATACAAATAGGAGTATAATTACTTTTGATATTTTTTATAAAATCTTATGGTCCTTTTGGTGTTATTGTCAATTTTGACATTTAATTTTAATAAATTAATACATATTTATCCATATGACCTTTAATCACTTTGTAAGATTTGCCTTTTGTCCATATGACTTCTACTCATATTATAACATTTTTTATTCATTTAACTTTTGGTCATATTATAATATTTCCCTTTGTCTATATGGCTTATGGTCAAAATTATGGTTGAATAGCCAAGACAAAAATATTATAGGATGTCAATTGTCAATCTATCTAATATAATGTGATAGTTATTATTACTCTTATAGATCTATTTCATGATTTCAATAGCATATCATCATCAATTTCTCTAAATATTATAGTCTTGAGGACCATAATAAATATCTTTCAAAAGTACAAAGATATTTTATATGATTTGATGTATGAATCATGGGCCTTTATAGTTTTTATAAAAACAAATAGATCCAAATCATTAGCTTTCATGGCTTATATAATTATTATATCATCAAAGTGTCATAATATTTATCTTAAGATACTAATTATTACAATCAAAATATTGTCATGTACTAAAGAACCATATCAATAATAGTGGCTTTTGATAATCTAATAAGAAAATTGAAAATATTATGGCTACTGGCCATTTAACAATATAAAATTATAATCACTAGAGAGAGACGAGATATAGAAGAGATAAATAAATATATTAAAATATAAATTAATATATGTGTGTGTGTGTGTGTGTAGAGGGAGGAGAATGAAGTAGAATTAGCAATATATAAATATAAATTCACCAATTTAAATTAGGGCAAGAATGCTAGAAGAAAATAAATTCAATCTCATAATCAAATAATATAAAGAACAAATAAACCCAAAATTATATAAATTACATTATATAATCATATATAATAATATGTATTATGTATTATACATACGTACGTACAAATATATATATATTAACTAAACAACATAAATACAAACCCAATAAAATGAAGGAAACATGTAAATGACATAAATTATATGTGTGTCAATTATAATGCAGTGAATATAATAATAAAAAAATATAAAAAATAACATAAAAATAAATAACAACATAAAAGATAAATATAAATAACATAAATAAAAATAACAATAAATAATATAAAAATAGAAAGACTACGTAGATAACAAATAAAATAATTACATAATATGAGACAAATAATATGATAGATATAGATAACAAAACATAAAAAAATGATTAAAAAATAATAGTCAACATATTGAATATAGTAAATATACAAAAAAAAATTAAAGTTACACATGATAATTGGGTAAAATAAAATTTGTGTAAATAGAATATTATCATATATCACAAGAATATATGTATCTATAAGAAATTTATACCTTAAATTTTTTAGAATGAACGTGCTAATAATGTGTTATAGAAATAAAAGAAAATGCAAGAAAGTTTTTGGATCAAAGAAAAGAAAATGAAAAGAGAGAATTGGAGAGAAAGAGGGAATGATTCTCATTCATATATTGTTATTCATAATATGTATACATTATCCTTTATTATACAATTAAAGGTTATAGAGAATAAATATTAGAGACCCTTCAATTTAGGAGTTATAAGGTATAGTGCCATTTAATATGAAATGGAATCTTAAAAGATTATAAACATCTATAAATAATGTAATATTTATAACAGGATGCAATTTTTCCCTCACTAATTCTATCGCAAAATGTTTTATTACATAAATAGTGATGAAATACTAAAGTGTATTAGCGATGGAAAATTTTGGTCGGTAATTCCATCATTAATGACGAATTACTTATGAGAATTAGTGACAATTTTTTTCATCACTAGTTCCGTCACAAAATTTCTTGTAATAGAAATTAGTAATGAATTAGTGGCAGAAATTGGAGAGGGGGAAAATTTTGTCACTAATCATTTTGCGATATAATTAGTGACAAATTAGTAATGAAATGTAGGGATAGAATAAAATTCTGTCGCTAATTTAGCCGCAGAACAATTCCATCACTAAATTCTGTCATTAATTTTAGCGACAAAATTTGTGGTAAATCAGTGACGGAATACAATTCCATCCCTAAATTCCGTCGCTACTTTTCTTTGTTTCTTTGTAGTCTTTTTTGTACTAAGTTACCGACAGAAATTCTGTTGCTAATTTTCAATAGAATAGTTCCGATGCCTTTGCTAATTTAGCAACAAAGAACCTGCAATCATTTGATACAAAATTATATATATATATATATATATAATATTTCAGTTCACAAAATTAAATATAAATATATTATTTTTTTATTATCCAAAAATAAATAAATATATATTATTAAATGTTTCTTTCTAACTATCTTTTCTTATGTAAATATTTTGTAATAGTTAATATCATTTTAATTCCAAAAATATTTGGAAAAATAATAGTTATATTATATATTTTAAGTATTATTTATTTTTATAATATTTTTATGTTTTATTTATATATAATATAATAGTGGAATATTCATAAAATTTAAAACTATTTTGTGACCAATGTTTTTATCAGTTGAGCTGAGATAAATCAACAAATTGAAAATAAAAAATTAAATATATATAATATTTCACTGCACAAACACAAATATAAATATATATTATTTATCTTATATATATTTATTTATATATAGTTGAGTTAAAAAATTATTTTGTGACCAAGGCCTTTACTTAATTGAGCATAGATGAACCTACAAATTTAAATTACAAAATTATATATATATTATTTTAATATTATATAAACACACATAAATATCTATATATATATAATTTAATATATTACTAAATGTTACTATTTAATTTTCTTATTTGATGCAAATGTTTATTATGTTATGAAAATAAAGAAAACATAAGACCAACAAGAGAATGAAAGAATAATAGAGATGAGTAGAGAATTAGAGTGAATAGAAACAAAAGATAATATTTCTTGTTCATATTCAAGGTAGCAAATACATAATGAATGGCCTCTATTTATAAACACATCTTTACAATTTCAATTCTATTAGATTCTATAGATTCCCTAATAATAGGAGATGATTGTGAGACAATAGCTAGATAATAGATGTTGGGAGATATGAAAATCCACACAAATATTGTATTCATAACACTCCCCTAGGGTGTACATCATTCATTGATACACTATCCATCTTAAAAAATTTTAAAAAAAATCAGTGGAATAAAACCATATATAAGGCAAAAAGAGTATTGTGTGTATCAACTCTCCCTCTTGGTAACATTAGTTGACATCTTTGGATCTGCGAAGTCTAATATCATAAACAAGATTTTCAAATATTGTAGTAAGAAGTGACTTGGCGAACAAATATGTGAGATATTAATTTCATAATCTTTTGAAGATCATGAGGTAAATAATCCATTAGTGGTCTATCGACATGGGGATCATACTATGATCTACCAACATGAGGAACAAACAAGAATCCAGAATCTACATATGCAACAAGATCAATCATAGATACATTCGGATAAAATAATTTCATTTGCATAGTACATATAAAGTGACAAATTAAGGCTTTTAACTCTATTCTAACTTCGTGTTAGTGAAAAAATATGTCGTGCTAATAAGCAAATGGTTTATTAGGTGGTATGTGACTAGCTAGATACATAAGTGCTCTAATTGCACTAAGATAAGGTATTTCTAGATCAAATATTTATTCCTCAATTACTCAAGGTCTAAAAGGATCTTTATCGATCTACATCTAAAGATCTTACAACTATGGGAGCACGTAATGGATACATTTTGTCTATATAAAAACTCTTTAAGACATTTCTTGCCAATAAAAGTAATTTCATGTTTCTAAAATATCTTTTTATAGTCTTTTTGTATTCCCTATTGCAAAAATATTTACAAAAATATTATGAAAAGAGAGTAACTAAATAGTTTTGATAAACCAAGGTTCCATGAAGTACAAAAACATATATTTATGGAAGTCTTTTCTATTTAAATAACCACAATTCACAAATATTTTCTTTTGTAACCACACACAATATCTATTTCTCAAATAGGATTTTTAACACCTCATGAAACTTTTTTTTCACCTTGATCAAATCATCAAGTAAATTCAACAATGCTTCTAATTCACAAAATACTGGATAAACTCAATTTAAGAAAAAGATACTTGTCCGTAGTACATTGCTTGTAAAATTATAATTTGTAGGAACTCTTCACTTAAGGAAAGTATATTTCAAAAATAACAAAAATATTCATAAAATCTATATGTTAATACTTTTAAATTTATAATAAAATCTATCACTTAACACAAGTTTTACCTCCCAAGTTTCCATGTACCTTTGGGAAGGTCATTCAGAAGGTTTTATCGGTTTCTTTTCTTAAAACTATATTATGCATACTTATTAAGCCCTTTAATAAATTTATATTTTCCCCTAACAATTGTCCTATTTCATTATCCATAATAAGCTTTCAAATAAAGATTTTCTATCTTTACCGTCAATCAATTGATAAACAACCTATACCTACTACCTCATCAAACTAAATCAGTTGGGTCCCATCATTGATACCTTTAGTCTCTTGAATTCTCTCATTAAAATTCAATATTTACTTATATATATCATTACACTTTACATGCCATGGTTTCTATCAACAAATTTTACTTCGTCCTCAATTCAAATATCATTCTTTTATCTTAGTATTAGTATTTATCCTTATTGTTGTTATTACTGACTATATATAAAGGTGCGACTTTTTAAATGGTTTATTTTCAATATACTTTTCAAGTCAATTTTATTTCCTCCTTTTATATGCCAATGCTTCATATAGTTAACCTCAGTCTCCTCAAATCATTCTCATTTATCCATCCACTTAGTTAACCTTTTAATCCCTACACATTTTGACATTACCAACTACATCTTACATTATTGTTATGAAAATATTCCTTAACAATCAACTTTTCTAATTTTTTTCTTCAATATAATCGTGCAATAATCCATCAAAATTTACCAATTCAAGCCTATAAATTAAACAATCCTAAAAATTCTCACAAGACACTAAAAGACATGGGTATCTACAACAATTAATAATATAATTAAGAAAATACTAATTTTCCTTGTATCCAAATTTGTCCAAAATTCTTTTATCATATAATTTAAACTCAAGAGTCTATTTATCCTTTTAGCTTTCACTCCCTATCACACTTTCGTACTTATAAAACCTCAAGATGTGGCTTGGCTTTCCACAATTGAAACACTTCATATATTTTCCTTCATGTTGTTACCCATATTTCTAAATTTCTAAAATATAATAATGTTTACAATTTTATTTTTTGATACTTGAAATCGTGCTTCAAAAAAATATAAGCTCTTTCTATTACTGAAACTTCTCAAACAATACTTATTCCTTTTATCAACCCTTCTTACAGGTCTCAAACAATAAGATAAACATTTATTTTTCTTTCATTTTTTATTTTCTCAACCTCATTATATATTTCTATATATTATCCACATCCCTTTCTCATTGAAATTTGTAACAACCTACATGATTTTCAAGATTCTCGTAGTTCCAACAATACTCTTACTTAACAATTATTTCCAATTCAAATTCTATTTCATATTAATTGTTATTAATAACTTGAAAATTTCTCAAAATCTCTTCTTCCTTACTTTTCCACTTTTACTTGTACTTTTTCCTCATAAATTTACTACTTATCTCATAAATAATTTAGCCAGACAAAACAATTTCTATAAACAATTGTTTATACAGTATTAATGCAATATTTATATGAACAAGAGATACATATTTACATTAAAATATATATTTTCTCATATAATCTTGTCGTTAAACGTAGTATGAAGCTTAACTATTATGTTTGCACACAAGATTCTTCCAAATTTTAGTCCCTAAGCCGAACCCATAATAATTCTTCATACACTTTATGCTAATAGTTTCTATATATAACTTCTTCAGTCTAAAGCCTCTATCCATGACATATATATAAATATTTTTATCATCTATCATCCTCAAACACCATTTTATAACTTACAATTTCCATTCAAGCTTAGGGTAACAATTAATTTTTCAACTCTTAATCTTTGAACTTAACCCTCAAATCACCCAACAAAGCATCAACAAGTCATGTCAATTTTCACATTTTAATTCAATCATCAATCATTTTATAACCTTAGTAACACCTACTCTTTCCAAAACAGCACACTCCGATCCAAACCATAGGTTTCATAATTTAATATCTTACAATTTATATTCAAATTTCATATTTAAGCTTTACCATTTACGATACTTTATACTCTTTACAAATAGAATTTAATTTCTACTAAATACTCACTATATATTTTATTCCTCTAACTCAATTGCTTTAATCGTGTACCCTTTAAATACATCATAATCTTTCCTTCTTTGGCCTCTCTCCTATTCATTTTCAAATCTAACATTTAACTTTCCTCACTGAAGTTTAACATTATTCCCTTATTTGCCACAAAGTTACACTATTCTTTTTGGCACAAAATGCATAACGATATGTTAAGTTTCTTAGTTTCATACCCTCTCTCTCCTCCTAAGGCTACAACCCACCATAGGAGTAAATAATCAAATAGAGTTAGATAGCAACAGGGAAGAATATGTGTGAATAATGTATATTCTCACAATTATGCAATGCAACACATTCAAGAAACCTTGGCTTTGATACCAAGTTGTAAAATTCTCCTTTATATAACCATAATTAATTACATTAATCATTTTTACTAAAATTAGTTACAAACTAACCTGATATAAATAAGTTTTGTTAATTATTTGAAATTTATTATGGTTAGAGAAAGAAAACTTTACTTCTAAAGAATTAATCATGCTAGAAAAATATACAGCCACCCTCAAGCACTATCATGGTTAAAAGAGTTCAACTTATTTTGAAAATGTTATCCATGATAGAAAAGAGTAAAACCTATATAAGGGTACTATCATGGATATAAGAGCTCTACACAATAATTACATATAAAATCATGTTAGAAATGATTCAACCCCCCACTAACATAGTTATAGGGTTCAAACGCCCAATTAACTCTATTATCACAGTTATCCTCACAATCATCACGAATTGGCCTTTGGGCATCAAACTCATGAATAACATTACATAAACTGACTTCACAACCAAGATCCAGTATAATAATCATCATTCATAAATCAATTCTCAATATCCTACATTCTAAATAGTGGATCCACACACAATCAAAAAATCACAAGCAATAGTCTAGTGCCTTAAGCCCACTACCAGCATGCATTACCAAAATCAAATCCAAATAAAATATCACACCATATCACGATATGCAAAATGAGCCATACTGTGGCAATATATAACTATTTCACACATAAATCAAGAGGAATATGCTATACAATTGATATAGCACCACTCAAGCCTTCGAAGCCTTTGATGATGTCCTAGCATGAAATTATCGCTTGAAAAATGTTAATAACCACGGAGTGAGAAAAACGTCTCAGTAACCAACAATCCTACTCATCATGCATACTAACGTGTGCTCTTGAAGTGTCAAGTCAGACAATAATAAAATACATGAGATAAAAAATAATACATTATCATAATATGATCAAATGGAAATACCAACCCAATTCCTCCAATCAAACCAGCCAAATCGCCTTATACCTACCGACGGAACCCATGGACTAGTGATAACTACTATATGACTGGCCACTTAAAAAGCTAACCAGTCGAGTGTTATGGATTGGCCAAAATTCACAGAGCACAAGACTAGACTATGTGTTCATTCCCCCTCATTAAACTGGTGGGGATGTCACAGCCTCTCAGTAAACTGGTGGGATAAAAGCCAACCATCAAGCTCTAATAGAGGCTATACCATGTGATAGAAAGATAACTTCATTATCACCAATCCCAATCACCATATACATAATTCTCAAGATAATCATACTAATTAAAATGTCAATAACTGGATAATCAATAACTTCAATAAATATCATAATAGGATTTTTCTCAAAATAATAACTTTCTTCAAAGTCCAATCTTAAGATATACCAAGTATTTAATCTCCATTTAAACTTTCCAAATTACTTTAAGTCCTACACGACAATTTTCAATAAAATTAACAATCAAATTTTTTCAATATAATAATATCATCATTAGTAGATTTATATATATCAAATCACTCATAAACATCATATTAGCACACACTATAAATAAGGAGCCACGTGTTTAATTCACAATTCACTAATCAATCTAAATCATTTGTATAACTATGCATTAATAAATTGTTAATTTGACCCAACATATACTTTTAAATAAATACTTACTTTTCTCTTCTAACTTTATTTTATTTATAAATTATTAATTCAATACTATAACTTAATTACTCTATCTCAGTCACATCTTTATCATCTAATAACTTGATAACATCAATTTTTCATCCAATCATCATAAAAGCCTAAACTTTGACCACTTTAATGTGAAAAAAAAAATAACTACAATTTATTGATTTATCAAATTATCATTATAATGATAATCTTAAATTGTCTTAAATTTATTCTACTCATAATTCTCATTTAATATCAAACTCCTCAAACAATCTAAAAACCCCAAATTTACAATCCTTAAAGCTTCATCCAAAATTTCCAATGCTCACATTTCATAATCAACCTCAAAGCATAATTCATAATTTTCAATCAAACTATAACTTTAATTTACTTAAATCAATTCCTAAATCCTCCAATTATACAAAATCCTCAAATCTCTTAACTTATAATTAACACTCAATATGCTAAACCTTGAGTTTCATCACCAATCAAATTGCTAAATAAATAATCAGTTTAATTTCATAGGTTTAAAGTTCTCAATTTTTACCTTTAACTCCCAAGTCTCACTCCTAATATCCAAAACTTCATTTCATTATTAGATCACATCATTCCTAACTTTCAATAACTCATGTGAACCATCAATTAACCCACAATTATTCAATTTGATCAAAATCCCCAATTTATCCAATATAGGGTTTCAACAAAAATACTCATTTTCAATTTACAAGTTATAGTCACAATTTAAACCGATTAAATATCAATTATACCTCCAATAAATATAACCAAATCATTAAACTCAAATTAAATTAACAAAATTTTCATATTAAATCATTTATACTCTCTAATATTTAAACTCTAACTCTAAACCTCTTAAATAATACAAATAGAAAATTTTTAAACTAATTAAATGCAAGTATTCACTTGCCTCTACAATTCTATGGTTTTTATTTATTAAAATTCATATTTATTCTAAACCCTAACCGTCAAACTTCTTTGCTCCTAACAAAAATTATATTTCTAAAGAGCTCTCTTGGTATAGAAAAATAATTAAAAAATAACTATAATAATTGAAAGATTTATTGAAAATTAACTGAAGCTCAAATATATATGATATTCATTCAAGGAGACGTTACAATAACTGGACAGAAATTGTGAAGGAAGAAGAAGAAGAAGAAGCCAGGGTTCTGTTTGGGAATGTGTTTGAATATTATAAAATGTGTGTGGGCTCCATTTTAACTTTTTAATATTATATTATATATGTTATATATATTTGTAGAGAATTTAAGCTGCTCCCGTTTCTATTTCTTTTTCTTTTTAATTTATTTTTTTAATATTATATTATATATATATACATTCAAGAGGTATGTCTGTTATCTTTTTTTTTCTTTTTCTTTTTTCTCTTCCTCCTCTCTTTCTTTTATTTTTTTCTTATTTTTAATAGAAACAATTTTTCTATATTTTAAATAAAATATTTTAACTTATATAATTAAATAAAAATTCTATCTACTAAATATTAATTTCTCCTAATACTACTTAAATCCTAAAATATAAATAGGGATATTATAATTTTCAAAATCAAAGATTCAGTTATCTAAATAATAGTGAAAAACAAATTTTAAATCTTTCTTTTTCTAATTTTGTAATCATAAGTGTTTATTAAACAAAATAATATCTTATCAAAAGTAAGTAGTAAATTATATGCAAAATCTCATATCAGTTAAGTGCTTTTGATAACTTGAAAATTTTCTCTATCTATCGATAAATCCCCTTATTGAATACTCTTTCGATAAATGAGTCTTTGAAATTAAAATGTATTCTTTTAGAAATAAAGTTTATTGATCAAAGTCTTTATTGATAAATATCTTGATCGATCAATATTTTAATAAATACTTTTATAAAAAAATCATATATTGAGTCTTTGTTATACTAATCGAAGGTTTTTTCGATAAATATTCTTACCAAGTAAATCTTCGAAAAGTTTCAGTTCTAAAACAATGTGTATCAGACTTTCCAAAACATATTATATTATTCATTTATTAAAGGTTTTATCGATAAGCACTTTTATCGAATAAAGTTTTGATAAATTCACTTCAAAAAATAGTTTCATTTCAAAATTTCTTTCTTGTAGATTCTTTTCAAAATTTCTTTCCTATTTATCAAATAACTTATCGAATAAATAGCTTATGAATCAGTTAAGTTTCTCTTTTAAATTTTTTCTCAATTAATTGTCATCATCAAAACATTGAAATCCAACATAATGCTTATTTTCTATTTTTATTATTTTTTTAAATTACTCATATTGACACTTCATTAACAATAACAAAGTAAGAGAGAGAGAAATAGTATTTAGGAAGATAAGTATGGTAGTTTAGAAAAAATATGTTATATTAACTATTTAACTAATTTTTTAATTTAATCAAATTAGTTAAATATATTATATATTAAAAATTAGGGAAGTAGAATAAAACCCCATTTAGCGTCACTTTGGTAGTAATTAGGAAGCTGAATTACAATCTGGTTCTCTCACTCTCACCAAGCAATCACTAAACAGCACATCATTTGTTCAGAAGTCTAATATTCTGATTACACAACAAAGTATCCCCATGACTTATATAAAATGTAATCAAATTATCTAAAATCAGACTTCATTACAACCAAATTTGAGCGGCCAAATCGCAATTCTTTTATATATATGTATACATACAAAGGTCATATCCACCTCTCGAATAATATTGTCAGGATACCTAAAAGCACATTTTGAAATCCAAAAGGAAAAAATTACATATGTTTAATTATTCCTTATCTAAGAAATATTAACCCACATTTCAGCATTATTCTATTGAAATAATGTAGCCATTTAAACCTAAACAACAAGATCACAAACTTAAATTAGATAAGATGAACAATGAACTCCCCCATGTAGACTAAGAACTCCAGCATTGGTATCACTCCTAAGATTGATAGGATCACCGCACATGGCGAACTTCATTGCAAATTTGGACGTGGCAGCTTCACGGATATATATATATATATATATATATATATAACAATTATTGTAATGAGATATTTCATTTTGATATTTGTTTACAATTATACGTACGTATATATATTGTAAATAATTCATTAATAAAATTAATTTTTAATAGAGTCTTTCTCATAATTTATATATATGCTTTAAGTATACACTCTAGATCCAACGGAGAGTCCCAAAAAGAAAAATGTTGCATATACATTGCAAACAAGTTTGATAATAGTTTAATTTCTATGGTCAAACCATATATTAATTTCCCGATTCTAAGAACGTGAATCAAAAGTATGGTAAAAATACCATCCCACTTTGTCCATCCCTCTTCTTGTTTTTTTTTTTTTCAAATCATGGGCAATCTAGTAATTACACAACAAGTCTCTTGGGATTTCAGAAGTATTTTCCATTTCATGGGAACTTTGGATAATGAGAATTCTCATTAGTAAATAATATTTTAAACATCACCTGATTTTATCAGAGTGAATATTGTTAGTGAGAGTATAATATATTGAAGAAAACAAATACTATAATTTTATTAATTTATTTTCTCTCAAATATATTTATATGGTATTTATTAACTATTCTTAATATTTCCTTGTCTAAACTCCTAAACACATTAAATTGTTATCTTCAAAATTTAATTTGAAGCAAAAACATGCTGTAATCTTAAATAGTTAATATTTTCATTTGAACTAAATTTCCTGTGTAATTTTAAAAAATTGGTCTCATTATTCATGGCTTATGAAAATTGTTACTAGGTACAGATTTCATATTATACATAGCGCTTGCTGTAACAGAGTGCATGCAAGAGCACAGAGAGCATACTAAGATCTACTTACCTATCACAACTTTATCTTTGGTGAAAAGCGACTTCACCAGATTTCATCTATGAATAGAAAAAAAAAAATAGAGGAAGAACTTCGAAGATCTTCACGAGTTAACTATATTCTTCAAGAAGAAAAATTCAGTATCCAAAACTAGACTCTGCCTACAGGAGAGAATGGTGGCATTGGAGTATATTTTATAGGTTCTTTCTCTTGATGGCCATCATTGTTCTTTGAACTGAGTTCCTTAGAGACCTCATGAATCTTATTCATTTCTAAGGCAATTTCTTTCTGGCAGCTTAAAAGAGAAACTGAAATGAAAAATGCCTGCAAATGAGTGATCGATGAACTGAATTCCACTGAGAAGAATCCATCCTTCAATGGCATCAAAGTAAAACGGGGTCTGTTTTCTTCAGCTCCTTCCTAAAAGTTAGACAAAGTTGACAAGTCAATGAGCTACAATATGTATTTTTGTGCATAATCATAACCCTCAGTAGGAAGGGTTAGAGCATTACCTGAACAAAAAGTTGGAAACTCCTTGGGTGAGATTTTGAAATTCTAGTCATAATTGATCTTTCCTTGTGGTTGGAAAGGACAAGCAGTTTGCAACCAATGTCCCAACCCCCACAATCACACAATCCCCCAGTTTTCCATCGATAGATCAATGGGGAGGGTTCTCCTTTGCTTGGTGAACCATGTATACCACCTGGTAGTATGACTGTAGTTCTACTGAAGACATCATTTTCTCTTGAGCTGCATGAGCATCTATCTTCTGCAAAGCACTTTTGGAATTCATTATTCAGAAAATTAATATCATCATCTGCTCCTTGGCTGAAATTCCCACAAGGGATCTCAACAACGACTGCTGCAAGCTCCTGGCTCCGGATGAACTTAGGTGTTATTTGATCTTTCTGGCCAATTTCAACACTCAATAGAACCAATTCTTTGACAAAACACTGCGTCTTAGAGCTCTTATTGCTTGGTTTAGTGACAGACTTCATCTGACCAACAACATTATAGACATAACGACAACTTTTATCTTTGCTTCTGTGACTCAACCATCCACCACTCTTCTTAATTTCATCGACGAGGTAGAATGTAAGACAACAACCTGAATCATCCTTCTCCGGTGAAGCTAATTTTTTTATTGTAGCAGCAAGAATCTTCCTTTCATTGTTGAGAACAAATTTGAATATAGGGAGTCCATTTTTTATTGTAAGATGCAATAAAGCTTGAATTGAGGAGCCCTCGCTCTTTTCAGCATGTGATATTAACTCTTTGACACTGTTTGTCTTGAAGTTAATTGGATCAATGGTTCCTTTAGTTGCTTGGCTGCTTTCAGCTGAATGGTGCATCTCTGCTACCTTGTGCTTCAATATAGGGTCTAATAACCTTCGCAAGGGGTTGGAGCCGGTTCTCCTATGATTGCACACCTTCTCCTTGCTTGAATTATCCACACAATCAGAAGATTCAGAAGTCACAGGATCAGACTTCACGTTGACATATGCAGAGCTAAACTGTGGTAGAGAGAACCCCTCTTTGAAACTAAAACTTCTTCCAATCCGTCCTAAACTGAAGCTAAACCGACGATTTGGTGATGGGTTCCTTTCTCTTTGAGCTGTCTGCTCAGCGGTTTCTTGATCCATTGATTTATTTGAGTCATTGTAAACACAGTGATTTCTGAGCTTATCATCTAACGCATTATGATCAACATTACTTTTGTGCTGCCCAAGTTTTGCTGTTGGAGATGGCTCAACCAGGCAGGGTAATGGAAATGAGTGTGGAATTTCAGAATTCACATATTCAGAGTAAACCTCATCAATAAAGGAAACATAAGATGGTCTACCTTGACTTGATTCTGTAAAATTCTCATCAAGGGGCATTCTTGGTTGGTGAACCTGTGGATAACTTGATTGGAGAATTTCTTGCGGGTGAAGAAGCACGATGTGACTTGGCTTGTTACAGCATGTTTTGTGACCAATATTGATTTCTGACTCTGAAGACTGCTCTACCGCTTTCTTAACTTCACTATTGCAAACACTCTTTTTTTTCTTAGAATGGAATGAGACCCCTTCACCTTTTGGCTTTGATGATATAAGTCTCATGCCAGATGTAGACTCGCGAACTTCGTCATTCTTCTTGACGCTACAATCTTGCAATCCCGCCAATCCCTTATCAGCTCCAACATTCATGTTTCTAATAGGAAATGGTGAGATCCCTTGGTGCAGCAAGTTCAATGCAAGGTTTCCCCTTTGTGAAGTTATTTTATCTGAGGGTTTCCTCTTCGCCTTTTCAAACGATATCTCTATGTGACTTCTGCTGGAGGACTCAAATGTTGAGAGTGTGACTCTCTTCTCATCTGTATTGCTCTCAGCTTCAGATTTAGAATGGTGAGATTGTTTGACATTCTGAAATGATTGTTTGGAATTTTCAGTAAAGCCTTCCTTATAAGATGCCTTAATACTCGAAGATAGGAAACCCCCTTGATTAAAATGTTTGCCATTACGACCAACACTTACAAATGATTTAGGGACCATTCTTGAAGGTGATTCTCTGACATTGTTGAATGACGTGACATTGGCACTAAATGCTGGGATATTCATTTGTTTGTGCTTCCATTTTTCAAGTCGAGTCCAACCTAGAACTCCAAAATTTAAAGCCTTACCTCGAGCGTTTTCTTCTCCAACAGTGCTCCAGAGATAACCTGGTAAATTCGTCATGTGCTTGACAAGCTCATCCTTCCTACCCGCATTTCCATTTACACTCTCATGGTTGTGACTCTTCCTATCTGCTACCTGCTGTGCTTTGTAATTGAGATCACTGGATATGGCAGAACCAAGACCATTCTTAGATTTCAACTTATCCTCTTTACTTGTCTTTGAGCTGCTTTGTTGTTTTGAGCTGATCCTTTTTAACTCTGAAATGAATCCCATTTCCTCATAGGATTTCTCAAACTAATCTTGGCTGTATCTCAGTGGCATGGCACTGACTCAGGCTTCACTTTTTAACTTAATCCAAAGGTTACTCCTCAAGAGTTTGTAGCATACTCCAGTCATTATCTGTCGGACGAAATGGATTTCAGAACGCAACAATGATGAGTGAAATAAGCAAAACAATATGTCATCCTGAATTTGAATGCATGTTTCCGATTATTATTACAGGCATAAATAGCTTTGAGTGACAAGAAATCTAGCCATTATAAATTCAACAATCTGAGTTTATGGCTCTAAATAAGTTAAACTTGTTAATGTAGGCATAGGAACCTGATTTTGTCGTTTTCTTGGATAACTTATGAGAGAAAGCCATGTGAAGGGTTTATTATTGCGCAAAAGTAATTGTGCAAATCTGTATAACTAAGCACCAGCGTCATACATGAATGAGCAAAGTGATAGGTACCTCATCAACTTCTCTGTTTTTTTTTTATACAGCCTCATCAACTGCTCTAACTCCTAATAAAAGAGAGGATTTAATTGAATTGGTACTAACTGATGCAACTACTTGACTTTCATAACCTAGCTAGTACCAGATGTAAGCTAAACAAAAAGAGGGATAAAACATTGAAGTGAAATGGAATCTAGCATTAGGGAATTATGAAGACCAAGCTCATTTAGATTGCTAATAAAGCTTTAAATAAAAAGAAAAAATAAGTAAGAAAAAAAATATAATACGCTTCAATCGGGAAACTAAGAGGAATTACCTAGCGTTACTGTTAAACGAAAGAAAGCGAGAGTAGCGATTAGTTAGTTCACTTTAAGCCGAAGATCCGTCCTCATTTCCTTCATTTTCACCGCAAGGCAACAAGAAAATTCACAGAAACAGATAGTGATGCAGAATGTACCATTTCATACTATCCCCAATCTCTTGGGAATCAAGAAGAGATATCGCCCACTTAGATACCAGTCGCCGATCCTGAGAAAAATCTGAAACAAAAGTTGGAAAATCAAATTGGATTGCAAGTAAAGCAAAGAACATTATTTACGAAAATCAATGAGATGCCGTTGATATAATCAATAATTTCTTTGTAATTCGTACATGTATGTCTCTCGCTGTTCTTTCCTTTCTCGGGAAAAAAGTAGGAAAATCAGGGTCATAGTGAGTGAGAGAGTGGGGTGCAGGCGGGTGAAGTAAGAGAGAGAGAGAGAGAATGGAAGCGATTCGTTTTCACTGAAACGGTGAAAAGAAGGAAGGGGATTGGTGGAGGGGAACCCATGGGTCCCACAGCAAGGACTTCTTTCCCCCTTACGGATCCCTACGTCGAAGGAATGTGGGGCCCAGATTTAGCCTTCTTTCAATGCCATGCAATTGCCTTATGCCTTAGGTCCAATACAAAATTTCCAACCTGTCCACGTCATTTATAATATCAGTCTAATAAGGAAAAAAAATCCAATCAGATCACCCTTTCTTTTAACAATAATATAATAATATTCAAATATAAAATTATTTAAAAATTAATAAAAATGTAAAAAGAGAAAAAAATAATCAATTGATAAAAGTAGATCGAATACAATATAAAAAATTTAAAATAAACCATATATTTATAAACTATTTATATTATTCAATTTGTTTTCCGTAAAAATGTATAATTTGGTTTTAATAAAATAAAAAAAGTGTGCCCCTATTAATATATATAGTTTTTTTTTTGTTTGGTGAGATATTCCGGATGGAATTTTATGAACAAGGTAATTAATTTAGAAAAACAAAAAAAATGCAATTTTTAAGAAGGGCTGAATTATCATAACAAGAAATTTATCCTTTAAAGTTAGATAATTAATTTATAAAGATAAAATAAAAATTATTTAATTAATTATTTATAAAAAATTATATTATTTTATTTAAAATATATTTTTAATAATTTGTATTGAAATTATCCTAATGATGTTAAATCCCCTTTAATATTAGTAATAGTTAGAAGAAAAAATTATAAATTTTAAGAATAAAATGAATTTCTTAACTAAAAATCTTACATTCTACTAAAAAACTTAAGTCCTACATTTACGGTGGAAGAGAATATCATGAAATTAAATATATAAATAATAAATCATATTAACTGGTTCCTCAAATATTAGATTAGAGAAATGTTTGTTCTTTTCCCTTACAATCAATTGCATTATTTTTTTTTACTTACTCAATTTACCAGAATTTTATCTCGACTATATCCGAATCTGACTAAAATAGTGCACTTGACTATAGTGGATGAGTTTCTTAATGGAAATTTTCTGTATACGCCAAGGCTTAAACATGAGACCTTGGTTAAGCGATACTAAACCGCTTATCAATCGGACCAACCATAATTGGTCATTCAATTACATTATAAATCTGAGTAAAGATTTATTAGATTTTTGTTATTTCAAGAGAGAAATATGAAAGGTACAAAAAAGAGTCTATAATCCTTCATCAATTTTCATTGGTACAAAATATACTTTTTAAAATCTCATTTTTAAACTAGTCCTTGAGGAGACAGTTTAAAAAAAATGACCGATGACACTTTTATAAATAAGATGAAATACTTATACCGGATGTACACGTAACTAGTGAAAAGATAATAATTGGTGTAAAAATAAGATGAAATATTTACACTAGATTTATATTAAACTGGTGTAATATATATATATAACCGGTGTTAAATATACTTTTAATTTTGACTCTTCAATTTCCTGTGTATGTTTTCACACTTCTTTACTCTATACCTTCTCAGGTCATTTATTTCACTTATTCGGTTCCCAACATTTATATTCATTATGATAGAATGCCAATTGCATTCTTCGATATTCTTTTCTAAAACAATTCTTATTCCTCAACCATATATATATAATTCCTATGATCAGTACTTTTCGTCTCGTCACTTTATCTCTATTTTATTTTATTTTCTTTTATTTGAACCCTCCAATGACTTCTTTCTTACGCACATCTCATTTTTCGTAGCATAAAAGAAACAAAGACAAATTTGAAGACAAACATCCTGACATTTCCCTTGCAATTCCTCCTCCTCCTCTCCTAATTGTCATTCTAATGGAGTGCCTAGAGGAATTTATCATTTGCTTCAATGGCCTAGAGGAATTAGTAAAAGAACTGGCTCAAAAAGTTAATAAACTCAAAGACAGTTTTAGAGATTTTCGCTTAGAAGTTTGCCGTCATCAATAGAATGATAGCTTATATAATCTTGTTGATCATACCGACATTGATGAATCACAGACCTCTGAGTCTAATGAGGAATGAAAGCCTGCAACCTTTATCTACCCCTCATATTTTATTTTATCGATATTATTTTAAAAATTTTATACTTTTGATGTAAAGTTATTAGTAAAGTTGAACTAATGAAGTTTTTTTATTCTGATAACATTGTGTTCTTTTATTTTTGAAAAACAAAAAAAAATGCAACATATTAAAATTGGACATGTCAATGTCAGGTGTAAATATAATGTCCGGTTTAGAAAAAAGTTATTTCTACATCGGTCTTCTATTTCATCCGGTGTAGATTTGTGCAATTTATAATATTTTACACCAGTGTTATATTTTATCAGGTGTAGATTTGCTTATGAAATACACTTTAATTTAATCAAAACCTCCTCCACACCTCCTATCTGTCATTTTTCACTTGTTCACGTGTTTAAATCTTCTCAACCCTTCATAGCCTTCACAGCCAATGAGTTTTGTTTTGAACTCCTTGTCTCGAGAACTGAAAATTTATGTACTATTGGCCATAGCTTTTGTTGTTATTTGTATTGGATTCATTGCTGTTATTTACTTATTTTATTTGGTGAGTTTTTCTACTTATGCGTGATATATTCTCTCCCATAATTAATTGCAAGTTAGGTTTTCTTGTTTTCTGTTTTTCTAATTTTTTAATCTTTCACAAATATGTAAAATTTTATAGGGATGAGTAAGCATATAAAAATTCCTTTCTATATACCCACTCTAGTTTTAAATATAAGAGTTAGATAGTAAATTTATTTTAATTTTAAATATAAGATGTTAGTTCGTTGTCTCTTAAAATTATAATTTTTTCGTAAAATATCCTTATATAATTATACAATTAAAGGAGTTATTATCAAAAGTAATTCAAGTGTACATGATTAAGAATGGTATTTTAGGAAAATCAACACATAATAATTACACATAATTGATTTAACTAATTTTCTTAATCTAGTTTACAAAAGATTTCTCTCTAGTAAGTATGTACTACCTCTAGTCCTTAATATAAAATTTATTTAACTAATTTAAATAAATTATAGAAATTAATTGAATTAGTTAAATGTAATTTTTTATTTACTAAAATTAGTTAAATATAATGATTAAATGTTAGTTTCTTTAAAATATCTCTTTTAATTATGTATATTTGAACAACTTTTAATAAAAAAATTTAATATGTATAATTATATAGGAATATTTTAAAAAATTTTAATTTAAGAAATAAAATAAATTAAGATATTATATTTAATATTAAAATAAATTTTTTATTTAATTCTTATATTTAAAATAAAAATGAGTAGCTAGTTAAAACAGATTTCCTCAGTTTCAGATCTTACATCTAGAAGTAACCAAACAAGTGGGCAACTAGTGAGGCAATATTTCTTAAGCAATGAAGAGAGAGTACCTGATGAGTGGCGGTGGATGATCGTGCTTCAGGACATTGATATTTGCTTGTGCATCATGTGGAGTGAGAGAAGGTGCCGCAGATATGGGCTAATATTGGTTGGTTTCTCACAAGTTAAACACTTTAATCAATAAAGAAAAAAAAAAAAGTGAAGAAGAAACAAGGGGCCAAGCCTACTAAAAGCTATAGGAGGTGTGTCTGAGAACAGAGCTATGGGCCCACGTAGTAATTATTAGCTCAGAATTATTTTGACTTCGATACTTGAATTTGCGCCTCTTCTTTCTCTGTCTTTTTCTCTCTTTTTCTTTATCGCCCTTCACTCTACCCCAATCCCCTCATTCTGCTCATTTTTCTTTGCTTCGGCAATTCATATTTATTATTAATAAATTAATATTGTTTATGATATTATTTATGTTGGTATAAATCAAAATACAGATGGGTCATTGAACTGATTTAATCAATGGTTTAAGGATTTGTGTTCCAACATGGTTAAACTGCAACTATAATAAATATAGTTTAATTAAAATATGTAAAAGTATCTATATATATAATTGTAAAAAACTAATATTTAAATAACAATATATTAATTTATAAGAAAATAAAAACATTTATATATAAATTAGATATAATTAAATAAAACCCAAAGCTCTGGTTGTACATAACTGGGAAATTGACATGTAATATATTCCGAGACTGGCTAATGCAGTGGCAGAGGGTATGGCTAAACAAGTTATCAGAATTATACTAGGTTTCATCATGTCATTAATCATTTTGAAGATCTTAACTCCCTGAGACACTACTGAATCCAATGATAATGGGTAGTTGTTCCCATTGGATTGTAGGTCTCTTTGGTTATATCAAAAATAAAATAAAGTTATAATCGTAAAAATTACATGAATTTATTTATTTTTTTAACTTAATAATGTTGTCTTAGGTTTAATTGAGAAATGAAAGAAACATAAAATCCAATTTAATTAATTAATCTAAAATTTTTAATCGAATCAGTTAACTAATAAATTAGTTTACCTATTTATTAGTCTAACTAACTGATGTAGAAAAATTTTAATACACTAATATAATTATGTTAATAAAAATATTATACTAAATAAAAAAATTATATTGAGAAAACTATTTTGTATTATTTGAATATGATATGATAATAATAGATATATGATAAAATTGTATAAAAATTAGTTTTTTTATAATTTATAAATAATATGACTCGTTTTTTGACATTATAGTAGTGCAATACTGTAAAAGTTCAGATTGCTCAAATTTTGTGCATAATAATACAAATGTCATAGAAGGTAATAGTAAAACAACAAAATTGTTAATATTATTAGTGACAATATTTTTTTAAATATAATATGCTGATGAAGTTATGTCCGCATACTAATGAACATCCCCCGGCAATAATTCTTCTATCTTCTTTTATATTCTTTGCTTTGCTTTTTTTTTTTTTTTTACAAGAAACAATAAACTTGGCCAACAATACTTCTTTTATTTCATATTCTCCTTCTTTGGTGGATTTATGATAAAGACGTGGTACACCGATATGCTGAGCCGAAAAGGAAAAGATTGCCATGAGCTTTAATAAAGTGGAAATAGTATGTCATAATTTGAAATTGAATGAAATATATATCTTCAACATGTTGTTTCTGGCGTTCATATTATTTGAAAATATTTATTTCCTTAAAATATTTATTTTACATAATTTTATGGCTTGAACAGTTGAGCCAATCAAAATTTATATAAGAAAATTAGTATATATACACACATTTTGTGGGTTGCACGAAATTTGGTAAATGAGTCGTGCTATTTTTTCGTGAATTATAAAGTTTTTTAGAGCTTTTTTATATATATAAATATAGATTTTTCCTTCTAATTGATTGAAAGAATATGAACTTTTATATTGTTGAGTTTTGAAGTGTTTGGATCTGAATTTGGAGCATACAGAAAAGGGAGCTATATAGATGACGAAAATAAAATAATAACGTTGTCATATTGGTGACATTTGGAGAATTGAATTAAATTAACCAGTATTTAAAACTCATATGAATTTGGTGGATACGCAGATCTTTTCTTTTTTAATAATACAAGGGAAAAGTACTAAGCTAACTAGCCATAGCCACTAGAGTGATGACAAGTGCTGAAATATCCAAATTTTTTTTTTTTGATTCAATGTTGTGTCAACATTATCCTCAGTTTGACTATTATTTTTACTAAATATAATGAGTTAACAAGTCGATCCATTTTATTTTTTTAAAGTTAAATTTATGAATAAAAAAACTATAAAAATCCATTCATTCAAATTCCACTGTTAACATAGTATCTTTCTTGGGAGATCATATTCCATTTTGGTATATTTTCTGAGCATAAAGTAGAGCAAAAAAGTATAGAAGATAACATATACAAGAGGAACTCATGAGAATTCTTGAAAGGCGTAAATGACGAATTTTAAAAATAATTATAGGCATATGTTAACTTATAACTATAAGAAGATAACATATTAGATTATTATATGTTATTTTTTGAAATGTTGTTAGAGTATAATCTTCTGAGAGTGATACTCTAATAACGACGGAGCTTAGAGGGGTGCTTTTTTGTTCCTTTTTTTTTTTATAAATATGACTTCAAAAACAATAAATTGGATTACATGTGTATTGTCACACCTTAACTCTAGACCATATTAGAGTTCATTTTATGTTCGTTGGAACCATTTTGGAAGGCCTAAGATTCAAGAAACCAAATATAAAATTTTTAGTTTCTCAGGTACCTTTATTTGGTATTTCCAAATTTTTTTATCTAATTTTAAAAATTTATAATTAATTATATAAAAATTAAAATTAAGTGGTTCCAAGTCCTACTAGAAGCTCTTTAATAGCTCTTTAAAACCAAAAATATTTTTAAGAACTCATTCTTTATAGAACAGTGCTAGATTGATGCAGAATTTCTATTGTTCATTTGGTCAAAATCTATCTTCTAGATTTCTAATCCTAAATTTTAAAAATCACCATAAATAGTACATAGAACCAATTTGGGTGTCCTACCTCTGGATTTAAAGTTTATTGTGTGTACTTTAAGTATGAAAAATTTCAAGGTCATACATATATCACAATTAATTACATACAATAAAAGGCTTCTAAATGTCATGACATAAATATACTAGTCTTCCATCATTATGCCCTTGCCTCTTGGAAGAGTGGGATTTTAAAGAAATCCCAAAAGCAAGTTACATCAATGATAATATCACTAAGCATGATTATTAATGAATTAATCATAATGCTGCAATTAGGAAACTACTTTTATCTCATGCCAACTTAAATATGCATCAAATCAAGATATCACAATACAAAGAATAGCATCATTTTAACATCTCAACATCTTTAGTTCAACTAACAATCATGGAAATAACACATATAACAATCAAGACAAGTTAACATTAAGGTTAAGGAATATTACTACCTTGATCAAGCAAACTTTAGTTCTTATTCTTGATTTTAGTTCTTTTTTCCACAAATGTCAAACCCTATTTTAATATGTCAAAGGGACACAACCATCAATATAGAATCAACTAGGTATGGTTTAAACTAAAACCCTTGAAACCCCTAGTCTTTTAACTTGATTTTTATAATTTTATTTCTACCAACTTAAAATTTATCCTCTTAGGCATTCATATATAATTTTTCATATAGAATCCAAATATGGGATTGGATTTATGAAAATCAAATCCCTCCTTGGAATTTGATCATTGCCCAGGGGTACCTAAGGAAGAACTTAAATTTTCAATTTTGATTCCAATACTTCCAAAACTTGTTTCTTAGGTTCACCCAACACCATTTTTCATTTTAAATGCATTGGAAGAATCAAAATAAAAAAAATCAACTCCTATGGTAGAAATCTCAAGGTAGCCGAGAGGCCTTATCAATTTCCAATCTAGGAAAAATCAAATAATCTCTATGCATTAGCACGTAAATCAACGTCTAATCAATGTCTTTAACCTATGTTTAATATCAAAATCATATCTCCCTAGCTCTTATACTTTTCGGCCAGCATGCATCTATAGGGAAATCTTTATTTTTCAACACTTAAACCATTATTTAATTAGCTAAATCATCAATTAAGAGGTTAGAGACATCAACTAATATTTAATCCAAGCTTGGAGACTATGGTTGCTAGCTCTTCTTTCTCTTGAAAAATCAAGAATCCAAATGGCAAGAGTTTCCCTTCATGTGCCGAAAATGTTATAGTGTGTGGCGGGAGGGGTTCTATTTATATACCATGAGCTAATTGTTTACCCTCCAATCTCATGCTAATTATAATGCTTACTTGTCAAAATCTTATGACTTATTGCAATAATTTTTCCACTTAAAATAATTATAATTCAAGTCAAAATCCTCACCATTGGTGGCTTAGCAAATGGTGCAATCTTGGCCAAGTAGAAAGCTAGGGTAATTGTATGTTATATCAGTGCACTTTCACTACAAAAAAATAGAGTTTTGGCTATGCAGCGACTTTAATTTTTATCGTTGAAAGTTCTGAGTTTCTATGGCGACAAAAAGGTCACCATTGAAAGTAAGACTTTCAACGGTGACTTTGTTTTGTCACTATTAAAAGTAAGACTTTCTGCAGCGACACTGCTTGTTGCCATAGAAGGTCACTAACTAAAAAAAATTTGGTGACACTTTTTAATACGACAAAAGTAGTCATCGCTGAAAGTAAGACTTTCTGTAGTAACACTAATTGTTGCCACAAAAGGTCAATATTTTCTATAGCGATAACACTTGTCACCGCAGAAGGTCATAGTATTTGTAGCGACATATATATGTCACTGCAGAAAGTTTATAGTTTATGTAGCGACAATTTTTTGTCGCAACTAAAGGTAGGAATCATTGGCGACTTTTATTTGGGATTATCATTTTTCTAGAAAAATTCCCTAATGAGTTGAAGAAGCTATTGGAGGAAAAATAGTTATTTTATTAAGAGGATTATTTTCTACAAATTATTTAGTACAAGTAAGACTTTCAACGGTGACTTTATTTTGTCATCGCAGAAGGTAAATAACCTGGTAAATTTAACATCCTTATCACTGTTCATTTTTGCAGCCCACCCAAAAGGAAATACACCCACCTAAACATGTCCTCTCTTCAGTAGGTGATAGTCTAGCCTGAGACAGGGCAAGAAAGAGAGAAAGTGAGAACGAGAGTGAGAGTAATTTTTTTGTAGAGTAATCAGAGGCCATCATTGTTGGAAGAAAGGTTGAAGAGTGTATGCAATACTGGATTTCTACTAATGCCTTCTAATTTCCCTTGTAGCTTTAGTTTTCTCGATTTGTGAGTTCTTAGGTTGATTTAGCCAATGAAAATGGAAGCTTATAATGGGGAAAATATTGTTTTGGTGTAGTTAAGTAAATTCCTAAGCTATGTGACGCTAAACCTATTGATGTCGTCCGATTTTCTATTATCAAGTTTCTTCTTTATGTAAATCATAGTAGTTGTGGTGATTCTAGTTGCTTGCATCGATTGAGTTGCTGTTAATGGTGACTGCATTGTCGTTCACTTGATGTTGCATGTCCACCGATGTTTTTCCTTTTTCCTTGAAGCTCAGTGGCTGCTGTGCAAGAAAGAAACTCTATTTTTTTTTTCTATTGGGTTATGTAACTGAAGTCGCCGAAGAAGGTGAGTCTATCCTGCTGTATTTCATCTTTATCTTGTCAATCTCTAGAATTCATATGCTTAATGATGTATAAAATTGTGGCTGCATACCTTGTATTTCATCTTTGTCTGGTCAGATGCTTAATGACGTAGCTTTGGCTGAATTTGGGACTGTTTGACCAAGGAATTTGGGATTTTATTGTGGTTGATGAAATATTTGACTATGATTAACATAATATTGACCAAATTCTAATGCAAAAAAATTTTATTCTTTAAGTTGGAATTGGAAAAGATAAAAGGTTGCTTTGAAAGAACCGAAAGGATTATTGATTGAAAAATAAAAAGTCATGAAGGCAAGTTGTGTGTTCTGTAGAATGATTATTAATATATAAGTAAGAATTTGTCACTGTGTGGATATTTTATATGTGTTTACCTAGTGCTTATGACAAGTTTGGAAATGATTATAAACTAAATATGAAAGTTGAATTTGGCTTGTGTAGTTTTTTAATGAAGTTGCTTGGAATTAGATTTTTTTGTGCCTCTAGTTGATTTTATTTATATATATAATGTGTTTCTAAGGAACCACATATGTTTATGTATTGATATGTTTGTTGGATTTTCTTGCTATATCTTAGGTTTAACATTTTAGGAAATATAAATGGATAAAAGTTGGCTACATATTAAAGACAGATGAAACCTATCATATACTAGAGGAGTTGATGCTTTTCTAGAATGGGCATTTAGTCAACTTGGTGTGGTAAATCAAATGCATTGCCCTTGCAAAAGATGCATGAATGTTATATTTAAAGTGAGAAGAGATGTTAGGACAAACTTATTGAGCAAGGATTTCTGGAATTATTACAAGGTATGGGAGTTGTATGGGGAAATTAGAAGATTTTAGACAGATTGTGGAACTTCTAGTAATGACCTAGAAAATGATACTGATAATGAGAACTTTGTAAGAATGTTATGTGATGCATATGGAGTTCCATGTGTAGATTATACAAATACTAACGACTATGAGAGCGAAGAGCCTAATGTTCAGGCTAAGAGGTTATTTGACTTATTAAAAGATGCTGAAACTGAATTTTATCTAGGTTGTGTCAAGATGTCCAAACTTTCTTTTATTGTAAAATTGCTTCAAGTGAAGTGTCTTAACTATTGGAGCAATAAATCTATGGATGTGTTGTTGGGCTTATTAAAAGAAGTTCTCCCAAAAGGGGCTTCAGTGCCAGACTCATTCTATGAAGCTAAAAAGATAATTCATGATCTGGGTTTAGGTTACCATAAAATTGATGCTTGTGAGAATGATTGCATATTGTATTAGGGAGAGCACACAAATTCATAATCATGTCCTAAGTGTAAGATGCTTAGATGAAATTTAAACAAACAGAAAGGGAAGAAGGTTCCACATAAAGTCTTGAGACATTTTCCCATAACATCAAGGCTACAAAGACTTTATATGTCAAGAGATACATCTATAGAAATAAGGTAGCACAAATAGAAACACTCACAAGATGATGTATTGAAACGTCCAGTTGATTCTTTAGCTTGGAAAGACTTTGATCACCAATACCCTAACTTCTTTGCTGATCCAAGAAGTGTTCCATTGGGTTTAGAAAGTGAAGGATTTCAACCTTTTGGGAATATGAGTGCTAATCATAGTATTTGCCATGTTGTCTTGGTGCCATATAACTTGACACTTCTTATTCCTGGTCCAAAGTGTCCAGGTGATAAAATAGATGTTTACCTGTAACCAATGATTGAGGAGCTAAAGCAATTGTGGGAAGTAGGGGTACAGACGTATGATACATATTCTCAATCAAATTTTATCATGCATGTAGCAATCTTGTAGACTATAAATGATTTTTCCATATATAGAAACCTTTCAGGGTGGTCAACTAAAGGTAAACTTGCATGTCCATGTTACCACAAAGACACGCATTGCATTTCGATAAGAAGCAAGTTATCTTACATGGGGCATAGACGCTTTCTTCCACAAAATACCCATGGCGTAAAAGTAAGGTATCATTTGATGGTAAAGAATACCATATAGATCCACTAGTTCCATTGACTAGAGATGAAGTACTTAAGCAACTAGAACACTTGGGTGATATGTCATTTGAGAAGGGTACAAAATGAAAGCGTCATACACATAATAATGCTTACAATTAGAGGATTTTTTTTTCAATTGCCTGATTGGAAGAATTTACTAATATGGCATAATCTTGATGTGATGCATATAGAAAGAAATATTTCTCATAATATTGTGTGCACGATGATGGATTTGGTTGGAAAGATGAAGGATACAATTAAAAGTTGGTACAACTTGATGGACTTGGGCATTATGAGTGATATACACCCAGTTGAAGATGGTAATAATGTTTCTATTCCTCTTAATCCTTATATATTGTCCCCTGAAAATAAACAATCCCTTTTAAAATTCTTGGTTAACTTAAAAGTGCCTGATACTTGTTAATCTAATATTTCAAGATGTGTCAACATTCATGAGCGAAAATTATTTAGTTTGAAATGTCATGATCACCATGTGTTATTGCAAGAGATATTTCCAATTGCAATATGTGGGTTATTACCTTTTAAAGTGTGTGAACCAATTATAGAGTTGGGAAGATTTTTCAAAAATCTTTGTTCAAAGTGTTTAACTTGTGAACAACTTGACAAACTTTAAAGTCAGATAATATGAACATTGTGCAAGTTGAAGACTATCTTTCCACCTGCTTTCTTTGATGTGATGGTTCACTTACCAATACACTTGGCAGGAGAGGCAAAAGTTATTAGAGCAGTTCAATATCATTGGATATAACCAATAAAAAGGTAACACGTATCAATATCATTGTATATTTATCATTCTAACTATAGAAGGTTAATTAATTTTTATGCACTAGGTATTTGAGGACACTCAAATCATATGTTCACAATAAGGCTCGGCCTAAAGGATCAATTGCAGAAGGATACTTAGTAGATAAAAGTCTCACGTTTTGCTCAAGATATTTGAAAGATTTTCCTATGAAATTTAATGTGCCACGTAAGAATGATGATACCAATGATGATATCAACCCTAAGTTTTCAATATTTAAGAAAAGTGGTCAAGCTAGGGGACATTGTGAGTCAAATTCTCTTCCTTATGAAAAGTATTGTTAAGCAAGAATGTATGTGCTCCAAAATTGTGAAGAAGTTTGGTCATTTATAGAGTAAGTTTGCCTGACTTAAAGAGAAAATTTATTTATCATAATGTATATTTTTCTTATTGCTAAATTTTTTTTAGGGAATATACAACAAAGTTTGGAGCGCAAGAATCAATGAGTGAGCAAAGCCAATATGAGTTTCCTCAATGGTTTCATTCACGAGTAAGTTATAATATTTTGAGCCATGTTAGTTCTAGCAATTATATTAGTATAAGATATCTAACAAATGACTTTTTCTTTAAAGGTAACATCATTGTCTACACAGAGCCATATGAGTGATGAACTCATAAGTTTATCAATTGATCTATTGATGATGGTCAATCGTTATTCCATGTTCATAGGCAATGGATTTTATTTTCGCAAAAACCCAAAATAATGGTATCGTGGCTAAGGATGATGACACTAATGCTGACAAAGAATATTATGGTGTGTTAGAGCATATTTATGAGTTTCTTACATAGGCAACATAAAAGTATATTTGTTTAAGTGTCATTGGTGGGATGTTGCACATTATGACAAAGGATATAAGGTTGATAAGTATATGTTCATAAGTATCAACACGCGATATTCAGTACAAACTAATGAACCATTTATTCTAGCATCTCAAGCTGAGCAAGTTTTCTATGTGGGTGACATTGTTGCACCTAGTTAGCTCGTTGTTGTCAAAATAAACCCACATGACTTGTTTAATGTATCAACTAAGAATGACATTGATGATAGTGGGGTCAATAGTCCTATAGTTGATAAAGAAGCTTATCAACAGTTGGTGGTATACTTAAATATTTACTATACAAGTCCTACACAACTTGATGATATTTTCATTAACTTATATAGAGAAGATGGACAAATTAAGACCTTAGCTCAAAGAGAACCGTCACATATAAATAAAATAAATGCCATTGAGACTATATTTAGTCATGAAGATGATCTTCTTGATGACTTTGATAGTGATATTGAAGAAGAAAGTGACATAGAAAATAAAATATAACAAACTGATAAATCATAAGACATTGATAGAAGTGATAGTGCCACGAAAGATTCAACTGAATGAAATTAATTGATATGGTAGATTTTATTAATATGTAGATGGATTATTGTTTGCTTGCTATTTAAAATTTGATTGATTGCTACTTTCTAAATAAAATGTCTAATTTTGTAGGATATGTCAGTATTAAAGAGAGGTCGAGGTGGGAAAGTTCTTTATGTTACATCTCATAACAACATAAATAGTCGAGGTATATGCTCTACACCTCAATCAAGACCTATTATTTCACCTTGATCCCTACAACAACAACCTGAGTAAATGCCCGCCAACTCTCCCCTACTTCCCATACTCAAAATAGTAGTGCAGGTAAATTTGCTTCAATTTTATAATAATTGCTTTACATCGCATGTAACATTTAATTGTAAAGTATTCAACATGAATGATAGGCTCTTCTAGTGAAATCAACAAGCGCATAAGAGTTTATAAGTCTATTAACGTAAATTTGAGGACCGCACAAGGAGCAAATATTCGAGTCAAATTTTCAAATTCCACTCAAGAGCAATCGGTCTAAAAGCAAGAGACTTTTCTAATTATTGTGGTTTAACTCTTAGAACCATAATCTCTTTCAGGGATAATGGAGGTAATTGGAAGAATATTTTTGAAAAATAGTCAGGATATGATTTTGAAAATTAATGTATTATTTATGTCAATTTTTTATACTTATCTTAGTTTATTTATATTATTATATAAAGTGTTTATATTAATTTGTTTCAGGATAAATTTGAATTGTTGATGCAATTATTAAAGAAAAATTTCATATAGCTATATCAATTATTTTACAAAATACATTCAAAAATTGGAAGGCCAATATGTACTCTCACTATAAGAAATATGAGACTGATGAGGATAGGTTGTTAGATCCTCCTCAAACTATTAGTTTTCAAGATTGGAAGTAGTTATTAATATATTTTAAGACTGACATGCTTAAGGTACCTCACTATCTTTCTAATTAAATTATATTTTTTGTTTCAATAATTAAATTCTTATTAGTTACCAAATTTTGTTGTAGAACAAAAGTACAAGAAATAAGATAAACTGAGAAAAAATATTGACTAAACATACTTGTGGTCCTCGATTATTTGCAGAGATTGACTATTTTACAGTAAGTTCAATCTATCACCGCTATAATTTAAGTTTTTAATCCTTTTTTATTTTAAAATATATTATTTGTTTTTTATTGTATGTTATTCTTTTGTAGAGAGATCCAACTACTGGACAACCTACCCCTCCTGACCAGCTATGGGAGACAATGCATACTAGGAAGAAATTAGATGGACAAATAATATGGGTTGACCCACACTCTGAACATATTCATGTATGCATTATAGTTTTATATTTTATTTTGATTGTTTTATTTTTAATTTAATAGTTTCATATGTTTTTACTATAAAGTCGTTTGCACAAACTTTGTCAACAACAAGACCAAGATTTAGAGACTGATGCTTAAATGACATCAGAGTAAATATTGGCGATTGTTCTTGGTGAGAGGTCAAGGTATGTAAGAGGGAAAGGGTATAGAGCAAAGCCTTCAAGGAAGAGAAATCACCCTCAATCTAGTGATAGTTCAGTTGTGCAAAGTGTATGTACCCAATTGTAAGAAGAATTTGATAAAAAAAATTAAGAGGAGAGAGAAAAAATGGGGGCAGAGTGTGCAAAGATCGAAGAAGAGCGTGCAACAGAGCATACAAAGATAGAAGAAGAGTATGTGGAATTTGAGTAAAGACTAATAGAGAAAATAGAGTAAAGGATACAAACTCAATTCGCTGCCTTGATGCAGAGGGATAATCACAGGCGCCTACTTCTTATAGAAAATGATCTAAATTATTCATCAATATTATTATATTTTTATTTATTTACTTATTTATTATTTTTTTTATTTTTATTATTATATTATATGTTTTCATATAAGAAAAAGTAGAGAAAAGAATTTAAAAAATAATATCAACTTTCAGCAGTGACAATTGTCGCCATATATTCTATATTAGGTGGTGACAAAATTGTTGCTGTATATTTCACTTTAGGTGGCTACAGTTCTTGTTAGGGATGTTCATAAAGCCCGCAGCCCAATATACCCACCCGAGCCCGCGAAAAAAAAGGCCTACCCAGCTCGATAAATATAGGGCAGGGCCGGGCATCGGGCTGCAAAATGCAGCCCATGCTTTTTTTAGGCTGGGCACCGGGCAGAGGGGTTGCCCTGCCCTGCCCATGAGCACTCATTCTTTTATTTTTTTTTACTTTTCTCCCTAGATGCTACACTTGGAAGGGAGAATATGATAACTACTGGTGACTAAAGAGTCATTTTAGAAATATAAGTAGTTAAGTAAGTAAGTTGCGTCTTTTAATATTTATAACTATATTAATTTTTTCCTTTTCTTTAACTTTACTAATCATAATATGATTATATTATAAATTATATTTATTTATTTTATTTTATTAAGATGCTTTATCCTTGTCAACATTTGGAGAGTTGATACAAAGTTATAATTACAAATTACTTAGACTTCAAAGCTTTTTTGTTTTATATGCAATGAATTTCAATACTTTAATTATTATCCTTTTGTTGCCTTATTTTTAGTGAATTATAGATATTTAATTCTTGAAGATACATGAATATTGTATTATTTTATAAGTTTATAATTGCAGATTATTTTCCACAACATGAGCATAACATAACAACTTGGGCATGTCTAGCCCGCCCACGCCTAGCCCGACCATGCCTAGCCCAAAATAGTTAGGGCTTTTATCGGGCAGGGCCGGGCATCGGGCTGCAAAATACAGCCCATACTTTTTTCGGGCAGGGCACCAGGCAGGAGGGTTGCCCTGCCCATGAACACCCCTAGTTCTTGTCACCACATATTAAACTTTAGGCGACGACGATATCAATCGCTACTGATTCAGTTTTAGGTGGTGACTCTATTTAGCGCCGCTGATATCACTTTACGCAGTGACTTTTATCGCCGCTTTTGCCCCTCCTTTGGTGGCGACGGTTATTTCAACGACTTCTATTGAAGTCACCGCTAATTGTTGACATTTAGTGGCGACTTTCAATTGTCGTCACCAATGTGTATAGGCCACAGTCTCATAGTAGGCGACTTGGTAGCGGTAAAATATCTTCGCTAAAGGTATTTAGTGGTGACTTTTGTACTTTCAATGGCTACTTTTGTCGCCCATGAAAATCAATTTTTTATATTGTTTATATCGGAATAAATTTCTATTTCAGAATTCTAGTGTCTTGGTCACTCTAATTATTTTTTATCATACATTCCTATCATTTTTATCTTCCAAACACCTTTATTACCATCATAATTTTATTGATGATAAACTAGAAAAACTAACTTAATTCTTATTTCCTAAACTTTAATTGGGAGTTAATGTCTAGAGTTTCTTAATTAATAAAAGACTCATGTCTACTTCATTATCTTATATTAATACTAAGGAAACCCTATAAATTTTCTTGGGATTTATTTACCCTTTTAGGTATTTATTTAGAATTTTCTAAATAAAATCCCTAATTAGCTTAATTAGTCTTTAAATTCCTTTAAAATTTAAATAAGGGCATTTTTGGAATAAAACCACTTGTACGATGTCCTATAATTCGCAAGGCATATTATCCCTATTTTTCTCCAATTTATTGAGGCCTCCATAAAGCTCAAATAAATAAATTTGACTAAATAACCCATAATTAGTTAAATATCTAAAAATTCTTTAAAACTTACTCTAGGAGTATTTTCATCATTTGTCACCTCAAATGGGCCTTAATATCTCATTTTCCATTTTTTAAGATATTTCTAGAATTTTAATGTATTTTTTCATAATTACCCTTATTCACCAAAAATAATTTAACAATTATATCATGACAAAATAATAAAATAAAACTAAAAAACTTACTTGATTTTGCTCTATATTGGTTAGTTGTTAGGCTAGAGGATGCGGATCTCTTTACTTTTTGTAATTGTTGGCAAAAGAGGAAGAATATAAAAGAAAGAGTGAGTGGTGTATAATTAGCTTTTTATATATATATATATATATATATATATAAAAGAAATTAGGCTGAGTAAGTAAATTAATTAAGTTTTTAAAATTCAGATGACCCATTTCATCAATTTTAGCTTACTTATTTTTTTAAATAAATTTAAAGTACATACAATGAGGTGTACGGGTAGTCAAAGGGTACAGGGAAATTTCGGGTAACAGGAGGGGCAGCCTCCCTCTGCCCATCTTTAATTCCACCCCTGAGCGAAGATGTCCTTCCGAACTGAGAGAAAGACAGTAGACGGGTTAGCGATAGGAAAGAAACCAGGCAAGGCCCCAATAGCTTGTTTCGCAAGATGATCTGCAACAGCATTGGCGGTTCGTCGTACATGTACCATCTCAATATTCCATGATTGCTCCACCAAGTGACGGGCTTCCAGAATCATACGTTCCTCCTGGTGGCGATCCACTTCCTCATCATACAGAAGTCGTGCGACTTTTGTTGCATCAGTTTCTACAATGACATTAAGTTCACCATTATCCCACTCCATCCTCAAACAAAAAATCAAGGCCCACAACTAGGCCGTCAGGCCGTCACTTTCCGTGGGTCTGTAAAGGAAACCTTGCAGAAAATTGCCTTCACTAGAGCGCATGATACTCCCGCAACCAGCTCGTTGAGTAATAAAGAAAGCCTCGTCAACGTTAACTTTGACCCAGATCGATGGAAGCGGGCACCACCTAGCTCCATGATCGTAGACGGTGCGGCCGTTGAGATTTATTCCTCAAAATATATAGGAAGCTCGCTTCAATTTCAAATTGATGCTCTTTGTTCTTGACAAGAGGTTCTCATTAAACACTTCGCATAAAAAATTCTCTCATTACACCGTTTCCAAAGCAACCAACATGTGGTATTGAAAAATTCATTACAGCATTCTCCAAGAATAAGACCTGGGTTACAAAGGTTGAACCTCAACCAGTCATTCGGGTTCAGATCAAAGAATCTTCTGTAGAGGGACAGGTCCACCAAGCTGACCCACAAAGATCTACTGTATACGCAATCTCTGAGAATGTGCAAGAGATCTTTTGAGCAATGACCACCCCAAGTGCAAGAGGAGTTTGTACACATTCCTCTCTTTGCCCTGACCTCATTTGTCAATAATTTATTATGAAAGGTAAGCCAAGTAAAGGTCTTGCAATGTACCATTCCAAGCAGGCTTCCATTTTTTTATATTTCTATCCCGTTGAACTTCGACTCCACTCTCCACGTATTGCCAAGACTTCTTAATACCAGATCACATGCTCCCCTTTCTTGGTTGATTCGTGACATAATTTTCTTCTAATCACTTTAACCTAAAGGTATTCTCGTCAATTAAAAGGATTCCATCCTTGCTTCGTCATGTAAGCCTGGTTTTGGTGACGCAAGTGTTCCAAACCCAGGCCTCCATTCTTCTTTTGTTTCCAGAGCGTGACCTATGCCACAAGATGGGACTTGTGTTGTGTAGCAATAGAGCCCCAGATGAAGCTCCTATTACTTTTCTCAATAGATTCGCATGTAGAGGTGGGCAATGACGCCGTTTGCATTGAGTAACCAGGAATCGTGACCTATACTAAGAAGAGGGCCTTGCTTACATAAGGAAATTGGATGCCCGTCTCTCTTTCCAACTCTTCCATGAATCATATGGCCTAGTTTCTCATGCAAATCACAAATAAGTATGGTGAGAGTTGATCTCCTTGTCTGATCCCTCTAGTGGCTTTACATTTTTTAGCCTTTTCCCGTTCCAAAGCAATTGCATATTCCCGGGAGGGGGGGGGGGTTCTCACGCTGTGATATAATGGTAATAATATGAGCTGGAAGCTTCATCTCCATAAGGCAATTGATAAGGAAATTCCAGTTGACTCAGTCATAAGCTTTTTCTAAATCAATCTTAATAGCCTTGAATCCCTTGCCTCCCTGTTTAATCCGCATAGAATGAATCACTTATTGAGCAACAATAATATTATCAGAGATATGTCTTCCCGGAACAAAACTACATTGAGTGGGGCTGATTAGATAAGAGAGTAAAGGTTTAATACGATTGGCAATGATTTTGGTAATAATTTTGAAAATAACATTACATAACCCAATAGGCGCAGATCTTTCTGCTCTTCCGGATGATCCTGTTTAGGTATAAAAACTACAAAAGTTCCATTAATGTCAACAATGTTCGTCGGATCTTGCCACAGCTGCCTAACGAAAGAACATACAGATGCCCTAACTTGATTCCACTTGCTTTGATAGAATAAAGCATTAAGGCCAACCGGCCTAGAGCTTTGAGAGCCCCCATACTGAAGAGGGCACTCTTAATTTCATCATTACTAATCTCATGCCTGATCCTGAGGTCTTCTTCCATTATACTCGGGGTAAGTGACAGTATAATGTACAGGGTCTCTAGAGTGCAGTTCTTTAGTGAAAAGGGGAGAAAAATATTAGGTCACCATATCCTTGATAGTTTCAACGTCATAAACCCAATCGCCGTTTCCATTTTGTTTTTGTTTTTGGTACAAAAATTTTTGGAAAGGGGTTGGGCTCACCCACGATCCAAAGGGCAGGGTAAAGTCCTTTTCCTCCTAGGCAATACCAATATCGGGTAGGGCAAGCCATCTATTACCCTCAGGCGTAAACCTAGGCACCCAAGAGCTAGGATGCCTCCCCAAGTGCCGCGACTAGAACCACAACAAAGTGGTACTCCCCAGAGATTGAACATGCTCCAAATGGTCGCATGTCTCATCCCTTCGCCAGTTGAACCTATGGACCAAAAGAACTTGGTATTCTTAATTATCACCAAACACCTGCCACTCACATCTTGCTTTCTGGGCCTAAATAAGATATTCCTAAAATTAGGCATCTTCCAGCTCTTTCCACAATTGACGCACTATTAGAAAAAAGGCATACAACTAGTGATTAAAAGTGACATTTCACGGCAGTTTATTCACTGGCGTGAATTTTACTGACATTGTAAGCTTATATTTTAACGGCGGTTGAAAAATCGCTGGTAAATGTAAGACTTTAATAGAAAGTTTTATAAAACTAGCATTAAATATTTAGAATATTAAGGTGGTTTCTAGTAAAACCCCTATTACAATTTAATTATATAACGATGGTTTTGAAGGTAACTGTCTTGTAATGGCAATTTTCAGAAAAATCAATGTTTAAAACTTTTTTTTACACTTTCTTTTAATTTTTAAATTTATACCTCCTTGTATTTGCCATAATGAAAATAGACTATAGGTAGCAAAGTATGGAGTAAGCAATACAAAAATCCAAATTAAATATTAATATATAGTAATAAAATAATTCGAATTCTTATTAATGCATGCAATGAACCAAAATATAATACAATCATATATACATTGGGATGATTGATTAAGGCAAATTCTCAAGGATGGGTTTTGCCAAAGCATCCATCATTAAGTGGATTTGCTCATCTTCAAAGCTCATGTTATGCTCGAACAACTGCAAGTTAGAAGTAATAGGTAAATATTCAAGATGTGATGAATTGAAAAAGTCTAAATAGTGATTACTTCATACCTCATATAAGTTATCTGTGATCCCTATCTCAATGATCTCGTGCATATATCAGATTATATAAAATCTGCACTTAACATTGCCAGGTTGACGGCAGTACTAACAAAATGAAAAAATATAGAGCACATTAGTGACTAACTTTCGCCCTAATAAATTTATGGAAACTAAAAATTAATTATTTGAAAAGTACTTACTTGTGGATAAATCCATGAAGGATTAGTATTAACAGGATGACCTCTAAACAAGTTAAAGCCTTGCATAACCTTAACTTCAATTGAAAAAAAAGATATCATAGAACTTACTAAATTTTTATTTTAACAAATATATGAAAAAACTCACTTGTTGATAATTGAAACATTCTTGGTATCTGGTCATCCAAGTAATGAATCGAACTAGTACACCACATTATCTTCAAGGGATATGACAAGTAGAGTCCAATGCATACTACAAATATGAACAACGTTATATATGAATGTAGACTAATAGTATATGAGTGTGCCAAGTATAAGAGTATACTTACCTTTAATGTAAGGTATAAAATATATCTTCTTCTTGATAGGGGTCATAATGTCGACCATGTATATAATCCTTAAGCTCCTATCGATGCCTATCTCTTAGACACATTGAGGATACATGGAGCCATATATGTCTCCTGTTGCTTTGTGTAGACATCTTCGATAGAAGTGGCTATTGTTAAGAGAGAAAGGAGTTAATATTGCTCGAATAGTTAAACATAAAGTATTAAAATAAATTTGCAACTTACAATAGGGCACACTAGATGATAGTTGAATCCAGCTCCTCAAAATTAAGGAATTGTACTGTCATTCCTGTCTAGGGTGAATGTGAAAAGCTCTTGTGTGGTCAAAACCTAGATGGAATTGTGAAAGTAAGTGCTTCCTCCAATCCTGCTACATAGAGAGAAAAGTTTTCGTACCAAAATATCTCGAGGATATGTTCTCAGGAAGAGGTCTGAGCTTATATACTTTTGCCCTTTGAACCTTGGGCTTCTGTGGTGCATTTTCTAGTTTTAGACCTTTTAATGTTTGCTTCTGAGGTACCTTCTCTGGCACTGACTCCAGTATAACCCTCTTTCTCAATTTGATCAGATGTGTTGGCCACATAATAAACTGCCTTGGAGCTTCATTCAATATGCGGACCTCATCAGTGGGCTAGGGAACCAGTGTAGCGCCTGATCGCTTCTTTATGCACTGTATTGTGACTTGGCTTTGCCATCAAAAATTATTTTTTGTTGAATTGTCGTGGCATTTAGGTACATGGTAGTATGAGCAATGAAGGTTGTAGTCCCTTGGTCTGTTGCAATGTAGAGATCACATTTTCCCCATCATTCTCAATGTGCTCAGGGGTAGGAGTAGGGTCAGGATTAGACGATTGGGAGACAATGTTCTCCTTATTGGCACTGTCCTTCCCACTAGTCACTACAGGAAAACCCTAAAAATGTAAACAAAATTAGTCAAGAAAAAATACATGTTAAACGTCCCTTGAAAAGAAGTAAATGAATATGTTTTTACCTCTGAACTTTGACCAGGTGTAGGGAATCCCATAATCATCATGGCCTTCTGGAGCTTGGTATCCATCTCGTAGCGCATCCTTTCCATCTGTGCTTGATGATGTGTAGCAAGTTTATCTCAAACCCTTTGCAACTCCTCTTTGGACACATGTCTAGGGACGATGAGCTTCTTTTTCATCACTTGACCTAGGTAGTTAGGGGTCACAATAACTATCTCTAGAATGTCCATTCCTTTCTCATGAACAAAGTACCCTTGGGATACCTTTTGCTCTAGTGAATCCTACAACATATACAAGTTATCAAGTTAAAATAACTGAAGAGTAAGTAATAACGTATAAATTCTTAGTATTTAAATTAGTTACTTATAATCCTCTCAACAACTGTAACAATAACAACCTCTAGAATGATGTATTATCTCTTCTTCACCCTCATAGACTTCTATTTTTGTTGGCAAGATAGACGTTTGATGCTAATAGATGAAGAAGGATATGAGGCACTAGGGTCTAATGTAGTTGTTTGTTGTGTAGCCTAGACCTGCTCTTGCATCATTTTCCTCTCAAGGACATTATACCCCCTCTATACATATAATGGTGGTACATATTCTTCTTGGCTATTTCTTGATTCCTTTTACAAATATACTATGAAAATGAAACAAAGTTAGATTAGTTGATTAAAATGTACATTCATTACTAAATAAGTTAATTAAAATATAAGTTTACATCACACATCAAACCTTATAAGTAGCCTTTTTCCACCGTTGACAGAACAATGTCTAAGCTTTGTCACTAACATTGGGGTATGTGTCCTTTGGATACTTCTTACTTCCTTGGATGTGGTCCTTCGTAAAGTTTGACTTAAAGTCTCTCCACCGTTCATTGCATTGCTTTAAGATGTGATGCTTCATGTTTGAAGTGGCAGGAATATCAATATTTTGCTGTGTAAAAGTACAAAAAATAAATAAGATGAAGCTGCAATAAGGGACAAAAAGCATAAATAACTAAATTAGATAGGTGAAAAATAGAATTAGAAATATACCAAAATATCTTCCCAAATCATATTCTTGTCTTTAGAGTCGACCGCCTTCCAGTTGGGGTACGCAATGCTTGTCATATCCCCAATTTTCTTATCTAGTATGTATGTATAGTTTATATGTAATATATATGAGATTTTCTATGGAAAATATTGCAATTTAAGGAAGGGAAATGATTAAATTGTAAATAATGGAAAGTTCAAGGATTTAGGTGAAATTTAGAAAAGTTATAGGGCCAAAACAAAATATAGAGATAAATGTTGGGCTAGGAAGTGTAATTTTAAAAAGTTCGAGGGACTAAAATGTAATTTGTTAAAATTCAAGGGCAAAATTGTAATTATGATGAAGGTGTGCTAGAAAAGGCCCAGAATTGTCCGAAAATGCTGTAGTCCCAAATTTTACCAATAAATAGAGAATGGTAATTATGCTATGCATATTTTTTAGAATTTTTATTTCAGGCCCCAGATAATTAATATTAATTTATAAAGTCTGGAGATTATTAGAGAACTTTCCAGATCTCCTAAGTAGATAAAATTCGGCAGTAAATTTCCATAATTAATATGGAAATTTATAAAATTGACAAAGCTCAAAAATGAGTTATGTACAATTTTTTATAGAATTTATAGTAAAATAATATATCCGATAAATACTTTCAGGTGAGTTTTTGTGGAAATTGAGCCATAAAGGTATTGGAATCATGTAAAGGCCCAAGTTGGTATCCTATATGCCCAGTAAGATATTTGAACAGTCAGCTGGGCAAGTGCCCAGAGGAACCCTAAAAAATATGAAATTATGAAAATGCCCATGTGTTGTAATAATAAACAAAAGATGGATATAGGGCATTTTGGTCATTTTGGATAGGTTAAAATGCCAAGGTAGGTATAGGAATAATTAGTTAGAGTTAGTATATACCTTGATAAGGTGTAAAGAATCGTAAAATGATAATTATGCCCTTAATACTAATATAGTGTAAGATAGTGAACCAAGGGCATTTCAATCATTTTTCAAGGGATGGTAAGTAGATAAATATGCAGTCTAACAATGTCAATGGTAGAAAAAATCTAGATACTAGATTTAACTTCATAAAACATATTATGGAATCTCAGAAAAATTAGATTGATAAAACAGTCTGATTTTTGTAAAATTGGATTAAGTCGATACCAAATTGGATTAGATTTTCCAAACAAGATCTTACCCTTTGAAAGATGCCCAACATGGACTTAAGTGATTTCATAGATGATGTCATAATTTGGCTTGGTGAGCAAGTCAAGATTCAAGGTGCAATCTTAGCCATTAAATAAAATAGTGTATAAAGTAATCCTAGCCCTTGATTTGCCAAGTCAAAAATCTATAAATACCCCCTTTTCAGCAACAATACACAAGGCTTTATAAATCTTTGGGAACCTCTTAAAAAATAAAATATCAAGCAAGAACAAGGCAAATCGAAGAGCTAATTGATCCATCAACTAAGGCAATTTCTTCCTCCTATCTTTAAATTGTGTTGTAGGAAGATTTCTCTTAAATTTGAATGGTTGAAATGCCATTTTTCTCTCCATATTAGCTGATGGACATGATATAGAATTATAGGGAAAATATGAATTTTATGCATTGAATGTTTAGACAAGCTTAAATAAGCTCGTATCAAGTAGTATTGGCTTAGAAATTCAACTATGTATAAAATTAGGGTTGTATGCTCTTAACTTTCACTGTATGAATTATTGTTCATATGTGAGAATTTTATAATTTTGATGCTTCCAATGTATTTAAAATGAAAAATTGTGTGGGATAAAGTAGAGAAACAAGTATTGGAAGCATTGGAATCAAAATGAGATTTTTTAAAAATAAATAGGGTATGCTTCGGTTCTCTATAGCAACTAAGGGAGGAGTTAGAATTTTGAAATTCTAACCTCATATTTGGATTCCTTGGACAAAATTATATAGGACTAGTCTAAGGAAATAATTGTTATAAAGCTAAACCACTAACTCCAATAATTAAGTTAAGAGTTAGGGGTTTTAAGGAAATTGATATACCATGTTTATGTAATGACTCTAATGAGTTGTATACATAATGTAATTGTTTTTAGTTCCATGATATGTCAAATAAAATGAGTTAAAATGGATGAGCAAGCAACCAATGTTTGGTTAGAGGCAAAGGGAGCAAAGAGAAAAGGATAAAGTTTTAAGGTAGTAGACTTACCTCTTTATGTGCTTAATGTGGTATGCTTATGTATTGACATGTATATGATGATTGAATGATGTTGTGATCCACATGTGCCAAAAGTCTTCCTTTCTTTTTCGGCTTTTAAGTGGCATTTTTGCACATATGTGGGTCCTTACACGCCAACTTGCATTATCTCTTGATTTTTCATGATTTCTATGTTTAAAAATTCTTAAAATATCCTAGAAAATTCATTTGGCCACATGATACATTCATTAACAACTTGGACTCTTACTTGATGCCACTTTGGGCTTGTTTTGGCTCAAACCATTAATTTGGCACACATCCTAAGAATTTCCCTTATCGAGTACGTTAAACCACCTGATTTTTTTAGATAAATTTTATAAAATTCTTTTAAGGGTTTTGAAATTTTTAAAAATTCATTCTAATATAAAATATTTTTTTTAAAGTATCATAATTTTCTAAGACTCATAAGTCCTGATAAAAATTACATACATCTATTCTAAATCTCTTATCGGTTTCCTTTTTCACCTTAAATTATCTAATTAATTCTACAAGACTTCTTTTTAACTTCTGTTAGTTTCATAAATTCTTATATTAATTATAATATTTTTTTTGTAAAAGTTCATTTGATTTTGAGGTCTAAAAGATACTGTAATAATTTTAGAATTTAAAAATTAATATCAATTTATCGGGACCAAAAAACATAATTTTGAGAAATATAGCTGGACCAAATTCTCTTCTCTATTTATTGTTAAAATTTAAGATAAAAATATTTTTAGGTAATTTTAGGCCTTTTGTGGCTCAACTTCCGCATTTAACATTTTGTCCTTGGATTTGACAAAATTGCACTTTAGCCATTGACTTTGTCAAATTCTACTTTAGTCCATTTTCTATCAAATTTGAAACTCCAATTTTGGTACCTGGCATCTCTAAACTGCATCTAGGTCCTTGAACTTTTTACTATTTTTAATTTAGTCCCTGAACTTTAATTATTTATTGTTTAGTCCCTGAACTTTAATTAATTACAATTTAATCCCTTTGACTTTAAAACTTTAAACCTTCTTTCTTTCTTTGACTTAAAACTTATCTAACCATTATCTTTCTTTTTATTTATCATCACAATCCTTTCCAAATCTTTTTCCTCTATCAGTCTTATACAGATAGGAAAAAATTAGGATGTGATATATTATTGCCAATTATAATATTTGGTATGAGAGTAGATATCTTGTAAATAGACTTAACTATCTTAAGAGTTATATGGTAGGATTTGGAGATAGTGTGTTGCCAGAAGGAAGCTCTACTTTGAAGCCTCCAAGAATCAATGGAGAATTGCATATTTTAGAAAATGAGAATGAAAACATTTATAAAGGCTTCAAAGTATAGCTTATGGGATATCATCTAGGAAGTAACTATATTCTTACAAAAATAGTTTACATGAGAAATGTTCCAAATATACCAAACAAATATAATGATGATCATAAAAAGATGATCATACTAAATGACAAGGCAATGAATTTTTTGACATGCACACTTAGCCAGAAGGAGTATTTTAGAGTTTCATGTCTAGAGACTGCAAAAGAATTATGGGAAGCTCTAGAGATTACCCCATAAAGGGAGATCTGAAGTTAAGTAGATCAAGATAAATACTCCCACCACATAATTTGAACTTATTCAAATAAATCTAGGAGAGACGATCAGAGAAATGGAAGTTAGATTCTCACACCTCATGAATCTCCTAATTGCTCTTGGCAAAAGATATAGCCAAGAAGATCAAGTGAGAAAGATTATAGATGGTATAAATAAAGAATAAGATCTGAAGGTGATGGCTATCAAAGAATCCAAAGGAGAATCTATGCTGTCTGCTATAGAACTCTTCAAAAGTCTATATGAGTTTGAGAGCAAATAGAAATATAAGAAAGATCTGAAGGAAAAGCATTGCAAGGGAATTTTTCTCAAGGCTAAAGAGAGTAAAGAAGAAGATGAGCTCGAAGATGAGGAAAACGATCATGAAGAGGTTGCCAATATGTGTTGTTGCTCAAGAAGAATTAGAGACATATAAGGTATTAAATCTTAAACCTTCTTATGATGAATACTTTTTGAATACAATGATTGAAGAAGTGAACTATTTAGGATTGCTAAAGAATTAGTAAATTCTAAAAAGAAAGTTAAAGCGCTAGAAGAGCAACTTGGAATTATCTCTCAAACTACTAAAATCACACAAGTGCCTTGCACTAAATATGAGACAGTAGATAAAAAGAATGAAGAGTTGAATAAAACTCTTCAGAGATTTACTAAGGGTTATGGACTACTTAATATAATTTTAGGAAATCAAAAATGTATCTGAAATAAATTTGGAATTGGATATGATCTAAATCTGGACAAAAGGAAAGGTAAAAAGAAAAATGGAGGGAAACCATATTTAAAATATTTTAGAACCTCTATCGATAACTCTAATCTTTTTGCTATATGTACTTATTGTAACCGCAAGGGCCATATTACTACTTGCTATCACAAGAAAAAAGGTATCTACAGGACACTAGAATGGGTACCAAAAGGTACTTATAAAGTGAAGGCTTGGCAGACTAACCAATCAGGGCCAAAAAAGATATGGGTACCTAAAGTTAAATAATGTTTTATGCAAGTAGTTCTCAAGGCATCCAAGACAACAAAATGGTATATTGATAGTGGATACTCAAGACACATAACTAGAGATGCTGACAAATTTTTAAAGCTCACACCTAGAGAAGGGAAAAGTCAGTTTTGGAGGAAATCAATTAGAGAAATTGCTAGGATTTGAGAGATTGGTAGCACTGATGGCATGAGAATAGAAGATGTTTACTTCATAGATGGACTCTGCCACAATCTACTCAATATTAGTCAAAGTGAAGACAAAGACAACTGGGCAATCTTTGACTTAAAAGAATGCCTAATTATCAACGAGAAAGATCTGACACTAAACAAAGACGAATTAAATGTGAATTGCTATATTGTTTCATTCAATTGAAAGCTTTCCAAAAATTGTTTTATGGGAAAGACTGATGAAAGTTGGACATGGCATAAAATATTGGCTAATGTAAATATGAGGCAAGTTTCAAAATTAATAAAAAAGATTTAGTCATCAGTTTACCCAAAATGAATTTTGAAAATAATATTGTTTGTGATGCTTGCCAACGAGGAAAGCAAACAAGGTCATCATTTAAATCAAAGAAGGTAGTCTCGACTGAAAGACCACTTCAAATGCCTCATATAGTTTTGATTGGTCCTACGAGAGTAAAAAGTTTGGGAGGAAACTTGTACACTCTTGTGATAGTAGATGGATGTTCTAGATTTACATTGACTTTATTTTTTCCATCAAAAGATGAAACATTTGATGCCTTAATTATTTTTTCCAAGAAAGTTTAAAATGAGAAAGGTATTTCTATTGTGTTTATTAAGACTGATTATGGAGGAGAATTTGAGAATCATGAATTTACAACATTATGTGAAGAAAATTGGATTAATCATAACTTCTCATCTCAAATGCCTCACAGAATGGAGTAATGGAACCCAAAAATAGAGTACTTACTTATATGGCACGAGCAATGCTGAATAAGAAAGGTGTATCTTAAGAAAGGTACATCCTTAACAAGATACCATACGGATGTACAAAGGGAGAAAACCAAACATTGATCATATGAGGATTTTTTACGGCAATTGTTTCATCCACCACAACAACAAATATTACCTTGGTAAATTTGATCCTAAATCTGATAAGGGTATATTTCTAGGATATTCTAATCTATTAAGACATATAGAGTGTTTAATAAAAGATCTTTTACAATTAAAGAATCTATTACTATTGTTTTCACTAAAGCTGAAAATTATTCAAAACTTTTGTTCTCGCCATAGCTATTGTGAATTAAAGCTTAAAATTATTCAAAAGTTTTCATTAAAGCTAAAAATTATTCAAAACTTTTGTTCTCGCCATAGCTACTTTGTTTTCACTAAAGCTAAAAATTATTCAAAAGTTTGAAAATTTCAAACTTAGCAAAAAGTTAGTATCATTAGATTATGAAAAGATTTGTCAAAAGATTCCCATAATGATTATCAACTTAAAGTCTGGCATCATATAAAGAATCATCCTTTAGACCAGGTCATTGGTGAAGTCAATAAAGGGGTTAGAACCCAGAGACATGTATTCAATAAAGTACTCTTTGCTACATTCATTTCAAATATTGTACCAACCAATATGGTGAGGCACTATCAGATACCTTTTGGATATATGCTATGCAGGAAGAACTAAACCAATTTGAAAGAAATCACATTTGGGACTTGGTACCTAGCCTAACAAATCATCCTATTATAGGCACCAAATGGGTATTCAAGAATAAGCTTGATGAATCTGCAGTCATCATTGGGAATAAAGGTAGATTAGTTACAAAGTGCTATAATCAAGAAAAAGGTATTGATTATAAGGAAACATATGCTCCATTAGCTAGATTAAAACCAATTGAGTTCTCTTAGCCTTTGCATGTATTAAAGATTTTAAACTTTATCAAATGACGTGAAAAGTGCTTTTCTAAATGGCTTTATTATAAAAGAAGTGTACATTAAACAACCACCTAGTTTTGAATATTTTAAGCGTCCAAATTATGTTTACAAACTCAAAAAGGCTCTATATGGTTTGAAACAAGCTCGAAGAGATAGGTATGAACGATTGAATAAAAGTTTTGAAAGAGGAAAAGTGGATAAAACACTTTTTGTAAAAAATAAAAAAAAAATGATTTCCTCGTGTTCAGATTTATGTAGATGATATTATTTTTGGGACTACTAATGACGATCTTTGCAAAAGTTTGACAAGTTAATGTAGGGTGAATTTGAGATGTCAATATGGGTGAGCTTAACTTCTTTCTGGGGCTTCAGATCAAACAGACAAAGTATCTCAAAGAGTTCCAAAAGAAATTTGAGATAGAAAATGCCAAGTGCATGTCAACTCCAATGAGCTCAACCATACAACTAGATACAGAAGAAAAGGGAATGTATTTTGATATCAAGAAATATAGAGGAATGATTGGATCACTCTCTATTCAATAGCAAGTAGACCTAACATACAATATAATCTTAGCATGTGTTCAAGGTATCAAGCTGCTCCTAGAGAGTCACACGCCAAAGCTATTAAAAGAATATTCAAATATCTTTATGGAACAATCAATCTTGGAATTTGGTATCCAAAAGGAGGTGGAGAATTCCTAGTGGCTTACTTAGACTCAAATTATGCTAGATGTAAAACTGATAGAAAAAGCACCAGTGGACAATGTCAATTTCTTGGTTTTCTTTTCCTTGGTTCCTCAAGAAACATTACAAGGTAGCAATTTCATCCACTAAAGCTAAGTATGTAGTTGTGGAAAGTTATTATGCACAAGTATTATGGCTAAAGCAATAGCTACAAGATTTGGGAATACATTTGAAGGTGATACCAATCCTTTATGACAGTGGAACATACTGCCTTGTCTTGATTTTTTCCTATCTATATGGAATAGACAGTGGAACGTATAAGGGACAAATAGAGGAAAGGGTTTTGAAAGGGATTGTGATGATGAGCAAAAGAAAAGATAAAGGTTAGATGAGTTTTGAAAAAAGAGAGGGACTAAATTGAAAAGTCTAAAAGTTTCATGGTGCATAATATAATTAGACATAAGTTATGGGCTATTAAATGAAATTTAGAAAAGTTCTAGGGCCAAAATAAAATGTAGAGATAAATGTTGGGCCAAGAAGTGTAATTTAAAAAAGCTTGAGGGACTAAAATGCAATTTGTCAAAAGTTCAAGGGAAAAATTGTTATTATGTGGAAGTTGTACCCGAAAAGGCCCATAACTACCTAGAAATACTGCAGTCGTGAATTTTACCAGTAAATAGAGAATGACAATTGGGTCAGGTGAAACATCCTTACTTTCATACGTATTAGGGACCATTCAATGGCATTTAGAACCACTTTCAATGCCTTGAAAGTCCATTAGCTAAATCTATAATTTTTACTCTTCTTGAGTTACTGTTTATACGGTATTCCAAATTCAGTGATGAACTTTGAAAAATCATAATTAATTCTAGAAAAATTGAAATAAAGTATTTCAAAAAGCTACATGAAGATAACATATTTAAATTTAAGGAAAAAATAATCTCCAGATCAAATACTTAGTCAATTAATACAGTTTAATCGTCAAATATTACTGTTCATTTGGTCAAAAATTCTAAAAACAAATTCTGTTCCCTTACTTTGGAAAATTTGTTCTCTTTGTACAAATATCAAAATAAGGCGTTCTTGATGTCAAAACAAAGATTGACATGTTAACTAAATGTCTATAAAATTTCATACATCTATCTCATCATTTGCTATTTTCATTATATCATGAGCATTGTGGCTTAAACATGATATACAACATCATTACTTGCAACCATTTATACATTCATCATATAACATTTACATTATCCAATCCCTAAATTCTCTTCATACTTCTTCATCCTCTTTCATTATTAATGAACCTGTGGGATTGGGATTAGATGGATGGTGTGAGATTTCTGGGGAAATCTCAGTAGCAAACGATAGTAAACAATGCATGCATTAAAGTAAATACTTGTGCTTGCTTGTGAAAGTGTTTGTTGGAAATCGTGCCCTAGGGGCCAATCATTGTCTTTTGAACATTATTGATTTATTAATTTATTAATTATGTTATCATATTATTTGCATGTTTACTGTGATGACCATCCTTGGATAATTCATGATCTTATCCTAAATGTCCCTGGTCGGTCCTCTGTGCAGGAGCAGAGATGAAATAAGACCAGTATGACTTTGAAGATGTATAGAGATATAAATCAAAGTCAAAGGCACATGTAAGAGTACAAGGTGTTGGACCGACCCGCTATGAGAGAGCTGTATGGGATACGTCATAAGCTTCTCTCATATACAAACCATATTACTATGCCCTTTGACCTGAGATCATCGTGGATTCCTACATGACAAACACTCAGCTTTGACCTAGTCAAAAGTCACTTTTGACCGAGTGATCATAAAGACTATATTTGGGCTTAGTGGTTTTTCATGCGGAGGAATGTGAATGGTCAAGATGGAATTTGTCCCTTACATTTGTAGAGAGATATTACTAGGCCCCTCGATGAGTGAGTTTGAGAAATGTATGGCCATACTGTAATAGAAAGGTAGTTCCATTTCTATAGTCAGACTACTCAGGGATTGAGAAAGTAATTGTCAGGAATAGGAGGATGACATTATCCATGCCTCATCCATGACCAAAATATCGCGTGACAGAAGGGACATGATATAGTTGTATAAAAGGTTATATCGTTTAACGATCCTCATATGATTTGGGTAGGTGTTATGTCTTGCTAGAGACCTCTTGCGACTTGTGGGCCAATATAGCAAATGGCCCATTGCCAACTTCATATGGGCCTACATGGTCGCACACAAAATAGCCCAACACGAGTTATGATGTCCAGATTCATTGAATCTAAGACATGTTCAGATTCAATGAATGATCTAGGGTGGATGCATATATTTATTTATATTTATATTCGTATATAAATAAATTCGTATATATATTATATATAAGAGATATATGAGATTTAATTTATAAGGATAAATTAAATCTCTATCACGTTTGAATTTGAAATTCAAATTGATAGGATATCTCATATAAGAGATATTTATAAGATTTAATTTATAAGGATAAATTAAATCCCTATCACGTTTGAATTTGAAATTCAAATTGATAGGATATCTCATATAAGAGATATTTATAAGATTTAATTTATAAGGACACAGAAAGGCCGAAGGGGATTCTGCAAAAGGTTTACAGATAAGAAACTGCCAAAATAGAGGCGGAGAGGACGAATTCTTGAGAAAGTCCTGGAGGCACAAGAGACGCTAGCATGTCATTTGTGGTTGGAACGCTGTTCGTGTGGATACTAGTAGAGGAAGCTGACTTGAGTCATCGACTTCTTGCGATCGGAAAGGGAGCACGAGCTGAGAGAAGCTATGAATGTCGTGACCAGAAGCTTTGGAAGTCGCTGAGGAACACTGAGGGTAATGCTTCTTCCCACTTGACTTAAACACATACGGTAGATCCTAGCAAGGAATGAAAATTTTTTTACATTAATTTCCGCTGCGTGTCTTCCAATTCCTTACAGTTTAGAGATGCTCATTTGATTTTAGCATGATGTTGTAGTGATTTCCTTTTAGACTTTAAGTCTTTGTGCAACTTTTGGCAATCATCTTTAGCAATTATGAAAGTCTATTTGATTTTTCTTCCTTTTGAACCATGTTCAATATATATATCAGATCATTTAAAAGGAAAACTCCCCTTAATTGTATGGATGCCTTAAGTTTTGAAGGAATAAAGGTTGATTGTCAAACAACGTTTATCAAAGTTCAAGATAAACTAGTTTTGAAAAACATTTTCAAATGTGATCAATCGAATAACTACTCAAATAATTTGAATTAATGGAACTGATAATTGATTAATTTGACTTATATTCACAACAATTTCAACATTTTTCATGAATTAATTGACTAAGTGTTCGATTAATCCATCCTCTATTTGGTTTTGTTTTCAATTCTATAACAGAGCATCTTATAAAACATTTAACTATACACTCTGATGCTTAAGTTAGTAACCTTAATCATCAAAACATATTAAAGATAAACTATTTTGAGAAGATGAGTGCTGAAGGAAGTTTAAAAGAAACTTTGTAAGTATAATCCTTATAGTTCATTAGGATTTACCATTCCCAATTCTCTCCTGATGTATTTGAATTGATCTTGAGCAAGTGGTTTGGTGAAAATATCTACTAGTTGAAGTTGAGTTGGGATGAATTCAACTTCTATATCTTTCTTTTGCATGTGGTCTCTTATGAAGTAGTGTATGATATCGATGTGCTTTATTTAGGAAAGAAGCACTGGATTCTTTGATAGACTAATTGCGCTTGTATTGTCACAAAGAATAGGAATTTCTTTCAACTTTATTCCCAGATCTTAATGTTGTTTGAGCCATAGTACTTGTGTACAACAACTACCAATCTCTACATACTTAGCTTTTGTTGATGAGATAACCACTGTGTACAACTTCTTATTGAACCATGAGACTAGACAATCACCATTGTCTACTAGTGCTTTTCCAATCAGTTTTGTATCCTCTATGGTCAAAGTATGAGTATTCTACCAAGTATTCTACTCCTCCTTTGAGAAACCATATACCAAGATCAATGGTTCATACTAGGTATCTGAATATTCTTTTTGTGCTTTCAACATGGGATTCCTTTAGAGCAACATGATATCTAGCACACATCCCTACACTAAATTGAATGTCTGGTCTGCTTGCAGCGAGGTAAAGAAGAGATTCGATAATTCTTCAATATTATGTAATATTGAAGTCTAGCCCTTTCTTATCTTTATCTAGAATAGCATTTGTGCTCGTAAGAGTTGATACACTTTTAGCTTGATTTATTTCAAACTTCTTTAATAGCTCCTTCAGGTACTTGGACTGTGAGATGAATATGCCATTTGCTAGTTGTCTGATTTGAAGTCTAAGAAAGAAATTCAATTCTCCCATCATGGACATCTCAAATTCTCCCTATATTATCTTGGCAAACTCTTAACAAAGATCCGCTTTAGTAGCAGTGAAGATAATATCATCAATATAAATTTGAACAACTAAAATATCATGTTTGTTTCTTTTGATAAATAAAGTATTATCTACCTTTCATCTTTCAAAGCCTTTTTCTATTAGGAATATGCTGAGACGATTGTATCAAGCTCTAGGAGCTTGTTTTAACCTATATAATGCCTTGTTACATTTATACACATGATTTGAAAAATAATGATATTCAAATCTAGGGGTTGTTCTACATATATCTCTTCCATTATAAAACCATTAGAAAAGCATTTTTGACATCTATTTGATAGAGTTTAAAATCTTTAATACAAGCAAAGGCTAAGAGTATTCATATAGCTTCCAATAAGGCCACTGGAGCATAGGTTTCCTCATAATCTATACCTTCTTTTTGTTTATAGCCTTTGGCCAATAATCTAGCCTTATTTCTAATGATTATAGCAGATTCATCAATTTTTTCTTGAATACCTATTTAGTTTTGATGATTGGATAGTCATTGGGTCTAGGTATCAGTTTCCAAACTTGATTCCATTCAATTTGATTTAATTCTTCCTACATTACAACTATCTAGAACTCATCTGTTAGTGCTTCAGCTACGTTGGTGGGTTCAATGTTAGAAATAAATATAGAGAAATGTACTTCATTAAATACTTCTCTTCTGGTTTTTACTCGTTTATCAACTTCACCAATAACCTGGTTTAATCTATGATTTCTATTATGTTTCTAGGCTCTAGTTTGATTTTTTCAAACTCATTAGGCTGACTACTTGATCGATAACTATGGGTTCTTTATTTAATTTTAGTGTTTTAAGACTATGTATTATCTCATCTTCATCATATTGAGGCTTTGAAATTGGTTTTGTTTTAGAAAATACTACATGCACAGACTTTTCTATTGTAAATGTTCTTTTGTTAAAAAGTCTTTATGTTTTACTATGATTAGAATAACTAAGAAAAATACCCTCGTCATATTTAGGATCAAATTTACCCAAGTTTCTTTGTTGTTACTGTGAATAAAATATTTATTGCCGAAGATCCTTAAGAATGATATTTTGTTTGCGTTATTTGTAGAGTTCATATGGTGTCTTATTGAGTATTAGTCTGATGTATGCTCGATTGCATATATAACATGCTGTGTTGATAGCCTCTGCCCATAATACTTGTGAGACCCTTGTCATTTAGCATTGCTCTAGCCATGTTTGTGAGAACTTCGTTATTTGTTTCAACAACTCAATTTTGTTGTAACGTTCTTAGTGCAGAGAAGTTGTGATCAATTCTAGAATTGTCAAGGTTATGATATAATCCCTCTACGTAGTACACATCTTCTACTTCCACTCCTTATTTACTTACTACTTCTCTAATTTGAGTAATCTTTATAGATTGATTTCCTCATAAACATACTTTGCTTCCTTCCTTATATAAAGCTTGAGGAAATTTTTTGTATCTCCTATCATGTGTCTAGAGCATCCACTGTCAATATACAATTTGTTATTTCTGGATGCTTTCAGACAAACCTAAAACAAGATCATCTAATTTTATGTATCCAAACTTTCCTAGGTCTTTTTATGTTAGTTTGTATTACCTTAGAAACATAAGTACCTTTACGTACCTATTTCAATGTGCCGTAGGGTCCATTCTTCTTGTGATAACAAGAGGCAGTAGAGTGACCCTTATGATTGCAATATGAACATTGAGCAAATATATTTGAAGTATGCATAAAATGTCTAAAATAATGTAGGTATGATTTATTTCCTAATTTTTTCTTTCCTTTCTATTTATCAAAGTTAGGATCATACCTTATCTCAGATTTATCATAGACATATCTCTGATTTCCAGGTAAAATATTGAGCATTTCACTACTTTTAGTGAATTTCTCGAGAGTATTGGTTAACTCTCTATTTTTCTTTTCAAATTCTTCATAGTTAGTACATTTTGATATAATTTCATATGTTGTATTTATTTTTTCTAAACTTTGAATTTTCTCCTTAGAGTTTACTAACTCTTTTGCTAATTTAATGAATTCAGAGTGTAATTCATTATATTTAGAAAGTAATTTGCCATAGGTGGGTTTAACATTCATTACCTCCTCTGACTCTAGCTCATGTTCTTCTTGAGCAACTAGACAAATATTTGCTTTTTCTTTGATATCACTATCTTCACTTTCTGATGAACTCTCTCCCCATATTGATGAGACAAGTGCTTTCCTTTTCTATAACTTTTCTTTCTTCTTCTCTTTGTCTTTCCTGGAAAGTTGAGAACATTTCGCCTTGAAGTGATATAGCTTTTTACACTCAAAGCATATGATATGATATTTTTATTTTTTGATGAAGCAGCCCCCTTTGTTTGGAATCTCCTTATTGCTTGATTTTGATGGAATTTTTTGAATCTCATTACAATGCGACCCATCTCATCATCTTCCAGTTCTTCGTCAATATTGTTGTCTTCAGTTTTAAGAGTGATTCATTTTCAACTCTTTCCTTTTTTGATATCTTTCTTATACTTCTATTTGCTCTTAAATTTGGCCTAACTTTCAAACAACACAGTGACAAACTTCATAGATTCTCCTTTGGCTTCCTCTAATATAGTGACCTTTAGCTCCCATTCTTTAGTAAGACAGTCAAGTATTTTGCATACTTGATCTCTTAGACTATATGATTACCCAAGAGTTTTTAGATAATTGATTAGGTGTTGATACCTTACTTCCATATCTCGAATGCTTTCTCTATCAATGACAAACTCAGTTTTGAGCATATTTACTCTATTTTCTTTTACTCTAAAAGTTTTTTCATGGGCAACTTCGACTACTTCCCACATTTCCTTCACAGTTTCCAAACTAGATACTTGAAAATACTCCTTTTGACTTAAGGAACATGTTATGATGTGGATTACCTTGTAGTTAAGTAACATCAATTTTTTGTCATTGTTATTGAACTTACTCCAATATTTTGAAATTTTGACTCCATCAACAATTTTGGTGGGAATGTAATTTCTGTCTTCTATCATATCCCAAAGCCCATACTCAGAAGCTTTGATAAACGTCTTCATCCTACTTTTTGAGAACATAATATTTTATCTATTGAATACTAGGGATTTTGTTGTAAAGCTCTCTTGTAGTAATACATTGTCTCCAAATCATGCCATAGATTCAGGATCTCTCTTGGGATTGTTAGATCTTTTTCAAGAGACCTAATCTAATAGTAAATATTAGTTTAGACATAAACACCCAAGAGATGGGTGAATTGGGTATTTTTAAAATAATTAAATGAAATAGATACTTCAACAGAAAGAAGAATATATGCTTGATAAATAAGAATGAAGATAAGAGAGATTTCATAGAGGCGATGCAAATCCATTTATACTAGTTCAAACTAAACTCTTGTCCTAGGTCTAGTCCTTAGACACCTTCTAAGATTTTCACTATCTCTAAGATTACAACAGGCTCTTGGTGCCTTCAGTACAACATTTTAGCAATTGACTTCCTCAATCGCTCCCCTTACCTCCCTTAAGGCTATGATTTCAACTTAAGAGGAACCATCTCTTTAGCTAACATAATGAAAGAAAAAGTTTTAACAATCTCTCTCGAAGAGTAAATATGATATTACACACTGAAGCTTAATCAATGTGAGTTTGTACAAAGAATGAAGAATAACTAAGAACTTAATAAATTCTAAAGTTGTTGTATCAGTCAGTTGAGTATATGAACTGGTAAAAAAATGACTTGTTATTAAAGATTGGTTCATAATTAAATTTAGATCGCTTTTTAGAAATAATATGCAGTATTAATCGATTACCCAATCGATTAATGCTTAGTTAGTGGGTAAGATAGAGAAATAGAGCATCATGCTAATCAGATTATTCAAGCATGTATAATATAAATTTATAAACATATGTTTCTCAATAGAATTATCATGAAGAATAATGAAAAACATATGCAACTTATTACTTAAATCAACTATAGGAAATCGATTTGTGGCTTAAAACAAACAAAATTGAAGTTTTCGAAGTTAATCGAAGTCCTAATCGATTAATGTGTCTGGAAGATTAACAATTAATCTGTTAAGATAAATTAATTATTTAATTTATTTATATTTCAATTTCACAAAATTGATGCTTCACAAATTAATCATACATTTAACATATTACTATAAATTAATCAATTAACCAATCGATTAATAGAAATATCTTTGTTCAAAATAAAATATGTTTTTAATAGATTAATTGATTAACCAATCGATTAATTTTAATGAATCGATAATAGCGATATCTGAGTTTAAAAGAAAATATGTTTTCAATATATTAATCGATTAATTGGCTCATTAACTTACTTCCAAAAGGCAAGCTCTAGACATTAATCAAACACTTAATTGATTAACGGTTACTCATTAATCAATGAACTAATCGATTAATTGATATTGATCGATTAAATAATCAATTAATTATCATTAATCGAATAACTCATTTTCTTTTAAACTTTATTCCATTAAAAAAACACATTTTCATTGCTTCAAAAACAATTTTCACATCATAAATGAACTTAATTATTTTATTCTCTTTTGATATCATTAAAACATATTTTCCAATAGGTGGAGCATGTCCTTCAATAAAATGGTGGGACAAAAGCCAACCATTGAGCTCCAATGGAGGCTATACTACATGGTAGAAATACAACTCTATCATCTCTCACCCATCCCCAATGCATAATCCTCAAACTAACCATATTAATAAAACTCTCAATAGCTTGAAAATAAATAATACCAATAAGTATCACAATAGAGTTTTTCTCAAGATAATAACTTTCTCCAAATTCCAATATCAAGATATAAATAGTTTATGATCTCAACTCAAACTTTCTAAATTAAACTTTAAGTCCCACAAGACTATTTTTAATAAAAATAATCAAACAAGTTTTCTCAATATAATCATATCAACATCAGTAGATTTTTATATATCAAAATACTCACAAACATCACATTAGCACACACAATGAGTAGAAAGTTGTTACCTCTCTCTAAAATAAAGAATAATTATCACAAGTATAAGGGTCGTGTTCAATGACATAAAAACTTGGTTTACTGTAGAACCCCTAAAAGTCTCCCCAAAGAGAGACAGACGAGCACTGGAGGTCATATAGTCTCAAAACATCGACTCTTATAATTTGAACCACGAAAGATCAAATAGTTTCTGTATGCACTAACTTCCAATATTCTCAAGTATTACTTTCCCTTGAAGACATATTGTACTTTCAAGATAATACCATTAAGAGTGGCCAATGAACAATGTTTTGAATGGAAAAGAGCTTTGAATAGTGAGACTAAGATGGGATCTAAAGTGTTTTGGAAATTCAAGACTAAAATCTATAGAGGTCCTGTGGTAATCCCCTTCCCCTTATTTTATTATCCTCTTTTTAATTTAGTATATAACATTGATATCTATATTTAAATTTGAATACAAATCCTAATAAATATCTAACTAATAATAACAATCAAATCATAAAACTCTAAGTATAGATAATGGTATGATAATCTAGATATCATATTTTACTGAAATAATAAAAATATTATACTATAATAATTTAACTATCTCTTATTTCTTAATTTCCTCTATTTTTGAACTTTAAAACTATGTTTAATCTATTAAAAACCATAAGTTATTGATAAATATCATTTTCATTATGTTTAAATAGAAGAATAAAAATTGGGATATTACAATTTTGATACTTCCAATAGTTTTAAAATAAAAAATTGTATGAGATAAAGTAGAAAAAGAAGTATTGGAAGCATTAGAATAAAATGAGAATTTTTGGAAATAAAGGACATATTTCAGTTTTGTCCAATAGTACATGAAGGAGCTAGAATTTCATAATTCTAAGCTCATAAATGGATTTATAAGGCAAAATTGTGTAGGGAAAGTCAAGACATCAATTAATTCAAAGGTCAAACCAATTATTAAAAATTAAAGAAAGATAGAGACTTAATGGGTTAAGGTTAGTACTTGGGTAAATTAAGTTGTAATATATATGCTATTACGCTAAGTTAGGCCTTGATTAATGTGGTAAAGAAGACCATAAAGCAAGGACCATGATGGAAGGAAAAGAGAAAGGATAAGCAATAGGTAAATAGAAATGATAAGGGAAGAAAGCTATTCCAAGGTAGTGAACTTACCTACTTGTATGCTTATGTTACTTGGATGTTTTATGTGATGTTTACTTACTTTGATTATGTGAAGCATGTATAATTAAGTAGTTCTCTATTTCTTTTTATGCTATGGCCATATGTTATGATTAAGGGACATGGAAGCATAAAGTTATCATTATGCAAGCATGATCATTAAGTGCACACATATTAACATCAAGCATGTAGTTGCATACATTGTATGGTTCCCATTTGCTACTGAGATTTCTCCCAAAATCTCATCCCTCCATGTCACCCCAACACCAATAGGTTCTTTAAAGATGGAAGAAGATGAAGATGCAAGAAGAGGAGTTAGGGGAATAGATGGCATGAGTGATTGTAATTTATCTGGTGTCATGATTTGTGTGATGTATGCTTAAAAGCAGTACAGTAGTTGCTGTAATTAAAAATATTAAATGATCAAATAAATGTATGATATTTTAACTGTGCTTTACATGTCAAGCTTCATTTTTACACCAAGAATATCTTATTTCAATGTTTATACAAAGAGAACGAATTTTTTAAATTTAGGGACTAGAAATTATTTTCAGAAAATTTTGGCTAAATGAACAGTGAACTTTGATGTCAATACTATACTAATTGACTAATAATTTGGTCTAGGAAGTATTTTTACCTTTAGCTTTGTTTACCCTTTTGAAGAACATCATTTAAATTTTTATAGGATTAATTATTATTTTTTGAAGCTCATCACTTAATTTGGAAATACTACATAAACAGTAACTGTAAGTTGGAAATTTCCAGATTTTGAATTGAACTTGAATGATCATATAAGTGGTTCTAAATGCTACATAATGGTCCTTGAGACATATAAAAGTAAGTTGTTACATTATTCAAATAACTCTGGATATATATCTTGTATATCTTCCTCTTTTTCATGACTAAGGTTTGGGGGTATCTTTATGGAATTATGTTCTTCTATCTTAAAGTCCAACGACTTTCTTTTAACATTAATGAAGTATAGGAACTCCTTATCTACTTTAAACTGCTAGCCATCTTTCCTTATCAACTCAATAGGAGTTAAGGTTTGGTAGTGTAGACTAAACATCATCTTTCTTTTACTCTACTCAGTTCAGTTGTTGTATTGAACTTACAAGTAGTGTCTATTTCTTACATGCATAACCCTTCATAAATTTGATGTAACTATGGGGTCTCCATCATTCATCATACTTCTCATCTCATTAAATATTTTATTATATGTTTGTCTTTATATATATATATAGATAAGAGATACAATAAGTTTAACACTTTCTTTGACATATAAGTTTAACAATCTCTCAAGATAATCCTACTTTTATGTTGATATAATTTTCTCCTGAAACAAAGCTATAATCTGAATCTTCCCTCTCAAATCTTCTCTATTTAAATCTGCCATAAAGGTTCTAATCCCTTGCTTTTATAACTTTTCCTAACTTCTCTTAACTTTTCTTATCATTTTACATAATTTTGTACATTTTTGCAATCTCTTTTGGCATTTTCACCTTTTCTTATCACTTTCTAGGGGTCACCCATCACTAGGCTACTCTAGCTTGAGCATGTTTAACTAAAAAGTGCTGATATAAATCGGAAGCACTAGTGCTAATATGCTCCTATCTTAGTGCTCTACTGTCTTAGACCCTTATCATACTCTCTCTCTTAAGTTTATCTGGCTCTCATTCTCTTTAACTTTATCTTAGGGATCTTTGTGCTTATACTTAATCCCTTCTTATTTCATACGGGGTGCTCTTATTCTCTTTCTTAGGCACACTACTTACATATTTATAAATACTTTGTACTCAAAATTGAAAACTTTAACTCTATTAATTTTAATTCCTTCTTTGTGTATGATTATCTTGAATTTAGTCTAAATAAAACTATTAGGAAAACTGTTATGGGTAGCTAAATGAAAATTACTATTTAATCATACATAAGGTGTTACCACCCTTAAGCCAATAGGAAAAGGAACTCATTTGTCACATCCTTATTTTTAACCTCAATTATACTCCATTATAAGTGATTGGAACCAATTACATGATCATTTGCTTTGAGCACATCCATTTCCAAACGAATTGCTCTCGGGTACTGTTTACTTTTACTGTTCATTTGGTAATTCCAGAACATGTACCCTACTTTGAAAATTCATAATTAATTGTAGAAAAGTCAAAATAATGTGGTTCCAATTTCTAATGAAAGTTATTTCATAGATATTTGAGGAAAAATATGGAACTGAGGTCTTGTTGTCCAAATGAAATCAGTTTATTCGTTGAAAATCACTGTTCATTTGGTAAAATCTGGAAGTTTCAGTTTCTTTGCCTTAACTTCAAAAATTCATTCCTCTTTGGTTACTTATCCAAATGAACCGTGTTACCTATGGATTTGAAGCTCTGCATGTTTTCTTTAAGATCATAAACTTTCATAGAAAAATGTGTTCATTTGATATATAAAATCATCGCGTGAACATCATTGACTCTAATCACTCACTTTATCTCAATTCCAGATTTTAGTTCCAACTTTGGAAAATCATAACAATTCGGATACTTATCCAATTAAGGCGTTCTTGGTGTCCATTTAAATCTCTGTATCTTAGATATTATCATGCCAAATTTCAGAATAAAACTCGTTGATTTAGGCATCAGAATCATCATCACATCACCACAGCCTCAGAACATAGTTACAGAAACATACACCATGTATACTAGCATATCACCCCATAGTGTCATGTAAGCCATGTAACTTATTATACAAACTTAATCATCAACATATACTCTCTTCCCTTGAGAGGATCCTGCATCTAAAAATAGTTATGCATATGGAAGGAATGAGATTTCATGGAAATCCCAATAGCAAGTTACACAAACTATAATATCATGCATGAATAATTGGATGCTTAACATGTTATCATCAGATGGGAGCTACTTCATAATGGTACATAAGCAAACTCTAACATGCATATTGTCATGACATAACTTGCAAGGAGTTGCAATCATTCATAACTCATCATCAAAATGATGACACATTCTCATGCTCAACCAAACACCATAATCAACAAGTAAGCAAGCAATTAAACAAACATGAGCTATAGTTAGGTATTCTTGCTACCTCTTAGCTATTCTTGTCAAGGTCTTCTTGAGGTGCTTTCATTCCTTCACAAATATCAAAACCTATCCATTACAAAGTAGTATCAAGTTATAACTCAACTTGAACACAAAACCAAGACTAGGTTCTCACTAACTCCCTCTCTTTCTCTACTTTATGTTTCATACTTCTACCTTTCCAAAATAAATTCTCATAGTTCATTTCCACATAATTTTTCATGTAGAATCCAAATATGAAATCATAATTTCCAAAATCAAAACATTCCAATTGCTACAGTACCAAACTGAAGCAAGCCCTACTTTTTCTAAAAATTCACTTTTTGACTCCAATGCTTCCAATACTTGTTCTCCTACTTTATCCCCACACAATTTTCCATTTTAAACTCATTGGAAGCATCTAAATCATGAAATTCTATCATATGAAAAGTTTCACACATAGTACCAGTAAGAACACAAAACCCTAAATCCAAACATACTTGAATTTCCAAGCTTATACCATTTGATTCTAGCTTGTTTAAGCTTGTCTAAACTATCCATAACATAAATCTCATACTTTAACCACATATGATCAGCACATCCAGTAGCAACCATAAGGGAAATATAGCATGAAAACCCCTTAAACCATGAGCTAGCTTACTAGAACAAAGCTCAAGATCAAGGGAGATGATTACCTTGATTGTTGCTTCACTTTGTGTGTTTCTTTCTTGGTTGAATGGAAATTTTGCAAGAGTTTCCCTATGGTTCACCATGCATGCCGAATGGGTTCTGATTTGGGGGGTATTTATAAGAAATTTGGGTTGAAATGGATGGCCAATATTAATTTGTGCATTATTTGATCTACAAGGCTCACATTTAATCTTGAATTTAACTTTTTTCAAAGAGAATAATTATGAAATCATGAGGGACAGCTCAAGGGACACCTAATGGGGGTATGTGGTTCCATTTTAATGTGGGGAAGCTCTTAGAAAAATTTCAGTCCAATCCGGTACCGATCGGAGCAGTTTCACAATAACCGGACTATTTTATGTTCCTAATTTTTTATAATATATCAGGATATATATTCTATCTTGGAAATCAATGTCTAGACTTCTCATACCATTGAAAATGTTAGACTGAGTATTTATCTTCCATTCATCCCTTGAGAAATGACCAAAATACCCTTGGTATCCTTACTTGCACTATATTGACTCTAAGGGCATAATTGTCATTTCACCCCTCTTTGTACTGCCTCAGGACATATACTGACTCTAAATAATCATATTTATACTATATATATCATGTTTTTTGTCTGTCCAGAATGACCAAAATGACCTCCATCCATCACTGGTATAGTATGGGCATCCAGGGGCATTTTCATAATTTTACATCTTTCCTGGACTACTCTGGACTCTGACCCACATAACTGTCTCATTACTTTATTAGGCTTATTATGGCACTATTTGGGCCTTGATATGGGCTCATTGCCTATATTGCCTTTATGGCCCAATTCACAATACAACTCTTCCGATACTATTTATCGGGTACTTTATTTCACTGTAAAATCCTGTATGGATTCTATATGATTCCTTTTCTGACTCTGTTAATTTTATAAATTCTTATATTAAATATATGAATTTTCTGTAAGGTCTCATCTGATTCTGAGATCTAAAAAATACTGTAATAATTCCTTCTGACTTCAAGAATTTATATTAATTAATCGGGACCTCAAATCAAAATTCTGTGTTGCGTTAAACTGACTGGAATATTTTTGTCTATCTAATGGTAAAATTTGGGTCTAATATGATTCTGGGCATTTTTGGCCTATTTTGGCTCAACTTTTCCATATTTACATTTAGGTCCCTGAAGTTTTGAATAATTACATTTTAGTCCCTAAACTTTTTATTAATTGTATTTAGGTCCCTCATTTTTCTTCTACTTTAACTTTTTCCCTTCAAGCTTTTCAATTTTCATTTAGGTCCCTATTATTTCCTTAGTTATTAATCCTTCCCTTTCCTTTCTCAATCTGATACAGTTTATTCTAAGAATCTCATATCCATTGCAGATAAACTGTGTACACATATAAGATAAGAAAATTGGGGATATGACATCATTCGTCGTATGGCATAATGCTAATAGGACATTCATCATATGGTAGAATGCTAACAGGAAGATCTAGTTGCCTTATACAGTCATCATACAACCGAATGACTAGCACCTGTGTCACATATCGTATCTAATTAGCGATCATTAACCCATACTATCTCTTGGATTATCTCATACGACTTCCTTAACTTTTCTCTGATCAGGGCAAAAACTATTTCATTTTTTTGGGATTTCTCACTTGTTATATTCTACAGACATTCCTTGGAAAAATGTTCTGGCTTGCTATATCAGTAGCAACTTCCTCTACCTGTTAAACAAAGCCTATCTCTGTGGTCTTTATCACATATCTCACATCTCTTAGGTTATGATTGCATGTTTGCACTTCTTAATTCATAATCTCTTCTCAACTTCTAGCCTTTACCCTTTTTTGATCATTACAAGCTTCTCTCTATAACCCTGCATGTATCTAGCACTCTATTGAACCTTTATAACTTTTGGGGAAGAATTCTTACTTATATCACAAAATTTAGTCTACACATTAACTTCTCAATTATTCATCTATTCTCGTTTATAGAATTCAAATACGTAGAATAATGAGAGAGGGTTGAGAGGTAGTGAACTTGGCTCAATGTGCATAAAAGGGTTTGTTCTCTTACCCTACCTTATTACTTAAACTTAGCCCCGCGCTCATTTATATCTGAATGAGGTAAATACTTTTCGTAAATCTACTTAAGTTAAACTTCTTAGTTGAGTAATTATTCTTTTTCTATAGGGTAACTTATACACCATTTACTATCTCTTAACATCTTTCTCTAATTGATAAATGACTAGCTACCATGCCTTCCATTCTGAGGGATATTTCAAAATTTAGAGATCTTGAATGCTGCCTCAAACATAGGCAGTTCATGCTTACATAACTAGACATTATCCTATTCCTTAGTAGATCTTGACTATTTTCCAGTCTCAATATAAAATATCCTACTTTTAACCACTCAAAGTACATATTTGGAAGCGTATTTAACTAGCGGAAGCATTAATTTAGCCAAAAAATTAAAATTTTTAAATTTGACTCGTGTACTGTTCACTTGGTAATTTCCAGATTAACAGTCCAACTTTACAAATTTATAACTAATTCTAGAATAATCATATGGATGTGATCCAAATTTATACTTGAAGCTCTTTCATAGCTTTTTAAGAAAAAAATATAAATATCGACATTTACCTTGTCAATCAGTACATTTAAATTGTTACTTTTTACTGTTAACATGGCAAATTCTAGAAATTCCATATTTTGTCTCATAACTTTAGAAATTCATTTCTCTTTATATACTTATATAAATGAGGCATACTATCTTTAAAACTCTGGATGTGTACTAATTTTTCATAAAATTTTTGTGAATTATTTTTTTCATTTACTAGGACAATGAAGCCATAACAAAACTGTTTTAGGACCTACATTTTACCATTTCAATTTTATTTTTTTAATTCTCAATAATTGTTCCAATATGCATAAACCATCTCTTTGGCCTCTCATATATTCATATAAATCATGGGGTTATGCCATAATTATTTCATACATTTTTATTTATATGTAATTGCATATTTCATTTACATTAAAAGGATAACATGCATGGCATGCCATCACTTGTCTACTTCTTCTCTTCCATTACTTAGCTCATGTATTAAGCATGATTATTCTATCCTAAATAACCTATTATGGTTGGTTATGGGAGGGTTAGATTATTGGAAATCTCAGTAGCAAACATTGCCATTTAAATATGAAAGATAGATGCTAATGCATGATACGTAATTTTATTAAACTTTCTTCTTTTAGTGATATGCCATCATGCTATATGCTTTGTATAAAAATGCATGGCCATGGAAAACAAGTTATTCATAACATATTCAACATCATTCAATCATCATATACATGTCAACACATAAGCATACCACATCAAGCATATAAGGAGGTAAGTCCATTACCTTTAACTTAAGCTTTCTTCCTTGTTCTTAAACTTGCTCCCTAACTTTCCAACCATGAAGCCTTTCGGTCAACCACTTCCTAACATCTTCTTAGATGTCTTAAGGTCCTAAACATATTCATATTATCACATAATTCATTAGGCTCATAATCATATACCAAATGGAAGACTAGCTCTCCTTATCTTAACTAATTTCTATTAATTTCGGTTAATTATCTTTCCCTTTGAATTAATTAATACCTTGACCATTTCCCACACAATTTTATCCAAGGAATCCAAATATGAAGTTAGAATTGACAAATTCCAATTCCTTTTGCGATGTCTGGACTGAACAAAAATGTGACACAACAAGGCTTTCTCTAAATATTTCTATTTTGATTCCAATGCTTCCAATAATTGCTTATCTACCTTACCCCACACAATTTTTTATTTTAAATCCATTGAAAGTATCAAAATCATGAAATTCTCATAGATGAATAGTGATTTGTATAGTGCAACAATGAACTCAAAAACCTAATTCCATGCATATTTGAATTTCCAAGCCAATACTACTTGATTCAAGCTTATTTAAGCTTGTTTAAAAATTCCATGACTTAAAATTTATATTTTCCCTCTAATTCCAAAACACGTCTAGCAGCTAAGATAGAGAGAAAAATCATGTTTCAAGCTTCCAAATCTAAGAGAAATCTTCCTACAACATAATACAAAGGTAGGAGGAAGAAGTTACCTTGAATCCTTGCTTGTTTAGCTACTTGGTTTTCCTCTTCTTCTTGCTTGAAATCCCATGGTCTTCCAAGCCTTACGTACTTATAGAAAAGTTTGGGTGGAAATGTATGATTGAGATAATTTTAGTTACTATTTGATCTATTAATCCATATTCAATCTTCCACCAAGCTTGCTCTAGAAGCCCCTTTATGACATCATTTAGGACCTTGTTTGGCAAAATTTAGGGCTAGGATTTGATTGGAAAAATTTCAATACAATCTGATACTGGCCTAGTCAAATTTCACAAAAACTAGACTATTTAATAACTAATTTTTTTTAGATACCATAATATATTTTCTGTCCTTAAATCTAGTATCTGAATTTTTCTTACCATTGACTAATTACTAATCTCTTGTGAAATTATCAAAATACCCTTGGTTCTTCTTTATTTACTTTAATAATTCTAGGGCATTATCATCTTTTCAAACATTACCAGAGTATTCCCTGACCCTAGACAACTATTCAAATAACCCTCATTGTCCATCTAATCTTGGTCAAATGACCAAAATACCCTTAACTCATCTCTTGTTTAGTATTACAACACAGGGGCATTCTCGTTATTTTACATAACATAATGACATTTTCGTAATTTTATATTTTTTAGGATATTTATTAGCATTAGCCTACATACCTATCTAAAAATATCATTAGGCCTATGAGGTGCCATTTTGGGCCTTTTACGTGGTCTCCTGCCTTTATGGGCTCAACTCCTAAGAAATTCCCCCGATAAATAGTATTTTATTCTACTGTAAATTCTATAATAAATTATACATAAATTAGTTTTGAGTTCTGTCAATTTCATAAATTCTCATATTAATTATAAAAATTTACTATAAAATTTTATCTTATTCTGAGGTCCACAATATACTATACTAATTTTTCCAAATTTTAAAAATTCATATCAGTCATTAGGACCTCAAAGCAAAATTAAGTGTTACGTTAAACTGATCAAAATAATTTTTTCTATTTAATGATAAAATTTGGGACTGAAATACTTCTGGGCAATTTTGGGTATTTTCTAGCTTAACTTTTCATAATTACTATTTTGCCCCTGAACTTTTGAAAATTGTATTTTATTCCCTCAACTTTTCATAATTACACTTAATGGCCCATAACTTATGTCTACTTCCATTTTGTACCATGGAACTTTTAAACTTCATAGTTTAGTCTCTCTCTTTCTTCAAAACTCATTTAACCTTTATCATTTCTTCTGATTATCGTCATAATCGCTTCTAAAGCTCTTTTCTCTATCTATCCCATATGGGTTCCACTGCCTATTCTATACAAATAGAAAAAATTAGGATGTGACATTTCTTCCCTTAAATAAATTTTGTCTTTAAAATTTAACTCATACCTTAGTCAAACCATTTTGGATATATCACTCTTATACTTTTTTCTGTTTCATTTTTAAGGTTTAGGGGTAATTTTATGAAATTGCATCTCTTGTCTTAGAATCTAGCAAATTTTTATTAGTATTCGCAAAGCTTTACATCCTCCTTCTGTTATCACATTCCTTTTCTAGTTCAACTCAATTAGAGTCAAAGTTTGCTTCTTTCTATTTTTTTTCTCATTTGTCATTTATTATCTATTTATGGATGACTCACCGTACTAGTCTTATGAGTGGTGTCCATTTCTTTCATACATAGCCCTTCAAAAATTTAATAAAATTCTGAGGTTTCTATTTTTATCATACTTCTTAGCTCATTACTTGTCTCATTACATGTTTTTTTATATATCTTGAGATATCATAAGCTTAACATTCTCTTTGGCTTACAGCTTTGCTGGCCTCTCAGGAGAATATTGCTCTTTCTTTCTCTTGAACAAAGTCGTAATCTGAATCTTTCCTTTTAGATCCTCTCTTTGGATCTAACATAAGGGGTTCTACTCTCTTACTTTTTATAATTTTTAAACTCTTCTTAGCTTTTCTTATTATCTTAAATAACTTTGTGAATCTATGCCAAACTTGTGTAATTTTTCATCACTTCTCAGGGGTCACCCATCATTAGGCTACTCTGACCTGAGCACGCTTAGCTGGGAAATACAAATGAAAATCTGAAGCACTAATGCTAACAGGCTTCCACCCTGGTACTTGTCTATCTTAGAGCCTTCTCATATTGTCTCTCTTAGGTCTATCTAGATCTTATTCTCTTTAATTTCATCTTAGGAACTTAACTACTTAGGCTTGATCTCTTATTTCATGTAGGGTACTCTTCTTCTCTTTCTTAGATATTCTCCCTACAGGCTTATGAATACCTTGTACTCTAGACTATAAACTTTAACTTTATTGACTTTAATTCCTTCTTTATGTAAAAGGATTATGAGTTTAGTCCATAGGGCCCATTTGGATAAGAGTTTGGAAAATGGCTTATGAAAAATGGGGCTTTTGGGCAGCTTTTAGAAAAGGGCTTCTGGAGAAGAGCTTATGAAAAAAGTGGTTTTGAATAAATGAGTATTTGGATAGTTATTTCTAGAAGTACTTTTATTATTAGTAAATTACTAAAAAGGGTATGATTATTAAATATAGGAGAGATGAGAGATAAGAGATGAGAGAGGAGAGATGGTGTAAAAGAAAGATAAAAGAGGAGAGAGGGTGTAAAAGAGAGATGAGAAAGGAGAGATGGTGTAGAAAAGAAAGGAGAGAAGAGAGAAGGTTTAAGAAAAAGTAGGGGTAATATAGTAATTTGTTAGTCTATAAGTTCTTTTTCTGTTCCATAAGTTAGTCTCAATAGCTTATCTAAAACTTTAATTTTAAACCATGGTTTGATCCAAAAGTCCTTTTGAACAAATATAGCTGTTTGTTTTAAAATTTATCTAAACCTAAGTTTTGCCTAAAAGGGCTTTTAAAACCTAGGTTTGATAGTTTACCAAACACACTGATATAAGAAAATCATTTGAAAAATAAACGTTGTAGGTATTCTCTCTATGTGTGTGTTTGGAAACTTTTAAAACTAAGGTTTTAAAAGGGATTTTGGCTTATTTATTCAAAAGGGCTTTTGGACCAAACTATAGTTTAAAACCAAGGTTTTAGATAAGCTACTAAGACTAGCTATGGAATAGTAAAAGAGCTTATGGACTACCGAATAACTATTTTACCCTTACTTTTTCTTACACCCTCTTTCCTTTCTCTTATTTCTTCTCTACTCTCTCCTCTATCTTTTCTTTCCTCTCTCTTCTCCACCCTCTCTCCTCTCTCTTATCTCTCCTCTCCTCTCTCCTCTTTTTAATAAAATCATACCCTTTCTAGTAATTTTCTAATTACAAAAGTCCTTCTGGCAATAACTATTCAAACACTCATTTATTCAGAAACCACCTTTTTCTATAAGTTCTTCTACAAAAGCTCTTTCTAAAAGCTATCAAAAAGCCTTTTTTTACAAGTCATTTTCCAAACTTTTATCCAAACAGGCCCTATATGAGTTAACCAATTTGTAAGGCTTTCCTTCTTTAACCTTGTCCTTGGAAATCATCTTCCTAGAGAAATACTACATTATACTCATAACTTCATAGCTCATTCTTTTCCTAAGGATAGGTCTACTATGACTATTAGGATCTACTACAATCTACCGTAAACCTCTTTAGGATCTAACTATGACCCTTAAACTATGTATAAGCTATGCTAAGATCTAATTGTGATTCTCTAGAATTTACTGTGATTATGTTGTATTGTGTCATAAAACTCTAGAAGACCTAAAATCAATTTACTAAGTTATAAGGTTAGCCACTTCCATTGTCGTATCGTAAATTTTTCCTTATCCATATAGTACTGATAGCGGAAAGAGGTTTGGAAAGGATTATGACGAAGATCAGAAGAAAAGAAGTTAAGGGACTTAAATATAAATAGCTAAAAGTTTAGGGGTCAAAGTGCAATTATTCAAAAGTTCAGGGACCTAAATGTAAATATGAGAAAGTTGAGCCAAAACAGGCAAAAAATGCCCAAAATTAGATAAGACCCAAATTTTATCAGTAGATAAACAAAGTGATTCCAGTCAGTTTAAGGAGTCACAGAATTTCGATTTGAGGTCCCGATTAATTAATATAAATTCCTAAAGTCAGAAGGAATTATTATAGTAATTTTCAGACATCAGAATCAGATGAAACTTTATAGAAAATTCCTATATTTAATGTAAGAATTTATAAAATTGACAGAGTCAGAAAAGGAATCCTGTAGAATTCTTACGGGATTTTACAGTGAAATAAAATATCTAATAAATAGGATCGAGATAGATGTCTTGGGATTTGTGCCATAAAGGGCATATAGGCAATGAGCTCAAACCAAAGCCCAAATGGCGCCATAGTAAGACCAATATGATGACTAGACAGTTAAGTGTGTCAGAGTCCAAAGTAGTCCAAGAAAAGTGTGACATTACAAAAATGTCCTTGGATGCCCATACTATACCAGTGAATGATGGAGGTCATTATGGTCATTCTAGACAGGACAAAAACATGGGACATATTATAAATATGATTAGTTAGAGCCAGTATATGTCCTGAGGTAGTATAAAGAGGGGTGAAATGACAATTATGCCCTTAGGGTTAATACAGTGCAAGAAATGACACCAAGGGTATTTTGGTCATTTCCCAAGGGATGGATGGAAGATAAATCTTCAGTATATCATTTTCAATGGTATGAGAAGCCTAGACATTAATTTTTAGGATAGAATACATATCCTGATATATTATAAAAAATTAGGAACAGAACACAGTCCGGTTATGTGAAACTACTCCAATTGGTATAGGATTGGACTAAAATTTTTCTAGAAGCTTCCTTACATGAACAGCATGCCACATACACCTCTTAGGTGTCCCATGAGCTATCCCACATGATGTCATAATTATTCATTTTAGAAAAAGTTAAATCCAAGATTAAATGTGAGCCCTTGGATCAAATAGTAACCAAATTAATCTTGGCCATCCATTTCAACCCAAATTTCTTATAAATACCCCCCAAATCAGAACCCATTCGGCATGCATGGTGAACCATAGGGAAACTCTTGCAAAATTTCCATTCAACCAAGAAAGAAGCACATAAAGTGAAGCAACAATCAAGGTAATCATCTCCCTTGATCTTGAGCTTTGTTCTAGTAAGCTAGCTCATGGTTTAAGGGGTTTTCATGCTATATTTCCCTTATGGTTGCTACTGGAAGTGCTGATCATATGTGGTTAAAGTATGATTTTTATGTTATGGATAGTTTAGACAAGCTTAAACAAGCTAGAATCAAGTGGTATAAGCTTGGAAATTCAAGTATGTTTGGATTTAGGGTTTTGTGTTCTTGCTGGTACTATACGTGGTACTGTTCACATGATGGAATTTCATGATTTGGATACTTCCAATGAGTTTAAAATGGAAAATTGTGTGGGGATAAAGTAAGAGAATAAGTATTGGAATCAAAATGTGAATTTTTTGGGAATGAAGGACTTCACTTCAGTTTAGTACTGTAGCAATTGAAGTGTTTTGCTTTTGGAAATTCTAGTTTCATATTTGGATTCTACATGAAAAATTATGTGGAAATGAACCATGAGAATTTATTTTGGAAAGATGGAAGTAAGAAACATAAAGTAGAGAAAGAAAGGGAGCTAGTGAAAACCTAGTCTTAGTTTTGTATTCAAGTTGAGTTGTAACTTGATATTATTGTGTAATGGCTAGGTTTTGATATTTGTGAAGGAAGTAAAGCACCTGAAGAAGACCTTGACAAGGATAACTAATAGGTAGAAAGGATACCTAACTATAACTCATGTTTGTTTAATTGTTTTGCTTGCTTGTTGATTATTGTGTTTGGTTGAGCTTGAGCTTATGTCATCATGTTATGATGAAGTATGAATGATTGTAACTCCTTGCAAGTTATTTCATGACAATATTGATGTTAGAGTTTTCTTATGTACCATTACGAAGTAGTTCCCATCTCATGATAACATGTTGAGCATCCAATTATTCATGCATGATATTATAGTTTGTGTAACTTGCTATTGGGATTTTCATGAAATCTCATTCCTTCCACATGCATAACTATGTTTTAGGTGCTGGATCCTCACAAGGGAAGAGCGTAAATGTTGATGATTAAGTTTGTATAATAAGTTACATGACTTACATGACACTATAAGGTGATATGCTAGCATGTATGGTGTATGTTTCTGTAACTATGTTTTGAGGCTGACACTTTGTGACGATGGTTATAATGACTAAACCAATAATTTTTAGTCTGAAACTTGGCATGATTAAATTTAAGATACATATCTTTAAATGAACACCAAGAACGCCTCATCAGAATTGTTATGATTTTCCAAATTTGGAAGTAAGATCTGGAATTGAGATAAAACGAGTGTTGAGAGGCAGTGACGTTCACGTAATAATTTCATATACCAAATGAAAGATTTTTTTCTATGACATTTTATGAGCTTAAAGAGGACATCTAGATATTAAATTCCATAGGTAACAATGTTCATTTGGATAAGTAACCAAAGAGAAATGAATTTTTGAAGTTAAGCAAAGAAACTGGAACTTCCAGATTTTTACCAAATGAATAGTAATTTTTAACCAATAAACTGATTTTATGTGGACAAGAAAACCTTAGTTTCATATTTTCTCCTCAAAGATGTATGAAATATATTTCATTAAAAATTGGAACCACATTATTTCTATTTTTCTATAATTAATTATAAATTTTTAAAGTAGGGTACATGTTCTGGAATTACCATATGAATAGTAAAAGTGAACAATGCTCGAGAGCAATTCTTTTGGAAATGAATGTTTTCGAAGCAAATGATTATGTAATTGGTTCCAATCACTTCTAATGAGTATAATTGAAGTTAAAAGTAAGGATGTGATATTTTGGTATCAGAGCAAAGGATTATGGCTTAAGAAATACTCTGAATAGATTATTTATAGACTGATATGAGATTATTCCCAGACCCTAACCCTAAAACAATAAGTATTTTGTTAAGGTAGGGTATGTTTTAGGATAGTTAGCACTGCTTAATTGAGCAGAGATAGATATGATATTTCATAAAGTTAAGTTAGAGGCTTCAGTTAATAAGGGAGACCCCAGGCCAGTAGTGATGTATGGACATGGTATACATCCAGACTTTGATCACCCCTTAGACAATGAAGAGAGTTCAAATGAGAGTATAGGGGATCGGTTAGGAAAGTCTACAGTAGAGTGTCCTATAGGTGTTTTTATAGACTTAAACATGTAGTCTGCAGGTCATGTAGAGATTCAGACTGAAGCCCAATATGCACCAGTTGATGTTGAGTCTAGTGACTCTATACGGTATAAGTTTGTCAGAGTGCCCTCTAACCCTGATTTCATGTGGATAAGAAAATCTCAGTTTCATATTTTTTACTCAAAGATCTATGAAAGAGCTTTCATTAAAAATTGGAACCACATTATTTCCATTTTCTATAATTAATTATGAATTTTTAAAGTAGGGTACATGTTCTAGAATTACCAAATGAACAGTAAAAGTGAACAATACCCGAGAGCAATTCTATTGGAAATGAATGTTTTCAAAGCAAATGATCATGTAATTGGTTCCAATCACTTCTAATGGAGTATAACTGAGGTTAAAAGTAAGGATGTGATATCCACTCAGTTGGTAACTCAATTGATTATTTCCCAAAACTTTTTCTTTTCTTTTAAACAATATATTTCATTAAGACTTTACTCATTTCCTATTTTACTCAGGAATTTCTCACACCATTCTCATCTTTCATTTCAAAACATGACTTTGATATGTGCAGTACTGCAGAGAGCTATACAAGCTCTACGTGTACTTACTGTTATAAACTATACATCTTATCTTTCTTATTATGGTTCTGTACAGAACTGCTAAACATTTTCTCAGCTCACCTGGGGAACATGGCATTCATTTGAGTTGCACTGCCCATTTTCTTGAACTGGCTCTATCTCAAGAGCAATCTGACTCTATTGCAAGAGTAATCTAGATCTATTGCGAGAGCATTTACTTTCATTACATAGACACTGCTCTCTCAGAGCTACATCATCATTTTCATAACTATATCTCATTTTGTTCTGTATCATCTATGTCATATTCATAGCTCATCATTCATATATCTCATCATTATTAAATGACATGTCCTTAGTACTTTAATCATATGTCCATAGGTATGCCAATCTTATTAATCGGTATAACCATACTGAGCATAATATATCATCTCTTTTATTCTAACTAATTATGGTTATCTTACCTCAAGCCCTCATTCTAAGCTTGACTTTAATTGTTGAAGATTAATTGGAGGTAACTATCTCATCCATCTCTAACATGTAAATGCAAATATATCAGGTCTAAAGTAGCTTAACAGTGCGCATGCCAGACATTACTGTTTAAACATGTATAAGGCACTACCACCCTTAAGCTACTGGGAGTAGGAACACATTCAACATATAGCAGAATGCTAACAAAAAGATCTAGTTTCCCTTTACAGTTATCGTTATAAATGAATTACTACCACCTAAGTCATATATTGCATCTACTTAATGATCATTAATTGATACCATCTCCTGGATTATCTCAAGTAACTTCCATAACTTTTCTCTGATAAGGGAAAAAGTTATTTTATTTGTTTTGGGTCTCTTATGTGTCTTTTTCTGCAGATATTCCCTGGTAAAATGTCCCAGCTTTCCAACTTTGTAGTAACTTCCTCGACCTGTTAAGTAAATCTTATCTCCATGGTCTCTACTACATATCTTGTATCCCTTAGGTACTGATTGCATGTTTGAACTTCTTAATTCATTACCTCTTCTCAACCTCTAAACTTTACATTTTTATGGGCATTGTAAACTTCTTTCTAAAATATTGCATGGCCCTACCACTACATTAAACCTTTGTAACTACTTGGGAAGAATATTTTCTTAAAACACGAAACTCAGTTCGTAAGTCACTTTCTTAATTGTACATCTCTCATCACCCATATGGATAAACTTGGCTAAGTATCTATCAAATGGTCTCTTTTATCACCTTGTCTAATCTCTTCAACTTAGCCTCATACTCATCTCTATTTAACTCTTTGCTTGTAGGGTAACTTTTATGCCCTTTACTATCCCTTAACATCTTTCTTTAATTCATAAATGACTAGCTACACCTTCTATTATGAGGAATATTTCATCACTTTGGAGATCTTTGAATATTCCTTCAACTGTAGGAAGTTTGTGCTTACATAACTAGATATTATTTTATACTAGGTCCATTTACTCATTAGTTCCTTTGTGATGGAATTTCTCTATTTTGAAAACATAAACTCTTCGCCTATTCATCATTACGTCTTTTCCCTTATACTGTATGCTAGGTAGGTCTTTAGACAAGTCTTGATCTAGCCTCTACCACTTTCATTTGCAAAACAATTATTCTAATAAAGTCTTTCATAATATAGATCTACTCCGGATTATTGCACGGATGATATATTTCTAAATATTCCTTATATGTCAGTGTATCACACTAGCTGCCTTAGGCGCGTCTGGTACCAAATCTCTAGATGATAAACTTTAGTGAGATTGGTGCCTTCATTCTTATTGTCTCTGTAGCATCTGGTTACTACCTCTATGTACACCAAACGATTATAATTCGTTCCTATATACTAGTACAATTTTCTCTAGCCAACAACCTATTCATCCTTTTAGGTTTGGCTTAGGCCTTATTCTATACTTTACTCAATTTACATTAGAAGTCTTAGGGGTTTTCTCACTCTTCTACCTACACTCATTGTCTCTAACAATTATAATTAGTACAAAGAGAGGACTTATACTACTGTTCCTTTCTTTATCTTATTGCTAAGTAGGAGCAATACTCTAACATGCATAATACCTGGTCAACGTGCTACAGGACTGCATACCTGCTCATGAATGTATAGCCTTTACATCAGAGCTCAAGCATTCCTTTCCTTAATATACATAGCTCTAACACTCGAAGCTTGCATAGCTTTATCATGTGGAGCTTGCACTGCTCTAACATTCAGAGCTTTAGCTTATTTTATACATATAATTGATATTTCACGCAAGGAATAAAAGCTCTTACTATTTCATCTATAATATAACACTTAAACATCTTATCCCTACAAATTGGAGCCTCTCCATCTAAAATATCCTTACTTTTGTACATCTTAAGGACCATTCAGTAGCATTTAGAACCACTTATAATACCGTGGAAGTCCATTAGCTAAATCTGGAATTTTTACTCTTATTGAGTTACTGTTCATATGGTATTTCGGCGATGAAATTTGAAAAATCATAATTAATTATAGAAAAAACAAAATGTAGTGGTTCAAAAAGCTACGTGAAGATAACATTTTGAAGTTTAAGAGAAAAATAATTTCTTGACCAAATATTGTTCCAATTATTACAGTTTAATTGTCAAATATTACTATTCATTTGGTCAAAAATTCTGAAAATAGATTATGGTCCCCATCTTTGGAAAATTCTTTCTCTTTATATAGACATTGAAATAAGGTGTTCTTGGTGTCATAATGAAGCTTGACATGTTAACTCAATGTCTATAAAATTTCATATATTAATTCCTTCATTTACTATTTTTCATTACATCATGAACATTATTGTTCAACTTGTCATATAATATCAATACACATAACAATTCTTCATAACATTTACGCTATCCAATCCCTAACTTCTCTTCATGCTTCTTCATCCTCTTTCATCATTCATGAACCTATTGGGATTGGGATTACATGGATGGGGTGAGATTTCTGGGGAAATCTCAATAGCAAATGGCACTAAATAATGCATGCATTAATATAAATACTTGTGCTTACTTGTGAAAGTGTTAACATTGTGTAATGTGCATACTTCCATGTTACATATAAAATATAATTGATCAAAGTAATAATAGAAATAGAGCTTGAAACATAAACACATATGCAACACAATTCAATGTATCCATAGCATAACCAAACATACATTCAATACATGCAAGTTTAGGATATCACATAAGCTTGCCTCTTTCTTGACTTGACTTTCTTTCACTTTATCTTACCAAGCATACTACCTCATATACTTGACTTTCTTTCACTTTATCTTGCCTCTTTCTTCTCACTTCTCTTTGATGTTTGGCTGCCTACTTGGATTCCACCATCAAATCCTAACATCACATAATCATCCATCCATTACAATATAACTTCCTTGGACATTAAACTTACTTTAATTAACATAACTTCCTTCAATTTTTACTAATTGACTTGGCCTTTGAACTAATTGATGTCTTGACTTTACCCTACACAATTCTACCTTTAGAATCCATTTATAAGCTTAGAATAATGAAATTCTAGCTCCTATCCACTATTTTGGATAGAATTAGAAAACATGCATAATTCTTCTAAAATTTCTCACTAATTCCAATGCTTCCCATACTTGTTTCTCTACTTTATCCCACACAACTTTTCATTTTAAAACTATTGAAAACATCAAAATCATTAAATTCCAATCACTATTCATATGAGTGAACAGTAATAGAGAAGAAATTTAAAATTTACAACTTGGAATTCCAATACTTACAAGGTTCAAAACCTATCCAATCCTACACAAAATTATCATATAAATTCAATGGAAGCATTAGATCATTGAACTTCCATCTCCTTCTATCATGAACAGTGCATACCAAAATGGTTCAACCATGACAAAGTCAAGAATATCAACTTGATTCAACAACCAATCACCTAACTAGCTTGTTTAAGTTTTAATCGCATATCTCTAACTTTAATTTCTTCTTTCTCCTTTCATCTAAGGTTTTGGACAGCATATACACCTTAGAGAAAACTCAACTTTCTTCCATAAAATCCCTAAGCTTAAGCCCCCAAATCAAAGGAAAATACGCTAGGATAGATCACTTACCTTAATCTCTAGCTAGCTTGAACTTTGATACCTTGAATCTTCTTTTTCTTGGCTTGACTCTTCATTTGAGCAGCATCTCCTCAAGGGTTCCAAGGGCCATGGTTTTTGTGCAGAAAAATGGGGGTATTTATAGAAAAATTCCATGGAAAATGAATGGCTAAGACGCTTTGTGCACTATTTGATCTAATCGCTCATATTTGATCTTGGATTAGCTTGCCCTCGAAGCCAATGAGATGACATCATCCGTGACATCATCAAAGGACATATCAAAGCCCATGTGACAAAATTATAAAGGGAGGAAGCATCTAGAAAAATTCTAGTACAATATGGTACCGATTGAGTCCGATTTCCCAAAAACCAGACTGTTTTCTGAATGTAATTTTTTTGAGATTCCATAATATGCTTTCTGACCTTCAATATAGTATTTGAATTCTTTCTATCATTCACATTCTTGTACTAGGTCTAAACTTAATTACATATCCCTTAGAAAATTACCAAAATGCCCATTGGTCCTTCTTTATTAACTTTAATACCTCAAGGGCATTATCATCTTTTCACACATCATCAAAGTATTCCCTGACCTTGATCAACTATTCTGGGAACTCTCCTTGACTGTCTAACCTTAGTTAAATGATCAAAATACCCTTCGTCTAACTTTGACTCGATGACACAACACAGGGACATTTTTGTAATTTTATATTTGTTTGAGTCTTTATTAGCCCTAGCCCACATACTTATCTGAAAATATTACTAGGCATATAAGATGCTATTTTGGGCCCTCTACATGTTTCACTACCTTCATGGGCTAAACTCTGAAGAAATTCCCCTGAAACATATTTATCGTGTATTTTAATCCATTGTAAATTCCATAATAAATTCTACAGAACTCCTTTTTAAACTCTGTTAATTACATAAATTCTTATATTAATTATAGAAATTTAGTGTCAAATTACATCTGATTCTAAGATCCAGAGGATATTGTATTAATTTCTTTTTCTTTAAAAATTAATATAAATTTTTTGGGACCTCAAACAAAATTTTGTGTTGCGTCAAACTGATCAGAATATTTTTCTCTATTTAATGGGAAAACTTAGGACTAATATGATTCTGGGCATGTTTTGACTCAACTTTTAATAATTACTATTTTGCCTTGAACTTTTGAAAATTACACTTTAGGCCCTCAACTTTTTATAATTACACTTAAAGGCCCAAAGTTTATTTCTACTTTCATTTTTGCACCATTGAACTTTTAGACTTTTCAATTTGGTCCCTTTTCTTTATACCTTTGTCTAATAATCACTTTTCCTCTCTATTTATCATCACAATCCTTTACAAACCTCTTTCTTGTATCAGTCTTATACAGAGAGGGAAAAAGTAGGATGTGACACCATCTATCTATAAAGTCAACTATAAAATCATCTTCTTGTTCATAAAATTAGAGGGAGAAGACTTATACTAGTATACTCTTTCTTAGATTCTTAATACCCTGTTAAGCTCTGTCCTAACTTTTTTCTTGGCTAATTATACTTTTATTGGATAAAGTCAACTCCACTTGCCTTACCTCAGCTGTATATCTTTGTTATTAATGGAGGACATATTCTTCTATCAAAGCAACGTCAACTCCATCTTAACTGCATCCCCTTTTACACGGATAGGGTATCTTGCTCTATTTGGAGCAACATCTACTCTAATTTAGAGGACTAGCTAGTTCCCAATTCTTAAGAAAAAATATGTGACCAGAACTTTCATACATCATATCATTTACTCATGAATCTCTCAACCTAACCCCAAAACTGAGTAGCTATTAACATGATTGGGAATATTTCATACTAATTCCTCTATATCTGTCTCATTATTTATCTCTTATCATATATTTCTATTAATTCCCAATAAATTATTAAGACTATTTATCTCTAACTTAGTGTCTCCAAGATCATGTTCATCAATTTAGGAATCTAGGATAACTATTATGTCAGGCCTTATTACCCTAACTAGGTTATATTCATTCTAAACTTTAGGGATTAACTGGCTAACTAGCTCATTTATCACTTGTTCTATTGCTTTATCACTACCAAATTAAATTATCTAATTGCATGTCACATGGTATAGGAGCAACATAACTTTCTCATCATATATACTCTACCTTGCATGTAATGTTTAAGGGGAGCATTCTTTCATCATAGCGTCTCTAACATGCATAATTTGAAAGGAGACGCAATCATTTAAGCATATTATAATATGTGTGTCATCATATTATAACTGTAAGGAGATACAACTGTTCATCATAACTTATAGTAACATAAGCCATATTATCACATAATTTGCTTAACCATCTATTATATGCACACTGCAATTAAACAATTAACTAGTTAAACTTTAAAGTGCTCTTTCTTCTGTCACTTTGTTTTCCAGATCTTGATCATTTATTCTCACTTTGTTTTCCAGATCTTGATCATTTATTTAGGAACCTAAGATAACTATCCATTTAACTTAGGCTTCTACTTAACCCTTAACTGCTTTATCTAACTTTCACACAGTGTTCTTTTTGAGACAGGGGAGTCTCTTAATCTATAGCTACTTTTCCCTTTACTACTACTAGTCATACTGAGTTTTATTTTATCATAACATCTCCCATCGCCTGTAAGACTTCTGTGTCTCTAGCCTGAAGGACTTATGTGTCCTTAGCTTCACTGTAATCTATAACTGAGTCAGCTGCTTACTTTCAACCAACTGAGGAAGGGTATGGCTCACATCTCTATGTCATTCATACTTTTAAGTTTTCCTTATCCTTAAGGATTACTATCAGGCGAGATGCTACCTTTTATTAAACCTCAATGTTCAATGTCCCTAGAGCATTCATCTTTAATCTATAATATTAGTTAGACTATGAACAAGTAACCCATCACTAACCTCAATATCAATTAGGCTTTAGGTAATCCGCTACATACTCTATTTTCAAAACAGAGCACGTTTATTATACACCAAAACCTCTGTTATGTGCTAAAACTTTGTTATGTACCAATGCCATAACCTTTTGCTCTGATACTAAAATGAAATATCCTATTTTAAACCTCTTAGAGTACAATTCTAAAGCATATTTAATTAACAGAAGCAATAATTTGGCCCAAAAATTAAAATTTTAAATTTGACTCTAGTGTACTATTCACTTGCTAATTTCTAGATTGATAGTCTAATTTTAAAAATTTATAAATAATTATAGAAAAATTGTATGGAGGTGATCCAATTTTATACTTGAATCTCTTTCATATCTCTTTAACAAAAAAATATAAATATGAACATTTACCTTGCCAATCAATACAGTTACTTTTTTAATGTTCATATGGCAAATTCTGGAAATTCCATATGAGGCATATTACCAATGAATTTAAAACTATTGGTGTTTACTAATTATTCATAACATTTTGTGAATTAATTTCTTTATTTGTTATGTTAAACTGAAGCCACAATAAAATTACTCAAGGATCTACGTTTTTACCATTTTAGTTTCCTTTCTTTAATTCTCAATAATTGTTCCAACATACATAAACCATCTCTTTTGCCTCTAATACATTCATATACACCATAGGGTTATGCCGTAATTATTTCATACATTTTTTTTTACTTATAATGGCATATTGCATAACATTACACAAAAAGGATAACATACATGACATGACATCACTTGTCTACTTCTTCTCTTCCATTTCAGCTCATGTATCAAGCATGATTATTCCATCATAAATAGCATATTATGGTTGGTTATGGGAGGGTGAGATTATGGGGAATCTCAGTAGTAAATATTACCACTTAAATATGTAAGATGGATGCTAATGCATGATATGTAATTTCACTAAACTTCTTTATTTAGTGATATGCCATCATGCTATATGCTCTATATAAAAATGTATGGCCATGGAAAACATGTTATTCATAACATATTCAACATCATTCATAATGTCACATCATTCAATCATCATATACATATCAACACATAAGCATACCCCATCAAGTATATAAAGAGGTAAGACTACTACCTTGAACTTAAACTTTCTTCCTTGTTCTTAAACATGGTCCTTAACTTTCCAACCATGAAGTCTTTCAGTCAACAACTTCCCAACTTCTTGGATGTCTCCTAAACACATTTATATTATCACATAATTCATTAGGACCATGATCATATACCAAATGGAAGACTAGCTTTCCTTATCTTAATTAATTTCTCTTAATTTCGGTTAATTATCTTGTCCTTTGAATTAATTAGTTCCTTGACCATTTCCCACACAATTTTACCAAAGGAATCAAAATATGAACTTAGAATTGAAAAATTCCAATTCCTTCCTTGATGTCTAGACCAAACAGGAATGCAGCACAACAAGGTTTTCTCCAAAAGTTCCTATTTTTATTCTAATGCTTCTAATACTTGTTTCTCTACTTTACCAAACACAATTTTTCATTTTAAATCCATTGGAAGCATCAAAATCATGAAATTCTCATAGATGAATAGTTATTTGTACAATGACAACAATGAACTCAAAAACCTAATTCCATGAATATTTGAATTTATAAGCCAACACTACTTGATTCAAGCTTAGTTAAGTTTGTTTAAACATTCCATGACTTAAAATTCATATTTCCCCTCTAATTCCAGATCATGTCTAGTAGCTAAGATGGAGAGAAAAAGGGTGTTTCAACCATCCTAATACAAGAGAAACCTTCCTACAACAAAATACAAAGGTAGGAGGAATAAGTTAACTTGGATCCTTGCTTGTTTAACTGCTTGATTTTCCTCTTCTTCTTGATTGAAATCCATTTTGGTTGCACCTCCCCATGGTCTTCCAAGCCTTACATATTTTTGAATGGGTGGGGTACTACTTATAGAAAAGTTTAGGTGGAAATAGATGGCTAAGATAACTTTGGTTACTATTTGATCTAATGGTTCATAGTCATTCTTCCACTAAGCTTGCTCTAGAAGCCCTTTTATGACATCATCCATGACATCATTTAGGACCTTGTGTGGTGAAATTTAGGGCTAGGATCTTATTAAAAAATTTTAGTCTAATCCGGTATCAGCCTAGTCAAATTTCACAAAAATAATATACTATTTCATAACTCTAATTTTTTTGAGATTCCATAATATATTTTCTAACTTTAAATCCAGTATCCAGATTTTTCCTACCATTGATATTGTTAGACTGGATCTAAACTTAATTATTGTTCCCTTGACAAATTACCAAAATGCCCTTAGTTCATATAACCCTCATTGACCGTCTAACCTTGGTCAAATGACCTAAATAATCTCTTTTTCAATATTACAACACAGGGACATTCTTATAATTTTACAGAACATAATGGCATTCAAAATTTTATATTTTTCAGCGTCTTTATTAGCAATGGCCCATATACCTATCTAAACCTATCATTAGGCCTATGAGGTGCCATTTTGGGCCTTCTACGTGTACCTGCCTTCATGGGCTCAACTCCCAAGAAATTCTTCTGAAAAGTATTTATTCAAGTGTTTTATTCTACTATAAATTATATAAGAAATTCTACATAAATTCTTTTTGAGTTATGTTAATTTCATAAATTATCATATTAATTATAAGAATTTACTGTAAAATTTTATATAATTTTGAGGTCCAAAATATACTGTACTAAGTTTTTCAAACTTCAAAAATTTATATTAGTTCATCAGGACCTCAAATCAAAATTAAGTGTTGCATTAAGCTGATCAGAATAATTTTCTCTATTTATTGGTAAAATTTAGCACTGAAATACTTCCAGGCAGTTTTGGGCTTTTCTTGGCTTAACTTGTTATAATTACCATTTTACCCCTGATCTTTTAAAATTTATACTTTAGTCCCTTAACTTTTCATAATTTCACTTAATGGCCCATAACTTATGTCTACTTTAATTTTGCACCATATAACTTTTAAACTTCTTAGTTTAGTTCTTCTCTTTCTTCAACACTCATCTAACCTTTATCATTTATTTTTATCATCTTCACAATTGCTTCCAAAACTCTTTCCTCTATTTGTCCCTTATAAGTTCCATTGTCTGTTCCATAGAAATAGTAAAAAATAAGATATGACACAATTTACTCTTGACTGGATGTGACACAATCAGGATGTTTCATTAAATCATTTTATCAATGCCAGTTTTCACTTTAAATTTTATAATAAATTCTACAGGACTCCTTTTTTAGTTTTGTCAACTTCATAAATTCCTATAATAATTATAAGAATTTCCTATCAAATTTCATTTGATTATAAGATCTAGAAGGTCCTGTACCAGTTTTAAAACTATATAGATGAATAATAATTTTTTTGGGCCTCAAATTATAATTCTGAAAGATATGCTGGCCCAATTACCCTTCTCTATTTTCTAATAAAATTTGAGACTATAACATTTCCAGGTAGTTTTGGGCCTTTTCACCTTAACTTTATCATAATTATATTTTTGGAAGAATTTCCTTACCACTTCGGGACAATACTTCCCTTTCTTCATTGGTTTCCTCAAAGACTTTCTTATTGCAAAAGAATCTCCTTACCACTTCAGGACAATACTCAAGGTTAATACTTAACCAATTCTCATAATACTTCAAGGGTTTGGAGAGATCTAATTTGGTTTTATAATTGTCTTTAAAGTATTCCAAGTCAATGTATACTCTGGGGAAAAATCTCTTTTTGTATAATTAGCCTTATTGTAAGGAATTGGAAGACACGCAACAGAAATTAACTTAAAAATTTTTTCGTTCCCTGCCAGGATCTACTGTATGTGTTTAAGTCAAGTGGAAAGAAGTATTACCCTCAGTATTCAGCCGCGACTTTGTCAGCCTCTGGTTGCGACGTCCATAGCTTCTCTCCATGGCTCGTGATCTCTTTTTGATCGTAAGAAGTCGATGACTCAGGTTAGCTTCCTCTACTGGTATCCACACGAACATCATTCCAACCACGAACGACGTGCTAGCGCCTCTTGTCCCTCCAGGGCTTACTCAAGAATTCATCCTCTCCGTCTCTATTTTGGCAGTTTCTTATCTGTAAACCTTTTGCGGATCCCTGTTCATACTTTTTTTCCTGTCCCAACCATAGCTCCTAAATATCAGATATATAGGATGCTATGCATATTACCATAGACTTGGATTTTTGGAATTAATCTTATATTAATTCTGAAATTAATACAATATCATATATTGTATAATTTGATAAGAAACTAATTAAATAAATAGTGTTTGTATTAAATCCGTCCCACAGATTTAATTCACCCATTTATTTAATTTAAAATAAAGATAAGACGGAATTACATTTGATTTATTCTCATAAATTAAATTTGAGATATCATATCAATTTGAATTTCAAATTCAAACGTGATAGAGATTTAATTTTATCCTTATAAATTACATCTTGTAAATATCTCTTATATGAGATATCATATCAATTTGAATTTCAAATTCAAATGTGATAGAGATTTAATTTATCCTTTGTAAATATCTCTTATATATAATATATATATATGAATTTATATATACATATGAATATAAATATAAATAAATATATACATCCACCTTGGATCATTCATTGAATCTGGACATGTCTTAGATTCAATGAATCTGGACATCATAGCTCGTGTTGGGCTATTTTGTGTGCGACCCTGTAAGCCCATATGAAGTTGGCAGTGGGCCATTTACTATATTGACTCACAAGTCGCAAGCGGTCTCTAGCAAGACATCACGACTACCCAAATCATATGAGGATTGATGAACGATGTAACCTTTTATACAACCATATCATGTCCCTTTTGTCACACGATATTTTGGTCACTGATGAGGCATGGAGAATGTCATCCTCCTATTCCTGACCGTTACTTTCTCGATCCCTAAGTAGTCTGACTATAGAAATGGAACTACCTTTCCATTATAGTATGGCCATACATTTCTCAGACTCACTCATCGAGGGGCCCAGTAATATCTCTCTATGAATGTGAGGGACAAATTCCATCTTGACCATTCACATTCCTCCGCACGGAAAACCACTAAGCCCGAACATAGTCTTTATGATCACTCGGTCAAAAGTGACTTTTGACTAGGTCAAAGCTAAGCGTTTGTCATGTAAGAATCAATGATGATCTCAGGTCAAAGGGCATAGTGACATGGTTTGTATATGACAGAAACTTATGACTTAACCCATGCAGCTCTCTCATAGCAGGTCAGTCCAACACCTTGTACTCTTACATGTCCCTATGACTTTGATTTATATCTCTATACATCTTCAAAGTCATACTGGTCTTATTTTATCTCTGCTCCCGGATAGATGATCGACCAGGGACATTTAGGATAAGATCATGAATTATCCAAGGATGGTCATCACAGTAAATATGCAAATAATATATAACACAATTAATAAATTCATAAATCAACAATGTTCATAAGACAATGATTGGCCCATAGGGAACAATTTTGAATAACCTCCTACTTGTACTAGGTATAATCATTAATTTAATTAATTCCCATTGACCTAACATGACGCTCATGCTTTGCCTACACAAGCGGCTTTGTTAGAGGATTAGCAACATTATCTTCTCCTGCTACTTTGCATATTTTTATATCACCTCTATCGTTGATTTCTCTGATGAGATAAAATCGCCAGAGTATATGCTTGGTCCTTTGATGTGACCTAGGCTCTTTGGCCTGTGTAATGGCAACGCTATTGTCACAGAGCAAAGTTATTGGATCTGAGATGGTAGGTATCACCCCTAGTTTCGTGATGAACTTCTTGATCCACACGGCTTCCTTAGCTACATCAGATGCTGCTATATACTCAACTTCCATTGTAGAATCTGCTACAGTGCCCTGCTTAAAGCTCTTCCAGCTTACTACTCCATTATTGAGGAGGAATATATATCCAGACTACGATTTTTGGTCGTCCTGGTCAATTTGGAAACTCGCATCTGTGTAATCAATTACACAGAGTTAGTCATCCAATCTACCATAGACCAATAATAAGTCCTTAGTCCTTCTTAAATATTTAAGGATATTCTTGACAGCAGTCCAATGGCCCTCACCAGGGTCCTGTTGATATATACTAGTCATACTTAAGGCAAACGAGACATCCGGTCGAGTACATAACATGGCGTACATGATAGATCTTATGGCCGAGGCATATGGAACTTTACTCATGCGACCTCGCTAATCAGATGTACTAGGACATAGATCTTTGCTAAGGTGAATACCATGAGACATGGGTATGAAACCCCTATTTGATTCGTGCATACTGACCTATGCAGTATTTTGTCTATGTATGTACTCTGACTGAGTCCTAGAAGTCTTTTAGATCTATCTCTATAGATCCTGATTCCTAGGATATAGGTGGCTTCACCCAAGTCTTTCATCGATAAAGACTTTCCTAACCAAGACTTGACAATCTGCAAGGTAGGAATGTCATTTCCAATAAGTAGGATGTCATCGATATAGAGTACCAAAAACATAACTGTGCTCACACTAACCTTCTTGTACACACAAGGTTCATCAATATTTTGAAGAAATCCAAACTCTTTGACTACTTCATCAAAATGATGATTCCAACTCCGAGAGGCTTGCTTCAGTCCATAAATGGACCTTTGAAGCTTGCACACTTTACTAGAGTCCTCGGAATGCACAAACCCTTCAGGTTGTGTCATGTACACATCCTCAAGGAGCTTTCCATTAAGGAAGGCTATCTTGACGTCTATCTGCCATATTTCATAGTCATAATATGCTGCTATGGCAAAGAGGATTCTGATTGATTTGGCCATTACAATTGGGGAAAAGGTCTCATCATAGTCCATACCATGAGTTTGAGTAAATCCTTTTGCAACCAGTCGTGCCTTGAAGACATTTACATTGCCATCCATGTCAGTTTTCTCCTTAAAAACCCACTTGGACCAAACAGTTTTTACACCTTAAAGTGGGTTGACTAAGGTCCAAACCTGATTGTCGCACATGGATTGTATCTCAAACTTTATGGCATTAAGCCATTTTTCAGAGTTTGGTCCCACTATAGCTTCTCAATAGGTAGTCGACACATTATGCTCAATAAGCAACACATCACGACTGTCAGAAATTATAAATCTATATCTCTGAGGCGGAAGTCGTGTCCTATTAGATTTCTGTGGACCTTGCGTGACTTGAGGAGTCTCAACAACTTGTTGTGAGTCTTCTTTATTTTCCATCTGCAGTTTTATGGTGTCTTGTGGCTCTCAAACTTCTTCGAAGTATACCTTTCTCCCACTGGTTCTTTTAGAGATAAATTCTCGTTCGAGAAAGATACCATTTCTGACAACAAACACTTTGTTATCAGCAGGGTTGTAGACATAGTATCCCTTGGTTTCCTTAGGATATCCCACAAAAAGGTACTTTGAGGATTTGGGTGCTAATTTGTCTCAGGCTTGTTGCTTAACATAGACCTCGCATCCCTAAATCTTGAGGAAAGACAAACTAGGTGTCCTCCCAGTCCATATCTCATACGGAGTCTTTTTAATTGCCTTAAATGGAACACGATTGAGTGTGAACACAGCTGTCTCTAGGGCATGGCCCCAAAAGGAGGGTGGAGGATCTGTTTGAATCATAATAGATCGAACCATATCTAATAGTGTTTGATTCCTCCATTCAGAAAGGCCATTCCATTGTGGTATCCCTAGAGGTGTCAATTGTGAGACTATCCCACAACTCCTAAGATGATCAATGAACTGTTGGCTCAAATATTCACCACCCCGATCAGATCGAAGGGCTTTAATTGTTTTGCCAAGCTGTTTTTGTACTTTATTTTGAAATATTTTGAACATTTCAAAAGATTCGGATTTATGCTTTATCAAATAGATGTACCCATGTCTGCTAAAATCATCTATGAATGTTATGAAGTACGAATAACCTCCTCTGGCATTTGTGTTCATCGGTCCACACACATCTGTATGTATGAGGCCCAATAAATTAGTGGCCTTCCCACTGTGCCCAGTGAAAGGTGACTTTGTCATCTTTCCTAACAAGCAAGAATCGCAAGTGTCATATGATTCAAAATCAAATAAGTTAAGAAATCCATCTTGATGGAGTTTGGAAATGTGTTTCTCATTTATATGGCCCAGACGACAGTGCCAGAGGTATGTCAGATTCAAATCATTTGGTTTGACCCTTTTAGCAGTTATGTTATAGAATTTCCATGATTGGGTTGTTCCAAATTTAATATGTAATGATCAACATGCAAATCACCATGAGCATAGAAAACATCATTATGATAAATAGAACATATACTATTCCCATCAATGGAAGTGAAACCTTCCTTATCCAAATAAGAAAGTGAAACTATGTTACTACTTAAAGTAGGAACATAATAGCAATTATTCAAAACTAACAAAAGCCCAGTGGGCAGAACTAATTAATAAGTGCCTACAGCTAACGCAGTAACTCTTACTCTGTTTCTAACTCATAGGTCAACTTTGCCCTTTTTCATCTTCCTACTGTCCTTTAGTCCCTGCACATTTGTAGAAATGTGAGAACCACATGCAGTATCTAATACCCATGTCGTGGAAGTAGAAAGATGAATGTCTATAACATAAATACCTGAAGCGATAGCCATGATATCCTTCTTGTTCTTTTTTAGATCTTCGAGGTAGAGTTTGTAATTCCTCTTCCAATGACTAGGTTCATTACAGAAGAATCAGACTCCTTCCTTCGGAGGCTTTGCCTTCTTTAGTACAGGCTTGGTTTTGGGCTTGCCTGACTCTTTGGTCTTACCTGATGAGCCATGACCCTTCCCCTTGCCTTTGCCTTTCTTTTTCATACCCTTTCCTTTTTGAACCATCAAAACATCACTGGGCTTCTTCTTAAGACTCGGCTCAGCAGTTTTAAGCATCCCATGCAGTTCAGAAATAGATTTCTCCATGTTGTTCATGTTATAGTTCATGACAAACTGGTCATAACTTTCTAGGAGTGAGTTTAAGATCAAATCTATAGCTAACTCCTGGCTCATGGGAAATCTAAGCCTCTCAAGGTGATTAGTGTACCCTTTCATCTTTAAGACATGAGTACTGACTGATGCACGTTCAGCCATCTTGCAGGAATGTAAGGTCTTAGTGGTCTCATACCTCTCTTGCCTTGCCTGTTGCTAGAATATTTCCTTGAGATGCACAATCATCTCATAAGCCTCCATGTGTTCCAGATCTCTTTGGAGCTCTGGAACTACAGTGGCTAGCATCAAGCATCCCACATCGATAGAGTCTTCCTTATGCTTCATATAAGCATCTCTCTGAGCTCTAGGAGTATTGGCTATTGACTCCTCAAGAATGGGTTGATCTAAGACATGTGCCTTTCTTTCCTGCTTGAGAACAATTCTCAAGTTCCTAAACTAGTCAAGAAAATTTGTCCCATTGAGTTTATCCTTCTCAAGGATAGATCGCAGTGATAATGTAGCAGCATTACTAGTCGTCATGATTCTACAACTAAAATATGCAATTGAATTAGCAATCTCCCACTAAATAAACAACCCTCAATGCAATAGTTAGTAGGCTAAGATCTATATTTGGCTCAAACTTAAGTCCGCTTTGGCAGGACGCTTAAATTAAGTTATTTAGGTAGGTAACACCTTTACCAATTACATCAAATGTAGATCTTAGATGTTCATGGGATTCTATCATCATATGATCTGGCATGTTTTTAATCCCATCTAATGCTTTGAGACTCAAAACCATTTTGTTAATCTCAATTAAGTCAAACAATAATAAACATGTGAGAGTAGCACCATTACTCTTGGTTATCTCCCCAAGATAACTCAAATGCACCTACTTTTGTGGAGTCCACAATTGAGCGATCGAGGTTTTGACAAGTGTTCATAAATTGACAGCATTATGACTTAAGATTTCATTTAGAGGGCTTAATTTAACTATCTGGTTTATAAGAATGCATGTTTCTCAGTTTGTATCTCATACAAGTAATATGCATGTGCTGATATAATCATAAAATGCATAATTTAAACGTGATACAATATGGCTCACCTATCCTAAGTCCACTCAAGCCAATGAGAGGAGCTCTCTAGTAAGAAAAGAGAAATTACATATAGAAACCTTTTTTAACATTCGAGGGGAGTGAGATGAGAAGAGAAGGTACATTAAGAGTATATAGAGGAAGGCACGACACGCAGGCCATATTTAAAAAATTACAGCACTTGCAATCTAGAGCCATATTGTTCACCATACCCAAACATTCAAGAATCAATATTCAGATTTAATTGAAGGGCAATTAATATTTCAAAACTAAAACATTCACAAAATAGTATATGTTACGATGCGAACAGGTAGCCATGATGGTCCCGCTAGCCAGTTAGTGGGCGGCGGTCCGAGAATTTTTTTTTGTTTCATAAATAATCACGAATCTGAATTCATTTTTCTTATACCCCATTAATATTAATTGATCAAATCAAAATGCATGCTCCACTGATTTCAATTCCCTTTCAAATTCCTTATATGTCATACATAAAACGGATTCCTTATATGTCACATATAAAACGCATGTTATCATATGAACGGCTACGACTAACACATATCATATGAATCAACAATCAAGCCTAACTTAAACAAAAAACGGCATGGCTCTGATACCACTGTAAGAAATTGGAAGACACGCAGCAGAAATTAACTTAAAAATTTTTCCTTTCCCTGCCAGGATCTACCGTATGTGTTTAAGTCAAGTGGAAAGAAGTATTACCCTCAGTATTCAGTCGCGACTTTCTCAACTTCTGGTTGCGACGTCCATAACTTCTTTTTACGGCTCGTGATCTCTTTCTGATCACAAGAAGTCAACGACTCAGGTCGGCTTCCTTTACTGGTATCCACACGAACAACGTTTCAACCACGAACGACGTGCTAGCGCCTCCTGTCCCTCCAGGGCTTACTCAAGAATTCATCCTCTCCATCTCTATTTCCGCAGTTTCTTATCTGCAAACATTTTGCAGATTCCTGTTCATACTTTTTTTTGTCCCAACCGTAGCTCATAAATATCAGATATATATTATGCTATGCGTATTACCACAGACTTGGATTTTTAGAATTAATCTTATATTAATTCTAAAATTAATACAATATCATATATTATATAATTTGATAAGAAACTAATTAAATAAATAGTGTTTGTATTAAATCCATCCTACAGTTTTTATTCACACATTTATTTAATTTAAAATAAAGATAAGGCAGAATTACATTTGATTTATTCTCATAAATCAAATTTGAGATATCATATCAATTTGAATTTCAAATTCAAACGTGATAGAGATTTAATTTATCCTTATAAATTAAATCTTGTAAATATCTCTTATATAATATATATATATATATGAATTTATATATATATGAATATAAATATAAATAAATATATACATCCACCCTGGACTATTCATTGAATCTGGATATGTCTTAGATTCAATGAATCTGGACATCATAGGTCGTGTTGGGCTATTTTGTGTGCGACCCTGTAGGCCCATATGAAGTTGGCAGTGGGCCATTTACTATACTGACTCACAAGTCACAAGCGGTCTCTAGCAAGACATCATGACTACCCAAATCATATGAGGATCAATGAACGATGTAACCTTTTATACAACCATAACATGTCCCTTTTGTCACACGATATTTTGGTCATGGATGAGGCATGGAGAATGTCATCCTCCTATTCCTGACCATTACTTTCTCGATCCCTGAGTAGTCTGATTATAGAAATGGAACTACCTTTCCATTATAGTATGGCCATACATTTCTCAGACTCACTCATCGAGGGGCCCAGTAATATCTCTCTATGAATGTGAGGGACAAATTCCATCTTGACCATTCACATTCCTCCGCACGAAAAACCACTAAGCCTGAACATAGTCTTTATGATCACTCGGTCAAAAGTGACTTTTGACTAGGTCAAAGCTGAGCGTTTGTCATGTAGGAATCCATGATGATCTCAGGTCAAAGGGCATAGTGACATGGTTTATATATGAGAGGAGCTTATGACTTAACCTATGCAGCTCTCTTATAGCAGGTCAGTCCAACACCTTGTACTCTTACACGTGCCTATGACTTTGATTTATATCTCTATACATCTTCAAAGTCATACTGGTCTTATTTTATCTCTACTCCTGCATAGATGACCGACTAGGGACATTTAGGATAAGATCATGAGTTATCCAAGGATGGTCATCACAGTAAACATGCAAATAATATGATAACACAATTAATAAATTCATAAATCAACAATGTTCATAAGACAATGATTGGCCCCTAGGGCACAATTTCGAACACTTATATCTTCCCTTATCTACTATTTTGTTTAAGCTTCTAGTGAGTAATGCTAATGAAGTATGAGAAGTTAGAGTATGCATGAAATAAGGTGAAATAAGAGATGATTTAGGGTACCAGATGAAGTAGCAAGAAAGGTTAGAGAATAAATAATGTTTATAGCAATGTGAATACCTGAAGTTACATTTACATTTGATTCAATGTGTTATGACCTAGTTTCCTCAGATATAGTAGACAATATATTCCTTTTTCTTTTTTGAGCTTTTCATGCACTTCATCTTATATGTCTAGGTGTTTCTTGCACAGGAACCTAGCCTTTAGCTACTAGAGAAGTATGGATTTGATCTCTCGAAGGGCTTTTGTATTTTCTTACTTTTGGCTTGTATTTGAAGCTTGAAGAACTAGCTTTTTTCTTTCCTTTTAATTTTTTCAAACTAACATTAGGGACCTTTATCCTTGCCATTTCTTAGAATGCCAAAAGATGATGAATAGTAGAAATGATAAGGATTGTGATAGAAAGGGTTGAGTAATTTGGGATTTGTGGAGAGTAATTTGATAGAAAATGTTAAGGGTTATGTTTTTGAGTATTTTAGTTGAGGATATAAACATTTGCAAGCAAATTTGGGTTATTGGGTCAAAGAGAATAAGTAAATTTTTCAAGAATATGTTGGATGAAATGAGTAGTAACGGTCCTATTTTCCCTAAATAATAGATAATTTATCGATAAGTTCTTCAATGATTACCTTATTCAAAGTGTTTATCAATAAATCTTCAAATAACGGTAAGAGATATATCGAGTAACTTTCAATAAGCCATATTAGCAAAAAGATTTTTGATAAATAACCACATTTTTCACACAAATCACACAAGATTTTTCAAAAAAAATCTTTGAAGAGTATATTTATCAAATTGGTATTCGATCAAAAACTCCAGTTATTTTTTCAAAAATACTTCATTTATCGAATAGCTTATCTATAAGTAGCGTTATTTTTAAGTTATTCAATAAATGTAAGATATTTTTCATAAATTTTATCGAATAATATTTATCGATAAGAAACAACATAGAATACTTTACAAAATTTTTCAAACAATTCATTCTTATCAAATACATATTCGATAAACAACTTTATCGAATAGATTTTCAAAAAGCATCAATTCATTAAAACACATATCTTTTATTAAGTTTATCAAAGCTTTTACCGATAAAATCTTTAAAAACTTGAATCTTTCAAAAATAATATCTTTAAAAATATAATTTATCAAAAGCACATAAACACATATAGCATGAAAATATTATTATTATTATTAAAATAGCTCAAATATATATTCTTAAAGAGAGTTTAGAAATGCTCATTTTGATTTGGTCATCTGATGAATTGATCTTTAGAATTCTTTGCCTCCCTCTTTTAAGCATGTTCTTTTGTATTGGCATGAATAATGATTCTTTCAGCTTGTTGCCAAATTAGCTTTGCAACTCTAGTCATATGATCTCAAGTTTGATGTATTTACAGTGTAATCCACTGAGATATTTCTTTATTTTTGTATCATAAATATAAAGGTTCTTTCTTTCTTGGAGAATAGTTAATATGGTCTACTAAGGAATAATCTATATATTTAAGACCATATAGTAACTCATCATCAAAACGTATCAATTCTCAGTTAGTGTTGATGAGTAGCTTGTAAAATATAAATACGATGAATTTATCTTGAGAAATAATGTTTCATTTTGAAAGATATGCAATTTCAAATTTTCAAAATATGGTCCTTTGAAAAATTTAATATTATGGAAACATTGAAGATTATCATATTGGAAAAGAATATGCTTGTGAGATCACAAATTGAACTAATGGGTTTGGAATTTTTCTCAGAGCAAAAGTCATGCTGGAAAGGATATTAGCTAGAGGAACATAACAAAGATTTGAAGACTTTGCTCATTTCTCAAAAGATGTTTAAATAATGAAACACATTTTACGCATTAGTCCAAATGACTAGAGTAGTCAATATATTCCTGAATAAAGACTTTAGGCATAAGTCTATGAAGTACTAGAATATTTAACATCCTAAACAAATAGACTTAACTTCATCATGTAGATGATTAACCTTTTTAAACAATAGGATGTTTAAAAAACATTTGAGAATACGAAGTTCAATTACTTGATAGCACATAAAATGGTGAATTTGGCATATGGATTTGGAGTAATTTCAAGCAAGAGTATTAATCTCCAAAACCAATTCTCAAATATAATTAAAACATATTTTCAAATCATTTGTATGTATTTTTATGAAATCAAGAAGTTTGATGCAAAATCTTGAAATTTACTTATTTTTTTTCTTATCATGAATATGCATATTTACAAATCAATTTTGAGATTCATAAAATAATGTTTGAAAACATGTTATGATATGCACAATTCATTTAGCAATATGAAACAATGTTGACTACTAAAGGAATTGAACAAGGAACAAGCAATTGTTAATCTAATCATGAATTCTGTCATATCCTAATTTTTCCCTATCTGTATAGTACTGATAGTGGAAAGAGGTTTAGGAAGAATTATGACGAAGATAAGAAGGAATGATAAAGGTTATATGAGTTCTAAAGAAGGAGAAGGACTAAAACGCAAAGTAGAAAAGGTTAAAGGCCAAAAATTAAAGTAGAAACAAGATTTGGGCCAAAAGTGGTAATTTTCAAAAGTTATGGGACTTAAATGTAATTAAGTAAAAAGTTCAACGGTAAAATTGTAATTATAGAAAGATCTTCCTGGAAAGGGTTAGAATTGCCCAGAAGTATTTTAGTCCCATATTCTATCAGTAAATAGAGGAAGGTATGCTGGATAATCTGACATGATACAAAAATTTTATTAGGGCTCCAGACAGTAGATATTTATCTAATAGTCTAAAAGTTATATAAAATTTTATCAGATTTCATGGACTTCAAAAATAAGTGGGCAAATTACAGGAAAGTGTGCCCTGTAGTGTCAGATATCCTAGATCTGACAGAACTCTGGAAGAAGTTCTGTATAAAAAGTTATTCACATATTAGTGAATTTTGACGGGAGTTTGATAACACTAGTGATCCGATAATAGAACTTTTCGGTATGTAAGCCTGGATAGAATGAGATTAGATGACCTCATATATAGGCCCATAATGATGCCAAGGAAGGCCCAAAACCCAGGGTACCAGTCTATCAGTAGAAGGGGCCAGTGCCAGAAAAAGTGCAAAATTACGAAAATGCCCCGGGATGCCCAGATTGTACTAGAGATGGATGAAGGGCATTTTGGTCATCTGGGATAGGCTAAAAATGTGACACATGGTATAAATATGATTAGTTAAGCCCATATATGCCCTGAGGCAGTACAAAGAGGGGTGAAATGACAATTATGCACTTAGGGTCAATATAGTGCAAGAAAGGACACCAAGGGTATTTTGGTCATTTTCCAAGGGATGGATGGCAGATCAATACTCAGTCTAATATTTTCAATGGCATGAGAATCCTAGACATTAATTTCTAGGATAGAATACATATCCTGGTATATTATAAAAAATTAGGAACAGAACACAGTCCAGTTATTGTGAAACTGCACTGATCGGTACCGGATTCGACTGAAATTTCTCCAGAAGGTTCCTTACACTATGAGCACGCCACTTAAACCCTTGAGGTGTCCCTTGATGGGTCCCACATGATGTCATAATTATTATTTTATGAAAAAGTTAAATCCAAGATTAAATGTGGGCCTTTAGATCAAATAGTAACCAAATCAATCTTGGCCATTCATTTTTCTTGGATTTTGGCTATAAATACCCCTCCAATTCTGTAGCAAACCGTGGCTTCATGGACCCTTGGGGAAACTCTTGCAAAATGAAAACTCAAGCCAAGACAAAGAAGATTCAAGGTTCCAAAGTTCAAGCAAGCTAGAGATTAAAGGTAAGCAATCTTTCCTAACTTATTCTCCTTTGATTTGGGACCTTGAACTTAGGGTTTTCATGGGGAAAAAGTTGAGTTTTCTCTAAGAGAGGTTGCTGTCCAAAAACCTTAGATGAAAGGGGAAAGAAGAAATTAAAGTTAGAAACATATGATTGAAGCTTAAACAAGCTAGTTAAGTGGTTGGTTGTTAAATCAAATTGATATTCTTGACTTTGCCATAGTGTGCCCTGTTCGGTATGCACTGTTCATGAGGGAAGGAAATTGAATTTCAATGATTTAATGCTTCCATTGAGTTTGTATGATGATTTTGTGTAGGATTGGAAAGGTTTTGAACCTTGGAAATACTAAAATCTCAAGGTTGTAGTCTTTGAGATTCCTTACGGTGACTGTTCACTCGCATGAACAGTGATTGGAATTTCATGATTTTTATGGTTCCAATGGTTTTAAAATGAAAAGTTGTGTGGGGTAAAGTGGAGAAACAAGTATGGGAAGCATTAGAATCAAAATGAGAATTTTTGAAAGAATTGTGTGCTTATATTCAGTTCTGTATAGAAGGCCATCAAGCAGCTGGAATTTCATGATTCTAAGCTCATAAATGAGTTCAAAAGATGAAATTGTGTAGGGTAAAATCAAGACATCAATTGAATCAAGAGCCAAGTGGATTAGTGAAAATTAGAGAAAGTTATGACAATAAAGAGTGTAACAAAGTTAGTCTTGAACATGGTTGGAGTTCATGAGTCCTAATGAGTTATGTGATGAATATGAATGTGTGTAGGACCATGAAACATCCAAGAAGATGTTTGGAAGTGATTGACATAAAGGCTTATTGGTTAGAAAGCTAGGGAGCAAAAAGATCAAGAGGAAAGCTTAAGTGCAAGGTAGTGAACTTACGTCTTTATGTGATTGATGTGGTATGCTTATGTGTTGACATGTATATGTTATTTGAATGATGTTGTGACATGATAAATGATGTTGAATGTATTGTGAATAACATGTTTCCATGGCCATGCACTTTATGTAAAAGTTTGTAGCATGTTGGCATGTCACTAATCAAAGAAAGATTAATGAAATTACATATCATGCATTAGCATCCATCTTGCATATTTAAGTGGTAATGTTTGCTACTGAGATTCCCTAGAATCTCACTCTCCCATAACCAACCAATTTAGGTCAAGAATGAAGAAAAAGGTATGCATGGAGAAGAGCTAAAGAATGGAAGAAAGGAAGTGAAGTATTGAGATTTTAGCATATACTATAAATTGTCTATGTATGTAAATGCCATGTAAGGTGTCCATTTATGTGATGAAACTATTGTAATACTTATGGCATATGTACATGATATATATGAATGTTAAGAAGATTATTTGATGGCTTGTGCATGCCGAAACAATTATTGGAAATGAAAGAAAAGAAATTGAAATGGTAAAAATGTAGGTCCTGAAGCAGTTTTGTTGTGGCTTCAGTTTGACCTAGCAAATGAAGGAATTAGTTCACAAAATTTTATGATCATGTAGCACACATCCAGATATTTAAATTCATAGGTAGAACGTGTCATTTGGATGTGTATATCAAGAGAAATGATTTTCCAAAGTAAGGGACCAGAATCTGTTTCCAGAGTTTTTGGCCAAATGAACAGTAAACTTCAACGAATAAACTGTATCAATTGGCGAATCATTTGGTCTGGAAATTATTTTTCCCTTAAATTTTAAGATGTTATCTTCATGTATCTTTTTGAACCACTTCATTTCTAGTTTTCTAGAATTAATTATGATTTTTTGAATTTTGTTGTGTAATCTGGAATACCATATAAACAGTAACCCGAGAAAGAGTAAAATTTTAGATTTGGCTAATGGGCTTCCAAGGTCTTGTAAGTGGTTCTAAATGCTACTGAATGGTCCCTAAGACGTATAAAAGTAAGGATATTACATTTTGGTATTAGAGCATAGGATTTTGGCTTAAGAAATGCTCTGAATAGATTATTTATGGATTGATATGAGATTATACCCAGACTCTAACCCAAACAATAAGTATTTTGTTAAGTTAGGGTATGTTATGGGATGGTTAACATTGCTTAATTAAGCAAACGTTGCAGGAATATATATGAGATTACATAAGGTTAAGTCAGAGGCGTCAGTTAATAAGGGAGACTCCAGACCAATAGTGATATATGAAGATGATATATATCCACATCCCTTAGACAATGAAGAGAGTCCAGATGAGAGTTTAGGGGATCAACCAGGAAAATCTACAGTGGAATGTCCCATAGACATTTCTGTAGACTTAAGCCTACAGTCTGGAGGTGATGTAGAGATTCAGCCTGAAGCCTAATATGCACCAGTTGATGTTGAGTCTAGTGACTCTATATGGTATAAGTTTGTTGGAATGCTCTCTAACCCTGATATATGCTTTATCCCTTTTACGAGATGATAGATTATGGCTTAGAAAGCTGAGTACTGGTATTGGATTATGGGTAGACCATATATTATTCCTCCTCTACCAGAGTTTGAGGATAGATTTAAGATAATTAAGATACAACAGTCCCCTAATTCAGATATCCAGTCAAAGTTTATGATAGTTCTTGTCCATTTCCAAAGTCCAGGAATATGTGACTTTATAAAGAAAGATCAGTGTGATGTTCCTAGTCCTAGTCAACCCCAGCCTTCTTCATTAAAGACAGATAGTGTTGACCATATTGGTTTGAAGAAAGCTGTGGATAGTGAATTACTCAATCTAGGTCAAGGGATGGACATAAGTAGAGATTAAGAACAGTTAGTTATCTGCAGTTCCTCAATGCCGTAGCAGGAATGATAAACAGACATCCAGTAGAAGGCATCAACCTAATATACTTTAGAGGATTGGTATGAGATGATAGTAAGTCAAGTGTCATGAGACTAAAGATGCCAACCTCACTGAAGTCTATCAGTTAAAGGTTTAGCACAAAGTATAGGCAAGTTAAACAGTACGAAGCACTAAGATACAAAATATTAGTTTAAGAAGAGGTTCAACAGTAGATCCTCTGTATGATCATCAGGAGTTGATCTATAGTATGAAAGACTTTGTGCAGCTAGTCTTTACGAAAAAGAATAATGAGAAGTTAGAATGAGATTTGCCTAAGAATAATCTAATACATGGCCTAAGGTTAAAGTTGTGATGGATAATAGATAGAAAGTTAATGTTCCTAATACAGAGGGATTCCATCACGAAGAGACAGTAACTTAGCACATCTAGGGTAGAGCACCTAGAGAACAAAAATAATAATGTTAAGTGATGAATGAGATTCAAGTGACCTGAATTGGTCAGGATCTAGAGGCAGACTAGAAAAGAATCATAGTCTAGTCCAGAGTAGACTAAGACTGATGGACAGAAATAGTTAAGAGATACAGAGAGGCACAGAAGTTACTCCATATGAGATGGAGAATTATCCGCTCACTTGAGAAGTTTTTCTCAAAGAAGTTTAAAGAAAGCATTCCTCTCAATTAGAGAGAGAGGTGAGCGTGAGGCTAAGGGTTAGAGCAAAGGAAAGAGAACCCTTTTGATGGATACTAAATTGAGTTCATTTATATGAACCTTGAGGCTTAATAAGAGTTACTTTCTCTCACCTGTTAGTAATCCAGGAGGATAAGAGAAATGTAAAAGTACAAATGGCATAAAGATAGGAGCCAAACCTTTCTTCAGTTAGCTGAAAGAAGACAGCTGACTCAGTTATGGATTACAGATAGATTACAGTGAGGCCAAGGACACAGAAATCCTTCAGGTTAGAGACATAAAAGTCTTAAGGCGATGAGAAATGTTATGATAAGATAGCCTGATATGATAAGCTATCTTCGATTCCTAAATAAATAAATAGGATACTGGAGATGTAAGCTAAAGATAAAGTGCCTCAGAAATTGTTTGAGGGTTAGTAGAAAAAGATATATGTAAGCTAAGAGAAAGAAGTTTATGAGGTTTAAAGAAAGTAAAGTAGCCACAGATTTAAAGGTAAGGTGACTCCCCTATTCCCTATATAAGAAAGAGTAAAAAAGGGTTGAGTCTATACCCTAATAAGAGGGTAATGTGGCAGCCTAAGTGAAACAAGTAAATGACTCAGGCACCTGAATAGATGTTCAAGACCTAGCAGTTAAGGTGATAAAGGGACAAAATGTTTTAAAGTCTACCTAGTTAATTGCTTAATGGCAATGTGAGTATGAGGGATGGTTAAGCAAACTATGTGATGATGCATGGCTTATGTTGCCATAAGTTATAATAAGAAATTGCATCTCATTGCAGTTGTCATGTGATGACACACATACTAGAGAATGCTTAATTGATTGCATCTACTTGCATATTATGCATGTTGAGTATGCTATGATAAATGAATACTCCCCTTATGCAGTACGTACTGGGTAGAGTATACCAGATGAGAAAGTTATGTTGCTCCCATGCCCTATGACATGCAATTAAATAATTCAACTTAGTAAGAATGAAGCAATAGTAAAGTGCTAAACTAGAAAGTTAGCTACTTGATTCTCAGAAGATAGAAAGAGAATTTATGATCAGACTATGATAGTCAATGGGAAAGGAAATGAGACGCAGTTATGAAAGATGATATGGCTCTAAGAAATAGCAGTTTTTAAGTAATATAAGTTAATATTTTTGCAACAGAGCTAGATTGCTCTTGCAATAGAATAAAGTCCCTCTGATGAGATAACTAGATGATGACAGATATATGCATGGTAGAGCCTGTGTAGCTCTCTGCAGTAATGGATAAAGTAAAGTTATAAAGATGAGAATGGTATATCAAGTTCCTGAGTGATAGAGGAAATGAGTCAAGCCCTAATAGATAATATTGGCTTCTGTGATCATTTTTGGGGAATTATCTGTGGAGTTAACAACTATGTGGAAGTGACTAACCTTGTAACTTTGTTCGTTGGTTTAGGTCTTTTGGAGATGAGAATACAGTACAACGGAATCCAGTAGATTATGAAGGATTGCAGTTAGATCCTAGTATGGCTCACAGGGTCGCAGTTAGATCCTGAAAGGCTTACGGTTGATCGCAGTAGATCCCGAGGGTCACAGTAGACCAAGCCTAGAGCAAGAAAGTAATGAGTCATAAGTACAGTATGTCTTTGGAAGGATGAATACCAAGGAAAAGTTAAGGTATAGAAGCTTCACAAGTTGGTTAACTCATAACAGAGAGAGTACCCATGATGCTAGTTTCAGATAGCCTTATTACTATCAGGGACTGAACTCAGAATTTCCTTAAACGTATCAGGAACTAAGTGATCAAAGTTAAAGCTGTTAATGCTAAGTACTGAGGATTTATTAGAATTTACTCAAAAGATATGAGAAGGGGTCAAATAAGAATGAAGAGATCCCTATGATAAGATTATAGAGAGTAAGAATGAGAAACCAATAAATCCTCTAGGTGAGGATAAAGAGATAAGAAGGCCAGATAGATCCAAAAGAGATAGTATAAGATGGGTCTAAAATAATGAAGTACCAGGGTTGGAGCCTGTAAGCACTAGTGCTTCAGATTTTTATCTGTATATTTCAGTTAAGCGTGCTCTGGTAAGGGTAATTAAATGATGGGTGACCCCCTGGGAAGTGATGGAAAAGTGTGTAAATGCCATTGAAATTGGCATATGTGCACAGAGCTATGTAAGATGATAGGAAGAGCTATGAAAAGTTAAAAAGGGATATGAATAGTAAGAGACTAGAGCCTTATGTCAAGTCCAAATGAAATGGATTTGAAAGATAAACTATGATATAGCCATATTTGGCCATATATGCTATGTTATGGTATGAAAAGATATGAAATGAGTTATGTTATGAGAAAGATGTATTGAGAAATGCAATACGAAGTGGCGTAATAGCTAGCCTTGTAAACAGATAGAGAGGCTCCCTGCTGAAAGGGGTAAGACATTTGAATGATACGTTATGTATAAAAGAGCAAATGAGAGCTTTCACTCCTTACATAAAGTGCTAGGCATTATGTTATGTTATGTTATGTTTGTAAAATATGCTAAAGCTCCGAATGTTAGAGCAGTGCAAGCTTTATATGATAAAGTTGTGTAAGCTCCGAGTGTAAGAGCTGTGCATATTAAGAGAAGGACTGCTTAAGCTCCGATGTTAGAGCTTTGCATTCGTGAGCAGGCATGTAGTCCTACAGCATGTTGTCCAGGCATTATGCATGTTAGAGTATGTGCTCCTATCTGCTCCTATGTGCTCCTGTTTGGCAATAGAAAAATGAAAGAAAGAATAATGATATAAGTCCTCTCTCTGTATTATGATAAGTTATTAAAGATGATAAGAATGTATGATGATATGAGAATGAGAGTTAAAGTGTGCGGATATTCAGAGAATTCCACTAGATACTCAGATGAGAAAGAAGTGATTGCACTAATAAGTATGATGAATAACTATCAGAAACTCCTGAATATAATAGTATTCGAGAGAGTTTAATATGAAAGAAATGGACGCTACTCACAAGTCTAGTATGGTGAGAATTCCATATGCAGATAGATGTATAGCGAGTAAGTAATAGAATGAACTGGAGTTCAACTCTGATTGAGTTGATTCAGAAGAAGAGAAAGTAATAATAGTAAAGATATGAAGAATTGCAGATATGAAAAGTGCTCCACTAAGATTGTCATGATAAAAGATAAGAGATAGATACCCCAAATTCTTGATTGACGTGTTGAGTAAATTTCGAGGACAAAATTTATTTTAAGGGGGTAGAAATGTCATATCCTAATTTTTCCCTATCTGTATAGCACTGATAGTGGAAAGAGGTTTAGGAAGGATTATGACAAAGATAAGAAGGAATGATAAAGGTTATATGAGTCCTGATGAAGGAGAAGGACTAAAACACAAAGTAGAAAAGGTTAAAGGCCAAAAGTTAAAGTAGAAACAAGATTTGGGCCAAAAGTGGTAATTTCTAAAAGTTATGGGACTTAAATGTAATTAAGTAAAAAGTTCAACGGTAAAATTGTAATTATAGAAAGATCCGCCTGGAAAGGATTAGAATTGCCCAGAAGTATTTTAGTCCCATATTCCATCAGTAAATAGAGGAAGGTATGCTGGATAATCTGACATGATACAGAACTTTTATTAGGGCTCCATACAGTAGATATTTATTTGATAGTCTAAAAGTTATCTAAAATTTTATCAGATTTCATGGACTTCAGAAATAAGTGGGCAAATTACAAGAAAGTGTGCCCTGTAGTGTCAGATATCCTAAATCTGACAGAACTCTAGAAGAAGTTCTGTATAAAAAGTTATTCACATATTAGTGAATTTTATCGGGAGTTTGATAACACCCGTGATCCGATAATGGAACTTATCGGTATGTAAGCCTGAATAGAATGAGATCAGATGACCTCATATATAGGCCCATAATGACGCCAAAGAAGGCCCAAAACCCAGGGTACCAGTCTATCAGTAGAAGGGGCCAGTGCCAGAAAAAGTGCGAAATTACGAAAATGCCCCTGGATGCCTAGATTGTACCAGAGATGGATGAAGGGCATTTTGGTCATTTGGGATAGGCTAAAAATGTGACACATGGTATAAATATGATTAGTTGAGCCAATATATGCCTTGAGGCAGTACAAAGAGGGGTGAAATGACAATTATGCCCTTAGGGTCAATATAGTGCAAGAAAGGACACCAAGGGTATTTTGGTCATTTCCCAAGGGATGGATGGCAGATAAATACTCAGTCTAACATTTTCAATGGTATGAGAAGACTAGACATTAATTTCCAGGATAGAATACATATCCTGGTATATTATAAAAAATTAGGAACAGAACACAATCTGGTTGTTGTGAACCTGCACTGATCGGTACCGGATTGAACTGGAATTTCTCTAGAAGGTTCCTTACACTATGAGCACGCCACCTAACCCCTTGAGGTGTCCATTGATGGGTCCCACATGATGTCATAATTATTATTTTATGAAAAAGTTAAATCCAAGATTAAATGTGGGCCTTTAGATCAAATAGTAACCAAATCAATCTTGGCCATTCATTTTTCTTGGATAATGGCTATAAATACCCCTCCAATTCTGCAGCAAAACGTGACTTCATGGACCCTTGGGGAAACTCTTGCAAAATGAAAACTCAAGCCAAGACAAAGAAGATTCAAGTTTCCAAAGTTCATGCAAGCTAGAGATTAAAGGTAAGCAATCTTTCCTAGCTTATTCTCTTTTGATTTGGGAGCTTGAACTTAGGGTTTTCATGGGAAAAAAGTTTAGTTTTCTCTAAGGGAGGGTGCTGTCCAAAAACCTTAGATGAAAGGGGAAAGAAGAAATTAAAGTTAGAAACATATGATTGAAGCTTAAACAAGCTAGTTAAGTGGTTGGTTGTTGAATCAAATTGATATTCTTGACTTTGCCATGGTGTGCCCTATTCGGTCTGCACTGTTCATGAGGGAAGGAAATTTAATTTCAATGATTTAATGCTTCCATTGAGTTTGTATGATGATTTTGTGTAGGATTGAAAAGGTTTTGAACCTTGGAAACACTAAAATCTCAAGGTTGTAGTCTTTGAGATTCCTTACGGTACTGTTCACTCGCATGAACAGTGATTGGAATTTCATGATTTTGATGGTTCCAATGGTTTTAAAATGAAAAGTTGTGTGGGGTAAAGTGGAGAAACAAGTATGGGAAGCATTAGAATCAAAATGAGAATTTTTGAAAGAATTGTATGCTTATATTCAGTTCTGTACAGAAGGCCATGAAGCAGCTGGAATTTCATGATTCTAAGCTCATAAATGAGTTCAAAAGATGAAATTGTGTAGGGTAAAGTCAAGACATCAATTGATTCAAGAGCCAAGTGGATTAGTGAAAATTAGAGAAAGTTATGACAATAAAGAGTGTAACAAAGTTAGTCTTGAACATGGTTGGAGTTCATGAGTCCTAATGAGTTATGTGATGAATATGAATGTGTGTAGGACCATGAAACATCCAAGAAGATGTTGGGAAGTGATTGACATAAAGGCTTATTGGTTAGAAAGCTAGAGAGCAAATGCTAAAGATCAAGAGAAAAGCTTAAGTGCAAGGTAGTGAACTTATCTCTTTATGTGCTTGATGTGGTATGCTTATGTGTTGACATGTATATGTTATTTGAATGATGTTGTGACATGATAAATGATGTTGAATGTATTGTGAATAACATGGTTCCATGGCCACGCACTTTATGTAAAAGTTTGTAGCATGTTGGCATGGCACTAATCAAAGAAAGATTAATGAAATTACATATCATGCATTAGCATCCATCTTGCATATTTAAGTGGTAATGTTTGCTACTGAGATTCCCTAGAATCTCACTCTCCTATAACCAACCAATTTAGGTCAAGCATGAAGAAAAGGTATGCATGGAGAAGAGCTAAAGAATGGAAGAAAGGAAGTGAAGTATTGAGATTTTAGCATATACTATAAATTGTCTATGTATGTAAATGCCATGTAAGGTGTCCATTTATGTGATGAAACTATTGTAATACTTATGAAATATGTACATGATGTATATGAATGTTAAGAATCTTATTTGATGGCTTGTGCATGCCGAAATAATTATTGGAAATGAAAGAAAAGAAACTGAAATGGTAAAAACGTAGGTCCTGAAGCAGTTTTGTTGTGGCTTCATTTTGACCTAGCAAATGAAGGAATTAGTTCACGAAATTTTATGATCATGTAGCACACATCCAGAGCTTTAAATTCATAGGTAGAACGTGTCATTTGGATGTGTATATCAAGAGAAATGATTTTCCAAAGTGAGGGATCAGAATCTGTTTCCAGAGTTTTTGACCAAATGAACAGTAAACTTCAACGAATAAACTGTATCAATTGGCGAATCATTTGGTCTGTAAATTATTTTTCCCTTAAATTTTAATATGTTATCTTCATGTATATTTTTGAACCACTTCATTTCGAGTTTTCTAGTATTAATTATGATTTTTTTAAGTTCGTTGCGTAATCTGGAATACCATATGAACAGTAATCCGAGAAAGAGTAAAATTTTAGATTTGGCTAATGGACTTCCAAGGTCTTGTAAGTGGTTCTAAATGCTACTGAATGGTCCCTAAAATGTATAAAAATAAGGATGTTACAAATTCAATTAATCATAGTAATGAGATAAGTATTAGATTTCACCATGTTTTCTCTTGTCCTTGTGGCGATTCACTTACTTTGGTGGATGGATATCAATCGTTTCTTCATCATCAAAATTCAAGTTTTGTTGTTTCATATTTTTCAAGATTTAGATTATCTCTCTTTTTAACCATCAATCTTGAGATGAACCTTAGTAATCAAATTTACTACAAAAGAATTGAACTTATTTTCTTTCTAGGTATTCATCTATGTTTGGATCCATTAGAGGTTAGTTTGTAGGAACTAAAATATAGTTCACATGCTCAGATTAAATATAACCAATTTAGAATGATTAAGCATGTTTAATTTATACATATAGAAGATATTTTTATTTTCAGAAACATGTATACATGAAGAATTGAATTGAACTACTGAACATTGCCTTTTACTCATTTAAAATAATATTTATCAGTTGAGTTTTCTCAGGAGTAAAAAAATTTGTAATTCAATTGCAATGCTTATTCCTAAGGAGGAAAATGTAAACCTTAAAAAATTGTTAAACATGATAATGTAGGAGGTTAACCATAGCAACTTTACCTTTTGTGGAAGAAGGATTGCCTTTGCTTACCTATTGCATCTTTTGATTTCTTCTGACAAATACTTGCAATGGTTTCTTAATAGATGTAAGCTCTGAGACTCGAGGGATTCTTCTTCTTCTATTCTCCTCAAGATAATTGAATGCACATACTTTTAGGCTTTTCCCTATTGCTTTCTATAGAGGCAATAGATTTTTCATTAGTTCTTCTTAGTGATATAATTTTCACCGATGCGTGGGGAAATCTTGGATGACCTTCTCTCTGTGTATTGTGTCCATTCCTTTTAATGCTATCATGCACATTTGAAACATTGGAAGAACATTTTGGTACCCATTTAAACTTGGGTCATTGAGCATTAGTTTTGAACTTTGATTGTCCTTTTGGTACCCAACCTAAATTTCTCACATTAGAATTTCTTCTAATATATCATGTGTGAGAAATATAATCTAGTTTTCCATAATAATTGTAAATAATAGGATGATACACTTTACAAGTGTATTTGTAGCTATTGTGTTGGTCAAGTGGAAGCAAAATATAATCGTTGTGCAAAATTTATTTCTTCCCATCAAACTTTTCTGTGATATCATTGAAATGGAAAACAATTTTGGTTTTTGAAATAGCATTAAGAATTTGTTAAAAAATCATATCATGAAACCTTTTGAAATTATTTTTCTTATACCCAAAAAATGAATTGGAACTATTTACCGTTGAAATATTTTGAGTTCTGAATGATGATTCATCATATTCATATACATTAAGCTATTATTGAATGTTTGCTTCCTCTTTATCCTTTATGTTGGTATGAAGATGTTCTGTGACTTCTCCTTTTTCTACACCACCTTCTATTTGTTCATCAAGAGTAGATTTGTAACTTTTAGGTAATGATGAACTATCAACACTATAAGCTTCAATACAATTGTTAGAGGAATAGAAGGAATCAAGAGTATAGAAATTTTATTTAACATTAGAGCAATATTTGATTTTCAAATAATTACTTTCAGATAAATCATTGTATAGATTTTTTTTTATTACTCTAAGGTTCAAAGAAAATAATTTATTTTTATTTTTATTCCAATCCTTTCTAGGTTTAAATTCAAAATCATTCGAAAGGATTTTTCTCATATAAAAATCAAGAGTTTTGAAAAATAAGTTCATTCAACTTTCTAATACAAAAACCTAGAATTTTCTAAAACTGGAAGAATAGTAATATCAAATTCTTCAAAAAATATTTCACAACCAAATACAGTTATGCTCTTTATACTTGAGATCAACAAATCTTTTAAACAAGTGACCTACCTGGATACCAAATGTTAGAATAGTTGTTTCACTCAAGAAGGGGTGAATTAAGTGATTTTAAAATATTTTAGAAAACTCTAAAGATATTTAAAATGAGTTTAAATATTTGACTTTAGAAAGATATAATCACAGGAAGAAGTTGTTGAAGAGAGACTGCATAAGTAGATTTATATTAGTTCAATTTAATCCATTGACCTACATCCAGTCCCTAGAGAGCTCCTTTGAGTGTTCCACTTACTCTAAGCTTTAGTGGGCTCTTAGTGCCTCAATACATTCATGTGAGAATTTTCTCTCACTCCAAGCTTGCCCTAGAAGCCCCTTTATGACATCATCAATGATATCATTTAGGACCTTGTTTGGTGAAATTTAGGGCTAAGATCTAATTGGATAAATTCCATTCTAATTCGGTACTAGCCCAGTCAAATTTTACAAAAATCATACTGTTTAATAACTCTAATTTTTGTGAGATTCCATAATATGTTTTCTAAACTTAAATCTAATATCCAAATTTTTTCTACCATTGACATTGTTAGACTGGGTCTAAAATTAATTACTAATCCATTGGTAAATTACCAAAATACCCTTGGTTCAGATAACCCTCATTGACCGTCTAACCTTGGTCAAATGAAAAAATTGTCCTCCACTCATCTCTTGTTCAGTATTACAACAGAAGGGCATTCTTGTAATTTTACATAACATAATGGCATTTTCATAATTTTATATTTTTTTAGGGTCTTTATTAGCACTGGCCCACATACCTATCTAAAAATATCATTGGGCCTATGTCATATCTCTAATTTTATATTTGATATGTAGGTACAGTTTGTACGTATTATACATGAGATTCTCTAAGAAAAATGTTGCAATTCAAGGAAGGAAAGGGATTAAATTGAAAATGATAGAAAGTTCAAGGACCTAAGTGAAATTTAAAAAAGTTTATGGGCCAAAATAAAAAGTAGAGAAAAAATTGGGCTGATAAGTGTAATTTTAATAAGTTTGAGGACCTAAATTTAATTAAGCAAAAGTTCAAGGAGCAAAATCATAATTATAAGAAACTTGTGCCAGAAAAGACCCAGAACTTCACAAAATTGCTGTAGTCCCAAATTTTACCAACAAATAGAGAATGGAAATTGGGCCAAGTATATTTTTTAGAATTTTGATTTGACGCCCCAGATAATTGATATTAATTTTTAAAGTTCAAAGATTATTACAGGACCTTCTGGATTTCCTAATTAGATGAAATTTGGCAATAAATTCCCATAGTTAATATAGATATTTATAAAACTAACAGAGCTCAAAAAGGAGTTATATAGAACTTTTAATAGAATTTATAGTAGAATTATACACCCGATAAATACTTTAAGATGAGGTTTCTTGGGAATTGAGCCATAAAGGTATTGGACCCACATAGAGGCCCAAAATGGAGTCCAAAAGGCCCAATAAGATATTTGAAAAGTCAAATGGGCCAGTGTTTAGTGGAACCCAGAAAAAGTGTGAAATTACGAAAATATCCCTGTATTGTAATAATGAACAAGAGATGGATTGAGGGCATTTTGCTCATTTTAGACAGGTAAAAAACATCCATCCAAGTACATGGGTGATTAATTAGAGTCAATATATGCCCTGATAAGAAGTAAAGAGGTGTGAAAAGATAATTATATCTATAGGGTTAATATAGTGAAAGATAGAGCACCAAGGGCATTTCAGTCATTTTTCAAGGGATAGAAAGCAGATAAATAGTCAGTCTAAAAATGTCAATGGTAGCAAAAATCTAGATACTAGTTTTAGTGACAAAATACATATTCTTGAATATTATAAAAATTGGGAACATAAAACAGTATAGTTTTTGTGAAACTGTCTAGATCAGTATCGAACTGGATTGAAAATTTTCCTATCAATATTTCTAATTTTCTTGAGCCAAACACAGCCCTAAATGATTTCATGGATGATGTCATTATAAAGCTTCTAGGGCAAGTTTGATGGAAGGTGAATTATGGACCATTAGATCAAATAGTAACCAAACTAATCTTGGCCTTCCATTTCCACCAAACTTTTTCTATATATACCCCCACTTTCAAACCTGATTCGGAAGCTTAGAAACCTTAAGGAATCTCTTCCAAAATTTACTTTTAAGCAAGAAAGAAGCATACACCTTGGAGCAACAAGAAAGGTCACTAGTTCCTTTAATATTGGACTTTGTTCTAGCACGTTTGCTCTTGGTTTTTAAGAGGTTTTTATGGCATTTCTCCATTGATGTTGCTGCTGTACATGCTGTTTATATGTTCTGAAAATATGATTTTTATGTTATGGATGGTTTAGACAAGCTTAAACAACCTAGAATCAAGTGGTATTGGCTTGGAAATTCAAGTATACATGTAGTTAGGGTTTTATGTTCTTGGCTGCCACTATATGAATCACTGTTCATATGTTAGACTTTCATAATTTTGATCCTTTTAATGGGTTTAAAATGGAAAATTGTGTGGGGTTAAGGTAGAGAAACAATTAGTTGAAGCATTGGAATCAAAATGAAAATTTTTAGAAAATGAGAGGAGGCTTTTCAGTTTTATATAGTAGCCAAGAAAGTAGTTTGATTTTGTAAATTCTGATTTCATATTTGGATTCTACAAGAAAAATTATGTGGAAATGAACCATGAGAAACTATTTTAGAAAGATGGAAGTATAAGAAATAAAATGGAAAAAAATGGAAGTTAGTAAGAACCTAGTCTTAGAATTGTTTTGAAGTTGAGTTGTAACTTGATGTTACTTTGTAATGGCTAGGTTTTGACATTTGTATGGGAAGAAGTCCATCTCAATAAGAGTTTATCAAGGATAACCCAAGAGAGGTAGTAAGAATATCTAACTATAATTTTATGTTTGTTTGATTGTATGCTTGCTTGTTAGTTATGATGTTTGGTTGAGCTTAAGACGATACTATGATGATGATGATGACGTATGAATGATTGCAACTCTTGCAACTAATATCATGAAAATATGCATGTTAGAGTTTGCTTATGTTTGAACATAAGGTAGCTCCCATCTCATGATAACATGTTAGGCATTTAATCAATCATGCATGATATTATAGTTTGTATGACTTATTATTGAGATTTCCATCAAATCTCATTCTTTTCATATGCATAACCATGTTATAGGTGCTAGAACCTGCTAAGGAAAAAGGGTAAATGTGGATGTTTGAACTTGTATAATAAGTTATGTTTACTACTTAACACTATGGGATGACATAATGGGATGAATAGTATATTACAGTGTGTTTATATTATGAGATAGTAACTTTATGATGGTAATTACGATGATTTAATAAATGAGTTTAGATGTGAAATTTGACATCAATGTAGCTAAGATATAGAGCTTTAAATGGACACCAAGAACACTTCAATTGGTTAAGTTTTTTATTTATTATGATTTTTATAATTTAAAGATAAAATTTAGAATGAGATAAAATGAGCTTCCAGAGGCAGTTAGGTTCAAGTTCAAATTTCAAATAGTAAATAAAGAATTTTTACACGAAATTTTATAGACTTAAAGAAAACATATGGATATTTAAATCTATAGGTAACATGTTTTATTTGAATAAGTAAGCAAGGAGAAATGAATTTTTCAAAATAAGGCAAAGAAATTGGAACTTCCAAATTTATCAAATTTATAGTGTTTTTCAATGAATAAAGTGAATTCATTTGGATTATGAAATCTCAGTTATATTTTTATTTCAAAGTTCAATAAAATAGATTTCATTAAAATTTGGAACCACTCTATTTTTATTTTTCTAGATTTAATTATGATTTTTCAAATTAGGTATGTATTCTAGATTACTAAGGGAACAATACCAATAATAGTACACAAGAAGCATTTTCTTGAAAATTCATGTTTATAAAGTAGAGAGGTATGTAATTGATTCAAGTTACTTCTAATTGAGTATAACTCAGGTTAAAAACAAGGATATGACACCTATCAGGCACCATTTTGGGTCTTCTACATGCCCCTACCTTCATGGGCTTAACTCCCAAGAAATTCTCCTGAAAAGTATTTATCGGGGTGTTTTATTCGATTGTAAATTTCATAATAAATTATACATAAATCCATTTTTAGTTCTATTAGTTTTATAAATTATCATATTAATTATAAGAATTTAGTGTAAAATTTTATCTGATTCTGAGGTCCAAAATATACTGTACTAATTTTTCAAACTTCATAAATTCATATTAGTTAAGGGGGACCTTAAATCACAATTAAGTGTTGCTTTAAATTGATCAGAATAATTTTCTCTATTTACTGGTAAAATTTGGCACTAAAATGCTTTTAGGTAGCTTTGAGCTTTATTTGCTTCACTTTTCATAATTACCATTTTGACCATAAACTTCTGAAAAATGGCCTATAACTTATGTCTACTTCAATTTTACGCCGTAGAACTTTTAAACTTCTCAGTTTAGTCTCTCTCTTTCTTCAAAATTCATCTAACATTTATCATTTCTTCTTATCATCGTCACAATCGCTTGCAAAACTCTTTCCTTTATATGTCCTTTATAGGTTCCATTGTCTATTCTATACAAATAGGAAAAAATAAGATGTGACACAATCTGCTCCTGATCGGACTATTCCATACAACTAGAAAAAATTAGGATGTGACACAATATGCTCCTGACTAGACTATAGCTCTTTCCTTGTCCTTTTATCATGACATCATAGGCTAGCAATAATATTTTCTTTTATCACTATGATAGCAATATCTCTCTTATTCCTAGCGAGCTTGAATTAGTTGGATTTCACCTTCCATCTATTGTTGTTGCTTCAGCATATTTGAAATATTTTGTACTGGGTTTTCTAGTCACCAGTTCCTTAATGATGGGATTCCTCCATTTCAGGAACATAAACTATCTATCTATTAACCATCATATCTCTAACATTAGGCCATATACTAGGTATGTCTCTACACAAATCCTCAATCTAACTTCTACTTCTTTTGTTAAATAAAGACTAGCCTAATGAAGTCTTTCGTAATGTAGATCCACTCCAGATTATTACACAGAGAATCTACTTCCAAGCATCCTTAAATTGATCATTCATGTATAACTGGCTCAGTCATACCTTGTGTCAATCCTCTAGCTAATAAACTTCAGTGAGGTTGGTGCCTTTGTTTTCATCGTCTCTGTAGCATCTAGTTGCTGCCTCTATGTACACTGAATGTTTATGATTCATTCCTAAATACCAATACCATTTTCTTAGTCCTTAATAATTTTCTAGCCAACCAACTATCCCTTTAAGTTTAGTTTGGGCCTCATCATGATTTTCTTTATGCCATTTACCTATATATCACTTTAAGTTTGGCTTAGACCTCAAACTATACTTTAATCAATTTACATTAGAAGTTTTATGAGTTTTTTTACTACTCCAGCTACTCTTATTGGCTTTAACAATTACAAATAGTACATAGATATGACTTATGCAACTATTCTTTTCTTTACTTTACTACTAAGTAGGAGTACATACTTTAACATGCATAATGCATAGTCAACATGTTGTTGGACTGCATACCTACTCATGAATGCATAGCTCTAACATCAGATCTCAAGCATTCCTTTCTTTAATATGCACTGCTCTAACACTTAGAGCTTGCATAGCTCTATTGTCACATCCTAATTTTTTCCTATCTGTATAATATTGATAGTGGAAAGAGGTTTGGAAATGATTATGATGATGAATAGAAAGAAAAAATAATGATTAGACAAAGGTATAAAGATGAGGGACTAAAATCAAAAGTTTAAAAGTTCTATGGTGCAAAATGTGAAGTAGACAAAAGCTTTAGGCCATTAAGGGTAATTATGAAAAGTTGATGCCTTAAAGTGCAATTTTCAAAAGTTTAGGGGCAAAATGGCAATTATTGAAAGTTGAGCCAGAAAATAGCCATAATTAGATTAGTCCCAAATTTACCCAGTAAATAGAGAAAATTATTCTGATGAGAGGACATATTATAGCTGAGGAAGCTAAGTACTGGTACTAGATTATAGGTAGAGTAGATATTATTCATCCTCCACTAGAGTTTGATGATAAATTTGATATGAGTAACCTACAGTAATCCCTTAATCCAGAGATCCAATCAGAGTCTACGACAGTCCCTTTCCATTCTCAAAGTCCAGGAATATGTGACTTTATAGAGAAACATCAGTGTGATGCTCCTCGTCCTAGTCAACCTCATCCTTCTTTGTTAAAGATAGATAATATTGACTATATCAGTATCAAGAAAGATTTCTCAACCTAGGTAAAGGGATGAATATAACTATAGATTAAGAGCAGTCATTTTATCTACAATTCCTCAATGTCATAGTAGGGATGATAAATATATATACAATAGAGGGCATTGACCTAAATAAGGTTTACACTTTAGAAGATTGGCATGAGATGGTAGTAAGTCATATACTGCCATATACCCTTACATGGCACGTAGAGCTAAGTGAGTCTTTGACAAATGATCCGCCAACTGATGTACAGGGGTGGCATTTCTGTATGCAGAAGTATTTGCAGTTCATAATTTCCTATAAAGGAATGTAAAAAGAGATCAGAGGTAATGTAAATATGTAAATAGTGTAAAGTTAAGTAATTACATAGATGTACAATAGTTATGACTTACACCGTATATATAATTGACATGTATGTAATGTGTGTACAAATGTTATGGTGCCATGAAATATGAGTTTTGACGTGATATAATGAAATGATAGTTAGTTGAACAACTATGTGAATATGTTCCCTATTTAATGTGATTATAGTAGATAAATATGAATGAGTTTCAATTGACTCAAGCTTATCAAAGCCAAGAATAAGAATTGGCCATTGCTAGAGTAAAGACCATTGGTCGTGACAGGAAGGTCTAGAGCTATCAGGTCTCAATGACTCAAGTCATAGGACGCGACTAATGTAGACAAAGCAGATCAGGTCAGGACGTGAGACGACCTTTGGTGACGACTGAAGGGCACAAAGCTATCAAGTCGTGACGAGTAGATTGAGATGGTTGCGACTAAAGTTTAAAGAGAATATGAGTCACGACTAGCCAATACTCAAGTCACGACTAGGATGCACTATGACCTGATGACGAATGAAGATGCTAACATCACTGAATTTTATTAGCTAGAGATTTAGCACATGGTGTAGGTAAGCTAAATAGTACGAGGCACTGAGATATAGAAGATCAATTTAAAAAAATGTTTAAGAGTAGATCCTCCGTATGATCACTAGGAGTTTATCTATGTTACAAAAGATTTATTCAACTAGTCTTTACTAAACAAAATAATAAGAAGTTAGAATGTAGCCTAATACATGGCTTAAGGTTAGAGACGTGATGATTAATAGATAACAAGTTAAAGTTTCTAAAGCAAAGGGATACCATCATGAAGAGACATTAACCTAGCGGACCTAGGGTAGAGCACCCTAAAGAACAAAAGTAATAGTGCTAGATGATGAATGAGATCCAAGTGACTTAAGTTAGTCATGATCTAGGAAAAGACTAGAAAGTCTTAGGGACCATTCAGTAGCATTTAGAACCACTTACAAGACCTTGGAAGTCCATTAGTCAAATCTAGAATTTCACTCTTTCTCGAGTTACTATTCATATAGTATTCCATATTACGTAATGAACTTCAAAATATCATAATTAATTCTAAAAAAATTAAAATCAAGTGGTTCAAAAATCTACATGAAGATAACATCTTTAAATTTAAGGAAAAAATAATTTCCAGACCAAATAATTAACCAACTAATAAAGTTTATTCATCAAATGTTACTGTTCATTTGGTCAAAAATTCTGAAGACAGATTCTAGTGCCTTACTTTGGAAATTCATTTCTCTTGTTATACACATCCAAATGAAGCGTTCTACCTATGAATTTAAAGCTCTGGATGTGTGATACACACTCCTAAAATTTTGTGAAATAATTCCTTCATTTGATAGGTCAAACTAAAGCCACAAAAAAACTGCCTTAGGACATACGTTTTTACCATTTCATTTTCTTTTCTTTCACTTTCAATAATTGTTCCAACAAGTATAAGCCATCAAATAAGCTTCTCAATATTCATATACATCATGTACATATGACATAATTATTACAAATAGTTTCCTCACATAAATGGACACCTTACATGGCATTTACATGCATAGATAATTCATAGCATATGCTAGGATTTCAATTATTTCACTTCCTTTCTTCCATTCTTTAGCTTCTCCATGTATAACTTTTCCATCATGCTTGACCTAGATTGGTTGGTTATGGGAGAGTGAGATTCTAGGGAATCTCAGTAGCAAACATTACCACTTTACTATGCAAGATGGATGCTAATGCATGATATGTAATTTCATTAAACTTTCTTTGATTAGTGACATGCCATCATGCTATATACTTTTACATAAAGTGCATGGCCATGGAAAACATGTTATTCACAATACATTCAACATCATTTCTCGTGTCACAATATCATTCAAATATCATATACATGTCAACACATAAGCATACCACATCAAGAACATAAAGAGGTAAGTTCACTACCTTGCACTTAAGCTTTCCTCTTGATCTTTAGCACTTGCTCCCTAGCTTTCCAACCATGAAGCCTTTATGTCAATCACTTCCCAACATCTTCTTGGATGTTTCAAGGTCCTAAACAAATTCATATTCATCACATAATTCATTAGGACTCATGAACTCCAACCATGTTCAAGACTAACCTTGTTACACTCTTTATTATCATAACTTTCTCTAATCTTTACTAATAATATACTTGGCTCTTGAATCAATTGACGTCTTGACTTTTCCCTACACAATTTCATCTTTTGAATTTATTTATGAGCTTAGAATCATGAAATTCCAACTCCTTCATGGCCTCCTGTATAGAACCAAAACATGTACACAATTCCCTCAAAAATTCTCATTTTGATTCTAATGCTTTCCATACTTGTTTTTCCACTTTATCCTGCACAATTTTGTATTTTAAAACCATTGGAAGCATCAAAATCATGAAATTCCAATCACTGTTTATGCGAGAGAATAGTAATAGAGAAGAATTTCAAAAACTACAATATTGGAAATTCAATGCTTCCAATGTTCAAAACTTTCCAATCCTACACAAAATCATCATATAAATTCAATGGAAGCATTAAATCATTGAAATTCTATTTTCTTCCATAATGAACAGTGCATACTAAACTGGTTCATCCATGGCAAAGTCAAGATATCAATTTGATTCAATAACCAATCACTTTCCTAACTTGTTTAAGCTTCAATCATATGTCTCTAACTTTAATTTCTTCTTTTCCCTTTCATCTAAGGTGTTTGGGCAGCACAACACCTTAGATAAAACTCAAATTTTCCCCTATGAAAATCATAAGTTCAAGCTCTAAAATCAAAGGAAAATAAGTTAGGAGTGATTGCTTACCTCTAATCTCTAGCTTGCTTGAACTTTGGTTCCTTGAATCTTCTTTGTTTTAGCTTGAGTTTCCATTTTGCAAGAGTTTTCCCAAGGTTCATGAGGTCACAGTTTTGAACCATATTTGAGGGGGTATTTATAGAAAATTTCATGGAAAATCAATGGCCAAGATTACTTTGTGCACTATTTAATCTAAAGGCTCACATTTAATCTTAGATTTAACTTTTCACAAATAATAATTATGACATCATCCATGACATCACAAGGGACAACTCAAGGGACACCTCATGGGGGTATGTGGTGAAATTCTCATGTAAGGAAGCTTCTGAAAAAATTCTAGTCTAATCTGGTACCGATCGGAGCAGTTTCACAACAACTGAACTGTTTTCTGTTCCTAATTTTTTATAATATACTAGGATATGTATTATGTCCTAGAAATAAATGTCTAGGCTTCTCATACTATTGAAATTGGTATACTAAATATTTATCTGCCATCCATCATTTGGGAAATGACCAAAATACCCTTGGTGTCCTTTCTTGCACTATATTAACTTCAAGGGCATAATTGTCATTTCACCCCTCATTGCCCTACCTCAGGGCATATACTAACTCTAACTAATCATATTATACTATATCCCACATTTTTATCCTGTCCTAGTGACCAAAATGCCCTCTATCTATCACTGGCACAATATGGGCATCTAGGGGCATTTTCATAATTTCACACTTTTTCTTGACACTGGCCCCTTCTATTGATAAACCGATACCCTAGGTTTGGACCCTTATTGGCATCATCATGGGCCTATATATAAGGTCATATGATCTCAGTCTATCTAGGCTTATATACTGATAAGTCCCATAATCGGATCACGGGTGTTATTAAACTCCCGTCAAAATTCACTTATATGGGAGTCACTTTTTATAGAGAACTCCTTCTGGGGTTCTGTCAGATCCATGACATCTGACACTATAGGGCACACTTTCCTGTAATTCTCCCACTTATATATGAAGTTCATGAAATCTGATAAAATTTTAGATAACTTTTAGACTATCAGATAAATATCTACTGTCTGGAGCCATAATAAAATTCTTGTATCATGCTAGATTAACTAGCATACCTTCCTCTATTTACTGATAGAATGTGGGACTGAAATACTTCTGGGCAATTCTAAGCCTTTTCTGGCTGAACTTTTCCATAATTATATTTAGGTCCCTAAACTTTTGAAAATTACCACTTTTGGCCCAAATCTTTTTTCTACTTTAACTTTTTACCTTCAACCTTTTCTAATTTTCGTTTAGGTCCCTTTCTTTCTTCAAGACTCATTTAACCTTTATCATTTCTTCTTATCTTCATCATAATTCTTCCAAATCTCTTTCCACTATCAGTATTATACAGATAGGGAAAAGTTAGGATATGATATTTCTACCCCCTTAAAATAAATTGTCCTCGAAATTTACTTAGCACCTTAGGCAATAATCTTGGATAGATCTCTTTTTCTTCTTATGACTAAGAATTGGGTTATATATCTCTTATCTTTTATCTTGATATCTTATCGGAGTACCTTTCATGTCTGCATATTTTCATATCTTTACTATTATTACTTTTCTTCTGTTCTGAATCAAGTAAATCAGAGTTGTACGCTACCTCATTCTATTACTTGCTTACTTGCTATATATTTATCTGCATATGGACTTCTCACTATCTATACTTGTGAGTAGTGTCTATTTCTTTCATATCCAATTCTCTTGTATACTACTATATTTTAGAGTTTTATTAACGACTCATCATACTTCTTAGTATAATCATTTAGTACTTGTTTGAGTATCTAGCGGAATTTCCTAAACATCTACAAAACTTTATCTCTCTTTTTCATACCATCGTACTTTATTTCTTCATATCATCTTTAATAACTCATCATAATATAGAGAGAGAGGACTTATGTCATTACTCTTTCTTTCATTGCTTTATTAATGAATAGGAGCACATAGAAGCATATAGGATCACATACTCTAACATGCATAATGCCTAGCCAACATGTTGCAAGACTACATACCTGCTCATGAATGCAAGGCTCTAACATCAGAGCTCAAGCATTCCTTCCTTAATATGCACACTCAGAGCTTACACAGCTCTATCACATAGAGCTTTCACTGCTCTAACATTTAGAGCTTAGGCATATTTTACAAACATAACATAACATAATGCCTGGCATTTTATGCAAGGAGTGAAAGCTCTCATTTGCTCTTTCATAAGTAACATATCATTCAAATGTCTTACCCTTTTAACAGGGAGCCTCTCTATCTGTTTATAAGGCTAGCTATTAAGCCACTTCATATCGTATTTCTCAATACATATTTTTCATAGCATATCTCATTTCATATCTTTTATAGTCTTTCTATCATTTTATATAACTCTGTGCATATATGCCAATTTCTATGGCATTTACAACTTTTTCTATTACTTCCCAAGGGTCACCTATCATTGGACTACTCTTACCTGAGCACACTTAACTAAAATATGCAGATAAAAATCTGAAGCACTAGTGCTAACAGGCTCTAACCCTGGTACTTTACTATCTTAGACCCTTATACTATCTCTTTTGGGTATATCTGGTCTTCTAATCTCTTTATCCTCATCTAGAGGTCTATTGGTCTCTCATTCTTATTTTCCATAAGCTTATCATAGGGATCTCTTTATTCTTTTCCTCTTCCTTAGGAACATTATCTACAGATTCATAAACATATGTTATTCATGACTAAAAACTCTAACTCTGATCATTTAATTCCTGTTGCATGTACGAAGATTCTGAATTTAGTCCCTAATAGTAATAAGGCTATCTAAAATTAGCATCATGGGTACTCTCTCTGTTATGAGTTAACCAACTTGTGAAGCTTCTATACCTTAACTTTTTCTTGGTATTCGTCCTTCCAAAGAAATATTGTACTTATAGCTCATTACTTTCTTGCTCTAGGCTTAGTCTACTACGACCCTCAGGATCTACTGTGATAAACTGTAAGCCTTTTCAAGATCTAACTGCGACCCTGTAAGCCATACTAGGATCTAACTGCAATCCTCCGAAATCTACTGTGATTCCGTTGTACTGTATTCTCATCTCTGGAAGAACTAAACCAACGGACAAAGTTACAAGGTTAATCACTTCCACATAGTTGTTAACTCCATAAATAATTACCCAAAAATGATCACAAAAGCCAATATTATCTATTAGGACTTTACTCATTTCCTCTATCACTCAAGAACTTCATATATCATTCTCATCTTTTATAACTTTACTATATCCATTACTGCAGAGAGCTACATAAGCTCTACCATATATCTATCATCATCTATTCATCTCATCTGAAGGACATTACTCTATATGAGCTATGTTGTCCATTCTCTTAGTTTCATTTCAAAAATAATCTTACTCTATCGCAAGAGCAATCTAGCTTTATTGCAAAAACATTAACTTATATTACTTTGAATCTGCTCTTTCTTAGGGCCGTATCATCTTTCATAAATGCTTCTCATTCCATTTCATATTCATAGCACATCATTCATATATCTTACCCTTACTGAAGGGATATATCCTGAATATAGTAATCATTTTTCCGCAGATTCATTATTAATCCTCATCTTTAATCTCATTCTCTATCGCATTGACTATCATTGTTTGATCATAAATTCTCATTCTATTCTTTGGAAATTAACTTGCTACCTATCTCGTTCATAGTTTTTCTATTGCTTTATCATCACCAAGTTAAATTATCTAATTGCATGTTGTAGGGCATGGGAACAACATAACTTTCTCAGCTGGTATACTCTACCCAATACGTACTACATAAGGGGAGTATTCATTTATCATAGCATACTCAACATGTATAATATGTAAGAAGATGTAGTCATTTAAGCATTCTCTAACATGCATGTCATCATATGACAACTACTACTAGATGTAACTTCTCATCATAACTTATGACAACATAAGCCATACCATTATTATATAGTTTGCTCAACCATACCTTATACTCATATTGCAATTAAACAATTAACTAGGTAGACTTTAAAGTATTATATTCCTTTATTACCTTAACTGCTAGGTCCCAATTATCTATTCAGGAACCTAAGTCATTTACTTGTTTCACTTAGGCTGCCATGTTACCCTTTTACTAGGGTATAAACTCAACCCTTCTTTACTCTTTCTTACATAAGGAATAGGGGAGTCACTTTATCTTTAAATCTATGGCTACCTTACTAGGCCCTATTCATTCTTATCATAATATTTCTCATTGCCTGTAAGATTTATATGTCCCTAACCTGAAAAACTTATATACCCTTGGCTTCACTGTAATCCAGCGGTAATCTATAACTAAGTCAGCTATTTTCTTTTATCTAACTGAGGAAGGGCTGGCTCACATCTCTTATGCCATTCAAACTTTTAAGTTTTCCCTTTATGCTCTTGGATTACTAATAGGCAAGAAAATATCTCTTATTAAGCCTCAAGGTTCATGTAGATAAACTCGACTAATTATTTATTAAAGGGTTTCTCTTTCCTTTGCTCTAACCCTTAACCTCACGCTCACCTCTCTCTATTTGAGAGGAATACTTCTTTTAAACTCTTCGAGAAAAACTTCTCAAGTGAGCGGATCACTCTCCATCTTATATGGAGTAACTTTTGTATCTCTTTGTATCTCTTAACTCTTTCTGTCTGTCTATCTCAGTTTGCTCTTGACTGGACTATAATTCCTTTATGGTCTATCTTTGGATCCTGACTAATTTAGGTCCTATGAATCTCATTCATCATCCAGCACTATTACTTATGTTCCCTGGGGTAGAGCGTTAGGTTACTATCTCTTCGTGATAGAATCCCTCTGTTTTGGAAACATGCACTTCCTATCTATTACCCATCACATCTTAATCCTTAGGCCATGTATTAGTGTAAGGAATTGGAAGACACGCAGCGGAAATTAATTTAAAATTTTTTTCCCATTCCTTGCCAGGATCTACCATATGTGTTTAAGTCAAGTGGAAAGAAGCATTACCCTTGGTGTTCCTCAATGACTTCCACAGCTTCTCTCCGCGACTGGTGATATCTTTCCGATCGCAAGAAGATGTCCACAGCTTCTCTCCGCGGCTCGTGCTCTCTTTCTGATCGCAAGAAGTCGACGTCTCAGGCCAGCTTCCTCTACTGGTATCCACACGAACAGCGTTCCAACCACGAACGACATGCTAGCGTCTCCTGTCCCTCCAAGGCTCTCTCAAGAATTCGTCCTCTCCGTCTGTACTTCAGCAGTTTCTTATCTGCAAACCTTTTGCAGATTCCGTTTGGCCTTTTGTGTTGTGTGTTATGTGTTGTGTATCAAAAACGTAGCTCCTAAAATCAGATATATAGGATACTCTGCGTTTTTCTCAACCGAATTGGATCTTTTTAATTAATCTATATTAATTCTAAAATTAATACAATATCACATATTGTATAATTTGATAAGAAACTAATTAAATAAATAATGTTTATATTAAATCCGCCCCACAGATTTAATTCACCTATTTATTTAATTTAAATAAAGATAAGATTGGACTATATTTGATTTATTCTCATAAATCAAATTTGAGATATCCTATCAATTTGAATTTTAAATTCAAACGTGATAGAGATTTAATTTATCCTTATAAATTAAATCTTGTAAATATCTCTTATATCAGATATCCTATCAATTTGAATTTCAAATTCAAACGTGATAGAGATTTAATTTATCCTTATAAATTAAATCTTGTAAATATCTCTTATATGAGATATCCTATCAATTTGAATTTCAAATTCAAATGTGATAGAGATTTAATTTATCCTTATAAATTAAATCTTGTAAATATCTCTTATATGAGATATCCTATCAATTTGAATTTCAAATTCAAACGTGATAGAGATTTAATTTATCCTTATAAATTAAATCCTATATATCCCTTATATATAATATATATATATGAATTTATATATATACGAATATAAATATAAATAAATATATACATCAACCCTGGATCATTCATTGAATCTAGACACGTCTTAGATTCAATGAATCTGGACATTATAGCTCGTGTTGGGCTATTTTGTGTGCGACCCTGTAGGCCCATATGAAGTTGGCAGTGGGCCATTTGCTATACTAGCCCATAAGTCGCAAGCAGACTCTAGAAAGACATAACGACTACCCAAATCATATGAGAATCAATAAACGATGTAACCTTTTATACAACCATATCATGTCCCTTCTGTCACGCGATATTTTAGTCATGGATGAGGCATGGATAATGTCATTCTCCTATTCCTGACCGTTACTTTCTTGATCCCTGAGTAGTCTGACTATAGAAATGAAACTACTTTCTATTACAGTATGGCCATACATTTCTCAGACTCACTCATCGAGGGGCCCAGTAATATCTCTCTACGAATGTGAGGGACAAAATCCATCTTGACAACTCACATTCCTCCGCATGAAAAACCACTAAGCCTGAACATAGTCTTTATGATCACTCGGTCAAAAGTGACTTTTGACTAGGTCAAAGCTGAGCGTTTGTCATGTAGGAATCCATGATGATCTCAGGTCAAAGGGCATAGTGACATGGTTTGTATATGAGAGAAGCTTATGACGTAACCCATGCAATTCTCTCATAGCGGGTCAGTCCAACACCTTGTACTCTTACATGTGCCTATGACTTTGATTTATATATCTATACATCTTCAAAGTCATACTGGTCTTATTTCATCTCTGCTCCCGCATAGATGATCGACCAGGGACATTTAGGATAAGATCATGAATTATCCAAGGATAGTCATCACAGTAAACATGCGAATAATATGATAACACAATTGATAAACTCATAAATCAATAATGTTTATAAGATAATGATTGGCCCCTAGGGCACATTTTCCAACAACCTCCTACTTGCACTAGGTACAATCATTAATTTGACTAATTCCCATTGACTTAACATGACGCTCATACTTTGCCTGCACAAGTGGCTTTGTTAGAGGATCAGCAACATTGTCTTCTCCTGCTACCTTGCATATTTTTATATCACCTTTATCATTGATTTCTCTGATGAGATGAAATCGCCTGAGTATGTGCTTGGTCCTTTGATGTGACCTAGGCTCTTTGGCCTATACAATGGCACCGCTATTGTCACAGAGCAAAGTTATTGGATCTGAGATGGTAGGTATCACCCCTAGTTCTGTGATGAACTTCCTGATCCAAACGGCTTCCTTAGTTGTATCAGATGTTGCTATATACTCAGTTTCCATTGCAGAATCTGCTACAGTGCCCTGCTTAGAGCTCTTCCAGCTTACTGCTTCATTATTGAGGAGGAATATATATCCAGACTGCGATTTTTGGTCATCCTGGTCAGTTTGGAAACTCGCGTCTGTGTAACCAGTTACACATAGTTCGTCATCCAATCCACCATAGACCAAGAATAAGTCCTTAGTCCTTCTTAAGTACTTAAGGATATTCTTGACAGCAGTCCACTGGGCCTCACCAGGGTCCTGTTGATATCTGCTATTCATACTTAACGCAAACGAGACATCCGGTCGAGTACATAACATGGCGTACATGATAGATCCTATGGCCGAGGCATATGGAACTTTACTCATGTGACCTCGCTGATCAGATGTACTAGGACATAGATCTTTGCTTAGGTGACTACCATGAGACATGGGTATGAAACCCCTCTTTGATTCGTGCATACTGAACCTATGCAGTATTTTGTCTATGTATGTACTCTGATGGAGTCCTAGAAGTCTTTTAGATCTATCTCTATAGATCCTGATTCCTAGGATGTAGGTAGCTTCACCCAAGTCTTTCATCGACAAAGACTTTCCTAACCAAGACTTGACAATCTGTAAGGTAAGAATGTCATTCCCAATAAGTAGGATGTTATCGACATAGAGTACCAAAAACACAACTGTGCTCCCACTAACCTTCTTGTATACACAAGGTTCATCAATGTTTTGAAGGAATCCAAACTCTTTGACTACTTCATCAAAACGATGATTCCAACTCTGAGAGGCTTGCTTCAATCCATAAATGGACCTTTAAAGCTTGCACACTTTACCAGAGTCCTCAGAACGCATACCCTTCAGGTTATGTCATGTACACATCCTCAAGGAGCTTTCCATTAAGGAAGGCTGTCTTGACGTCCATCTGTCATATTTCATAGTCATAATATGCTGCTATGGCAAAGAGGATTCTGATTGATTTGGCTATTGCAACTGGGGAAAAAGTCTCATCATAGTCCACACCATGAGTTTGAGTAAATCCTTTTGCAACCAGTCGTGCCTTGAAGACATTTACATTGCCATCCATGTCAGTTTTCTTCTTAAAAACCCACTTACGCCCGACGATTTTTACACCTTCAGGCGGGTCGACTAAGGTCCAAACCTTGTTGTTGTACATGGATTGCATCTCAGACTTCATGGCATTAAGCCACTTTTCAGAGTTTGGTCCCACTAATGCTTCTTGATAGGTAGTCGGCTCATTATGCTCAATGAGCAACACATCACGACTGTCAGAAATTAGAAATCCATATCTTTGAGGCTGAAGTCGTGTTCTATTAGACTTCCGTGGACCTTGCGTGACTTGAGGAGTCTCAACAACTTGTTGTGAGTCTTCTCCATTTTCCATCTGCAGTTCTGTGGCGTCTTGTGGCTCTCGAACTTCTTCGAGGTGTAACTCCCACTGGTTCTTTTAGAGATAAATTCTCGTTCGAGAAAGATACAATTTTTGACAACAAACACTTTGTTATCAGCAGCGTTGTAGACATAATATCCCTTGGTTTCCTTAGGGTATCCTACAAAAAGGCCCTTTGAGGATTTGGGCGCTAATTTGTCTGAGGCTTGTTGCTTAACATAGACCTCGCATCCCCAAATCTTGAGAAAAGACAAACTAGGTGTCCTCCCAGTCTATATCTCATACGGAGTCTTTTCAATTGCCTTAGATGGAACACGATTGAATGTGAATGCAACTATCTCTAGGGCATGGCCCCAAAAGGAGGGTAGAAGATCTGTTCGACTCATCATAGATCGAACCATATCTAATAGTGTTCGATTCCTCTGTTTAGAAATGCCATTCCATTGTGGTGTCCCTGGAGGAGTCAATTGTGAGACTATCCCACAACTCCTGAGATGATCTATGAACTCTTGGCTCAAATATTCACCACCCCGATCAGATCGAAGGGCTTTAATTGTTTTGCCAAGCTGGTTTTGTACTTCATTTTGAAATATCTTAAACTTTTCAAAAGATTCAGATTTATGTTTCATCAGATAGATGTACCTATATCTGCTGAAATCATCTATGAATGTTATGAAGTACGAATAACCTCCTCTGGCATTTGTGTTCATCGGTCCACACACATCTGTATGTATGAGGCCCAATAAATTAGTGGCCCTCTCACTGTGCCCAGTGAAGGGTGACTTTGTCATATTTTCTAACAAGCAAAACTCGTAAGTGTCATATGATTGAAAATCAAATGAGTTTAGAAATCCATCTTGATGGAGTTTAAAAATGCGTTTCTCATTTATGTGGCCCAGACGACAGTGCCAGAGGTATGTCGGATTCAAATCATTCGATTTGACCCTTTTGGTGGTTATGTTATAGATATTTCCATGATTGGGTTATTCCAAATTTAATATGTAATGATCAACATGCAAATCACCATGAGCATAGAAAACATCATTACGATAAATAGAACATCTACTATTCCCAGCAATGGAAGTGAAATCTTCCTTATCCAAATAAGAAAGTGAAACAATGTTACTACTTAAAGCAGGAACATAATAGCAATTGTTCAAAACTAACAAAAGCCCAGTGGGCAAAACTAATTCATAAGTGCCTACAGCTAACGCAGCAACCCTTGCTCTATTTCCAACTCGTAGGTCAACCTCGCCATTTTTCAGCTTCCTACTGTCCTTTAGTCTCTGTACATTTGTACAAATATGAGAACCACATGCAGTATCTAATACCCATGAAGTGGAAGTGGAAAGATGAATATCTATAACATAAATACCTTAAGCGATAGCCCCGCTATCCTTCTTGTTCTTTTTCAGATCTTCGAGGTAGAGTTTACAATTCCTCTTCCAATGACCAAGTTCATTGTAAAAGAAGCAAACTCCTTCCTTCGGAGGCTTTGCCTTCTTTAGTGCAGGCTTAGTTTCGGGCTTGCCTGACTCTTTGGTCTTACCTGATGAGCCATGACCCTTCCCCTTGCCTTTGCCTTTCTTTTTCATACCCTTTCCTTTTTGAACCATCAAAACAGCACTGGGCTTCTTCTTAAGACTCAGCTCAGCAGTTTTAAGCATCCCATGCAGTTCAGAAATAGATTTCTCCATGTTGTTCATGTTTTAGTTCATGACAAACTGGTCATAACTTTCTGGGAGTGAGTTTAAGATCAAATCTGTAGCTAACTCCTGGCTCATAGGAAATCCAAGCCTCTCAAGGTGATCAGTGTACCCTTTCATCTTTAAGACATGAGTACTGACTGATGCACGTTCAGCCATCTTGCAGGATTGTAAGGCCTTAGTGGTCTCATACCTCTCTTGCCTTGCCTGCTGCTAGAACATTTCCTTGAGATGCACAATCATCTCATAAGCCTCCATGTGTTCCAGATCTCTTTGGAGCTCCAGAACCATGGTGGCTAGCATCAAGCACCCCACATCGACAGAGTCTTCCTTATGCTTCGTATAAGCATCTCTCTAAGCTCTAGGAGCATTGGCCGCTGGCTCCTCAGGAATGGGTTGATCTAGGACATACGCCTTTCTTTCCTGCTTGAGAACAATTCTCAAGTTCCTAAACCAGTCAAGAAAGTTTGTCCCATTAAGTTTGTCCTTCTCAAGGACAGATCGCAGCGATAATATAGCAGTATTACTAGTCGTCATGATTCTACAATTAAAAATATGCAATTCAATTAGCAATCTCCCACTAAATAAATAACCCTCAATGCAATAGTTAGTGAGCTAAGATCCATATTTGGCTCAAACTTAAGTTCGCTTTGGCAAGACACTTAAATTAAGTTATTTAGGTAGGTAACACCTTTACTAATTACATCAAATGTAACTCTTAGATGTTCATGGGATTCTATCATCATATGATCTGGCATGTTTTTAATCCCATCCAATGCCTTGAGACTCAAAACTATTTTGTTAATCTCAATTAAGTCAAACAATAATAAACATGTGAGAGTAGCACCATTACTCTTGCTTATCTCATCAAGATAACTCAAAAGCACCCACTTTGGTGGAGTCCACAATTGAACGATTAAGGTTTTGACAAGTGTTCATAAATTGATGGCATTATGACTTAAGATTTCATTTAGAGGGCTTAATTTAACTATCTAGTTTATACGAATGCATGTTTCTCAGTTTGTATCTCATACAAGTAATATGCATGTGCTAATTTAATCATAAGATGCATAATTAAATGTGATACAATATGGCTCACCTATCCTAAGTCCCCTCAAGCCAATGAGAGGAGCTCTCTAGCAAGAAAAGGGAAATTACATATAGAAACCTCTTTTAACATTCGAGGGGAGTGAGATGAGAAGTGAAGGTACATTAAGAGTATATAGAGGAAGGCACGACACGCAGGCCGTATTTAAAAATTACAACACTTGCAATCTAGAGCCATATTGTTCACCATACCCAAACATTCAAGAATCAATATTCAGATTTAATTCAAGGGCAATTAATGTTTCATATCTAAAACATTCATGAAATAACATATGTTACGATTATGTTGCGCTACGAACAGGTAGCCACAGCGGTCCCGCATAAAAAAATCACGAATCTGCATTCGGTTTTCTTAGACCCCATCTATGTTAATTGATCAAATCAAAAAGCATCACCACCGATTTCAATTCCCTTTTAGATTCCTTTTATGTCATACATAACACGGATTCCTTATATGTCATACATAAAACGCATATTATATGATTAGCTACGACTAACACATATCATATTAATCAACAATCAAGCCTAACTTAAACACAAAATGGCATGGCTCTGATAGCATTGTAAGGAATTGGAAGACACGCAGCAGAAATTAATTTAAAATTTTTTTTCCCATTCCTTGCCAGGATCTACCGTATGTGTTTAAGTCAAGTGGAAAGAAGCATTACCCTTGGTGTTCCTCAATGACTTCCACAGCTTCTCTCCGTGACTGGTGATATCTTTCCGATCGCAAGAAGATGTCCACAGCTTCTCTCCGCGGCTCGTGCTCTCTTTCTGATCACAAGAAGTCGACGCCTCAGGCCAGCTTCCTCTACTGGTATCCACACGAATAGCGTTCCAACCACGAACGACGTGCTAGCGTCTCCTGTCCCTCCAAGGCTCTCTCAAGAATTCGTCCTCTCCGTCTGTACTTCAGCAGTTTCTTATCTGTAAACCTTTTGCAGATTCTGTTTGGCCTTTTGTTTGTGTGTTATGTGTTGTGTATCAAAAACGTAGCTCCTAAAATCAGATATATAGGATACTCTGCATTTTTCTCAACCGAATTGGATCTTTTTAATTAATCTATATTAATTCTGAAATTAATACAATATCACATATTGTATAATTTGATAAGAAACTAATTAAATAAATAATGTTTATATTAAATCTGCCCCACAGATTTAATTCACCTATTTATTTAATTTAAATAAAGATAAGATTGTACTATATTTGATTTATTCTCATAAATCAAATTTGAGATATCCTATCAATTTGAATTTTAAATTCAAACGTGATTGAGATTTAATTTATCCTTATAAATTAAATCTTATAAATATCTCTTATATGAGATATCCTATCAATTTGAATTTCAAATTCAAACGTGATAGAGATTTAATTTATCCTTATAAATTAAATCTTGTAAATATCTCTTATATGAGATATCCTATCAATTTGAATTTCAAATTCAAACGTGATAGAGATTTAATTTATCCTTATAAATTAAATCTTGTAAATATCTCTTATATGAGATATCCTATCAATTTGAATTTCAAATTCAAACATGATAGAGATTTAATTTATCCTTATAAATTAAATCCTATATATCCCTTATATATAATATATATATACAAATTTATATATATACGAATATAAATATAAATAAATATATACATCAACCCTAGATCATTCATTGAATCTAGACACGTCTTAGATTCAATGAATCTGGACATCATAGCTCGTGTTGGGCTATTTTGTGTGTGACCCTGTAGGCCCATATGAAGTTAGCAGTGGGCCATTTGCTATACTGGTCCACAAGTCGCAAGCGGTCTCTAACAAGGCATAACGACTACCCAAATCATATGAGGATCGATAAACGATGTAACCTTTTATACAACCATATCATGTCCCTTCTGTCACGCGATATTTTAGTCATGGATGAGGCATGGATAATGTCATCCTCCTATTCCTGACCGTTACTTTCTTGATCCCTGAGTAGTCTGACTATAGAAATGAAACTACCTTTCCATTACAGTATGGCCATACATTTCTCAGACTCACTCATCGAGGGGTCCAGTAATATCTCTCTACGAATGTGAGGGACAAAATCCATCTTGACAACTCACATTCCTCCGCATGAAAAACCACTAAGCCCGAACATAGTCTTTATGATCACTCGGTCAAAAGTGACTTTTGACTAGGTCAAAGCTGAGCGTTTGTCATGTAGGAATCCATGATGATCTCAGGTCAAAGGGCATAGTGACATGGTTTGTATATGAGAGAAGCTTATGACGTAACCCATGCAACTCTCTCATAGCGGGTCGGTCTAACACCTTGTACTCTTACATGTGCCTATGACTTTGATTTATATCTCTATACATCTTCAAAGTCATACTGGTCTTATTTCATCTCTGCTCCCGCACAGATGATCGACCAGGGACATTTAGGATAAGATCATGAATTATCCAAGGATAGTCATCACAGTAAACATACGAATAATATGATAACATAATTGATAAACTCATAAATCAATAATGTTTATAAGATAATAATTGGCCCCTAGGGCACATTTTCCAACAATTAGATCATTCTTAGACAAGTCTCATTCTAACTTCTTATTATTCTATTTAATAAAGACTAGATACACAAAGTGTTTTGTAATGTAGATCAACTCCTGATGATCATACAAAGGATCTACTTCTGAACCTCTTCTTAAACTGATCTTCTGTATCTTAGTGTATCGTACTGTCTAACTTGCTTACACTCTATGCTAAACCTCTAACTGATAACCTTTAGTAAGGTTAGCATCTTCATTCCTGTCATTAGGTCTCTGTGCATTTTAGTTGCCACTTGAATACTTGCTAGCCGTATCTCATATTCTTTATAACCTTTAGTCGTGACCATCTCAACTTACTTGTCATAACTTAACATCTCTGTATTCTTCCGTCGTGACCATATGTCCTCTTTTGTCATGGCCTAGTAGCTCAGGAAATTCCTATCATGATCCATGGCCATTACTTATCATAACTACGAGTTTCTATAAATATTTATCACAACCTGTGGCTTAACTCATCGCGACTTAACTTGTTTGGTACTTTTAGCCATCACCTTTTATGTCACCATAACATTTATACATATATTACCCCTTGTATATCGGTTGGCAGATCATTTGCCTAATACTCACCTAACTCTATATGCCAAGTAGGGGTATATGGCAATACATGACTTACTTTCATCTTATGCCAGTCCTCTATAGTATATTAGGTTAATACCCTCTACTGTATGTCTGTTTATCATCCCTACTACGGTATTGAGGAACTGCAGATAAATTGACTATTCTTAATCTCTACTTTTGTCCATCCCTTGACCTAGACTGAGTAATTCACTCTCTATAGCTTTCTTCAGACTAATATGGTCAACACTATATGTCTTTAACAAAGAAGGCTGGGGTTAACTAGGACTAGGAACATTCCACTGATCTTTCTCTATAAAGTCACATATTCCTGGACTTTGGAAATGGATAAGAACTGTCATAAACTCTGACTGGATGTCTGAATTAGGGGACTATGATCTATTACTTATAACAACTCTGTCCCTAACCTCTAGTGGAGGAGGAATAATATCTGGTATACCCATAATTTAGTACTAGTAATCAGCTTCCGCAGCCGTAATCTGTCATCTCATTGGAGGGATAAAGCTTCTATCAGGGTTAGAGGGTACTCCAATAAACTCATACTGTATAGAGTCACTAGACTCAATATCATCTGGCACATATATAGCTTTAAGATAAATCTCTACATAACCTCCAGACTGTAGGTTTAAGTCTATAGAAATATCTATGAAATATTCTACTGCAGACTTTCCTGACTAATTCCCTATACTCTCCTCTTAACTCTCTTCATTGTATGAAGGATGATCAAAGTATGGATGTACACCATGTCCATACATCACTACTGGCCTGGGGTCTCCCTTATTAACTAAAGCCTCTGACTTAACTTTATGAAATATCATATCTACTTTTGCAATATTTTCTTAATTAAGAAATGCTAACTATCCCATAACATACCCTACCTTAACAAAATACTTACTATTTAGGGTTAGAGTCTGGGAATAATCTCATATCAGTCCATAAATAATCTATTCAGAGCATTTCCTCAGTCATAATCATTTGCTCTAATACCAAAATGAAACATCCTCACTTTCATATGTCTTAGGGATCATTCAGTAGCATTTAGAACCACTTACAAGACCTTGGAAGTCCATTAGTCAAATATGGAATTTTACTCTTTCTCGGGTTACTATTCATATGGTATTCTAGATTACGCAATGAACTTCAAAATATCATAATTAATTCTAAAAAAATTGAAATCAAGTGGTTCAAAAATCTACGTGAAGCTAACATCTTGAAATTTAAGGGAAAAATAATTTCTAGATCAAATGATTAACCAATTAATAAATTTTATTCATCAAATGTTACTGTTCATTTGGTCAAAAATTCTGAAGACAGATTCTAATCCCTTACTTTACAAATTCATTTCTCTTGTTATACATATCCAAATGAAGCATTCTACCTATGAATTTAAAGCTCTGGATGTGCGATACACTATCGTAAAAGTTTGTGAAATAATTCCATGTATAACTTTTCCATCATGCTTGACCTAGATTGGTTGGTTATGGGAGAGTGAGATTCTAGGGAATCTCAGTAGCAAACATTACCACTTTAATATGCAAGATGGATGCTAATGCATGATATGTAATTTCATTAAACTTTCTTTGATTAGTGACATGCCATCATGCTATATACTTTTACATAAAGTGCATGGCCATGGAAAACATGTTATTCACAATACATTCAACATCATTTCTCATGTCACAATATCATTCAAATATCATATACATGTCAACACATAAGCATACCACATCAAGAACATAAAGAGGTAAGTTCACTACCTTGCACTTAAGCTTTCCTCTTGATCTTTAGCACTTGCTCCCTAGCTTTTCAACCATGAAGCCTTTATGTCAATCACTTCCCAACATCTTCTTGGATGTTTCAAGGTCCTAAACAAATTCATATTCATCACATAATTCATTAGGACTCATGAACTCCAACCATGTTCAAGACTAACCTTGTTACACTCTTTATTATCATAACTTTCTCTAATCTTTACTAATCTACTTGGCTCTTGAACCAATTGATGTCTTGACTTTGCCCTATACAATTTCATATTTGAATTCATTTATGAGCTTAGAATCATGAAATTCCATCTCCTTCATGGCCTGCTGTACAGAACCAAAACATGTACACAATTCCCTTAAAAATTCTCGTTTTGATTCTAATGCTTTCCATACTTGTTTCTCCACTTTATCCCACACAATTTTTCATTTTAAAACCATTGGAAGCATCAAAATCATAAAATTCCAATCACTGTTCATGTGAGAGAACAGTAACAGAGAAGAATTTCAAAAACTACAATCTTGGAATTTCAATGCTTCCAAGGTTCAAAACCTTTCCAACCCTACACAAAATCATCATCTAAATTCAATGGAAGCATTAAATCATTGAAATTCCATTTCCTTCCATCATGAACAGTGCATACCAAATAGGTTCATCCATGGCAAAGTCAAGAATATCAATTTGATTCAACAACCAATCACTTTCCTAGCTTGTTTAAGCTTCAATCATATGTCTATAACTTTAATTTCTTCTTTTCCATTTCATCTAAGGTGTTTGGACAGCACAATGCCTTAGAGAAAACTCAACTTTTCTGCCATGAAAACCCTAAGTTCAAGCTCCCAAATTAAAGAAAAATAAGTTAGGAGAGATTGCTTTCCTTTAATCTCTAGCTTGCTTGAACTTTGGTACATTCAATCTTCTTTGTCTTGTCTTGAGTTTCCATTTTGCAAGAGTTTCCCCAAGGTTAATGAGGCCACAGTTTTGAACCAGATTTGAGGGGGTATTTATAGAAAATTTCATGGAAAATCAATGGCTAATATTACTTTGTGCACTATTTAATCTAAAGGCTCACATTTAATCTTGGATTTAACTTTTTCAAACATAATAATTATGACATCATCCATGACATCACAAGGTACAACTCAAGGGACACCTCATGGGGGTATGTGGCGAAATTCTCATGTAAGGAAGCTTCTAAAAAAATTCTAGTCTAATCCGATACCGATTAAAGCAGTTTCACAATAACCGGATTGTTTTTTGTTCCTAATTTTTTATAATATACCAAGATATGTATTCTGTCCTAGAAATCAATGTCTAGGCTTCTCATACCATTAAAATTGATATACTGAATATTTATCTGCCATCCATCCCTTGGAAAATGACCAAAATACCCTTATTGTCCTTTCTTGCACTATGTTAACCCCAAGGGCATAATTGCCATTTCACCCCTCATTTCCCTGCCTCAGGGCATATACTGGCTCTAAATAATTATATTTATACTATATCCCACATTTTTAGCCTATCTCAGATGACCAAAATGCCCTCCATCCATCACTGGTACAATATGGGCATCTAGGGGCATTTTTATAATTTCACACTTTTTCTGGACACTGGCCCCTTCTACTGATGAACTGATACCCTAGGTTTTAGACCCTCCTTGGCGTCATCATGGGCCTATATATAAGGTAATATGATCTTAGTCTATCCAGGCCTACATACTGATAAGTCCCATAATCGGATCACGGGTGTTATTAAACTCCCGTCAAAATTCACTTATATGGGAATAACTTTTTATAGAGAACTCCTTCTGGGGTTCTGTCAGATCCATGACATCTGAAACTATAGGGCACACTTTCCTATAATTCTCCCACTTATATATGAAGTTCATGAAATCTGATAAAAGTTCCAAAGTAATTGAAAATCCTCTTGAATGACGGATTAAAAGTTCCAAAGTAATTACTCAGAATCATGTAATAATCCCAAATTTAACAGTAAAAACTTGAGTGTTTCCAATTCAGTTTCCATTTTCAAAAATTCAAGTGTGACAAGATTTTCTATAAACTATTTCATGCAAAAGGTTAAAAATAAGAAGACAATAAATCCTTTATTTATAAAGAAAAAAACTTTAGTAGGTTAAAAGGAATCTATCTATACAACATTGCACAAAGCAAAGAGAAGGTAAATGGACATTTTCACACTAAGGTCGTAACTTGAAACAGTGAAGGTCACAGCCCAATTTCACAATCGGTGCTTGCCTTGAACTTACAACAAGTAGTCGTGACCATATAACACATATGTCATGACTAAAGTACACAGAAAGATATTGTCACAACCTAAGGCACGCATGTCACGACTTATTTTCACAGAGAGCAGATTAAGTCCAAAATTCCATGTAAGGTAATGACCATACAACACATAGGTCACGATGAAACACCACAGAGACTACCACTTAATGCTTTTCAAAGCCCAAAATATCTTTTACACTGAAACCTTTTTTAGCTAACCATAAAACAATTTAAAGTGGGGCTCCAATTTTCAGCAATTCATTATTCATTAAAATAAAAAACTAAAAATTTTATGATGAAAGACTGGATTAATAGAAGAATTTGCATTAATTAGCATAGAAACAATAACATCTCCCCCAAACTTAAACATGACAGTGTCTTCACTGTCAGCATAATAGATTTCTCCCATAGTAAACTAACACACGACTCAATGCAAATTTAGCAATGAAGCATGTAGTCATATTCAAATTATACATCGCAATACAAAGAAAGCAAGTATGACAAGATGGGTAAACTATAGCATGCAATTGAGTGTGTCACACCTCATATAATCATTACTAAAGAAACAAAGGGGTATTATTCAAAAATAGAAACAAACTAAGATTATAATCAAGCCGAAAAAATTAACTACTACTTCTACTAGTTAATCCCTTTACAAATCATCAAACAAAAATGTCAAGCATATATCACAATAGGCAAATTTGTGAGAGGTAAGAGATAGGAAATGGACAACCTGGCCTCAGGGAGGTGGTGGGAACTTATAAGACTTCAGGGGACAGTTGTGTGATCGGAAAGCCTCTCCCATTACCTTCGCCCTTCATTTTAGCCTCTCAAGATCATGCACTTTGACTACATCATGAAGTCCATCCAAGCTTGTCTCAAAATTTTCCCCTTTAAACTTAAATTTTCCAACTGTGGTTGGTATGTAGAAGCAACAAGCTTGGGTGGTGTTCCCTTCACTTCCTTTGTATATTTCTTGAAACCAATCTTATCCAGCTTATTTAGATTCTCTATTTTGCCGCCTACTTTCCCAAATGTTGCACCAAGCTGTGGTTGGTCTGTGTCGTATTATTGTCTACCTCAATTATACTCATTGGAAAGTCATTGGAACCAATTATATAGCCTTTTGCCTTAAAAACATCCATTTTCAAAAGAATAGCTCTTGGGTACTGTTCACATTACTCATCATTTAGTAATTCTAGAACATGTACCCTACTTTGAAAATTCATAATTAAATGTAGAAAAATTGAAATAGGTTGGTTCCAATTTATAATGAAAGATATTTCATTTAAATTTGAGGGGAAAATATAAAAATGAGGTTCCATTGTCCCAATGAAATCAGTTTATTCATTGAAAAACACTGTTCATTTGGTAAAATCTGGAAGTTCCAGTTTCTTTGCCTTAATTTCAAAAATTCATTTCTCTTTCATTACTTACTCAAATTCACCGTGTTACCTATGGATTTAAATCTCTAGATGTCCTCTTTATGGTCGCAAAATTTCATGGAAAAAATCGTTCATTTGCTATATGAATTTAATGTCAGAACATTACTGCCTCCAATTGCCTTCTTTATCTCTATTCCAGATTTTAACTCAAACTTTGAAAAATCATAATAATTCGAATACTTAACAAATTGAGGAGTTCTTAGTGTTCATTTAAACCTCTGTATCTTAAATATTACTATGCCAAATTTCAGATTCAAACTCGTGGGATAAGGCATCATAATAATCGTCATAAGGTCACAGCCTCAGAACATTACTACATGATCATACACCATGCATACTATCATATCATTCCATAGTGTCATGTAAGTGCTATAACTTATAATACAAATTCATCCATCTATGTTTACCCTTTTTCCTTGTGAAGATCCAGTACCTATGACATGGTTATGCATATGGAAAGAATGAGATTTCATGGAAATCCCAATAGCAAGTTACACAAACCATAATATCATGCATGATTAATTGGATGCTTAACATGCTATCATGAGATGGGAGCTACTTCATAATGTTACATAAGCAATCTATAACATGCATATTTTCATGACATAACTTGCAAGGAGTTGCAATCATTCATACTTCATCATCGACATGATGACACAATTCATGCTCAACCAAACAACATAATCAACAAGCAAGCAAACAATTAAGCAAACATGAAACTATAGTTAGGTATTCTTGCTACCTCTTATCTATCCATGTCAAGGTCTTCTTAAGATGATTTCCTTCCTAGCCATTACAAAGCAATATCAAGTTACAACTCAACTTGAACACAAAACTAAGACTAGGTTTTCACTAACTTCCATTCTTTCTCTATTTTATATTTCATACTTCCATCTTTCTAAAATAAATTCTCATGGTTCATTTCCACACAATTTTTCATGTAGAATCCAAATATGCAACCAGAATTTCCAAAATCAAAACACATAACAAGTTGTTGCCCTTGACCCAAGCACACCCTCTTGTTTTCCAAACTTCACATTTTGATTGCAATGCTTCCAATACTTGTTCTCCTACTTTATCCCCACACAATTTTCCATTTTAAACTCATTAGAAGCATCAAATTCATGAAATTCCATCATATGAACAGTAACATGTGTAACATCCTTACTTTTATACGTCTTAGGGACCATTCAGTAGCATTTAGAACCACTTACAAGACCTTGGAAGTCCATTAGCCAAATCTGGAATTTTACTCTTTCTCGGGTTACTGTTCATATGGTATTCTAGATTACGCAATGAACTTCAAAAAATCATAATTAATTCTATAAAAATCTAAATGAAGTGGTTCAAAAATCTACATGAACATAACATCTTGAAGTTTAAGGTAAAAATAATTTCTAGACCAAATGATTAGCCAATTGATACAGTTTATTCGTTGAATTTTACTGTTCATTTGGTCAAAAACTCTGGAAACAGATTCTGGTCCCTTACTTTGGAAAATAATTTCTCTTGATATACACATCCAAATAAAACGTTCCACTTATGCATTTAAAGCTCTGGATGTGTGCTACATGCTCATAAAATTTCGTGAACTAATTCCTTCATTTGCTAGGTCAAACTGAAGCCACAACAAAACTGCTTCAGGACCTACGTTTTTACCATTTCAGTTTCTTTTCCTTCATTTCCAATAATTGTTTCAGCATGCTCAAGCCATCAAATAAGCTTCTTAACATTCATATACATCATGTACATATGCCATAAGTATTACAATAGTTTCATCATATAAATGGACACCTTACATGGCATTTACATACATAGACAATTTATAGTATATGCTAAAATCTCAATACTTCACTTCCTTTCTTCCATTCTTTAGCTCTTCTCCATGCATACCTTTTCTTCATGCTTGACCTAAATTGGTTGTTTATGGGAGAGTGAGATTCTAGGGAATCTCAGTAGCAAACATTACCACTTAAATATGCAAGATGGATGCTAATGCATAATATGTAATTTCATTAAACTTTCTTTGATTAGTGACATGCCAACATGCTACAAACTTTTACATAAAGTGCATGGCCATGGAACCATGTTATTCACAATACATTCAACATCATTTATCATGTCACAACATCATTCAAATAACATATACATGTCAACACATAATCATACCACATCAAGCACATAAAGAGATAAGTTCACTACCTTACACTTAAGCTTTTCTCTTGATCTTTAGCATTTGCTCTCTAGCTTTCCAACCAATAAGCCTTTATGTCAATCACTTCCCAACATCTTCTTGGATGTTTCATGGTCCTAAACACATTCATATTCATCACATAATTCATTAGGACTCATGAACTCCAACCATGTTCAAGACTAACTTTGTTACACTCTTTATTGTCATAACTTTATCTAATATTCACTAATCCACTTGGCTCTTGAACCAATTGATGTCTTGACTTTACCCTACATAATTTCATCTTTTGAACTCATTTATGAGCTTAGAATCATGAAATTCCAGCTCCTTCATGGCATGCTGTACAGAATTGAACATAAGCACACAATTCTTTCAAAAATTCTCATTTTGATTCTAATGCTTCCCATACTTGTTTCTCCACTTTACCCCACACAACTTTTCATTTTAAAACCATTGGAACCATCAAAATCATGAAATTCTAATCACTGTTCATGCGAGTGAACAGTAACCATAAGGAATCTCAAAGACTACAACCTTGAGATTTTAATGTTTCCAAGGTTCAAAACCTTTCCAATCCTACACAAAATCATCATACAAACTCAATGGAAGCATTAAATCATTGAAATTCAATTTCCTTCCCTCATGAACAGTGCAGACCGAACAGGGCACACCATGACAAAGTCAAGAATATCAATTTGATTCAACAACCAACCACTTAACTAGCTTGTTTAAGCTTTAATCATATGGTTCTAACTTTAATTTCTTCTTTCCCCTTTCATCTAAGGTTTTTGGGCAGCACCTTCCCTTAGAGAAAACTCAACTTTTTCCCCATAAGTTCAAGCTCCCAAATCAAAGGAGAATAAGTTAGGAAAGATTGCTTACCTTTAATCTCTAGCTTGCTTGAACTTTGGAACCTTGAATCTTCTTTGTCTTAGCTTGAGTTTCCATTTTGCAAGAGTTTCCCCAAGGGTCCATGAAGCCAAGGTTTGCTGCAGAATGAGGGGGTATTTATAGCCAAAATCCAAGAAAAATGAATGGCCAAGATTGATTTGGTTACTATTTGATCTAAAGGCCCACATTTAATCTTGGATTTAACTTTTTCATAAAATAATAATTATGACATCATGTGGGACAGCTCAAGGGACACCTCAAGGGGTTAGGTGGCGTTCTCATAGTGTAAGGAAACTTCTGGAGAAATTCCAGTCTAATCCGGTACCGATCAGTGCAGTTTCACAACAACCGGACTGTGTTCTGTTCCTAATTTTTTATAATATACCAGGATATGTATTCTATCCTGGAAATTAATGTATAGGATTCTCATACCATTGAAAATGTTAGACTGAGTATTTATCTGCCATCCATCCCTTGGGAAATGACCAAAATACCCTTGGTGTCCTTTCTTGCACTGTACTGACCCTAAGGGCATAATTGTCATTTCACCCCTTCTTGTACTGCCTCAAGGCATATATTGGCTCAACTAATCATATTTATACCATGTACCACGTTTTTAGCCTATCCCAGATGACCAAAATTCCCTTCATCCATCTCTGGTACAATCTGGGCATCCAGGGGCATTTTCGTAATTTCGCACTTATCCTGGACTGCTATGTACTCTGGCCCACTTAACTGTCTAGTCATCACATTGGGCCTACTATGGCGCCATTTGGGCCTTGGTTTGGGCTCATTGCCTTTATGCCCTTTATGGCACAAATCCCAAGACACCTCTCCCGATCCTATTTATCGGGTATTCTATTCTACCATAAAATCCCGTAAGAATTTTACAGGATTTCTTTTCTGACTATGTCAGTTTGATAAATTCATATATTAAATATAAGAATTTACAGTAAAGTTTCATCTGATTCTGAGATATGAAAAATACTGCAATAATTCCTGCTGACTTTAGGAATTTATATCAATTAATCGGGACCTCAAATCAAAATTATGTGTTGCGTTAAACTGACCGGAATAATTATGTCTATCTACTGGTAAAATTTGAGTCTGATATGATTCTGACCATTTTTGGCCTGTTTTGACTCAACTTTTCCATAATTACATTTGGGTCCCTGACTTTTTACTTAATTACATTTAGGTCCCTAAACTTTTGGAAATTATCACTTTTAGCCCAACATTTATTTCTACTTTAACTTTTGGCCTTTAATATTTTCCAATTTGCGTTTAGGTCCTTCTCTTTCTTTAAGACTTATCTAACCTTTATTATTTCGTCTGATCTTCATCATAATCCTTTCTAAACCTCTTTCCACTATCAGTACTATACAGATAGGGAAAATTTAGGATATGACAACATGTACAGTGTCACATACAGCACAGCAATGAACATAAAACCTTAACTTCATGCATACTTGGATTCTTAAGCTTATACCACTTGATTCTAGCTTGTTTAAGCTTATCTAAACTATCCGTAATATAAAAATCATATTTTAACCATATATGGACAGCACTTCTAGCAGAAACTATAAGGGAAATATAGCACAAAAACCCCTTAAAACCATGAGCTAACTTGCTAGAATAAAGCTCAAGATCAAGGGAGATGATTACCTTGATTTTTGCTTCAAGTTGTGTGCTTCTTTCTTGGTTGAATGGAAATTTTGCAAAAGGTTCCCTATGGTTGTTAAGCTTGCCGAAACCAATCTGAATGGGGGGTATTTATATATGAGTTTGAGTTGAAATGGATGGCCAAGATTGATTTGGTTACTATTTGATCTAATGGTCCATATTCATTCTTGCACAAACTTGCGCTAGAAGACTTGCCTTTTGACACCATGCATGGCATCATTTATGGTCATGTTTGTCTGGAAAAAGGTAATTATACTGATAGAAAAAATTATAGTCTAGTCCGGTACTGATCGAAGCAGTTTCACAAAAACCATAATATTTTCTGTTCCTAATTTTTATAATATTTCAGGATATATATTCTGTCCTGGAAATCAATGTCTAGGTTCCTCATACCATTGAAATTGTTAGATTGAGTATTTATCTACTATCCATCCCTTAGAAAATGACCAAAATACCCTTGGTGTCATTTCTTGCACTATATTAACCCTAAGGGCATAATTATCATTTTACCCCTCTCTGTACTGCCTCAGGGCATATACTGACTCTAACTAATCATATTTATACCATATTACACATTTTTAACCTGTCCAAAATGACCAAAAAGCCCTCCATCCATCAATGGTATAATATGGGCATCCAGGCATATTTTCGTAATTTAACACTTTTGCTAGACTGCTCTGGAATCTGGCCTACCCAACTGTCCAATCACCATATTAGGCTCATGATGGTGCCATTTGGGCCTTGCCATGGGCTCATTGCCTTTATGCCCTTTATGGCATAAATCTCAAGACAACTCTCTCGATCCTATTTATCAGGTATTTTATTTTACCGTAAAATCTGTAAGAATTCTACAGGATTCCTTTTTTGACTCTATCGATTTTATAAATTCATATATTTAATATAAGAATTTACTGTAGTGTTTCATATGATTCTGAGATATGAAAAATACTGTAATAATTCCTTCTGACTTCAGGAATTTATATCAATTAATCGGGACCTCAAATCAAAATTGTGTGTTGCATTAAACTGACCAGAATAATTTTGTCTATCTACTGGAAAAATTTAGGTCTAATATGATTCTGGGCTTTTTTGTGCATTTTTCAGTTCAACTTTCTCATAATTACATTTAGGTCCCTGACTTTTTGCTTATTTAGGTCCCTAAACTTTTGAACATTACCACTTTTGGCCCAACTTTTATTTCTACTTTAACTTTTGGCCTTTAACCTTTTCTACTTTGCATTTAGGTCCCTATATGTTCCTTAGTTAATAATCCTTCTCTTTTATTTCTCAATCTGATACAGTTTATTCCAAAAATCTCATGTCCATTTCATATAAACTGTATAGTTACATCAAGTAAGAAAATTGGGGATATGACAATCTACAACTATAACATAGTTAAGATTACTCTCCTTCATACATGTATCATTAGTAAAGATCAAATCTTATTTTAAGGTATGAGAGGTAATGTTGGAATGTGAGGGAGGAGGAGTAGAGATATAACATATTGGCCCTTTAACCAAAATAGTGGAGTATGGAACTGAAGGGATATGAGATTCACTGGTTATGTCTACAATTCCTGGTCTCGAACTATTAGTTAGTCATCAATTTCTAGTTGCGACTCAAACTGACAGTGAGTGTCTCAGAAATTTTTGCTCATGACATCGTGGCCTTTCAGTCTCGACTGAACGTCTCGGCAGTTTTGTGTCATGACCATACTGATATCTTGTCGTGGCTCAACTTCACAGAGAGTTTATGTTGAACTTCTAGTCACGACATTTTCATCCATAGGTTGCGACACACAGTCTCAGGAGTTTTCAGTCACGACATTATCATTCTCATGTCGCGACCTATTTTCACAGAGAGTCTCTCCCTCAGCAAATTGATGTTTAGTCGCGACTTGGAGATATACGTGTCATGACTTGGGATCACTTATGCTCGACCCTGCTTCATTTGTTCTGCTTACGACTCCCAAATTATCTTGTGACCCTATAAAATCACTCACAAACTCCTTCACAAAAACATTATCGCTGGTAATTGATGAAATAAAATCGAGATTTGGTGACAATTAGAAATTTACAGAAGGTGAAAGCATGCTATAATCATCAAAACAATTAACACATGATGCATTGCCTTCACAAGAATAGGGAAAAGAATAAACAGAAGAAAGAGGTTCAAAATAATCATCATAAGCACACAAAGATGAATATGAATCTACATGCTTATGAGATGCTTCATGGGACTTATTGGAATTATGCAATGTAAAATCATACCTATCATGCAAACTCATTTCATGCTTATCCCTAGTCTCTTCAATAGCATAATCAATACCGTTCAAACCAGCACAAGCAGAATTATGAAAAGGATATTTCATTACCTCATTCATATTGAAAGTCACCACATGTCCTCCAACTTCCATTGTAATATAATTATGCTTCATACTAATGATTGTCTTAGAAGTTTGGAGAAAATGTCTACCTAAGATCAAAGTGCTCTCATTCACTAGCTCACTGGACATGTCCAGAACATAAAAATCAGCTGGAAACACTAAGTCCTTCACCTGTACTAGAATATCCTCCAGAACTCCCTTAGGTACCTAATTGATCTATCAGCTAATTGGAGCACTACACTTATGTCTCTAAGTTTGTCAATACCTAAAAGCTAAGTATACCGACCAAGGCATTACATTAATGGCAGCCCCTAGATCTAATAACACTCCCTTGACATTAACCTTTCTTATAATGCATGGGATTCTGTAGGATCCTAGGTCTTGGCACTTAACCAAAAATTCAGTCTTAAAAAGTGATGACACATTAGCACTCACCTGAATTCTCTCAACAGGCCTAAACTTCTTCTTATAAACACACAATTCTTTTAAAAATTTAGCATATTTAAGGTTTCTCTTAAGGAATTCAACTATAGGAATACTTATTTCTATCTTATTAAAGAGATTGAAAGCATCTTTTGCAAATTCAGAATCAATATTTTTCTTTCCAGCAAACTAAGATTTAGGAAAAGGGAGATCTTTTATACTTACCTCCTTACCTGTATGCATAGAGGCTCCTTACTTGCTCGACTCTACTTTCTCCTCAGTTTGATTTCCCTTGTATGCTGGACATGGCATTATCACCTCCTCTTCTTGCTTTTGGATTGCCTTTTTGAGCATAAGCTGTTGTTCTTTAATACTTTCTGATTTTCCAATCTTCATCTATGACATTGATGAATTTTCAACTTTAGGATCTTCCATATCCTCCTGTACTATATCATCTTCCTTAAAAATACACTTTTCTTCCATTTTTGAGTGATATGGCATTCAGACCCTTCAGATTAATGACAGTATTCGAAGGTATGCTGCCACTACTCTTCGTTTGAATATCACTCACTGTATTGGAGACTTGAGTTAAATGACTTGTAATATTTGCATTCTTGGAACTTAACTCCTCAAGTTTCCTGTGCACATCAGCATTATCCTTCTGCATACTTTGAAGGATTGAAGCTGTGGAGGTGAATTGACAGTCACTCTCTTTGAGCTTGTTGTCTATATTGGTCATTCTACCGTCCATGTTATTCATCTGCACAGCCATACTCTTCAACAACTGAGAAGTCTCATCTGGTCTTGACGGCACTAAGGCATTAGGGTGAGTTGAAACTATAGACCTTACATTATTTTGGTAGTTGCTTGAGGAAGCACTACCTCCTTGGAATTAGTTTGGCCTATTTTCCCCACTCCCCTAGCTAAAATTTGGGTGGTCTCTCTAACTAGGGTTGTATGTGTTAGAGTATGGGTCTCTCTTCTGGTATTGATTGTCTCTCCCTTGATACATTGCTGCCAATTCTTCATACTATTTGTCACATGTACTAGTAGCATGCATCATTGAACCGCATGATTCATATCCTGTAACTAGTGCTGGTGAGGTTCCCACTGTATGAACTTGCTTTGTGGAATGCATCTCTCTTTCAATTACATTTGGCTATTTATGCTAAGATCTCATTTGAATTACCCAAAGATGATAAGGGCATTCTCCTTGGATCCCCAGTCTGATGGTCTTCATTAGCCATTTTCTAGAATAAATCCCAACTTACTTGTAGAGTCTTATCTCTCAAAGAGCCATTTGCTGCTGCATTCAAGGATACCTAATTATGAGGGAGTAGACCATCAAAGAAAAAGTCTACTAGATCAGCCTTTGTCATATTGTGATGCGGACAACGAGCCAACAAATTGATAAATCTTATCCAATATTCATGTAATGACTCTCCAACCTGTTGCAGAATGTTTGTAATCTTTTTCTTCATCCGAGTTGTCTTTGATTCCTGAAAGAACTGTCCTAGATATGTTGACTTCAACTGATCCCATATAAGAGTTGAGAAATGAGTTGGCATATTGTATAACCACTCCTTAGCCTTCCCTTCCAAAGTGAAATGGAAACACCTCCTTAAAACATCATCCAATACAGTCATTGGAGGCTTTATCGAAGAGTAGATCATATGCGTGACTTGTAAGTGCCGATGTTGACATTCACTTGCAAAACCATGAAATTTAGGTAAGGCTGCAATCAAAGCTCCTTTAATTTCAAAATTAGCCTCTTCAGTGTAAAAGTCATAAGGATCATAATTCACATGCGAATGATTTATTTCCCTCACACTTCTATTATCTTCTACATTCACTGGTATTTCATTTTCTCCTTGCCTATTATACCCATTATGTCCATTAGGATTAATATCAGCCATATTAGAAATTTCTAATGGAATCTCTAAATTCAGTTTAATTTCATATCCCTGAGCAGTAGAGGGTGAACTAGACTCTATTGATCTTGCTTCTTCTCTAAATTCTCTCCTTAGTTTCCTAAGCCATCTCTCAATTTCAGGTTCAAAAGGCACTAAAGGTTTAGTTCTTCTACGCATTCAACACAGGAACAATCAAGAATAACTAGGCCAGCAATCAAATTCATACACAAAAGTTTCACAGTAGAAAAGTTCACTAGTCGAGACTAAAATGTGTTGTGGTCATGACCAAGAGAGAAAAGGTCACAACGCAAGTGATGTTTGGTATCGACTTATAGTCAAAGAGACTGATTCTGTAGAAACAGGGAAAAATACAAAGTGCAATGCAATTAAAAACAACAGACTAAAATTCAAACAAAAACTAACTCAGGTAAATAATGAAATTGACAACTAATTGCTAACGAACCAAGATATGCAATCCATCACCAAGAGACTAAAGATCTAGCCTCTCATGACTCCTACTGTGCTGCAATCACTCTCCAAATATGATGCCATGAAGAAAGCATAAAGATGTGATGGATTAATGATGTAGAGATGTGAGATTATGTGGAAAGGTGTAGAAAGATGGAAGATGAGTGTGTAGGTTATGAGAAGGTGTAGAGAAGATTCAAGTACTACTTCTTAGCCTAATCAGGTCCAAAAACCATCCTCCTCACATCTACAACTAACTCTCCATTTTATTCCTACGTGACCTAATTCAAAACTCGCAACTTCAGCGATTGTCTCTTTTAGTCGTGACCAGATACATGTTTTGGTCGTGACCTATAAATATAGAGAAACTTCCCAGAAGAAATTAGGTCACGATGTTTGGACACTTTGGTTGTGACTAAAAAGCACAGAAGCGTGATCTGATTTTCTTTGTCTTGTGATTTCTTTTTTTCTCACGTTAGTCCTTGGTTCTCCTCCAAAATACCTATGATTCAAATCCAAACCTCACTATAAAAGTTCAAATTAGTGAAGAACAATATTGATGTAGTTTATAAGAGTTAATTTACCATTTTACCCTTTAATTAGCACATTGCCAAGTACAATAATGTATTACCACAAAAGCACAAATACATGCATAAAATGAATGGTAAAGTTGTAATAAGCCCCTGAAAATGTCATAGAAACCATACACAATTTGTGTCTTATCAGTAACCCATCACTAACCTCAATCTTAATTGGGTCTTAGCTAATCCGCTGCATACTCTATTTCCTAATTAGAGCAATCTTATCTTACACTAGAACCTCTATCCTATGTCAAAACTTTATTTTGTACCTATGCCATAACCTTTTGCTCTAATACCAAAATGTCATAGTCTACTTTTAAACTCTCAGAGTACATATTTGGAAGCATATTTAACTCTCAAGTAATGTTGATAACTAATTCTAGAAAAATCGTATAGAGATGTTTCAAAGCTCTAATGAACGCCCTTCTATTTGCCAAAGTTTACTATTTATATTATAAATTATGGAAATTCCAAATTTTGTCTTTTAACTTTGAAAAATCATTTCTCTTGTTCTACATATCCAAATGAGGCGTGTTACCTATAAATTTAAAACTCTAAATATGTATTATATTATAAAATTTTGTGAATTATTCATTTGCTAGGTCAAATTAGAGTCAAAATATAACTACTCCAAGACCTACATTTTTGCCATTTTATGAATTAAAGCTCTGGATGTGTACTACATTTTCATAAAATTTCATGAATTAATTCCTTCATTTACTGTGTCAAATTGGAGTCAAAATAGAATTGCTCTAGGACCTATGATTTTACCATTTCATCTTCTTTCTAAACATTATTTCCATAGGTCAATCCCACACAATTTTTCATTTTAAATCTATTGGAAACATCAAAATCATGAAATTCCTCTTACAAGCATACATGATTCTACAAGTTAATACCACTTGATTCTTGCTTAATCCTCTTTGTTTTTTCTTGTTCTAACATCAATTTCTCCTTCCTCTAATTATGTATAGGTTTCTGTCAGCCATGGAAGAGGAGAAATTTCATTGTTTCCTAGATATTTAACCCAATATAATTCTTCCTATAACTCAAGATTAAAAGATTGATCAAAGTACTTACCTTATGCTCTTGATTCCTAGCTTCTTTGATTACTGGCTTCTCCTTTTTTCCTTGTGTCTCCATACATTGTAGCAGCATTTCTCCATATATGCCTTTCTTCACATGCTATAGATTTGGAGAGGGGGTATTTATAGCAAGGTGAATCAAGGGCTTAGATTACTTTGTACACTTTTTGATCTAATAGCTAAACTTGCTATTTACAACTTGTCTTGTCCACTAAGCCAAAAATGATATCATCTATGACATCATATAAGACCTTGTTTGGCACAACATAGGGCAAAATATTGATAGAAAAAATTATAGTCTAATCTAGTACCGACTTAGTCTAATTTCCCAAAAATCAGACTGCTTTATGAATATAATTTTCCTGAGATTCCATAATATGTTTTCTAACTTTAAATCCAGTATCTGGATTTTCCTACCAATGATATTGTTGGACTAGGTATTCATCTTATTACCAACCCTTAGAAAATAATTGAAATGCCCTTGATTCACTATTTTATATTATATTAACCCTAAAGGCATAATTGGCATTTCATACTTATTTACACTATATCAGAATATATTATAACTTTGGTTAATCATTCATATGTCCTTTTTTACCGTGACTATATGACCAAAATATCCTCCATTCTCTTTTGTCCCATATTATAACACATGAAATGTCCTCCATTCTCTTTTGTTCCATATTATAACATATGGGCATTTTCATCATTTCACACTTTTAAGGTTTTCTCTGAACACTGGCCCCTATAACTGTTATAGCATATTATTAGGCCTTTGGAATGCTAACTTGGGCCTTTGATTAGGTTCAACCCTTTTATTATCACAATTAGCAAGAAACTTCCCCTAACAGTATTTATCAGGTATCTTATTTCATCTTAAATTTCATTATAATTTTTACATATCTCTTTTTTGAGTTCTACCAGTTTATAAATTCTTATATTAATTATAAGAATTTCCTATAAAATTTTATCTGATTATGAGGTCTTGAAAGTCCTGTAATAACTTCCAAACTTTAAAAATTAATATCAATTATTTAGGACCTCAAAGCAAAATTTTGAAAATACGCCTAACCCAATTACCATTCTCTATTTACTAACAAAATTTGGAATTGGAATATTTCAGGGCAGTTCTAGATTATTTCTCACTCAACTTTCTCATAGTTAAAATTTTGCCCCTGAATTTGACAAAAATACACTTTAATCCTGAATTTGTTAAATTCTACTTTAGTCCTTTACTACAAATTTCTAAAATTCCAGTTTAGTACCTGAAATCTCAAAACACCATTTAGGTCATTTTTCTATTTCCCTTAATTTTTTTATATTTACACACTTGCCATAGAGACTTTTCATATTTATAACTAAGTCTCTATACTTTCATTATTTATAGTTTAGTCCTTAACTTTTATTTTTTACAGTTTAGTCCCTATACTTTCATTATTTATAGTTTAGTCCTTAAAAATATCTATATTTATGAGACTTCTGCTCAAAGGGGCTTGTAGCCTATATATTTTAGGCTACTTTTCTGGGCTTTTGGGCCTAAAATAATTTGGATATGACATGAATGATATTGTGACATGATAGATGATGTTGAAAATGTTACGTATAACATGCTTCCCATGGCCATGCATTTTTATGCAAAGCATAAATCATGATGGCATGTCACTAATTAAAGAAAGTTTAAAGAAATTATATAGTATGCATTAGCATCCATCTTGCACATGTAAGTAGTAATGGTTGCTACTGAGATTCCCCAGAATCTCACCCTCCCATAAACAACCAATATAGGTCAATTTTGATGGAAGACTTATGCATAATGAAGGAGCTAAGGAATGGAAGAAAGAAAGTGAACAAATTGATACTCTAGCTAATGATGAATGGTTTCCTTACTTATGTAAATACTATCTAAAGTACCTATTTATGTGATTAAAATGTATGAAATAATTTTGGCATATTTACATGATGTATATGAATATATGGGAAGCCTATTTGATAGTTTATGAATATTGGATTATTTTATGGAAATTAAAGAAAGAAGATGAAATGGCAAAAATGTTGGTTCTAAAGCAGTTATGTTTTGAATCTAGTTTGACCTAGCAAATAAAGGAATTAATTCATTAAATTTTATGAAAATGTAGTACACATCTTTAAATTCATAGTTAACACGCCTCATTTGGATGAGTATATCAAGAGAAATGAATTTTAAAAGTTAAGAGTCAGAATCTAGAATTTCTAGAATTTACCATATAAATAGTAAACTTTAGCGATTTAATTGTATTGAATGGGCCAGTAATTTTCCATTTTTATTTTTTCTCTTAAAGAGAAATGGAAGGGCTTTCATTAGAGCTTTAACTTATATGTTGTATACTTATTTTCACCCTTAGTTATACTCAATTGGAAGTAACTTAAATCAATTAAATACCTCTTTGCTTTAGAAACATGAATTTTTAAGAAAATGCTTCTCAGGTACTGTTCACTAGTACTGTTCCATTAGTAATCTAGAATATATGCCTAACTTTGACAATTTCTAATTAATCTAGAAAAATTGAAATGGAGTAGTTCCAATTTCTAATAACATCTCTTTTATTAAACTTTGAAGGAAAAAAATATAAAAATGGGGATTCATTGTCCAAATAAAATCAGTTTATTCGTTGTAAAACATTATTCATTTGGTAAATCTGGAAGCTCCAGTTTCTTTGCCTTAATTTCAAAAATCCATTTTTCTTTTGTTATTTATCTAAATGAAATGTGTTACCTATAGATTTAAAGCTCCAGATATGTTCTTTAAGTCTATAAAATTTTGTATAAAAATTCGTTTATTTACTATTTCAAATTTGAACTTGAACCTAACTGCCTCTGGAAGCTCATTTTATCTCATTCTAAATTTTATCTTCAAATTATAAAAATCATAATAAATAAAAAATGTAACCGATTGAAGCATTCTTGGTGTCCATTTAAAACTCTCTATCTTAGCTACGTTGATGTCAAATTTCACATCTAATCTCATTTATTAAATCATCATAATTACCATCATAAGGTTACTGCCTCATAATACAAACACACTGTAATGTACTATGCATCCCATAGTGTTAAGTAGTAAACATAACTTATTATACAAGTTTAAACATCCACATTTACCCTTTTTGCTTAGGAGGTTCCAGCACCTATAACATGGTTATGCATATGGAAAGAATGAGATTTTATGAAAATCTCAATAACAAGTCATACAAACTATAATATCATGCACGATTGATTAAATGCCTAACATATTATCATGAGATGGGAGATGCCTTATGTTTAGACATAAGCAAACTCTAACATGTATATTGTCATGACATTAGTTGCAAGGAGTTGCAATCATTCATACTTCATCATCATCATTATAGTATCATCTTAAGCTCAACCAAACATCATAACTAACAAGCAAGCATACAATCAAACAAACATAAAATTACAGTTAGATATTCTTGCTACCTCTTGGGTTATCCTTGATAAACTCTTATTGAGATGGTCTTCTTCCCATACAAATGTCAAAACCTATCCATTACAAAGTAACATCAAGTTACAACTCAACTTTAAAATAATTCCAAGACTAGGTTCTTACTAACTTCCATTCTTTTTCCATTTTATGTCTTATACTTCCATCTTTCTAAAATAAATTCTCACAGTTCATTTCCACATAAATTTTTTATGTAAAATCCAAATATAAAATCAGAATTTCCAAAACCAAACTACTTTCTTAGCTACTGTATAAAACTGAAATTCCTCCTCTTGTTTTCCAAAAAAAAATCATTTTGATTCCAATGCTTCCACTACTTGTTTATGTACCTTATCCCCACACAATTTTCCATTTTAAACCCATTGGAAGCATCAAAATCATGAAATTCTAATATATGAATAGTGATTTGTATAGTGGCAGCCAAGAACACAAAATCCTAATTAATGTATACTTGAATTTCCATGCCAATACCACTTGATTCTAGCTTATTTAAGCTTTTCTAAACTATCCATAACATAAAACTTATATTTCCATCACATATGAAAAGCATGTCCAGGAGCAACATGAAGGGAGAAATGCTATAAAAATTTCTTAAAACCAAGAGCAAACATGCTAGAACAAAGTCCAAGATTAAATGAACTAGTTACCTTTCTTGTTGCTCCAAGGTATATGCTTCTTTCTTGCTTCAAAGTAAATTTTGGAAGAGGTTCCCTAGGATTTCTAATCTTCTAAATCAGGTCTAAAAGTGGGGGTATATATAGAAAAAGTTGGGTGGAAATGGAAGGCCAAAATTAGTTTGGTTACTATTTAATCTAATAGTCCACAATTCACCTTCCATCAAACTTACCCTAGAAGCTTTATAATGACATCATCCATGAAATCATTTAGGGATGTGTTTGTATTAAGAAAAGTAGAAATATTGATAGGAAAAATTGCAGTCCAGTCCGGTACTGATTTAGGCAATTTCACAAAAACTAGGCTGTTTTATGTTCCCAATTTTTATAATATTCAAGAATATGTATTTTGTCACTAAAACTAGTGTCTAATTTTTGTCTACTATTGTCATTGTTAGACTAAGTATTTATGTACTTTCTATCCCTTGAAAAATGACTGAAATGCCCTTAGTGATCTATCTTACACTATATTAATCCTATGGGTATAATTGCCATTTCACACCTCTTTACTTCTTATCAGGGCATATGCTGACTCTGATTAATCACCCCTGTACTTGGCTAGAATTTTTTACCCATCCAAAATGACCAAAATGCCCTCAATCTATCTCTTGTTCATTATTAAAATACAGGGGCATTTTCATAATTTCACACTTTTTCTAGGTTCCTTTGGACGCTGGCTCATTTGACTGTTCAAATATCTTATTGGGCCTTTTGGATGCCATTTTGGGCCTCTATATGGGTCCAATACCTTTATTGCTCAATTCCCAAGAAACCTCACCTGAAAGTATTTATCGTGTATATAATTCTATTGTAAATTCTATTAAAAATTCAACATAACTCCTTTTTGAGCTCTGTCAGTTTTATAAATTTCTATATTAGTTATGGGAATTTACTATCAAATTTTATTTGATTAGGAAATCCAAAAAATCCTACAATAATCTCTAGAATTTAAAAATTAATATCAATTATCTTGGGTCTCATATCAAAATTCTAAAAACTATGCTTGGCCCAATTTCTATTCTCTATTTGCTAGTAAAATTTGGGACTATAGCAATTTTGTGTAGTTCTGGGCCTTTTCTAGTACAACTTCCTCATAATTATGATTTTGCCCCTTGAACTTTTGCTTAATAATATTTAGGTCCTCAAACTTTTTGAAATTACACTTATTGGCCCAATTTTTTTCTACTTTTTATTTTGGCCCAAAACTTTTCTAAATTCCACTTAGGTCCTTAAAATTTCTATTATTTTCAATTTAATCCCTTTCCTTCCTTGAATTGTAACATTTTTCTTAGAGAATCTCATGTATATTACGTACAAACTGTACATACATGTCAAATAAGAAAGTTGGGGATATGACACTATCTCTATACAATTTTTTTTAGAATAATTTATGATTTTTTAAAGTTGGACTATTAATCTAAAATTACCAAATAAATAGTACCTAAGAGTTAAATTTAAAAAGTTTAATTTTTGAACCAAAGTAGTGCTTTCGCTAGTTAAATACGTTTCCGAATAAGTACTCTAAGGGGTTAAAAGTAGGTTGCAACAATATGGATTAGAAAGATTTTATGATAGAGGAATCAACGCAAGCAGTTTATACTGATTCAGACTAATCCTTTTGTCCTACGTCTAGTCCTTAAGGCCTTATGAGATTTTCAACTATTTTCAAGATTTGAATGGGCTCTTGATGACTCAGTACAACAATTGATTCACTCAATCACTCCCTTTTACTTCTTGTGAGGTAATATTCCCAACTTAAGATAACCAATCTCTTAAGTAAAAAAATGAATGAAGATATATTTGTAATCTCTTTAAACCTCAATAAATGTCGAGTTACAAAAGAAGAAAATGAGAATATAATAAATTCAGAAGTTGTTGTTTTGTTTGTTTGTTCTCATTGTTCGTTCCTTTTCTTCATTAAAGATGAGTCTTTAAATAGCATTTTCTTCAGTTGGTAGCCGTTAGACTTAGATTTATAATTGTTAGAGTGAAGGCGTTGTCAATCGTTGGCTGGTAGGTGAGCATTTAATGCTTTGTTGTAAGTAGTAAGTTTACGTTGTAGTAGCCTTTATCATTTCAACTTCTTAGCATTTTCTAAACATACTCAACCTCAAAAGATTTGTTAGTAGTTAAAGCATTGATTGAGTGTATAAACCATTAATAATCAACTCATTATCAAATATCAAGACCTTAATCAAGTTTAGATTGCTTTCAGAAAACATAATATATTAATCGATTAACTAATATATTAATTATCATTAATTTGATCAATATTTCAATTAATGAGAGAAATAGAGAATATATCATCACATTGATAAGAGTTTTTAACCATATACAATGCAATAAGTTTATCAAAAGATATATATAATGAAGAATATGGATAAACATATGTATATTTCATATATGGAATAATCATATATAGTTGAAAGAGAGATTTAATCAATTTTAATGCAAACAGATAAAGATATTTGAAATATATGAAGTTAATCGATTAACTAATCAATTAATATAAGTTAATCAAAAACTAGTCGATTAATGTCTCTAGAAGAATTGAAATAGAAATATTTTTAACACAAATTAATCGAATAATTAATCCATTAATGTAAATTAATCGATTAATGGATTCATATTTGAATTTAACAAAATGATTCTTCAATGATTTATCAAACAATTAATGGATTATTATAAATTAATCGATTAACTAATTGACTAATAGACTTCTCTTTATTCAGAAGAAAAACTATTTTCAACAGATTAATTGAACAGGCAATCGATTAATTATAATTAATCAATTAACCAATCGATTAATTGGCTTATTTGTTCAATTCTAGAGAGCTACTTATGATATTAATCGAACACTTAATCGATTAATGGACACTCTTTAATCGATTAATTGATTTTTCTTTATAGCATAGAATACAATCCTTACACTAATCGAAAAACCAATCAATTAAATACCATTAATCAACTGACTAATCGATTAAGTTGATTAACTTCATCTTTTTAACAAAATTTAAACACACAAACAACTTGATTATTTTAAATCACTTTTAACATCATTTGAGTACAAAATCCTTTTGACATCATCAAAATATTATTAAATATGGAATCTAACATATTGTTCATACAATTATTCAGCAAGAATTAAAGAATTTTGAAGAAAATGTTCAATTCTAGATTCTATAAGGAAATTATAACATTGTGAATAACATTGCACAAATGTTGAATGACATTAGAGCTAACCTAAAGAAGAAGTTAGTTTCTGAAATGGCATAGAGGCATGAAGCAACAGACGTAGAAATCCAATCTCTTAAGGAGATTGTTGAAATCTAGAGGTCTAGCATAAGGACTTTACGTACAAAAGTTATGGACTTAAAAGACAAGATAGTTTCTTCAAACACCATTTTTACTGTAGGTAATCTTCAGAACAATCCTGGCTTTCAGCCTCCTTCCACTCAGACTCATGTTCCTCTTTTTCCAATGCAATTGTCTAAAGTGCTTTGCTTTAGTTATGGCATTCTATTCTAAATTTCTTTACATCACTTTATTCTTTATAAGTTCATCTATTAAGTTTTTCCATCATCAAAAAGGGAGAGAAACATTAGATTCCAATGTTTTGATTGTTTTGATGATGACAATTGAGAAAATATTTTCAAAAAGTATTTTAAGACTGATAAAGAATATTTATCGATAAGACACCTATTCAATAAGTCCTTCGATAAATGGAAAAGAAATTTTTGAAAAGATTAATTTTTGAAGAATATTTATCGAACACCTATTCGATAAGTTCACTTATCGATAAGACCTTCGATAAATAGACTATGAAGAAAACTCTAAATCTTTGTTTCCAAAATGATCTCTCTTCAAAGACTTATTCGATAAAGTGATTTATCAATAAAGCCTTTGATAAATTTGTGTTAGAATGAATGTTTCACCCAAGAAGGGTAAATTGGATATTTTAAAATATTTTGGAAAACTCTAAAGATATTTAAAATGAGTTTAAAGAGTTGAGTTTAGAAATATATCGTCATAGGAAGAAGTTGTTAAAGAAAGGTTGCACAAGTAGACTTATACTAGTTTAGACTAATCCTCTTGACCTACGACTAGTCCCAGAGAACTCTTCTCGGTGTTCCACTATACTCCAAGATTTAGTGGCTCTTGATGCCTTAGTACATTCAAATGAGAATTCCCTCTCACTCCCTTTTACACCTTGTATGGTATACTATCAATAAGAATCCCTCTCACTCCCCTTATATTCGTCAGGTAATAATTCACTTAAGAATCCCACTTGAGCAATTCATAAAATGCTTAATACAATCATAAATCTCTCTCAATAGGGTGAATTTTGATACACCCTTAAGCTCACTATCTAATTTCAATCTATTTACAAGAATATGATATGCTCTTAATCAAAAGAAGAGAAACAGAGTATAACAAAAAAAGAGTATACATTTGAGCAGCTGTTGTATTGCCATACTTTTCTCCCAACTTCTTCAGCTTTCTCATTTTGGCTTCTTCTTCTTTTATACTTTGTTATTCATAAATTCGTTGAAATAGTCATTGAGATAGCCTTTATCAAATTAGCTATTATTGCTATGTGAACAATCTAATACTCCTTAGTTGATCTCTTATTAATCTTGATTCAACATGTAAATAATCTTGAAACATGCTAGAGTAACGATATATAATCAGTGTAAGCATAAAGTAATTGTTTCTAAATGATTTAGTGTTAAAGATCAAAATCTAATGAAGTCTGGTTGTAAATTCTTTTTGTAAAATGACTTGACTTATAGAAGAGCTTATCGAAGAATATCCTTATTAAAAAGGTCTTTGATAAATTGCTAAAGAATTTAATTTCAAACAATTAAAATCTTATAGAATAATTCTTCGATAATCATCCTTATTGAAAAGGACTTCGATAAATCTTTAAAAAATTGTAAAGAGGTAGTTCATGATTTATCAAATAGTTCTTTGATAAATGTCCTTATTTATAAACTCTTTGAAAATATTCTTTCAAAGTATATGCTTTTAGATTTATTGATGTATTTCATATATAATTTATCAAAGTGTTCTTCGATAAATAATCTCTTTGAATAGCTTATCGACAAATGCTGAAGAATCATTCTTTTTCCACAGACTTTCATATTCTTTAATCCTTTAATCCTGTCTCAAATAATCCATATATGGAAATAGAAATTCATAATACCTTTTACTAACTCAAATCAAGATGATCATTTAGTACAACAAATTGAAACATATATCAAAGCACAACTTGAAAGAGATTTATCATGTCAGACGGGTTATTAGTATATAACCATCTAAGAGCAGGTTATATACTTATGAAGATCATTCATTCAATAAAATCTAAGTAATTCATAAGCTCATCAAAGTTATTCTAGGACTTATCAATAAGAATTTCAACAAATTAAGTTTAACTATGGATCTTATTGAAGATCTCTTTGATAAATGGCCTAATTGAATAGTTTATCAATAAGAGCATAATGAATTAGACTTTGAATCATTCATGAATAATCTAATCTTCATAATTTCAAGTATAAACAAACCATAGATGATTCAAACATATCAAAAAACATTTAAAAAATGAATTATCTTCAATATTATTTCAAACAATCAAATCATCTTCAAAACATTCATCAAATTAAAACTCCAGTGATTTGAATCTAAAACAACTTATATTTTCCTTCTTTCATTTGATGTATGAATTTGTAGCTTAAGATTCCAAATATAATATTGAAAAGAAAGTAATTTAATTATATCACTTGTAAAGATCATTCAACAAAGTAGAAACTCAGTGATTTGAATAATTTCAAAAATATTTTCAATGATCATATTTTAAACCGTTAAGTTTTTCCAATTTTTGATCATAAGATGAAAGCAAATAGAAAAATATGTGGAAGATCATTTTTCAATGCTTTTGAAATTCTTCTCTTATTTATCAAAAAGTTATTCGATAAATGAGTATTTTAAAACAAAATAACTTCTTTGAAAATTAGAGATGATTGGTTGAAGATCTTATTGATAAATACCTTATCCAATTAATTCTTCAATAATGTCCTTTTACAAAACATTTCACAAATTGAGTCTTTACAAACCTTATTGAAGGCTTATTCGATAAATTCTCTTATTGAATAGAGCTTCGAATAATTTCAATGTTAAGACAAGCCCATAATTTTCATCAATCATATTTGTTTGATTTATCAAAGTATTTATCAATAACATACCTTATTGAATAGGTCTTTGATAAATATATTTTAGAAAACATATTTTCTTTCAAAAAACTTTTATCATTTATCAAATAACTACTTTATCGATAAGTTTATCGATAAATGCTCCTTATCAATTAAGTTATATTTTGAAATCTTTCCTTATTTAGTTGTGATCATCAAAACATTAGATTTAATATTTCTATCCCTTTTTGATGATGTCAAAACTTAATTGAGAATCGTATAAAAATACTAATTTGGAATAAAAATCAAACAAGGATCAATGAACAATTATATCAGTAAATATACAAACACAAATAGAGAAATAATATAACTTCATAAGCAATTTTCATTAGAATTTGAAACATTTTATATAAAATTACAAAATTCAAAAGAACCCTTAACTACTCAATTCATTTCATCCTAATTCTCCCCTTTTTTGCATCATTCAAAAATGGAGTCAGAGAAGGAAGAAGTAGGTTGGTTTCTTGGTTTGATTCAGAGGGCTGGACTGGGTCAATAGGCTTGTTTGGAGTGTGTTCAAGAATTGGATTATGAGGTTTAGATGGATCAATTTGTGGAACTTTAGTAATGAACATAGTCTAGTTTGAATCAGGAGCTTGCGCCATGGTTTGGTTGATACAAGGTGGTGCATTCCCTAATAGATCTTCAATAGTGAACATATTGTGTTAGATTATAGCTTATTCTCTAGTAATTGTAGTTGTCTACCAATGAAACATCCTACTTTTAAACCCTCAGATTACATATGCGGAAGTGTATATAGTTAGCGAAAGCATTACTTTGGCCCAAAAATTAAATTTTTTAAATTTTACTCTGGTACTGTTCATTTGGTAAATTTCAAATTGGCAGTTAAACTTTAAAAATTCATAACTAATTCTAGAAAAATTGTATGGATGCGATCCAAATTTTTACTTGAATTTCTTTCATATATCTTTAAGGGAAAATATAAATATAGACATTTACCTTGCCAATTAATACAGTCAAATCGTTACTTTTTACTGTTCATATGGTAAATTATAGAAATTCTAGATTCTGTCTTTTAATTTTGTAAATTAATTTGTCTTGATACACATATCCAAATGAGGCATCTTACCTATATATTTAAAGCTATGGATGTCTAATAATTGCTCATAAAATTTTGTGAATTAATTCCTTCATTTTCTAGGTCAAACTAAAGCCACAACAAAACTGCTTTAGGACTTACGTTTTTACCATTTGACTTTCTTTCATAAATCTCATAAATTACTCCAATATTTATAAATCATCAACTTGAATTCCCATGCATTGATATACATCACGTAAATATGTCATAATTATTTCATACATTTAATCACATAAATAGGCACTTTACATAGTATTTACATACATAGAAATTCATAGCATATGCTAGAACAACAATTACTTCACTTTCTTTCTTCCATATTGTAGCTTTCCTTCATGCGTATGTCTCTCATCACAATTGACCTATATTGGTTAGTTGTGGGAGGGTGAGATTTTGGGGAATCTCAGTAGAAAACATTACACTTAAATATGCAAGATGGATGCTAATACATGATATGTAATTTCATTAAACTTTCTTTAATTAGTGACATGCCATCATGCTATATGCTTTGTATAAAAATGTATGACCATGGGAAACATATTATTCATAAAATATTCATCATTATTTATCATGTCACAACATCATTCAATCATCATATACATGTCAACATATAAGCATACCACATCTAGTACATAAAAAGGTAAGTCCATTACCTTAAAACTTATCCTTTTCTCTTTGCTTCCTCTATCCCCAACCAAACATTGGTTACTTTCTCATCCTCTTTATCTCATTTTGTTTGACATATCATGACCCTAAACAAAATTATATTGTGTATACAACTCATTAGACCCATTACATAAACATTGTTCATCAGGTTCCTTAAAACCCTAACTTTTAACTTAATTTTTGGAGCTAGTGGTTTAGCTTTGTAATAATTATTTCCTTAGACCAATCCTATATAATTTTGTCCAAAGAATATAAATATGAGGTTAAATTTTCAAAATCCTAACTCCTCCCTTGTGTACTACCATTGACCAAACCACTTTTCCTTTTTTCCCAAAATTTCTCATTTTAATTCCAATGCTTCCAATACTTGTTTCTCTACTTTATCCCACACAATTTTTTATTTTAAACTCATTGGAAGTATTAAAATCATAAAATTCTCATATATGAACAGTGATTTCTATAGTGGAAGCAAGGAACTCAACCCTAATTCCATGCATACTTGAATTTTCAAGTCAATACTACTTTATTCTAGCTTATTTAAGCTTCAATTTCATATTTCTAGCTTTAATCTTCATTTTCCCCTTTTCTTTACAGCATGTTTAGCAGCCAATATGGAGAGGAAATGTCTTTTCAACCACCTAAATCCAAGAGAAATCTTCTTACAACATAGTACAAAGATAAGAGAAAGAAGTTACCTTGAATCTTTACTTGATTGACTCTTGGATTACTTCTTATTCTTGCTTGGATTTCATTTTGGCAGCACCTCCCCAAGTGCTCTTGAATATGGTGTGAAATGGAGGGATAAAGGGAGTATATATAGCCAAAAACCTAAGGAAATAAATGGCTAAGATTTAATAAACATGATATAATCTAATAGCTTAAATTTGCTCTTAATCTTGGCTTACTCTTTAAGATAAAATCACATGCAAAAATTCTTCTTCTTTCCTTGCATATAGCGCCATTTGGAAGAGGTGTGGGTCCCATAATGAATACCTCACATGCTACCATTAACATTGAAGCTTCCTTGTAATTTCCTTTTTTCTCTTTTTCCATTTTAAAAATCTATGAAATATCCTAGATAATTCTTTTGGCCACATGATAAATTTCTTGACCTCTTGGACCTACACATGACTCCATTTTGGTCTCTCCTTGAGTCCAACATATTATTTGGCACATATCCCAAGGCATTTTATATAAATCTCTTTTAAGGGTCCTGATATTTTTACAAATTCATTCTACTATTAAATAAATTTTCTATAAAGTTTCATAATTTTTTAAAATCCAGAAGTCCTGATAAAAATTCTATATATTTCATTACATCATTTAGCGGTGTCATTTTTCACCTTAAATTTCATCATAAATTTTACATGACTCCTTTTTGAGTTTTATCAACTTCATAAATTCCTATAATAATTATAAGAATTTTCTATCAAATTTCATATGATTATGAGGTCTAAAAGGTCTTGTACCCGTTTCAAGACTATATAGATTAATATTAATTTTTTGGGCCTCAAATCATAATTCTAAAAAATATGTTGGCCCAATTACCATTCTCTATTTACTAGTAAAATTTAGGACTATAACATTTCCAAGTAGTTTTAGGCATTTTCAGCTCAACTTTCTCATAATTACATTTTTACCCTTTAATTTGATAAATTACACTTTAGTCCATAAATTTGTCAAATTCTAGTTTGGTCCATTACTTTAAATTTTGAAATGTAGTCCCTTGCTAGACATTTGGAAATTCTAATTTAACCTCTAAATTCACAAACCTCTATTTAGGTCCCTTGAATTCTTTATATTAAACTTTTATCAAAATGATGTTCATGTCACATCCTTACTTTTAACCTCAATTATATTCCATTAGAAGTTATTGGAACCAATTACATGATCATTTGCTTTGAAAACATCCATTGCAAAAAGAATTACTCTCGGGGTACTGTTCACTTTTACTGTTCATTTGGTAATTCTAGAACATGTACCCTAATTTAAAAATTTATAATTAATTATAAAAAAATTGAAATAATGTGGTTCCAATTTCTAATGAAAGATATTTCATAAATCTTTGAGGAAAAAAATATGAAAATGAGGTTTTCTTGTTCACATGAAATCAGTTTATTGGTTAAAAATCACTATTCATTTGGTAAAGTCTGGAAGTTTCAGTTTCTTTGCTTCAAATTCAAAAATTCATTTCTCTTTGGTTACTTATCCAAATGAACCGTGTTACCTATGAAATTAAAGATCTAGGTCCTCTTTAATCTCACCAAGTTTCATAGAAAAATTCGTTCATTTGATACATAAAATCATCGCATGAACGTCGCTGTCTCTAATCACTCACTTTATATTCCATATTTTAGTTCCAACTTTGGAAAATCATAACAATTTGGTTATATGTCCAATTAAGGTGTTATTGGTGTTCCTTTAAAGATCTGTATCTTAGTTACTCTCATGCCAAAGTTTAGACAAAACTCGTTGATTTAAGCATCAAAATCATCGTCACATCACCATAGCCTCAAAATAGGGTTATAAGAATATACATCATGCATACTAGCAAATCATCTCATAGTGTCATGTAAGTCATGTAGCTTATTATACAAACTTAATCATCAACATTCACTCTTTTCCCTTTAGAGGATCCAGCACCTAAGACATAGTTATGCATATGGAAGGAATGAGATTTAATGGAAATCCCAATAGCAAGTTACATAAACTATAATATCATGCATGAATAATTGCATTCTTAACATGTTATCATGTGATGGGAGCTACTTCATAATGATACATAAGCAAACTCTAACATGCATATTGTCATGACATAACTTGCAAGGAGTTGCAAACATTCATACTTCATCATTAACATGATGACATATTCTCATGCTCAACCAAACACCATAATCAACAAGCAAGCAAACAATTAAACAAACATGAGTTATAGTTAGGTACCCTTTCTACCTCTTAGCTATCTTGGTCAATACCTTCTTGGGATGATTTTCTTCCTTCAGAAATTTCAAAACCTAGCCATTACAAAATAATATCAAGTTACAACTCAACTTGAACACAAAACCAAGACTAGGTTTTCACTAGCTCCCTTTCTTTCTCTACTTTATGTTTCCTACTTCCATCTTTCCAAAATAAATTCTCATGGTTCATTTCCACATAATTTTTTATGTAGAATCCAAATATGAAATCATAATTTCCACAATCAAAATATACCACTACCAAACTGAATGCATGCTCTTGTTTTTCAAAAAATCACATTTTGATTTCAATGCTTCCAATACTTGTTCTCCTACTTTATCCCCACACAATTTTTCATTTTAAAGTCATTGGAAGTATCAAAATCATGAAATTCCATCATATGTACAGTGTCACATACAGTCCCAGCAATAACACAAAACCCTGAATCCAAACATACTTGAATTCTGAAGCTTATAACACTTTATTCTAGCTTGTTTAAGCTTATCTAAACTATCCATAACATAAAACTCATATTTTAACCATATATGAGGAGCACTTCCAGCAGCAACCATAAGGGAAATATAGCATGAAAACCCCTTAAAACCATGAGCTAACTTGCTAGAACAAAGTTCAAGATCAAGGGAGATGATTACCTGTCTTGTTACTTCACTTTGGTTGCTTCTTTCTTGGTTGAAAGGAAATTTTGCAATAGTTTCGCTATGGTTCACCATGCATGCCGAAGTGATATAAATAGGGGCAGTATTTATAGAGAAATTTGGGTTGAAATGGATGGTCAAGATTGATTTGGTTACTATTTGATCCAAGGGCTCACATTTAATCTTGGATTTAACTTTTTTTAAAAAGAATAATCATGACATCATGTGGGACAGCTCATGGGACACCTAAGAGGGGTATGTGGAATGCTGGCCATGTAAGGAAGCTTCTAGAAAAATTCTAATCCAATCCGGTACTAATCGGAGCAGTTTCACGACAACCGGACTGTTTTCTGTTCCTAAGTTTTTATAATATACCAGGATATGTATTCTATCCTAGAAATTAATGTCTAGGATTCTCGTACTATTGAAAATATTAGACTGACTATTTATCTGCCATCCATCTCTTGGAAAATGATCAAAATACCCTTGGTGTCCTTTCTTGTACTATACTAACCCTAAGAGCATAATTGTCATTTCACCCTTCTTTGTACTGCTTTATGGCATATACTGACTCTAAATAATCACATTTATACTATGTGCCACATTTTTGGCCTATCCAGAATGACCAAAATGACCTCTATCCACTACTGGTACAGTGTGGGCATCTAGGGGTATTTCGTAATTTCTCACTTTTCCTGGACTGCTCTTATCTCTGGCCCACTTAACTGTTCAGTCACCTTAATGGGACTATAATGGCGCCATTTGGGCCTTATTATGGGCTTATTACCTGTAACATCCTCATTTTCTTATGTCTTAGAGACCAAACGGTAGCATCTGGAACTACTTCTTAGGCTGTTGAAGTCAAATTACTCAATCTGGAATTTTACTCTTAGCGAGTACTGTTCACTGTGCGAATTCCAGAGGAGTGACCTGACTTCAAAAAATCATAACTAATTCTATAAAACTTGAAATAGAGTGGTTAAAATTGCTACACGAAGCTAACATAATTATCTTTTAGGAAAAAATAACTCGTTGACCATGCCTTGGCCAGGTCAACGTTGGTCAACGTCTAAAGTTTACTGTTCCTCCAGCGTCCTGTCCCTGATTCCAGCATTCTAGTCCCAACTTTGATAAATCATATCTTTATGTGTAGACATCCAAATAAGACGTTCTATATATCCAATCGAATCTTGGAATATCTAATATTTACTGGTTAAATATTATACATTTATTTAATCATTTACTATTTATAATTATAGCTCAAATATCACTTCCTCCATCACGAGTTACTGTTCACAGTGACAATTTCTAGCAATTATACATACATGAATCATATATCAATCATGCTAATTAACATTTCTTCATGCATCTTTATCTCCTCCATCTTGAGAAGACCTACTGTAATTGGATTGATATGGAAGGGATGAGATTTCTGGGGAAATCTCAGTAGCAAACAATACTAAACAATGCATGCATTAATGTGAATACTTGTGCTTGCTTGTGAACGTGTTAGCATTGCATAATGTTTATACTTTCATGTTACATATGAAATACAATTGGCCAAAGTAATCATAGGAACAGAGCTTCATACATAAGCACATATTCAACACAGTTCAACAAAGCCATAGCACATCAAGCATAACATTCAATGCATACAACTTTAGGTTTAGTTTACTACCTGGCATGTAGCCTTTTCTTCTAGCTCTTAGCTTTGTCTCTAAGGTCTCTTCTTTTCATATGTTAGAGCCTATACACAGCATAATAATATCTTTATTATTATCCAGTATAGCTCTACTTAACTCATGCTTAACTAGGGGTAAAATCCTTACTCCGACATTCCCCTGGCTTTCTCTTTACCTTTAGCTACCTTTATTAATAGAGATATTTCTCTATTCTAACCACTAAGAGCAATCCTCTACTTTATTAGAGCATGGACTAGATAATTTCTTACCTCATTCTTAAGCTTTGCCCAGTCCCTCGGCTCCTTAGACTGCTCCTAGCTCCACCAGAACTCCTTCCTTTCTTTCCTTTCTTTCTTTTCTGCTCTCTTTCTCTCTTCTTTCTATTCTTTCTCTTGCCAAATCTGTGGTGTGCCTTGAAATGGGAGGGGAGTGGCCTATTTATAGGTGAGAGGAGGTGGAATGAATGGTCCAGATTGATTCGTGATGAATGGCTCAGATTGCTTGCTTCCTCAAGAAGCTTTGCTTGCATTATCATGATGACATCACCCTCCCTGATAACTCACCACTCATGACATCATCCAGGACACCTCAAGGGACACCGCAGGGGTATATGCGGTGCAATGGTGGGGCCTTTGGGATACCTCACCAGCTGACTCAGCCTTTCCAGAGAGTTCCATAATCTTTTCCCTCAATAGACAGCCGAGATCGTGCCACGTGTCCTCTTGCTTTTTCTCCTTTTTCTGTAATCATGCCATGTGTCCTTTGCTTTTCTTCTTTTACTATAATCATGACATGTGGCACCTTGTGGGCCCTATTTATGTCCTCTCATAATTCCATATCACTTTACCCAGTTCTATCTTGGACCGGATCACTTTACTTTATTGAAAAAGTACTAAAATAATATTTTAATGCCTCTTGGGCCCACATTACTCTTGGGCTACGTTTTTGGGCTTTGGATTGTCATCTTGGATTTCTAACCAAGCCCAAGCACTCTGGTGGCTCAGTTCCCAAGAAACATCCTTAGTAAATTACCAAAATACCCTTAATACCTCTTTAGTACTTCTAGGGGCACTATTGTCTTTTCATACCTTACTAGAGTATCTCTTGACCCTGGTCAACTATCCAGATACCCTTTCTTGACTGTCTAACCTTAGTCAAATGATCATAACGCCCTTCGTCTGACTCTGACTTAATGACACAACACAGTAGCATACCTTTAGTGGCATTTTCGTAATTCTTCATTTTTCTTGGTCTTTATTAGCCCTGGCCCACATACTTATTTGAAAATATCATTGGTCCTATAAGGTTTCATTCTGGACCCTCTGTATGATCCCCTATCTTAATGGGTTTAATTCCCGAGAAATTCCCTTGAAACCTATTTATCGGGTCTTTTAATCCACTACAAATTCTGTAATAAATTCTACAGAACTCCTTTTTGAGCTCTATCAGTTTTAGAAATTCTTATATTAATTATAGAAATTTACTGCCATATTTCATCTGATTCTGAGGTCCAGAGAATACTATATTAATTTTCCTTCTCTTTAAAAATTAATATAAATCTTTCAGGACCTCATATCAAAATTCTATGTTGCATCAACTGGTCAACATAATTTTCTCTATTTACTAAGACCTCTGCTCAACAGGGTCTAGTAGCATCCCTTTTTCAGGCTATATACTGGGCTTTTAAGCCTAAAAATTGGGATATAACATTACCTGTATTGCCTTTATGGCTCAATTCACTGTATAACTCTCCCCGATCCTATTTATCGGGTATTTTATTTCACTATAAAATCTGGTATAGCTTCTACAGGGTTCCTTTTCTGATTCTGTCAATTTTATAAATTCATATATTAAATATATGAATTTCCTGTAAGGTCTCATCTGACTTTGAGATCTAAAAAATACTGTAATAATTTCTTTCGACTTCAGGAATTTATATCAATTAATCGGGACCTCAAATCAAAATTCTGTGTTGCGTTAAACTAACCGGAATATTTTTGTCTATCTACTGGTAAAATTTGGGTCTGATCTGATTCTGAGCATTTTTGACCTATTTTAGCTCAACTTTTCCATATTTACATTTAGGTCCCTTAACTTTTGAATAATTACACGTTAGTCCCTGAACTTTTCATTAATTGCATTTAGGTCCCTCCTTTTATTTCTACTTCAACTTTTTACCTTCAAACTTTTCAATTTTCATTTAGGTCCCTATTATTTCCTTAGTTATTAATCCTTCCCTTTCCTTTCTCAATCTGATACAGTCTATTCCAAGAAACTCGTATCCATTTCAAATAAATTGTACACACATATCATATAGGAAAATTGGGGATATGACAGTTCACGTCCCTAAGATTTATAACTTTATTCTTTTCATGTTTTTCTTCAACTTTAAAATCATATAACCATTATCATTTCTCCTGCTCATCGTCACGGTCTTTTCCTTACCTCTTTCCTCTATCAATCTTATACAAATAGGGAAAAATTAGGATGTGACAAGTAAGAACCTCAATTGCTTGCCTCTGATAATCAATTAGCTTTCTGAGGTTGAATATCATAGTGTGAGTCCTTTTATTTGCTTTTTCAACCTTAGATAGGAATTCCTTCAATGAATCACTAAACTCAGTGATAAGCCTAATCACATTCTGTGAGCTCTCCTCTATTTTTTCCAAAATATTTCTCTCAAAAGACTTTAAAATATTTCTCTTGCTGAACAATATTTTGAATAGCTTGAGCAAAATAAGGAGCTTTTAAAGTGTAAGTTGGGTCTAGAGATGATTTTTCATCATCTGGTTGGGTCTATTGTTTTCTTTATGAGGTCTTTTCCTCTAGTAATCAATAGAAGTGAGATCCTCATCCTGTGGATCTATTTAGCTCCAAATCTAGGGATCTTGATTTCCTTTTCACCTTTCTCCAAATAATTAATATTATTACATTTCAGGAAGAATGAAACTAGTTGAGAATAGGGAAAAAGGGTGGTTGTGGACTTTGAGAAATAAAAATCTCTCAGTTCACTATATATTAGAGTCCCTGTATTAACCTTTTCACCATTAATAATCCTTTCTATTAATGCATAATCCTCTTTATTCATATAAGTGAAGCTCCCATATTTATTTACCATACTCCTTGAATATATGTGGTGAATTATCCTATGATAATCACAATTATCATTTGGAACAAACTTGAGGTCCCTAGACAACTTACCATCAAGCATAAGAATTTTATAAATATCTTTCATAGAAAATTAAGAACTCTTATCATGCTCTGTCATTTTTAACAGGAAATTGATAATCTTATAATCCAATTTGGTTTCTCTTTTCCTTAGCTGAATGGTCAGATAGCTAGACATCACTTCCCTTTCTTCATTGATTTCCTCAAAGACTTTCATATTGCAAAAGAATCTCCTTACCACTTCAAGACAATACTCTAGGTTAATGCTTAACCAATTCTCGTAATATTTCAAGGCTTTGGAGAGATCTAATTTGGTTTCATCATTGTCTTTAAAGTATTCCAAGTCAATGTATACTATGGGGAAAAATCTCTTTCTGTATAGTTAGCCTTATATCTTCCCTTATCTACTCTTTTGTCTAAGCTTCTAGTGAGTAATGCTAATGAAGTACGACAAGTTAGAGTAAGCATGAATGAAGGTGAAATTGCAGATGATTCAAGGGACCAAATCAAGTAGCATGAAAGGTTAGAGAATAAACCATGTTCATAGTAGTGTGAATACCCTAAGTTACATTTACGTTTGATGTTATGACCTAGTTTCCTCTTATACAATAGATAATATATGCCTTTTTCTTTGTTGAGCTTGTCATGCACTTCGTCTTATATGGCTAGGTGTTTCTTGCACAGGAACCTGGCCTTTAACTGTTAGAAAAGTATGGATTTGAGCTCTCGAAGGGCTTTTGTCTTTTCTTACTTTTGACTTATATTTGAAGCTTGAAGAACTAGCCTTTTTCTTTCCTATTGATTTTTCCAAACTGATGTCAGGGACCTTTATCATTGCCATTTCTTAGAATGCCAAAAGATGATGAATAGTAGAAATGATAAGGATTGCGATAGAAAGGGTTGAGTAATTTGGGATTTGTGGAGAGTAATTTGATAGAAAACATTAGGGGATATGTTTTGAGTATTTTAATTGAGGATATAAACGTTTGTAAGCAGATTTGGGTTATTGGGTTCAGAGAGAATAAGTAAATTTTTCAAGAATATGTTGGATGAAATGAGCAGTGACAGTCATATTTTCCCTAAATAATAGATAATTTATCGATAAGTTCTTCAATGAGTACCTTATTGAAAGTTTTTATCAATAAATCTTCAAATAATGGTAAGAGATTTATCGAATAACTTTTCGATAGGCCATATTATCAAAAAGTTGTTTGATAAATAACCACATTTTTCACACAAATCACACAGATTTTTCAAAAAATTCTTTGAAGAGTATCTTTATCAAATTGTTATTTGATAAAAAAAACTGCAGTTATTTTTGCAAAAATACTTCATTTATCGAATAGCTTCTCTATAAGTAGCCTTGTTTTTTAGTTATTCGATAAAATGTCAGATATTTTTCATAAATTTTATCGAATAATATTTATCGATGTGAAACAACATAGAGTACTTTGTAGAATTTTTAAAACAATTCCTTCTTATTGAATACATATTCGATAAATGACTTTATCAAATAGATTTTCTAAAAGAATCAATTCATTAAAACACATATCTCTTATTATATTTATCAAAGCTTTTATCGATATGATCTTTCAAAAACAATATCTTTAAAAGTATGATTTATCAAAAGCACATAAACACATATAGCATGAATATATTCTTATTATTATTATTATAGCTCATATACATATTCTTAAAGGGAGAGTTTAGAAATGCTTATTTTGATTTGGCCAACTGATGAATTGATCTTTGAAATTCTTTGCTTCCCTCTTTTGAGCATCTTATTTTGTATTGGCATGAATAATGATTCTTTTAGCTTGTTGCTAAATTAGCCGTGTAACTCTAGTCATCTGATCTTAAGTTTGATGTATCTACAGCATAGTCAACTGAGATATTTCTTTATTTTCGTATCATAAATGTAAAGCTTCTTTCTTTCTTGGAGAATAGTTAGTATGGTTCACTGAGGAATAATTTATATATTTAAGACCATATAGTAAATCATCATCAAAACGTATTAATTCTCAGTTAATGTTGATGAGTAGCTTATAAAATATAAATACAAATGAATTTATCTCAAAAAATAATGTTTCATTTGAAAGATATGCAATTTCAATTTTTCAAAATATAGTCCTTTGAAAAATTTAATCTTACAAAAACATTGAAGATTATCATATTGGAAAAGAATATCCTTGTGAGATCACAAATTGAACTAATGGGTTTGGAATTTTTCCCAGAGCAAAAGTCAAACTAGAAAGGATATTAGCTAGAGGAACATAACAAAGATTTGAAGACTTTGCTCATTTCTCAAAAGATGTTTGAATAATGAAACACAATTTACTCGTTACTCTAAATGACCAAAGTAGTCAATATATTCCTGAATAAAGACTTTAAGCGTAAGACTATGAAGTACTAGAATATTTAACATCTTAAACAAATAGACTTGAACTTCATCATGTAGATGATTAATCTTGTTAAACAATAGGATGTTTAAAAAACATTTGCGAATATGAAGTTCAATTACTTGATAGAACATAAAATGGTGACTTTGGCATATGGATTTGGAGTAATTTCAAACAAGAGTATTAATCTCCAATACCGATTCTCCAATATATTTAAGACAGATTTTCAAATCATTTGTATGTATTTTTATGAAATCAAGAGGTTTGATGCAGAATCTTGAAATTTACTTCTTCTTTTCTCATATAATGAACATGCACATTTACTAAACAATTTTGAGATTCATAAAACAATGTTTGAAAACATGTTATGATATGCACAATTCATTTAGCAATATGAAACAATGTTGACTGCTAAAGGAAATCAACAAGGAACAAGCAATTGTTAATCTAATCTTGAATTTAATTAATCATAGTAATGGGATAAGTATTAGATTTCACCATGTTTTCTCTTGTCCTTGTGGCAATTCACTTGATTTTGGTCGATTGATATCGATCATTTCTTCATCATCAAAATTCAAGTTTTGTTGTTTCTTCTTTTTCAAGATTTAGATTATCTCTCTTTATACCCATCAATCTTGAAATGAACCTTAGAAATCAAATTTCCTACAAAACAATTGAACTTGTTTTCTTTCCAGGTATTCATCTATGTTTGGATCCATTAGAGGTTAGTGTGTAGGAACTAGAGTATAGTTCACATGCTCAAAGTAAATATAACTAATTTAGAATGATTGAGCATGTTTACTTTATGCATATAAAAGATATTTTTAATTTTAGAAACATGTATACATGAAGAATTGAACTGAACTACTGAACATTGCCTTTTACTCATTTAAAATAATATTTATCAATTGAATTTTCTTAGGAGTAAACAAATTTATAATTCAATTGCAATGCTTATTCCTAAAGATGAAAACATCAACCTTAAAAAAATTGTTAAACATAATAATGTAGGAGGTTTACCATAGCACCTTTACCTTTTATGGAAGAATGATTGCCTTAGCTTACCCATTGCATCTTTAGATTTGTTCTGACAGATACTTGCAATGGTTTGTTAATAGATGTAAGCTTTGGGACTCGAGGGATTCTTCTTATTCTTCTATTCTCCTCAAGATAATTGAATGGCATAGTACGATAGTCCATTCTTGAGGTAGAACACACTTGTTGGGCTTTTCTCCATTGCTTTTTATAATTTTCCTTAGTAATAACGGCAATAGATTTTCCATTAGTTCTTCTTAGTTATATAATTTTCACTGATGTATGGGGAAATCTTGGATACCCTTCTCTTTGTGTACCATGTCCATACCTTTTAATGCTGTCATATCCTAATTTTCCCTATCTGTATAATACTAATAGTGGAAAGAGGTTTAGAAAGGATTATGATGAAGATCAGAAGAAATGATAAAGGTTAGAGGAGTATTGAAGAAAGAGAAGGACCTAAACCCAAAGTAGAAAAGGTTAAAGGTTAAAAGTTAAAGTAGAAACAAGATTTGGGCCAAAAGTGGTAATTTCCAAAAGTTAAGGGACTTAAACGTAATTAAGTAAAAAGTTCAAGGGTAAAATTGGAATTATAGAAAGATCAGCTAGGAAAGGGTTAGAACTGCCCGAAAGTATTTCAGTCCCATATTCCATCAGTAAATAGAGGAAGATATGCTAGTTATTCTGACATGATACATAAATTTTATTAGGGCTCTAGACAGCAGATATTTATCTGATAGTCTAAAAGTTATCTAAAATTTTATCAGATTTCATGGACTTCAGATATAAGTGTGCGAATTACAAGAAAGTGTGCCCTACAGTGTTAGATGTCCTGGATCTGACAAAACTCTGGAAGAAGTTATGTATAAAAAGTTATTCACATATTAGTAAATTTTGACGGGAGTTTGATAACACCCGTGATCCGATAATGAAACTTATCGGTATATAAGCCTGGATAGAATAAGAGTAGATGACCTCATATATAGGCCTATGATGACACCAAGGAATGCCCAAAACCCAGGGTACCAGTTCATTAGTAGAAGGGGACAATGTCCAAAAAATGTGCAAAATTACGAAAATACCCCTGGATGCCCATATTGTACTAGAGATGATTTGAGGGAATTTTGGTCATCTGGGATTGGATAAAAATGTGGCACATGGAATCAATATGATTATTTGAGCCAGTATATGCCCTGAGGCAGTATAAAGAGGGGTGAAATGACAATTATGCCCTTAGGGTTAGTATAGTGCAAGGAAGGACACCAAGGGTATTTTGGTCATTTTCCAAGGGATAGATAAGAGATATATCTTCAGTATATCATTTTCAATGGTATGAGAAGCCTAGACATTAATTTCTAGGACAAAATACATATCCTGGTATATTATAAAAAATTAAGAACAGAATACAGTCCGGTTGTTGTGAAATTGCTCTGATAGGTACTGAATTGGACTGAAATTTTTCTAGAAGCTTCCTTACATGGACAGCACGCCACATACCCCTCTTAGGTGTCCCATGATCTGTCCCACATGATGTCATAATTATTCTTTTTAGAAAAAGTTAAATTCAAGATTAAATGTGAGCCATTTAATCAAATAGTATACAAATCAATCTTGGCCATTCATTTCAACCCAAATTTTCTCTATAAATACCCCCCAAATCAGAACCCATTCAGAATGCATGGTGAACTATAGGGAAAATCTTACAAAATTTCCATTCAACCAAGAAAGAAGCACACAGAGTGAAGCAACAATCAAGGTAATCATCTCCCTTGATCTTGAGCTTTGTTCTAGTAAGCTAGCTCATGGTTTTAAGGGGTTTTCATGCTATATTTCCCTTATAGTTGCTACTAGAAGTGCTGCTCATATGTGGTTAAAATATGAGTTTTATGTTATGGATAGTTTAGACAAGCTAGAATCAAGTGGTATAAAGTTAGAAATTCAAGTATGTTTGGATTTAGGGTTTTGTGTTCTTGCTGGTACTGTTCATATGATGGAATTTCATGATTTTGATGTTTCCAATGAGTTTAAAATGGAAAATTGTGTGGGGATAAAGTAGGAGAACAAGTATTGGAAGCATTGGAATCAAAATGTGAATTTTTGGGAATCAAGGGCTTCACTTCAGTTTGATATTGTAGCAACTGAAGTGTTTTATTTTGGAAATTCTAGTTTTATATTTGGATTCTACATGAAAAATTATGTGGAAATGAACCATGAGAATTTATTTTGGAAAGATGGAAGTAAGAAACATGAAGTAGAGAAAGAAAGGGAGCTAGTGAACACCTAGTCTTGGTTTTGTATTCAAGTTGAGTTATAACTTGATATTATTGTGTAATGGCTAGGTTTTGACATTTGTGAAGGAAGAAAAACACCTCAAGAAGACCTTGACAAGGATAACTAAGAGGTAGCAAGGATACCTAACTATATCTCATGTTTGTTTAATTGTTTGCTTGCTTGTTGATTATGGTGTTTGGTTGAACTTGAGCTTATGTCATCATGTTATGATGAAGTATGAATGATTGCAACTCCTTGCAAGTTATGTCATGACAATATGCATGTTATAGTTTGCTTATATACCATTATGAAGTAGCTCCCATCTCATGATAACATGTTAAGCATCCAATTATTCATACATGATATTATAGTTTGTGTAACTTGCTATTAGGATTTCCATGAAATCTCATTCCTTCCACATGCATAACTATGTTTTAGTGCTGGATCCTCTCAAGGGAAGAGATTAAATGTTGATGATTAAGTTTGTATAATAAGTTATATGACTTACATGACACCATAGGGTGATATGCTAGCATGTATGGTGTATGTTTCTGTAACTATATTTTGAGGCTGACACTTTGTGACCATGGTTATAACATCTAAACTAATGATTTTTAGTCTAAAACTTGGCATGATTAAAGTTAAGATACATAGCTTTAAATGAACACAAATAATGCCTCATTTGGATAAGTATCCGAATTGTTATGATTTTCCAAAGTTGGAAGTAAGATCTGGAATTGAGATAAAATGAGTTCTAAGAGGTAGTGACATTCATGTGGACAAGAAAACCTCAGTTTCATATTTTTTGCTCAAAGATCTATGAAAGAGATTTCATTAGAAATTGGAATCGCATTATTTCGATTTTCCTATAATTAATAATGAATTTTTAAAGTAGGGTACATGTTCTGGAATTACCAAATGAACAGTAAAAGTGAACAATACCGAGAGCAATTCTTTTAAAAATGAATGTTTTCAAAGCAAATGATCATGTAATTGGTTCCAATCACTTCTAATGTAGTATAATTGAGGTTAAAAGTAAGGATGTGACAAATGCTATCCTGCACATTTGAAACATTGGAACGACATTTTGGTACCCATTTAAATTTGGGTCATTAAGCATTATTTTTGGACCTTAATTGTCCTTTGGTACCCATTTAAATTTGGGTCATTAAGCATTATTTTTGGACCTTAATTGTCCTTTGGTACCCAACCAAAATTTCTCATATTAGAATTTGTTCTAATATAGCATGTGTGATAAATATGACCTAGTTTTCCATAATAATTACAAATAATAGGATGATACACTTTACGAGTATATTTAAAGGTGAAGTGTTAGCGAGTGGAAGCAAAATATAATCATTGGGCAAAATTTATTTCTTCCCATCAAACTTTTCTGTGATATTATTTAAATGGAAAATATTTTTTCTTTTTGAAATAGCATTAAGAATTTGTTGAAAAGTCATATCATGAAACCATTTGAAATTATTTTCTTATACCTATAAAATGAATTGGAACTTTTTACCGCTGAAATATTTTGAGTTCTGAATGATGATTGATCATATTTATATGCATTGAGCTACTATTGAATGTTTTCTTCCTCTTTATCCTTTGTGTTGATATTAAGATGTTATGTGACTTCTCCTTTTTTTGACCCATCTTCTATTTGTTCATCAATAGTAGATTTGTAACTTTCAAGTAATGATGAACTATAAACACTATGAGTTTGAATGCAATTGTTAGAGAAATAGAAGGAATCAAGAGTATTGAAAATATCTCTAACATTAGAGCAATATTTGATTTTCAAATAATTACTTTCAGATAAAGCATTGTATAAAATTTTTATGGCTCTAAGGTTCAAAGAAAATAATTTCTTTTCATTTTTATTCCAATCCTTTCTTAGTTTAAAATCAAAATCATTTGAAAGAATTTTTCTCATATCAAAATCAAGAGTTTTCTAAAATATGTTCATCCAACTTTCAAATACAAAAACCCAAAATTTTCTAAAATTAGAGGAATAGTAATATCAAATCCTTCAGAAAATATTTCACAACCAAATACAGTTATGCTCTTTGTACTTGAGATCTACAAATCTTTTAAACAAGTGACCTACTTTGATACCCAATGTTAGAATGGTTGTTTCACCAAAGAGGGGGTGAATTGAGTGATTTTACAAAAAAAAATTAGAAAACTCTAAAGATATTTAAAATGAGTTTAAATAGTAGAGTTTAGAAAGATATAATCATAGGAAGAAGTTGTTGAAGAGAGATTGCACAAGTAGATTTATATTAGTTCAAACTAATCCTTTTGACCTACGTCTAGTTCCTATAGAGCTCATATGAGTGTTCTACTTTCTCCAAGCTTCAATAGACTCTTGGTACCTTAGTACATTAATGTGAGAATTTTCTCTCACTCCTTATACCCTTTAATCTATACAATCAATGAGAATCCCTCTCACTCTCCCTTACACTCGTAAGGTAATAATTCACTGAAGAATCCCACTTAAGCACTTCAGAAAAGAATTAATACATTCATAAATCACTCTCAATAGAGTGAATTTTGATACTCACTTAAGCTCACTATCTAATTTCTCTATCTTTACAAGAATATGATATGCTTTGAATTAAAAGAAGAGAAATAGAGTATAATAGAGATAATCATTGAGTATGATCATAATGCATATTAAGCAGTTGTTGTATTGTCATACCTCTCTCCTAACTTCTTCACCTTTCTTATTTTGGCTTCTTCTTTTATACTTCATTCTTCATAAATTTGTTGAAATAGTCATTGAGATAGTTGTTATCAAATATAATTGTTATTGCTATGTGAACAATCTGATGCTCCTTAGTTGATCTCTTGTTAATAGTGACTCAACCTATAAATAATTTTGAAACATGCTTTAGTAAAGATATATAATCAGTGTATACATAAAGCACTTGTTTCCAAATGATTTAGTATTAAATATCTGAATATGATGAAGTTCGGTTTTAAACTCTTTTTGTAAAATGGCTTGACTTGTCGAAGAGCTTATTGAAAAATATCCTTATCAAAAAGGTCTTCGATAAATTGCTAAAGAATTGTATTTGAAATAATTAAAATCTTATATAGTTTGATAAATCTTCAATAAATTGTAAAGATATAGTTCCTGATTTATTTAAATATCCTTATCGATGAACTCTTTAAAAATATTCTTTCAAAACATATGCTTTCTTATTTATCAATATATTTCGCAATATATAATTTATTGAAGTATTCTTTGATAAATAACCATTTTGAAAAGTGTAATATCCCAAATTTTCCCTATCTATATAAGAATGATAGAGGAAAGAGGTTATGAAGGGATTGAGATGGTAATCAAAAGAAAAGATAATGATTAAGATAAGTTTTAAGCTAAAGAAAGAGAGAAAGTATAAAGTTATTGATAAATGCTGAAGAATCATTCTTTTTACACAGACTTTCATATTCTTTGATCCTTTAATCGTTTCTGAAATAATGCATATATGGAAACAAAAATTCATAATACCTTTTACTAACTCAAATCAAGATTATCATTTAGTATAACAGATTAAAATAGAGATCAAAGCACAACTTGAAAGAGGTTTATCTTGTCAAACAAGTTATCAGTATATAATAAATGAAAAGTAGGTGATACACTTATGAAGATCATTCATTTAATCAAGTCTAAGTAATTCATAAGCTCATCAAAGTTATTCCAGGACTTATCAATCAGAATTTCAACAGATTAAGCTTAACAAAGGATCTTATCGAAGATCTCTTTGATAAATAGCCTGATTGAATAGTTAATTGATAAGAACATAATGAATTAGACTTTGAATCATTCATGATCAATCTAATCTGCATAATTCCAAGTCTAAACAAACCATATATGATTCAAATAGATTAAACAACATTTAAGCAATGAATTTTCTTCAATATTATTTCAAACAATCAAATCATCATCAAAACATTCATCAAATTAAAACTCTGTTGATTTGAATATGAAACAACTTATATTTTCCTTCTTCCAATTGATCTTATGAATTTGTAACTTAAGATTCTAAAGATCATATTGAAAAGAAAGTAATTTAATTAGATCACTTTTAGAGATCATTCAACAAAGCAGAAACTCAGTGATCTAAATAATTTCAAAAATATTTTCAATGATCATAATTTAAACCTTTAAGCTTTTCCAATTTATGATTATAAGATAAAAGCAAATAGCTAAATATGTGGAATATCATTTTTTAGTGCTTTTGAAATTCTTCTCTTATTTATTGAAGAATTATTCGATAAATCCCCTTATCGAATAGTCCTTCGATAAATGAGTCTTTGAAAAGAAATAACTTCTTTGAATCAAAGATGATTGGTCGAAGATCTTCTCGATAAATAACTTATCCAATTAATTCTTCAATAAAATATTTTTGCAAAATGTTTCACAAACTGAGTCTTTACAAACCTTATCAAAGGCTTATTTGATAAATCTTCTTATTAAATAGAGATTCGAATAATTTTAGTTTTAAGACAAGAACTCAGAATTTTCATCAATCATATTTATTTGATTTACAAAGTATTTATCGATAAGATAACTTATCGAATAGGTCTTTGATAAATATCTTTTAGAAAATATATTTTCCTTCAAAAATTCTTTCTCATTTATCGAATAACTTATTGAATAACTACCTTATCGATAAATGCTCCTTATCAATTAAGTTATATTTTGAAATCTTTGCTCAATTAGTTGTCATCATCAAAACATTGGATTTAACAATTTGAAAATGACTCAGTGAAATTTGTGAAGGTATTTATGCAAGCATTTATCGATAAGAATGATAATCTATAAAGATTTCAAACAGAAATAGATTTGTGAAAATATTTTTGAAGAGAATTTATCGAAGTCCTATTCGATAAATTGATTTATTGATAAAATCTTTGATAAATAATGCTTGATAAATGAATACTCTATTTTAAGATCTTATTAATTTCCCAATAAGCAATTTGATAAATATAAAATTTTTCAACCTTTCAAAGACTCAATTTATCAATAAGTTATTTGATAAGGCCACTTATCGAAGATCTCTTCGATAAGAATGAGAAAATTTCACTAACAGACACGCTGAACTAAGACTTGTTTCAAAATATTATTTGGAGTAATTTATCGATGAGTTCTTCGATAAATCTTCGATAAATTTTATTTAAAGAATTTAAATATAGTCTGATTATGTATGACATTTATCAATAAAATATTCAAGCAAACCATTTATCGATAAGAGGCTCAATTGTTTTACAAAGAATTTCATTTAAGTTTTATCTAAGTGCACTTTGATAAAAAATCTTATCGATAAGATCTCCAATAAATACTTATAGTTTTTCAAAATGCTTTTAACAAACATATTTTGATGCAACGGTTTAAACATAGTGTAATAATTCCTATACGTTTCTTATCATTGCCTATTACACTCACAACTTTTTCTTAGCATATTTACTTACAGGATTCAAAATAAAGAGGTTGCATCAAAAAGGCTAACAGTTAGAAAATTGCATTCAATGCTACCACCTACTATTGCTAACGGCCAATGGCTTTATCTCTGCTTCAATCAATGATCAATTTCTCAAACAGATATGTTTGGAACAGAAGCTATAAATACATGGCAAATTGTATGCTGAAGTTAAGACACTCAACTACCTACGGAAAATATTTATCAAGCATTCAATATTATTCTTTATTCTCTGTGTGTTCAATGCTTATACTCTGTTATCCTTTGTTATACTAAGCATAAATAGAGAGTTTATCTGAGATAATTCATTTTACTTAAGTGATTATTATTACTTCTTTGTCAGAGAGAGATTCATCAATTATTTTTTCAAATTATGAGTTGCTCAAGAGTGAGGGACTCTTGAGTGTGTTGAATCCTTAATGGTTGTAAGGGGTAGTTAGAAAGGATTCTTAAGTATTGAGGCACCAAGAGCCTATGGAATATTGGAAGATATAGTTGAAAATCTTATAGGATATTTGAGGACTAAGCGTAGGCCAAGTGGTTAAGCTAAACCAAGATAAATCTTCTATGTTGATTTCCTTTCCCTACTGCACTCGGTGATATTATCCTTACCTTATCTGTTTTCATTTACAAGAATTTTTAAATTTTATAACTTTACCCAATTAACCTCTCTTGGGTATTACTGACAATTCTAATAGGAAGAAATACAAAGGGTAAGTTTGGTACAATGGAAAGTGGAAGTAGAAGTGGTATCTTCCACTTCCTTCATTTGGTAGAATGGAAACCACTTATACTTCTAACATTTTTGGCATTTTAATTCTATAAGAAAAAGCTGAGAAATTATATGTTAGAAGTAGAAGTGAAATATTTTAGACCATTTTACCCTAAGTTATAAAATTCCTAGACAACTTTAACCTTTCCCAAGTTATAAAAAAATATTTTAGACCACTTTACCACCAAGTTATAATATATGTATATATCAATTTGATACTCTTTTCCATCATACCAAACAAACTTTTAAAACCAATTCTAATCTAATTCTCTTCCCACTTCCACTTCCACTTCCATAAAAAACGCTTCCATTTTACCAAACACACCAAAAGGGAAATTTTAGAGACCAAACTGGAATTTTAAAAATTTATAGTAAGGGATTAAAATGAAATTTGTCAAATTGAGAGACTAAAGTGTATTTTGTCAAATTCAGGGGTAAAAATGTAAATAAGAGGAAATTGAGCAAAAAATGGCCAAAAACTGTGTAGAAGCATTTCAGTCATAAATTTTACCATGAGATAGAGAAAATTATTCTAATCTATTTAACACTGTACGAAATTTTGATTTGATGTCAAAAAAAATTGATATTAATTTATGAAGTTCTAAAAATTCTTTTAGGGACTTCTAGACCTTAGAATTAGATGAAAAGTATATAGTTATAAAACTTCAAGACATGAACGTCATTTTAATGAAAATTAAAGGACTTAAGTAAAATTTAGAAAAATTCTTGGGCCAAAATGAAATGTAGAGATAAATGTTAGGTTAAGAAGTGTAATTTTAAAAAGCTTAAGGAACTAAAATTCAATTTGTCAAAAGTTTAAGGGTAAAATTATAATTATAAGAAAGTTGTGTTACAAAACGCTTAGAACTGCCCGAAATTGGGCTAAGTATATTTTTCAGAATTTTGATTTGAGGTCCCAGATAATTGATATTAATTTATAAAGTCTGGATATTATTAGAGGACCTTCTGGACCTCAAAATCAAATAAAATTTTACAATAAATTCTTATAATTAATATGAAAATTTGTGAAATTGACAAAACTCAAAACGGAGCTATGTATAATTTTATTATGGAATTTACAATAGAATAAAACACTCAATACATACTTTTCGGGGGAATTTCTTAGGAGTTGAGCCCATAAAGGTAGGAGACCATGTAGAAGGCCTAAAATGGCACCTCATAGGCAAAAAAATATTTTTAGATAAAGTATATGGGTCAGTGCTAATAAAGACCTAGAAAAATATAAAATTATGTAAATACCACTAAGTATGCCACTATGTTGTACCTTTGAGCAAGAGATGAATAGAGAGAATTTTGGTTATTTAGACAAGGTCAAAAGGCCAAGGAAGGTACAAGAATGATTAATCAGAGTCAGTATATGCCCTGATAATTTGTAAAGAGGTGTGAAATGATAATTATGGCTTTAGGCTTTATTTGGTTGGGGGGTTTCGGAGGGGAGGAGAAAATGTGTTTGGTTGAGAAAAATGGAGGGGAGGGGAGGGGAGATTTTTTGTCCATATGTGCTTCCCTCCCCTCCCCTCCAAAAGTGGGGATTTTTGGAGGGGAGAGAAATTTTTTAACCATTTATGACCAAATTGCCCTATATATTTTTAATATTTCAATTGTACCTTCAAGTCTTTTTTTTTTCTTACACCTAATTTTTTTTAATTGCTAAAACTTAATAAACATAATAAATTATTTATATATTATATTAAAATATATAATAATTATAAAATTAATACGAAATAATATTAAAATTTTATCATATTTTTTAATTTTATTATATATATAAATGAGATAAAAAATTTTAAGATTTATAAATTAAAAAAAAATTGATATGAATATTATAAATAAAGAGTAAATAAATTTAAATAAATAGATAAGGGTATATTTGTTAACTTTTAATTAACTCCACTCCCCTCCCCTCCCCTTCTGAACCAAACAAAAAACATTATTAATTAACATCCCCTACCTTTCCCTCCCATACCTTAAATTAACCTAACCTATCCTCTCTTCAGTTGAACCAAACAAAGACTTAAGATTAATATAGTGTAAGATAATGATAAAATAAAAAAAATAAACGACTTTACTTTATTTTTTGTTTTAGAAAGGTTTTTTAGAAAACAAAAAATATAAAAAAAAAATGTTTAATTATAAGTTTTAAATTAAGTGCCTTGTAAAACAAATAAATAGAAATACATTGCTAAAAACTCAACAATGTCGTAATTGTTTTCTTTTTCTTGGTTCTTATTTTCACTTAAGGCCACACCTCCTACACTATCATTCTCTACACCTCCGACACCCTCGTCGCTACATTCTCGACTCACCTCCCACACTCTCTTGGGCTCGTCGCTAGTCGCTACATTCTCGACTCAGTTTCCCACTCTCTCAATCCTACAATTTAATTTTAAAGAACAATGTTCCAAACAAGTTTTTCTGATTCGTTTGTTTTCAAATGAAATTTTTTAAAACAATTACCCAAACAGATTTTATTTTTTTTTTCCTTTTCAAAACTTGTTTTGAAAAATAAGTTTATAAAACTATTCTAAAAACATAAAAAAAAAAAGAAAGAAAAAAAGAAGACAAACAGCCTGAGATTACGGACCAGCAACATGAAACAGATCAGAAACAGATCAACACATGATGATCTTCACAAGTCACAAACCCTGCCTCTTAACATGGACCATTGAATCAGCGTATTCAAGAGTGAACACAATCGTCACATTAAATAAATACGTTTCATTCTGTCTGGCCATTCAATCATAAAAACGATGCCTCTAGCAGATGCTGACATGTTTCCTATGACTTCAAAATCGCCTAGGACCTGGAGTTTTGCCTCCTATATTATCGCTTTCGCTTTCTTCACGTATCACAACTCATCCTTGCTAGATGCATCATCTTCCCCCATCAGTTCCTCAAGAGAGAACTCATCCTCCTCAATTATTTCTCCATCCTTCCCATCCCAAGGTTCTGTTTTCACAATGACAGGTGAGCCTCCCAAGGGCAAATTGCCCTTGCCGCCTCGTCCAGCTTCTCTCACAAATTCACTGAAAGCAAAGAATGGCAGTGTTCACGCACTTTGTACATTTCCCCATAAAGGCATTCAGTATTTCTATCAGTTTAGACGATTGAATGACAGACTTACACAATGTGTTCAGGCTCAAAAGCACTCTTGAGCGGAGCATATACGGCTTTCTTAACGTTAAGAGCCACTAGGGCAGGATAACCATAGCCACCAACACCCACATGCTTCTCAAGATCTGGCTGCTTGCCGGCTGCCGTCCAGACATAGCTTTAGAAGACACACACATACACCAAGAAGAAACAACACAAGTCATGACCAAAGTTGCTGTAAAACATACAGCTCTAGTCCTTAATATAGAACCTATTTAACTAATTTGATTAGATTAAGAAAATTAGTAAAGATAGTATGACATAATCATCTTCCCTAACTCCCTCCCTCTCTTACTTGATTATTATTGATGGAATATCAATAAAGGTTATTTGGGAAAAAATTGATAAATATAAGAAACAGATATTATATATAGGGAAAAGTTGATAAATATAAGAAACAAATATTATATATTGGACCAAGATCAACTCCCTAATTAGGTCCTATATTAAAGTTGGAAGGAGTATGATGTATCCAGTTATAGAAATCTTGTGGAGTATTTAGGGTACATGATATTCAGCCAAAATGATGATACACAACAGCCAATCAACTCTGGAATGGGGGTAAGGGGGTTTGGGGTTAGGGGTTAGGGGTTTCGGATTTCAGGTTAGGGGTTCGGGGTTTGGGTCGGGGGGTCAGGTTTTGGGTTGGGGGTTTGGGGAACTAATGGATACCAGGCCAAATGAAATTAGATATCCAAATTCATCAGGGAGGGATAGGCTTTCCGATAACCAATGCCTATACTTCTTCTAATCCTTAACATAAGAGCTAATTTACTTTTTTAGATTAATTAAGTTAAATATGATCAAATCTAACCCCTCAATACGCATTCATTAGACTTTTTATGTGAAATAAATACTATCATGCCCAACAGAAAAGGTGAATAAGGGTATCGGGTATTTCAGATATTTTATCTGATACCAAATACCAGCCTTCAACATGAAAATGACATTTTTTTCTATTTCCCGCAATTTATATTTTGGTTACAATTACAGGCATTTTAGATATCAGTTTTTACAGTTGTAGGAGTTTCAAATTCTTTCAGATTAAAACGGTTCATGTTCTGGATATAAGATTCAGATTTTGATATTGAAAAAATGACCTGGTACCTACCTATCGCCATTTCCTCAAAGCTCTTGCAACATGGAAGAATCAATATAAAATGTAAAACTTCATTGGGAATTGCACTATTCACAAGTTACAAATACTGGACACTCTTGTATGGCTCTATGAAACTTTGATTTTATTATTTCAATATTTTTCTATATATTTGAACTTGGTTTAAATGTTAAAATAAGCTAAAATTTTGACAAACAGTAGAGGTGAAAAATATCCAGTTTGACAAAAGAATAAATTGAGATCAGAAGAGGCTAACTCAAAAAGCATTATTAAAGCTAACAGTTAAGTAAAACTTATTCATATCTACTTACCTGTAAGGGCTCCTTTTAAACTTATCAGCAACTGACAATAATTGTTTAATGTATCGGTTTCTCCCCTCAGCCTTGGAATCCAAAATATCAGGAAGGAAAGCAACAAAACATATTGCAGCAGAACCACATTTCTGTTCCAAAACATCCTATAGAAAAAGCTTGTGTAAATAATTCTATATGCACTGTTTCAATCTAACCAATGATCAAGTAGAATTGGAAGTAATGCAAAAACTTACTGAACCCGTTAACTCAGTCACTTCAGGTGGTGCAACATTTGTTTCCAACTGTTCTAGAGCAAATGATTCAATAGCTGAGGCAGTCCTTGCACCTTCATATGGAATTGGAATATCTTTATCAGCACCAAATACCAGGATAGTTGGGAATCCTTGAACATTGAACCTGCTCATCAAAGACTGGTAACAACAGTACCATCAGAATTTTTAATCTAACTTGAATAATAAAATATAAGACTGCCTTATCCAGATCTAGAACAGAAAAAGGCAGAAAAATAGGAAGATGTCAGAGTTAAATGATAATACTAGAATAATATAAAGCTACAAACATTGAATCGTGACATGAAACAAACATGTTGACACCTCAAACTATAAAAACATAAAAAGCAAGATATGGCGCAAAAACAATACAGAAACCATTACAGTCATAAAATAACAGTATGATGGGCCTAGAGGAAATGCCAGAATCTCTGAAAATTAGAGCATCAGATCGGAAATTATAGTGCATCAGCTGAAGCCTTTGGTTCTATCCAATACTGACAAGTGAACTAAGCTCCAAGAAAACAACTCAAGCGGTTTGAAGATACATCATTCAGTAGGATGATATTAAGAGAGTAAAGACAACAGTAAGGAGACTTTCGAAGGACATAAAGAGCTGTAGGGTAGCAAGCATGAAAGCTTAAGGACAAAAGCAATTTAGAGAATTAAGAATAGAGGGAGGGCAACATGGCAGGGTACAGAAGGCATATGAGCATGAGTAGAGAGGTTTAGTCTCTAAGAAACCTGTTACGATACTCAAAAGTAATAAAAGAAAATAAATGAAATAAATTCTAATAAAGCAAAGAAAAGATCACACTCAACTTCCCTTTATTAGCCGAATACTCTAGAAGAATCTCCAAAGGTCCAAATAAAAGAACTGATATATTATTCACTCCCCGACTAGCTTTAGAGAGGCTAACCTATTTATACACAAATGTTTCAAAAAGATAATCTAAAAATAATCATAATATCTTTAATCAAATATTTGAATATTTGATTCAAGATAGACTAAGATAAACTAAAAATAATCCTTATATCTTTAATCAAATATTTGGTATTTGATTCAAGATAGACTAAGATAAACTAATCTAAATAAACTAAGATAAACTAATTAAAATGTTTAAACAACTAAAATTAATAAAAGCTGATTAAATAAATTAATTATGAATCGGTTTCCTATCAAAACCAAAGTGAGAAAGAACTATTTTATGAAGTTTTTCACTTTACAATTCTAAGGAATAACTAATTGAAAGATGTATGTAAAAATGCCTTAATTACATATAATCACATATTGGCTTGAAGTTCAAATTGAGGATACAACTAAATTTGCAGGTCCTGATTTTAGGGGAAAATAAATAAAAGCAAAATTAACCAAAATCAAGATGGTCAGTAAACGTTTGGGTCAAGGCAAAGAGATAGGCTAGTTTTATTAATGACTTAACAGCATACCTTTTCTGCATCGCAGTCAACATGACCCAGTTTCACCTTCCCTTGTAATTTATTAGCAGCTTTTTCCCATTCAGGAGCCAACTTTTTACAATGGCCACACCTTCAAGAAATAAAAAGCAAAAAAATTTATGGATAAAGCTCCAAATATGATAGTACAAGTACCTCCAGTTCAGTTTGGCAATAGATATTTAAGATCCAAAAATCACGACTTATTCTTCAACTATAGGCAGTCACCATCATACTACATTCTACATCTTATGATGCAATTACCAAGGAGCAAAGAATTCCACAATCCAAAGTTCTTTGCTTTTGAGAACCAGTTCATCAAATTTGCGAGAGTTCAACTCTACAGAAGCGCTGGATTCTGACTTTTCACCAGATCTTCCTGTTGCCTTTCCATTCAAACGTTCCTTCAAAAGAGCCTTTATCTGTACATGTAGACAGAATATTAGCATGTAAAAATTAAGCATAACTAACTATCAAGAACACAGAAAAACTTTAGCAGTGAGCAATAAACCATGTTAGATATAACCTCAAGAGGCCATCTTTGCATAAATTTATTTTAGAAGCTTATATATTCATGAAATATACAACTAGATTACATTTGCCAAATTTATCAAAGATATAAAACTTGCTTGAGTTTACCAGACTTGCCTCATAAAAAATCTTAGCAAGGCCAAAAACTCAATGCAAAATATAAAATTTAAAGCAAACCATACTAAAGCCGTGAACATTGAAACTCATCTCGGACTCCAACCAATACACAAAAACAATGCGTATAGTTCAATAAAATACTAGTTATTAACATGTAATCATCCATCTTTTTCTAAATGTAAAAGAAAATTGCTTTTCCCTTGCCACAAATTTCTGCATGAGGAAAGCAACAATGCTTCTCATACACCTACACTAACAGTTCCAAGCAAAACTTAAGGAAAAATAAAATAAAATCTCCAAACCTGTTGTAGAGCAAATTCAGCAATAGGTTTGACATCTCTAGCTCCGTGATAATCTTCCGGTGCTTTTCCAGGTGAAAACACCTTTATAGTTGGAAAACCCCTAATCCCATAATCCTATAATACATTGAAAGAAACACGATCAAATTAAAGTATTAAGGAAAATATTAAACCATGTACATTATAACTGAAGGAACATATATGCACATGGCTAATATATTTAATCAGTTAAACAACAATACAAATTATATTGGAGATAGGAACATAAAAACAATTAAAAAAAACCTAACGAGTAAGAAATAAAACATTGCACGATATATTGTTTCATCTTAGTTGGAGAAGATATACTAAGAACAAATGCAACAGAGATATTCTTTGTCGTGTTCGATTAGAAAGTAATGGTGATAAAAATATTACTGATCTAATGGATTTAGTATTTGTATCGTATGTTATTTCTATAACCAAATGCAACCAAGCAATCCAAGCTATATCAAAGTCCAAAGAGGCAAGGGCCATTTTATCTTATTCCAATGATTTATATCAAACTACCATGTTCAAGAAATCAGTGATGATATATACAACAATTAACGTTTTACATTACTCTTGATCCTCCAAAGAAAGGTTTAGCATTAATAGTGAGTATAATAATGGATTTTCATATTAAAAGAAGGTTGATTGCCAGAAGGGATATATCAGTTTTAACAGACTCAATATAATACAAAACACAACACGGGCCTATGAAGATTTGAACTATAAGCAACCTGAGCAAAAGCCTGGTGAGCATCGCCATCAATTGCTGCAACAGTAGCTACACCCTTTAAGACAGAAGCCGCTTTCTCCCATGTAGGAGCCAGAGCCTTACAATGACCACACCAAGGAGCAAAGAATTCAACAAGAACAACTCCATTTGAATTGAGGACCTGCCGCATTCAGATAGCACTCCTAAATTGAGTTGTATTGCTAAATAGAAAATAGATTAAGCAAAGAGCTAAGGAAATATTACTCCCAGGAGGGATTCATACAGAGAAAATTTAAATTGAAATGATCAAATCAGGAAATGAAAACAATGATTTTCTATACTAAAGAATTACATGAAAACAATTTCACCAACAGTGGAATGGTAAAATAGAATTAGACTATGACAAGGAAATAAATATGCATGTTAAATACAACTCACTGAAAGTCCTATAAAACGAAACAAATACAGTATGATGGGAAACGAGAGGGGGGAAGGGAAGAGAAAGAAGAAAAGGGGGAAAGACGACAAGTCTAAAACTAAATAGATATACCTAAACTCTCATCATATTATAAAATAAAGGAAAAAATAACTTTAAAGTATAATAATACGATAATCCTAAAGCCATATCCCATCAAAGTGAGCACAACATGAACAAGTACTTGCACGCATGCGGACGAGGATGGTTAATATATTGATCGGATAGAATTGTCGCTCCATAAATTTCTATATTACAGGCAAAATGGTGATTGCAGACACAAAAGAAACATGATGGGATAGTATAAGGAATTACACTGCAACAGAATTAGAATGTATTAATTCAACTACGAAAAGTATGATCCCAGAATCGAAAAGAAATTACGGTAAGTTCCTTAGAATAGATCTATAAACTGCGTCAGTCCAAAAAAAAAAAGATCTATAAACTGCGTACATGCAACATTATTTACTTAAACAAAATGCCAATTCATCTGAAATTCGAACAAATAACCAACTTGAAAGATGAAAAAGAAAAAGAAATAGTCACATGGTTTTAAACACAGAAGACAGCAAATTTCATTTGATTGCATCACAATTTCGCGCAGAGCAACAAATATAGTGGATGACGAAGTGGGTAAAGAATGGAAACAATTTAAATGAAAAAGCAAAGTAATTTTCAATTTGATTTTTACCTTGGACTTGAAGTTGGAGGGATTGAGCTGAACCACAGGTGATGATGGTCCGTAGAGTGCGTTAGAAGGAGTGAAATTGGTGACCGTGAAAAATAACAAGATAGACAGAGCTGGTAAAAATGGCGATTCAAATTGGAGCTTTCTCATCGTCTTTCTCGGGGACTTCGTACGCCGAATGGTAGCAGGAGGGAAGTCTCTCGAGTCTCAACGTCGAGGGAGGGAAAATGCCCTTCGGCAGGCAACATGGCCCCGGGAGCTACGTGGGCAGGCCAATCATAAATTGCCACGTCAGCTGGCCAGGTCAGGTAGATTTTTGGAAAAGCCTTATTCAATTATCTCAATAAAAAATAATGACAAGCAATATTTGAAGAGAAATCCCATTTCAAGACACTTAGATTATGCTGCTAGTCTAATTGTGGGATATTTTACCACATTGACCTTTTTTTTTTCAATTCACCTCTCTCAGGCAATTTTTTACAAAGCCAACTTTGATGGCGACTGCCAACCACCTCCATCGGCAACCGGAGCTCCAGCGACGATTGGGTAAACTTCGGTGATGATGACAACTATATTACAAAGGTTTTGTTATGTCTAACTATTGGCACTTTGTACCAAAAAAAAAATTGGCACTTAAATTGCTAAATTGAACTTCATAGTTTCTACACAATGACATGTTTAAAAAATAACAAGTTTAATCAAGTAATTCAGAAGATCCTATAAGTTTAAAAACTTAATAAATTCAATTTAGCTATTTGCAACAAAACTTTTAGGATAAAATTCCGTCGAACACTTATTGAAATACCTTCTAAAAAGACACCTCTTATAAAAAAAACCCCTTTTGAAGATTTTCCATATAGAACCTTGAGCAATTCTATAAAAATCTAAAGATTTTAAAAACTTTGCTTATACCCATAGTCTTTCATATTTAAAAGGAATAAGATTTTTTGAGAAATAAAAAAAAATCATAACAAGTTTTGTTTTTGAAGTTAAAACATTGGTTTAAATCCATAAACCTCATTTAAAAACTTTAAAAAAAATCATAAAACCTAAGTCTTGAAAACTTATCAACTAACATAAATATACTTCATCTATATATAAATTGCATTTTCCATTTACTGGTAAAATTTGGGACTACAGCATTTTTGAGTAGTTCTAGGCCTTTTTTAGCACAACTTCTTCATAATTATGATTTTACCCCTTGAACTTTTGCTTAATATATTTAGGTCCCTAAACTTTATGAAATTACACTTAATGTCCCAACTTTTTTCTCTACTTTCTATTTTGGTCGTAAAACTTTTATAAATTCCATCTAGGTCATTGAACTTTCTATTATTTATACTTTAATCCCTTTCCTTCCATAAATTTCTACACTTTCCTTAAAGAATCTCATATTTATTACATATAAACTGTACATACATACTAGATAAGAAAATTGGGGATATGACAACTTTCACAATGAATAAGCATGAAGAGAAGTTAGGAATTGGATAATGTAAATGTTATATGATGAATGTATAAATAGTTGCAAGTAATGATGTTATATGACATGGTAATGCTCATGATATAATGAAGAATAGTAAATGATGAAATAAATGTATGATATTTTATATACATTTAGTTAACATGTCAAGCTTTGTTTTGACACCAAGAATGCTTTATTTCGATGTCTATACAAAGAGAACGGATTTTCCAAAGTAAGAGACCATAATCTGTTTTCAGAATTGTTGACGAAATGAACAGTAATCTTTGACGAATAAACTATATTAATTTACTAAGTATTTGGTCTAGAAATTATTTTTTTCCTTAAATTTCAAGATGTTATCTTCACGTAGTTTTTTGAATCACTTCATTTTGATTTTTTTAGACTTAATTATGATTTTTTAAAGTTCGTCACCAAATCTGGAATACCATATAAACAGTGACTCGAGAAGAGTCAAAATTTCAGATTTAGCTAATGGACTTCCAAGGTCTTGTAAGTGGTTCTAAATGCTACTGAATAGTCCATAAGATGTGCAAAAGTAAGGATATTTTATTTTGGTATTAGAGCAGAAGTTTCTGACATAATATAAGATAGTTCCCAGACCCTAACTCTAAATAGTAAATACTTTGTTATGTTAGGGTATTGGTTGGGATATCTAGCATTGCTAATTTAAGTAAATATTGTAGGAGTAGATATGAGATTTTATAAAGTTAAGTCAGAGTCTTCAGTTAATAAGGAAGACCCCTGGCTAGTAGTGATATATGAAGATGATGTACTTCCAGACTATGATTCTCTTTTAGACAGTAAAGAGAGTTCAGATGGTAGTATAGAGGATTAGTCAAGAAGATCTATAGTAGAATATTCTATAGATGTTTCTATAGACTCAAACCTGTAGTCTGGAGGTTATGTAAAGATTCAGCTTAATGTTGTGCATGCACTAGATGATATTGCATCAGACGATGCTGAGTCGAGTGACTCTATACAATGAGTTTATTGGAGTGCCCTCTAACCCTGACGTAAGCCCTATTCCTCCGATGAGAGGACAAATTATGGCTAAGGAAGCTGAGTAATGGTATTAGATTATGAGTAAACCATATATTATTCCTCCTCCATCAGAGTTTGAGAATATATTTGCTATGAGTAATATGCATCAATCCCTTAATCCAAAGATCTAGTAAGAGTCTATGATAGTTCCTTTCTATTCTTAAAGTCCAGGAATATGTGACTTTATAGAGAAAGATCGGTATGATATTCCTAGTCTTAGTCAACCCCAGCCTTCTTTGCTAAAGACCGATAATGTTGACCATATCAGTCTCAAGAAAGCTGTGGAGAGTGAATTACTCAATCTAGGTCAAGGAATGGATAGAAGTAGAGAGATCAAGAGCAATCAGTTTATCTACAGTTTCGCAATGCCGTAGCAGGGATGATAAACAGATATACAATAAAAGGCATTAACTTGAATCAAGTTTACACTCTAGAAGATTTGCATGAGATGGTAGTAAGTCATATACTACCATATACCCCTACATGCCACAAAGAGCTAAGTGAGTGTTTGGCAAATGATTCACCAACTGATATATAGGGTGGCAGTTCTGTGTGCAGAAATATTTATAGTTCACTATTCCCTATAAAAGAATGTAAAAAGAGATTAGGGGTAATGTAAAATTGTAAATAGTGTAAAGTAATTACTCAAATGTATAATAGTTATGATGTATCCCGAATATGTAGTGGACATGTATGTAATGTATGTACAAATGTTATGGTGATATGAAATATGAGTTTTAATGTGATTATAGTAGATAAATATGAATGAGTTTCAATTGACCCAAACTCATTAAAGTCAAGAACATAAGAAGATAATCTTTAGAAAAAGCTATGCCCAGGTCATGATGTGAAGCATTTTAGGTCGCGACTAGAAGTTCCAGAGAAGTTAAGTCGTGATAAGTTAAGTCACGGGGCACGACAAAGATTCACAAAAGTGTTTTGGTTATGACAAGTAGAAACCATTGGTTGCGACGTAAAGTTCCAGAGCTATCAAGTCGCGATATGTCACATCCTTACTTTTAACCTCAATTATACTCATTTATAAGTCATTGGAACCAATTACATAGCCTTTTGCTTTAGAAACATCTATTTTCAAAAGAATTGCTCTCTGTTCACTTTTACTATTCATTTGGTAATTCTAGAACATGTACCCTACATTGAAAATTCATACTTAAATGTAAAAAAATTGAAATAGGGTGGTTCCAATTTCTAATGAAGGTTATTTCATTAATCTTTGAAGGAAAAAATATAAAACTAAGCTTCCAATGTCCTAATGAAATCAGTTTATTCGTTGAAAAGTACTGTTCATTTGGTAAAATCTGAAAGTTCCAGTTTATTTGTCTTAACTTCAAAAATTCATTTCTCTTTCATTACTTGTCCAAATGAACCGTGTTGCCTATTGATTTAAATATCTAGACGTCCTCTTTAATATCACCAAATTTTATGGAAAAACTCATTCATTTGCTATACAAAATTCACATCAGAACGTTATTGCCTCCAATTGCTTACTTTCTCTTAGTTCCAGATTTTAACTCCAACTTAGAAAAATCGTAACAATTCGAATACTTAACCAATTGCGGCGTTCTTGGTGTTCATTTAAAACTCTGTATCTTAGCTATTATAATGCCAAATTGAAGGTTAAAAATCATTGATTAAGACGTCCTAACTATTGTCACACAACTACGGCCTCAGAACATAATTACTGAATCATTCACCATACATCCATACATGGTATAATATGCTTCCATAATGTCAAGTGCTCATGTAACTTAATATACAAGTTCATCCATCTATGCTTACCCCCTTTCCTTGTGAAGTTCTAGCACCTATTACATGGGTATGTATATGGAAGGAATGAGATTTCATGGAAATCTCAATAGCAAGTTACACAAACCATAATATCATGCATGATTAATTGGATGCTTAACATGTTATCATGAGATGAAAGCTACTTCATAATGGTATATAAGCAAACTCTAATATGCATATTGTCATGACATAACTTTCAAGGAGTTGCAATCATTCATACTTCATCATAGACATGATGACATAATCTCAAGCTCAACCAAACACCATAATCAACAAGCAAGCAAGCAATTAAGCAAACATGAAATTATAGTTAGGTATTCTTGCTACCTCTTAACTATCCTTGTCAAGGTCTTCTTGAGATAATTTTCTTACTTCACAAATGTCAAGACCTGGCCATTACAAAGTAATATCAAGTTATAACTCAACTTGAAACTAAATCTAAGATTAGGTTTTCACTAACTTCATTTCTTTCCCCATTTTATGTTTCTTACTTCCATTTTTCCAAAATAAATTCTCATAGTTCATTTCCACATAATTTTTCATGTAAAATCCAAATATGAAACTATAATTTTCATAATCAAAACATCCCACATGCTACAGTATCAAACCGAAGTGAGCTCTCCTTTTCCCAAAAATTCACATTTTGATTCTAATACTTCCAATACTTGTTCTCCTACTTTATCCCCCACACAATTTTCCATTTTAAACTCATTGGAAGCATCAAAATCATGAAATTCCAACATATGAATAGTGTCATGTACAGTAACAGCAAGAACACAAAACCCTAATTCCCAACATACTTGGATTTCCAAACTTATACCACTTGATTCTTGCTTGTTTAAGCTTGTCTAAACTATCCATAACATAAAAATCATATTTTAACCACATATGGATAGCACTTCCAGCAGAAACCATAAGGGAAATATGGTACAAAAACCCCTTAAAATCAAGAGCTAACTTGCTAGAATAAAGCTCAAGATCAAGGGAGATGATTACCTAACTTTGTGCTCCAAGTTGTGTGCTTCTTTCTTGGTTGAATGGAAATTTTGCAAGAGTTTCCCTATGGTTCACCATGCATGCCGAAAGGGTCTAATTTGAGGGGGTATTTATAGATGAGCTTGGGTTGAAATGGATGGCCAAGATTGATTTCGATACTATTTGATATAATGGTCCATATTCATTCTTCAACTTAGCTTGCCCTAGAAGCCTCTCACTTGATGCCATGCATGACATAATTTAAGGTCATGTTTGTCTGGAAAAAGTAGACTATACTGATAGGAAAAATTCCAGTCCAGTTTGGTACCGATTGGAGCAATTTCATAAAAACCAGACTGTTTTCTATTCCTAATTTTTATAATATTCCAGGATATGTATTCTGTCATAGAAACTAGTGTCTAGGTTTCTTATAATATTGACATGATTAGACTGAGTATTTATCTGCCATCCATCCCTTGAGAAATGACCAAAATACCCTTAGTGTCCTTTCTTGCACTATATTAACCCTAAGGGCATAATTGTCATTTCACCCCTCTTTGTACTGCCTCAAGGCCTATACTAGCTCTAACTAATCATATTTATACTATATCCCACATTTTAGCCTATCCAAGATGACCAAAATGCCCTCCATCCATCACTAGAACAATATAGTCATCTAGGGGTATTTTTGTAATTTTGCACCTTTCCTGCACACTGGCCTCTTCTACTGATGAATTGGTATCATGATTTTGGGCCCTCCTTGGTGTCATCATAGGCCTATATATGAGGTAATCTAAGCTCATTCTATCCAGGCTTACCGCTAAGTTCCATAATCGGATCACGGGTGTTCTCAAACTCTCATCAAAATTACTAATATGGGGATAACTTTTCATACATAGCTCCTTCTGGGGTTCTATCAGATTCATGACATTTGATGTCATGGGACACACCTTCCTGTAACTTTTCTGCTTATACCTGAGGTTCATGAGATCTAATAAAATTTTAGATAACTTTCAGACTATTAAATAAATATCCACTATGTGGAACCGTAATAAAATTTCTATATTATGCTAGATTAACCAGCATAACTTTCTCTATTTACTGATAAAATATGGGACTAGAATACTTCCAGGAAGTTCTAACCCTTTTATGGCTGAACTTTTTCATAATCACATTTAGGTCCCTGACTTTTTGCTTAATTACATTTAGGTCCCTAAACTTTTGACTATTTGCATTTAGGTCCCTTCTTTTGTTTGTACTTTCACTTTTTACCTTCAACCTTTTCTAATTTGCATTTAGATCCCTATATTTTCCTTAGACAATAATCCCTCTCTTTCCTTTCTCAATCTGATATAGTTTATTCCAAGAATCTCATGTACATTTCATATAAACTGTACAGTTACATCAGGTAAGAAAATTGAGGATATGATATTTCTCTCCCCCTTAAAATAAATTTCATCCTAAAAATTTACATTATATATGCACTAAGGAAATAGTTCAAGATATCCTTCTCTCATCCTTTCCTCTGCTTCCCATGTAGCTTCATTCTCTGTTAATCCCTTCCAAACCATCTTAACTAAAGAGATATGCTTATTTCGCAATTGCTTGACCTTTTGATCTACAATCTGTACTAGTCTGACCTCATAAGTCAGGTCATCTCACAGTGCAACATCATCCTATTCGATCACATATGATGGATCTGGAACATACTTCTTTAGCTGGGAAACATGGAACACATCATGGATCTTGTTAAGATTCAGAGGAAGAGCTAATCTATAAGCCACTGATCATACTCTTGTGAGGATCTGGAATGGTCCAATATATCTAGGATGCAGCTTCTTTACTTTGATCGATCATCTGGCTCCCTCGTTGGAATCAACTTTAGGAATACATGTTCTCCTTCTTCAAACTCCAACGGTTTTCTTCTAATATCAGCATAACTCTTCTGCCTACTTTAAGCTGTAAGCAATCTCTTTTTAATCTTATCGATCAGTGCTGCTATCTGGTCTACTATATCGGGACCAAATATTCTTCTTTCACTCAACTCCACCGAGCACAAGGGAGATCTATATTTACATCCATAAAGTACTTCAAACGGGGCCATCTACATGCTAGCCTGATAATTGTTGTTATAAGCAAACTCTATTAATGGTAGATGGACATCCCAACTCCCTTGGAAATCCAATACACATGCTCTCAACATATCTTCTAGTGTTTGGATCATTCTCTCATATTGATCATCTGTCTGAGGATAGTAAGCTATGCTAAATATGAGAGTAGTGTCCATTTCTTTACATAAACCGAGGATCTCTGTCAGATATAATACTACTTGGAATACCGTGTATTCTAATAATCTCCTTTACATACAACTTTGCCAGCTTTTCAAGAGAATCTTTCTTGTTGATTGAAAGGAAATGAGCTGAGTTAGTCAATTGGTCAACTACTACCCATATAGCATCATGCTTAGTAGGAGTCATGGCCAGTCCTTCAACAAAACTATGGAGATACTGTCCCATTTCCAGTAAGGTATCTCTAGTGGTTGCAACTTTCCTACTGGCCTTTGGTGCTCAACTTTCACCTTTTGACATGTTAAGCACTTGGACACATAAGCCACAATATCCTTCTTCAATCCAGGCCACCAAAATAATCTTTTAACATCATGATACATTTTGGTCATACCTGGATGTATTGTATATTTGCTTTTATGTGCCTCATCTAAGATCTTCTCTCTTAATCCTATCGCATCAAGAATATATGGCCATCCCCTAAATCATAGCAATCCATCTTGGGAGACATCAAAATTCTTAGTTTCTCCTCTTTCCAGCTTATTCTTGAAGATTGTTGTGAGCTTGAGCTTCCTTTATCTCATCCTCAATGAAAGCTTTAATCTGCGTTCCTCCATAAGAACTTTATACTATCTGCATTTGATACAAAAGACTCCAGTCTCTGACATCTTCTACTAATTCTAGCTTTTTGATAATTAAACTTGCCACCTGTACCACCTTCCTACTCAAGGCATCAGCTACCACATTTGCCTTTCCTGGATGGTACTTGATCTGGAAATCATAATCCTTCAGAAATTCCATCCATCTCTACTTTCTCATGTTCAATTCTTTCTAGTCTTGCAGATACTTCAGGCTTTTGTGGTCATAGTATAGCTCTATGGTAGCTCCATATAGGTAATGTCTCCAGATCTTGATAGCATAAACTACCGTTGCAAGCTCCAGATCATGAGTGGGATAATTCTCTTCATGTGGCTTTAGCTGCCGAGAAGCATAGGCTACCACTAGACCCTGCTGCATTAACACACATCCTAACCCCTGCTTGCTAGTATCAGTATAGACTACATAAGTCTGAGTTGGGTTTGGAATAATCAGTACAGGAGTCATGGTTAATCTCTGCTTTAGTTCTTGGAAACTAGCCTCACACTTCTCATCCCACTTGAACTATTGATTCTTTCTAGTCAGCTTAGTTAATGGTAGAATAATTCGAGAAAAGTCCTTAATAAATCTTCTGTAATTCCCTTTTAAGCCCATAAAACTTCTGATCTCTGTCACTGTCCTTGGTTGTTCCTAGCTTAGCACTGCTTCAACTTTGCTAGGATCCACAGCTACCCCTTCATGGGATATGACATGATCGAGAAATTTGACTTCTTGCAGCCAAAACTCACATTTATTAAGCTTAACATAGAGTTATTTTTCTTTCAAAGTACTAAGAATAATTCTCAAATGCTCTTCATGCTCTTAAGTAGATTTAGAGTACACTAGGATATCATCAATGAAGACCACAACAAACTGATCTAGATAAGGCCTAAAGATTCTGTTCATATAATCCATGAAAATTGCAGGCACATTTGTCAAACCAAAGGGCATTATTAGAAATTTGAAATGACCATAGCGAGTCCTGAACGCAGTCTTTAAAATATTATCGGCTTTGATTCTGAGTTAGTGATAACCTAATCTTAGATCAATCTTAGAGAATAAGCTTACTCCAACTAAATGGTATAGCAAATCATCAATTCACGGAAGATGGTACTTATTCTTAACAGTAATCTTATTCAACTCCTGATAATCGATGCACAGTCTAAGACTACCATCCTTCTTCTTAACAAATAACACTGGAGCACCCAACGGAGAAACACTGGGTCAGATGAAACCATTCTCTAAAAGCTCCTCGATCTGCTTCTTCAGCTCAATCATCTCATTGGGAGCCATTCGAATGGGACTTTGGATATTAGTCCAGCTCCAGGTATAATATTGATTGCAAACTCCACTTCTTGCTCTAGAGGCAATCCTTGAATCTCCTTTGGAAAGACTTTAGAAAATTCTTTAACTACTTGAATCATATCAATTCCTTCTACTTCTGCTTGAATAGAAAAGAAGACCATATATCCCTAACATCCTTTCCGTAGATATCTATCTGCCTGAGCCTCCGTTAGGAAATTCAGTCTCACTTCTGGATTCACATTCGGGTTTGTAGACAAAGAGCTAGAGTTTTGTTCTTATAATCCAACATTACATTATTGGCAGACAACCAATTCAATCCAATTATAACATCAATCTTGTGAAAGGGCATATATATTAGATCTAAAGTAGTGCAGCAACACTCATATCGAATGACACTATTTAGGTAGACATCTGATGTAACTACTTTAGCATTTGTAGGGGTTATCACACATATAGCATAATGTAATTTGCTGATTGTAAGGCCTAGCTGCTAAGCATATTCATAAGAAATAAATGAATGACTTGCACCTGAATCAAACATAGCAATCACAGAATGATTATTGAGATAAATGATACCTTGAATCATCTCGGGTGATCTTTATGCATCTTCCCTTGTTAATGAAAACACTCACCCTTGAGTGCGTGGCCTTTGCTCATTAGTTGCCTGTGGACAATTCCTGAAAAAATGTCCAGGTTTTCCACATGTGTAACAGACGTTCTGTCCCATTAAGCACGGTCTATCTCCATTTGCTTTTCCTGCACTTGTCATACACTCTGAACCTCGGGTCTCTATTATTAGTATTGCCCCTGAAGTTTCCTCTATTAGGCTTTCTGTTATGCTGCCACTGTCTTTTTCTCTTTTTGTTATTGCCATTGCCACTAGCTATATTTCTGTTATGGCTAGCTCTCTCAGGAATACTGGTATATGATTCAGGCTGTTCTTAATGATTCTGCAGGCCTCTACTGCTTTATTAAATTGGTTGTGCTGCTGGGGAGTCATCTTATCTTTGAGAGTAACATTCAATCCCCTGATCATTCTCTCCATCATCCAACGTTCATTATCCACCTGTCGCAGGTAAGTGGAATACTGAGAAAGACGAATGAACTTAGCTAAGTACTCATCAAAAGATTCTTTTTTCCCTTGTCTCAACACCAGGAATTATGCTTATCTTTCATCCTGTACAGACTGAGGGAAATACTTCTAGTAAAACTGTTCTAGAAATACTTCCCATGTGATAGGAACATGTATGGCATATAGTAATAACTCAGTGTTCCTCCACCATCTATCTACATCTTTTTCTAGCTGATAGATCGCTATCTGTGACTTACTCTCAGACGAACAATCAAGTACCTTGAAAATCTTTTCCAGTCTGCTGATCTAGTCTTCTACTTTTTGTACATCAAATGTCCCCTCAAACGTTGGAGGACTATGCTTACAGAATTTAGCCATCCACTGTTGAATGCTAGCGAGATCCACTGTCTGTCATGTCTGTCTTGGTGGCTCTACTGTCTGTTGAACCATTTCTGGTTCTATATTAGCTATACCTGTAGATTCTGGTTGCCGTAAATTCTCTACTGCTTCTACTACAGCTGCTGCTATGGCATTATTCCTTTCCTATTCACTCCTTGCTCGAGCTGCTTTTACCTCTTCAATCAGCTTCTGTTGTTGTTCTAACCGTTCTAGGATTAACTGGTTAACGTCTCCAGCATTCTAGGGTTCTCTCGAAGAACTAGCTCTTATTGTTCTTACCATTTTGTTTACTATCATGATAGGAAAGGAATATCATAACTAACATAATTCATATTTCATTCAAAATATAGCATACAACAAGTTCTTCATGACATACATACATGTACAATGTCATCACTAGTCATAAGTACATAAATCATAGTAGCATTCATGGATACAACCATTACATTATGCCTCCTTATAATGGATCCTAATAAACTCCCCTATCATATAAATCCATTCAAGAATGTCCTCATAAGGTTCCTCATCAAAATACTGATCCAGACCTTCTCTCTATGTTGCTGTGAGAGGTAAGATATCATCCATGATATTAATTCAATCTTCTAGGTAAGGGTATCTGGATCATAGGCTTGATAAGCTTCTCGCACTCTTGTTATGAAGTCCTTATAGATTATGTAATCCTAATCCACCTCTCTAATCAACATTATTTCTATGTCGTATAGCCGCCTAGCTAATTCCACAGCTTTCTTGAAATGTTCTTCATTCATATCCTCCCTAGGGGTTAGCTCTATAACCTAGTGGTTATCCAGATATATCTCTACCATTGGCTTCTTTGTTCCACTGGGACCTAGGATATCTGTAGGGTCTAGTATATGACTAGGTCCAGGTATGTCAACTGTATAACTGGGTCTAGGTACATCAACTGGGTTAGGCACCTGACTTGGACCAAGTACTTCTACCTCAGCAGCTTGCCTATACACCGATTCTGTAGCACCCCAAACATAGGAGCAACCTACATCTTATTGTTCTTCCTGAGGGTATACCATATCTCTATCACCTAATCTACATCCCCCTCTGTACTAGGGTCAGTATCTTCAGGAGGTACAACATTAATAGGTAGGGCTAGAATAGGTTCCTCAGGTATATCCTCCTCTGATGACTCATCTGTCCCATTTGATCTAACTGAAGAACTATCTATCCTATCCAGTTCTGAATCACTACTGGAATCTCTGATATGGATCACTAGAGTTATAACATCCTTACTTTTATACGTCTTAGGGACCATTCAGTAGTATTTAGAACCACTTACAAGACCTTGAAAGTCCATTAGCCAAATCTGGAATTTTACTCTTTCTCAGGTTACTGTTCATATGGTATTCCAGATTACGCAATAAACTTCAAAAAATCATAATTAATTCTAGAAAACTCGAAATGAAGTGGTTCAAAAATCTAAGTGAAGATAACGTCTTGAAATTTTAAGGAAAAATAATTTCCAGACCAAATGATTAGCCAATTGATGCAGTTTATTCGTTGAAGTTTATTGTTCATTTGGTCAAAAACTCTGGAAATAGTTTCTGGTCCCTTATTTTAAAAATTCATTTCTCTTGATATACACATCCAAATGAAATTTTATACCTATGAAGTTAAAGCTCTAGATGTGTACTACATGCTCATAAAATTTTTTGAAATAATTCCTTCATTTGCTAGGTCAAACTGAAGCCACAACAAAACTACTTTATGACCTAGTTTTTTACCATTTTAGTTTCCTTTCTTTCACTTTCCATAATTGTTCCAGCATACATAAATAATCTCTTTTGCCTTTTCTGAATTTATATACATTATGGGGTTATACAATAATTGTTTCATACAATCTCATCACATAAATAGATACTTTACATGGCTTTGACATACATGGAAAGTGCATAGCATATGCTAACATCTCAAATACTTCACTTTTCTTCTTCCATGCTTTAACTCTTCTCCATGCATACATTATCCATCATGCTTGACCTAAATTGGTTGGTTATGGGAGAGTGAGATTCTAGGGAATCTCAGTAGCAAACATTACCACTTAAATATGCAAGATGGATGCTAATGCATGATATGTAATTTCATTAACTTTCTTTGATTAGTGACATGCCATCATGCTATATACTTTTACATAAAGTGCATGGCCATGGAAACATGTTATTCACAATACATTCAACATCATTTATCATGTCACAACATCATTCAAATAACATATACATGTCAACACATAAGCATACCACATCAAGCACATAAAGAGGTAAGTTCACTACCTTGCACTTAAGCTTTTCTCTTGATCTTTAGCCCTTGCTCCCTAGCTTTCCAACCATGAAGCCTTTATGTCCATCACTTCCCAACATCTTCTTGGATGTTTCATGGTCATAAACACATTCATATTCATCACATAACTCATTAGGACTCATGAACTCCAACCATGTTCAAAACTAACTTTGTTACACTCTTTATTGTCATAACTTTCTCTAATTTTCACTAATCCACTTGGCTCTTGAACCAATTGATGTCTTGACTTTACCCTTCACAATTTCATCTTTTGAATCCATTTATGAGCTTAGAATCATGAAATTCCAGCTCCTTCAAGGCCTGCTGTATAGAACTGAACATAAGCATACAATTCTTTCAAAAATTCTCATTTTGATTCTAATGCTTCACATACTTGTTTCTCCACTTTACCCCACACAAATTTTCATTTTAAAACCATTGGAACCATCAAAATCATGAAATTCCAATCACTGTTCATGCGAGTGAACAGTACCTATAAGGAATCTCAAAGACTACAACCTTGAGATTTTAATGTTTCCAAGGTTCAAAACCTTTCCAATCCTACACAAAATCATCATACAAACTCAATGGAAGCATTAAATCATTGAAATTCAATTTCCTTCCCTCATGAACAGTGCAGACCAAACAGGGCACACCATGGCAAAGTCAAGAATATCAATTTGATCCAACAACCAACCACTTAACTAGCTTGTTTAAGCTTCAATCATATGTTTCTACGTTTGATTTCTTCTTTCCCCTTTCATCTAAGGTTGTTGGGCAGAACAACCCCTTAGAGAAAACTTAACTTTTCTCCCATGAAAACCCTAAGTTCAAGCTCCCAAATCAAAGGAAAATAAGCTAGGAGAGATTGCTTACCTTTAATCTCTAGCTTGCTTGAACTTTGGAACCTTGAATCTTCTTCATCTTGGCTTGAGTTTTCATTTTGCAAGAGTTTCCCCAAGGGTTCTTTGCTCATGGTTTGGCTGTAGAATTGAGGGGCTATTTATAGAAAAATTCCATGGAAAATGAATGGCCAAGATCACTTTGTACACTATTTGATCTAATGGCTCATATTTGTTCTTACATCAAGCTTCCTCTCCAAGCCAACTTGAGATAAATCCACATGACAAAAATCTTCTCCTCCCCCTTGTCTTGTATGCCAAGTGTGTGGGTGTGTGGGTCCCACCATGTGCAAGCCATAATTCACACTTTATCCTTTTTTTCTTTTCAAAAATTCATAAATTATTCATTATTGGACTTGGGCTCCAAGACAACTCTTGGGACTTAATGGGCTGCCCTAGCACGAAATTTTGGGCTGCCATAGGCCTTCCTTGGGTCCAATGGCTAATTGGCACAAATCCCAAGGTACTTTCCTTATACCGATATTCTTAAAATATCCTGATTTTGAAATAGATGCTAGACACTCTTTTAATGGTTCTAACATGTTTAGAAATTCATTCTAATATAAAATAAATTCCCTATAAAGTCTCATAATTTTCTGAGACCCAGAAGTCCTGATAAAAATTCCCTACATTTCCTTTAACCCTTTATCGGTGTCCGATTTTACTTTAATTTCTCAAAGGGCATTATCATCTTTTCAAACATCATCATACTATTTACTGGCTCTAATTAATTATCTTTATACCATCTTTCACATTTTTGACCTGTCCAGAATACCATCCATCCATCACTGGTACAATAGGGCATGCAGGGGCATTTTTGTAATTTTGTACTTTTCTGGACTGCTCTGGACTCTGGCCCACATAACTGTCTCACTACTTTATTGGCCTCACTATGGCGCCATTTGGACCTTGGTATGGGCTCCTTAGCCTCATTACCTTTATGGCACAATTCACAATAAATCTCACCCAATCCTATTTGTCGGATATTTTATTTCACCGTAAAATCCCGTAAGGCTTTTACAGGATTCCTTTTCTGACTCTGTCAATTTTATAAATTCTTATATTAAATATGGGAATTTTCTATAATATACCATCTAATTTTGATGTCTGAAGAATACTGTAATAATTCTTCTGACTTCATAAATTTATATCAATTAATCGGGACCTCAAATCAAAATTCTGTGTTGCCTTAAACTGACTGGAATAATTTTGTCTATCTACTAGTAAAATTTGAGTCTGATATGATTCCAAGCATTTTTTGCCTATTTTGGCTCAACTTTTCCATAATTACATTTAGGTCCCTGACTTTTTACTTAATTACATTTAAGTCCCTAAACTTTTAGAAATTACCACTTTAGGCCTAACATTTATTTCTACTTTAACTTTTGGCCTTTCACCTTTTCCAATTTTCGTTTAGGTCCTTCTCTTTCTTCAAGACTTATCTAACCTTTATTATTTCTTCTGATCTTTGTCATAATCCTTTCCAAACCTCTTTCCACTATCATTATTATACAGATAGAGAAAAATCAGGATATGACAGGAGTAATCCCATACTTCAGATCATTCACTAAAGCCTCGACCACCTCTGGGTTTAATCTTGATATATCTGAACTAAATATCTTAGGCATGGAATCCCCCTAGTTTATTGTAGTCTCTGAAGTCCTAGACTCAACCATCTTTACCCTGTAATAACTTAGTGTCAATTATGCAGATGTTTACTTATGTATCAGTCTATAAACAAACTATTCAGAGCATTTCCTAAGCAAGAATCCTTTGCTCTGATACCAAAATATTATATCCTTACTTTTAACCTCAATTATACTCATTCATAAGTCATTGGAACCAATTACATAGCCTTTTGCTTTAGAAACATCCATTTTCAAAAGAATTATTCTCAGGTACTGTTCACTTTTACTGTTTATTTGGTAATTCCAAAACATGTACCTTACTTTAAAAATTCATAATTAAATATAGAAAAATAAAAATAGGGTGATTACAATTTCTAATGAAGGATATTTCATTAATATTAGAAGAAACATAAGGGAAATATGGTACAAAAACCCTATAAAATCAAGAGCTAACTTGCTAGAATAAAGCTCAAGATCAAGGGAGATAATTACCTTGCTTTGTGCTCCAAGTTGTGTGCTTCTTTATTGGTTGAATGGAAATTTTGCAAGAGTTTCCCTATGGTTCACCATGCATGCTGAAAGGGTATGATTTGAGGGGGTATTTATAGATGAGCTTGGGTTGAAATGGATGGCCAAGATTGATCTGGTTACTATTTGATCTAATGGTCCATATTCATTCTTCAACTTGGCTTACCCTAGCAGCCTCTCACTTGATGCCATGACATCATTTAAGGTCATGTTTGGTTGGAAAAGTAGAATATACTGATAGAAAAAAATTCCAGTCCAGTTTGGTACCGATCGGAGCAATTTCACAAAAACCAGACTGTTTTCTATTCCTAATTTTTATAATATTCCAGGATATGTATTCTATCATGGAAACTAGTGTCTAGGTTTCTTATACCATTGACATTATTAAACTGAGTATTTATCTACTATCCATCCCTTGAGAAATGACCAAAATACCCTTGGTGTCATTTCTTACACTATATTAACCCTAAGGGCATAATTGTTATTTCACTCCTCTTTGTACTACCTCAAGGTCTATACTAGCTCTAACTAATCATATTTATACTATATCCCACATTTTTATCTTGTCCAAAATGACCAAAATGCCCTCCATCTATCACTAGTACAATATAGTCATCCAGGGGCATTTTCGTAATTTTGCACCTTTCCTACACACTAACCTCTTCTACTGATGAACTGGTATCATGATTTTGGGCCCTCCTTTGCATCATCATAAGCCTATGTATGAGGTAATCTAAGCTCATTCTATCTAGGCTTACTGCTAAGTTCCATAATCGGATCACGGGTGTTCTCAAATTCTGTTAAAATTCACTAATATGTGGATGACTTTTCATACAGAGCTCCTTCTGGGGTTCTGTCAGATTCATCACATCTGATGTCATGGGACACACCTTCCTATAATGTTTTTACTTATACTTGAGGTCCATAAGATCTGATAAAATTTCAGATAACTTTCAGACTATCAGATAAATATTCACTGTCTGGAACTATAATAAAATTTCTATATTATGCTAGATTAACCAGCATAACTTTTCCTATTTACTGATGAAATATGGGACTGGAATACTTCCAGGAAGTTCTAAGCCTTTTCTGGTTGAACTTTTCCATAATCACATTTAGGTCCCTGACTTTTTGATTAATTACATTTAGGTCTATAAACTTTTGACTATTTGCATTTAGGTCCCTCTTTTTGTTCCTACTTTCACTTTTTACCTTCAACCTTTTTTAATTTGCATTTAGGTCCTTATATTTTCCTTAGACAATAATCCCTCTCTTTCCTTTCTCAATCTGATACAGTTTATTCCAAGAATCTCATGTCCATTTCATATAAACTGTACAGTTACATCAGGTAAGAAAATTGGAGATATGACACGATGGAATATGACTTATGGTCACGACTAAAGGGCACAGAGTTATCAAGTCGTGACAAGTAAGTTGAAATGGTCGTGACTAAAGTTCATAGAGAATATGAGTCATAACAAGTCAGTACTTAGGTTACGACTAGAATGCACAGAGATCAGAGGACAAGAATAAATATGCTGACGTCGCTGAAGTTTATCAGTTAGAGGTTTAGCACATGGTACAAGCAAGTGAAGCAGTACAAGGCACTAAGATATAAAAGATTAGTTTAAGAAAATGTTCAAAAATAGATATTCCGTATGATCACCAGGAGTTGATCTATGTTACGAAAGATTTATTTAGCTAGTCTTTACTGAACAAAATAATAAGAAGCTAGAATGAGAATTGCCTAAAGAATAAGCCTAATCCATGGCTTAATGTTAGAGACATGATGATTAATAGATAAAAAGTTAAAGTTCCCAAAATAGAGGGATACCATCATAAAGAGAAAGTAACCTAGCAGACTTAGGGTAAAGCACCCTAGAGAATAATAGTAATAATACTAGATGATGAATGAGATCCAAGTGTCTTAAGTTAGTCAGGATCAAGAAAAGATTAGAAAGGAACCATAGTCTCGTCCAGAGCAGACTGAGACTAACAGACAAAAAAGTTAAGAGATAGTAGATAGATGTAGAAGTTACTCCATAGACATGGAGATTGATCCGCTCAACTAAGAAGTTTTTCTCCAATAGTTTACGAGAAGTATTCCTTTTAGTTAGATAGAGATAAGTATGAGGCTAAGGGTTAAAGCAGGGAAAGAGAAACCTTTTGATGAATACTTATCTGAGTTCATCCACATGAACATTGAGAGTTGAATGACTGATAAGTTAGTTCACGGATTGAATTCCATGTAGAAAAGGAAGAGTTTTTTCTCAGGTAGTTGTAGAAGTTCAACAGAGTGGTAGATATATACAAAATAAGAAAAAGAAGTTTATGATGTTTAGAGAAAGAAAGGTAGCCACAATTTCAAAGATAAATTAACTCCCCTATTCCTATGTAAGAAAGAGTAATGAAGGGTTGAATCCATACCCTAGCAAGAGGGTAACATGGCAGCCTAAGTTAGATGAATAGTTATTCCAGGATCTGACCAGATAGTGTGATGATAGGCTGACAAATAATATGGCAGAATGCTTTAAAGTTTACCTAGTTAATTGTTTAATTGCAATGTGTGTATGAGGGATGGTTGAGCAAATTATGTGATATGGCTTATGTTACCATAAGTTATGATGAACAATTGAATCTCCTTGCAGTTGTCATATGATGACACGCATGTTAGAGAATGCTTAAATGATTGTATCTCATTGCATATTATGCATGTTAGAGTATGCTATGATGAATAAATACTCCCCTTTCATATTTCATTAAGGGTAGAGTATATATGATGAGAAAGTTTTGAAAAATATTATGTTGCTCTCATGCCATATGACATGCAATTAGATAATTCAACTTGGTAATGATAAAGCAATAGAAAAGTAATAAATGAGATTAAAGATGGATGCTAGTGGCAAATCTATAGATATATGATTACAGTACTCAGGACATATCCCTTCAGTAGGGATAAGATACATGAAATAAAATGAGACACAGTTATGAAAGATGATGTAGCTCTGAGAGGGAGCAGTGTCTAGCAATAGAAGGTAACGTTCTTACAATAGAGCTAGATTGCTCTTGCGATAGAGTCAAATTGCTCTTGAGATAAAGCCAAGAGAATCGACAGTGTAGCTCATATAGAGTAATGTCCATCAGATGATATAAATAGATTATGATAGATATGTGCATGGTAGAGCCTGTGTAGCTCTCTACAGTAATGGACATAGTAAAGTTATGAAATATGGTGATGATATGAGAAATTCCTAGTGATAGAGGAAATGAGTAAAATCCTTATAGATAATATTAGCTTCTATAATCATTTTTGGGGAATTATCTGTTGAGTTAACAACTAAATGGAAGTGGCTAACCTTGTAACTTTGTTTGTTAGTTTAGGTCTTCCAGAGATAAGAATACAGTACAATGGAATCGCAGTAAATTTTGGAGGATTACAATTAGATCCTAGCATGGCTAACAGAGAATAGAATTCTAGTGTCACAGTTAGATCCTGAAGAGGCTTTCGATTGATCGTAGTAGATCCTGAGGGTCATAGTAGACCTAGCCTAGAGAAAGAAAGTATTGAGCCATACGTATAGTATTTCTTTGGAAGGACGATACCAAGGAAAAGGTTAAGGTAAAGAAGCTTCACAAGTTGGATAACTCATAACAGAAAGAGTACCAATGATGTTAATTTCATATAGCCTTATTACTATTATAGACTGAACTCATAATCTTCTTGCACGCAACAGGAACTAAGTGATCAAAGTTAAAGTTGTTAATCCTGAGTACCAATAATTTATGAGAATATCTCATAAGATATGAGAAGGGGTCAAATAAAAATAAAGAGATCCCTACGATGAGATTATACAGAATAAGAATGAGAGACAAATAGATCCTCTAAATAAGGATAAAGAGATTAGAAGGCCAGATAAACCCAAGAGAGATAGTATAAGAAGGGTCGAAGATAGTAAAGTACCAGGGTTAGAGCCTGTTAATAACAGTGCTTCAGATTTTTATTAGCAATTTTTAGATAACTGTGCTCAGGCAAGAGTAGCCCAATGATGGTGACCCCCTGGGAAGTGATGAGAAAGGGTGTAAATGCCATAGAAGTTTGGTATATATACACAGAGTGATGTAAAATGATAGAAAGATCTATAAAAAGCTAGAAAGGGTTATGAACGGTAAGAGACTATAACCCTTATGTCAAGTCAAAATGAAATGGATTTGAAAGGAAATATTTAGAAGAGTTTTCTCAAAAGCTAGCAAAGATATAAGTTAAAGAGTATGTTAAACTTATGGTATCTCAAGATAAGTCATGAAAAGTGAAATAGACCATGATATAGCCAGATTTGGCTAGATATGCCATGATATGGCATGAAAAGTACGTAATAAGATACTTTATGAGAAATATGTAATATGATACATAATGAGAAATATGTATCAAGAAGTACAATATGAAGTGGCTTTATAGCTAGCTTTGTAAACATATAGAGAGGCTCCCTTTTTGCAAGGGATAAGATGTTTAAATGTTATGTTACAAATGAAATAGCAAGTGAGAGCTTTCACTCCTTGCACAAAATGTCAAGCATTATGTTATGTTTGTAAAATATGCTAAAGCTCCAAGTGTTAAAGCAGTGTAAGCTCCATGTGATAGAGTTGTGCAAGCTCCGAGTGTTAGGGTTGTGCATATCAAGAAAATGAATACTTGAGTTTCGATATTAGAGCTTTGCATTTATGGGTAGGTATGTAGCCTTGCAATATGTTGGCCAGGCATTATTCATGTTAGAGTATGTGCTCCTATATGCTCTTATTTAGTAATAAAGTAAAGAAAGAAAGAATAATGACATAAGTCTTATCTCTATATTATGATGAGTTATTAAAGATGATAAGACAAGAAGTATAATGATACGAAAATGAGATATAAAGCTTTGCGGATGTTAAGAAAATCCCGCTAGATACTCAGAGAAATAATAAAAGATACGTGTTAAAGGTATGATGAGTGGTTGATGAAAACTCTCCAGAATACAATAGTATTCGAGAGAATTTTATATGAAAGTAATGGACACTACTCACAAGTCCAATATGGTGAGAAGTCCATATGCAAATAGATGCATAGCAAGTAAGCAAGAAATAGAATGAAGTATAGTTCAGCTCTGATTGAGTTGACTTATAATAGAAGAATAATCACAACGACGATATGAAGATATGCGGATATGGAAAGTACTCCACTACGATGTCAAGAGAGAAGATAAGAGATAGATACCTCAATCCTTAGTCATAAAGCGGGAAAAGGATATATAAATATCTAAGATAGTTGATTGAGGTGCTAAGTAAATTTTAAGGACGAAATTTATTTTAAGGGAGGTAGAAATGTCATATTCTACTTTTTCCCTATCTGTATAATACTGATAGTGAAAAGAGGTTTAGAAAGGATTGTGATGATGAGTAGAAAGGAAAAGCATGATTAGACAAAGGTATAAAGATGAGGGACTAAAATGAAAAGTTTAAAAGTTTTATGGTGCAAGAATGAAGGTAGAAATAAACTTTGGGCCATTAAGTGTAATTATGAAAAGTTGATGGCCTAAACTGTAATTTTCAAATTTCAAGGCAAAATGGTAATTATTGAAAGTTGAGCAAAAAATGCCTAGAACATATTAGTCCCAAATTTCTTAGTAAATAGAGAAAATTATTCTGATCATTTTGACGCAACACAGAATTTTGATGTGAGGTACCAAAAAATTTATATTAATATCTAAAAAATGAAAATTAATACAGTATCCTCTGGACCTCAGAATCAGATGAAATTTGGTAGTAAATTCTTATAATTAATATAAGAATTTATGAAACTAAAAGGTCTTAAAAAGGAGTTATGTAGAATTGATTAAAGAATTTACAGGGGATTAAAACACCCAATAAATATGTTTCGAGGGAATTTCTCAATAGTTGAGCCCATGAAGGTAGTGGATCATGTAAAGGGCCAAAAATGACATCTTATAGGCCCAGTAATATTTTCAGATAAGTATGTGGGCCAGGGCTAATAAAGACCGGGAAAAATATAAAATTATGAAAATGCCACTAAGTATGCCACTATATTGTGTCATCGAGTCAGAGTTAGACGAAGGGCATTTTGGTCATTTGACTAAAGTTAGATGGTCAAGAAGAATTCCTAGAATAGTTGACCAAAGTCAGGGAATACTCTGATGAGGTATGAAAAGACGATAATACCCTTAAGATGTTAAAGTAAATAAAGAACCAAGGGACGTTTTGGTAGTTTACCAAGGGATCTGTAATTAAGTTTAAGCCTAGTCCAAGAATTTCAATGGTAGGAAGGATTCGAATACTGGATTTAAGGTTAGAAAGCATATTATGGAATCTCAGAAAAATTATATTTATAAAACAGTCTGGTTTTTGAGAAATCGGACTGGATCGGTACTGGATTGGACTAGAATTTTTTCAGAAGTTTCTTCCCTTGAAAATTTTGCCACATGTCCTATGAAGTGTCCCTTGATGATGTCATGGATTTTGTCATGATTAGCTTTTTAGAAAAGTTCAATCCAAGATTAAATGTGAGACATTAGATCAAATAGTGCACAAAGTGATATTGGCCATTGATTTTCCATGGAATTTGGCTATAAATACCCCCACAATTTTTTATCCAAACTGTGGAGCAAGAACCCTTGGGGAAACTCTTGTAAAATGAAAACTCAAGCCAAGACAAAGAAGATTCAAGGTATCAAAGTTCAAGCAAGCTACAGATTAAAGGTAAGGAATCTATCCTAGTTTATTTTTCTTTGATTTGGGAGCTTGAACTTAGTGTTTTCATGGAGGAAAGTTGAGTTTTCTCTAACGTGTATGTTCTGTCCAAAAACCTTAGATGAAAAGAGAAAGAAAAAAATTAAAGTTAGAGACATGTGATTGAAGCTTAAACAAGCTAATTAAGTGCTTGGTTGTTGAATCAAGTTGATATTCTTGACTTTGTCATGGTTGAACCATTTTAGTCTGCATTGTTCATGATAGAAAGAGATGAAATTTCAATGATCTAATGCTTCCATTGAATTCATATAATGATTTTGTGTAGGATTGTATATGTTCTGAACCTTGGAAATATTGGAATTCCAAGTTGTAGTTTTTGAAGTTCTTATCTATTACTGTTCACTCGTATGAATAGTGATTATAATTTCATGATTTTGATGTTTACAATGGTTTTAAAATGAAAAGTTATGTGGGATAAAGTAGAGAAACAATTATTGGAACCATTGGAATCAAAATGAGAATTTTTGAAAGAACTATGTACATGTTTTCAGTTCTGTCCAGCAGGCCATGAAGGAGTTGTAATTTCATGATTCTAAATTCATAAATGGGTTTAGAATATGAAATTTTGTAGAGTTAAGTCAAGACATCAATTGATTCAAAGACCAAGTCCATTAGCTAAGATTAAGGAAAGTTAATGTAATTAAATGAGCTCAATGTTCAAGAGAAAGCTAGATTATAATGGATGAATGATTATATGATGTTAGGATTTGATTGTAGACTCCAAAGAGGCAGCCACAAATCCAAGAGGAGTAAGAAGAAAGAGGCAAGGTTAGAGAGAAAGAAATCAAGCAAGTGAGGTAGTAAACTTATCATAAACTTGTACATATTGAATGTTATACTTGGTTGTGCTATGGTTTAGTTGAATTGTGTTGCATATGTGCTTATGATTGAAGCTCTATTTCTATGATTACTTTGGACAATTGTATTTCATATGTTACATGGAAGCATGCACATTACACAATGTTAACACTTTCACAAGCAAGCATAAGTATTTACATTAATGCATGCATTGTTTGGTACCATTTGCTACTGAGATTTCCCCAAAAATCTCACTCCCTCCATGTAATCCCAATCCAACAGGTTTATTAATGACAAAAGAGGATGAAGAAGCATGAAGAGAAGTTAGGGATTGGATAATGTAAATGTTATATGATGAATGTATAAATAGTTGCAAGTAATAATGTTATATGACATGGTTGAGCCACAATACTCATGATGTAATAAAGAATAGTAAATGATGGAATAAATGTATGACATTTTTCAAACATTTAGTTAACATATCAAGTTGTTTTTTTGACACCAAGAATGACTTATTTCGATGTCTATACAAAGAGAACGGATTTTCCAAAGTAAGGGACTAGAATCTGTTTTTAGAATTTTTGACAAAATGAACAGTAATCTTTGACAAATAAACTATATTAATTTACTAAGTATTTTGTCTGGAAATTATTTTTCCCTTACATTTTAAGATGTTATCTTCACGTAGCTTTTTGAACCACTTCATTTTTATTTTTGTAGAATTAATTATGATTTTTCGAAGTTTGTAACTAAATCTAGAATACCATATGAACAGTACTCAAGAAGAGTAAAAATTCCAAATTTAGCTAATGGACTTCCAATGTCTTGTAAGTGGTTATAAATGCTATAGAATGGTCTCTAAGACGTACGAAAGTAAGGATGTTTCAAAGGGCATTATCATCTTTTAAAAAATCACTAAAGTAAAAGATATAAAATGTGAAATGTCAAGATTCAATATAGATTACATATTTATTTTCTAAGATTAATTTAAGATCAGGCTACCACAACCTCAGGATTAAATTATATGATATCTCAAATACTACTTTTAGGACTCATTACGGTCATTTTGAATTTCTTGTGATGCCATTTGGTCTAACAAATGCACCTACAATTTTTATGGATTATGAATAGAATTTTCATGCCCTATTTAGATCAATTTCTTGTGGTTTTCATTGATGATATCCTAGTGACTCTAAATATGGAGATGACCATGAAAGGCATTTGAGAATTATCCTCAGTACTCTTAAAGAAAAATAACTCTATGCTAAGCTTAGTAAATATGAGTCTTGGCTTCAAGAAGTTAAATTATTGGTCATGTTATATCCTATGAAGGGGCAGCTGTGGATCCTAGCAAAGTTGAAGTAGTATTAAGATGGGAACAACCAAAGATAGTGATATAGATTAGAAGTTTTCTGGGCTTAGTAGGGTATTATAGAAGATTTATTAAAGATTTTTCTTGAATTACCGTACTGTTGACAGAAAGAATCAGTAGTTCAAGTGGGATGAGAAGTGAGAGGCTAGTTTTCAAGAATTGAAATAGAAGTTAACCACTACTCTCGTGCTAAGTATTCTTGATCCAACTTAGACTTATGTTGTTTATATAGCTGCTAGTAAATAGGGTTTAGGATGTGTGATAATATAGTAAAGTTGAGTAGTAGTCTATGCCTCTCGATAGTTAAAGCCACATAAAGAAAATTATCCCACTCATGATATGGAGCTTGCAGCGGTGGTCTATGCTCTCAAGATATAAAGGAATTATTTGTTTAGAGTAACTATAGAATTGTACTTTGACCATAAGAGCTTGAAGTATCTGTATGACCAAAAAGAATTAAATATGAGAAAGCAAAGATGGACGGAATTGTTGAAAGATATGATTTCCAGATTAAATATCATCTAGGAAAAGCAAATATTGTAGCTGATGCTTTAAGAAAAAAAGTAGTGTAGGTGGTGAGTCTGATGATCAAAGAGTTGAAATTAGTAGAAGATGTCAGATAATATGAAATCCTTATGGAGGAATACAAGTCAGAGCTTTCATTGAGGATATGATAAATAAACTTATAAGCATGATAAACTCGTAACAATTTTAGAGGATAAATTAAAGAGAGGGGAAACTACAAATTTTGAAATATCTCGATATGGATTGCTACAATTTAGGGGAAGACCGTATATCCCTAATGTAATGGTATTAAGAGAGAAAATTTTAGATAAAGCACATAAAAGTCAATATAGAGTACATCCATGTATGACCAAGTTGTATCATAGTGTTAAAAGTTTATTTTGGTGGTTTGAATTAAAGAAGGATATGGTAACCTATGTATCAAAATGCCTGACATACCATAAAGTAAATATTGAACATTAGAGGCCAGCAGGAAAACTACAACCTCTAGATATTCCTAAGTGGAAATGGGACAGTATTGCCATGGATTTTGTCAAAGGACTACCCATGACTTCAGCTAAGCATGATGTAATATGGATGGTAATGATCGGTTGACAAAGTTAGCTCATTTCCCGACAATAAATAAGAGGGATTCTTTAGAAAAGATGGCGAAGCTATATATAAAAAAGATTGCTATACTACACAGTGTCCTAAGTAGTGTCGTGTCTGATAGAGACCCTAGATTTACATCTAATTTTTGGAGGGCTTTACATAAAGAAATAGACACTACTCTCAAGTTTAGCATAGAATATCATCCCTCGACAAATGGTTAGTCAGAGAGAACAATCCATATACTAGAAGATATGCTATAAGGGATAAGTACTCTGAGGGATTTTAGGTGTTATCATCGAACGTTATTCAAAACAGTAAGCAAGGGAAATTCTACTACTGAAAAAGACTAGCTAGAGCTTAGATGTTGCTAGTGGTAGTAGTTATAAGTAGAGAAAAATGCAATGGCAAAATAAAAGTCCTACTCAAGGAAACTTTCTAGGATGTTAGCAATCGAGACTTAAGGTTCTAAGCATGTGATAAGTGTGGAAAGAATCATGGTGACAGGCCATATTTGATGGGATAATATTGCCATAGATTTTGTTGAATGACTACCCATAATTTTAGCTAAGCATGATGCAATATGGGTTGTAATTGATTGGTTGACAAAGTCAGCTTATTTCCTAGCAATAAATAAGAAGGATTCTCTAGAAAAGTGGGTGAAAATATATATATAAAAGAGATTGTTATACTATAGGGTGTCTCAAGTAGTATCGTGTCTGACAGAGACCCTAGATTTACATCTAATTTTTGGAGGGCTTTCAATAAAGAAATGGACACTACTATCAGGCTTATCATAGCCTATATTCCTAGACAGATGGTCAATTCTAGAGAATAATCTAGACACTATAAGATATGCTAAGAGCTTGTGTTTTGGATTTTAAAGGGAGTTAGGATGTCCATCTAATACTAATAAATTTTTCTTATAATAATAGCTATCATACTAGTATTGAGATGGTCCCATTTGAAGCACTCTACATATTTAAGTGTTTATCACTGTTATGCTGGTTAGAGTTGAGCGAGAGAAGAATATTTGGTCCTGATATAGTAGATCAAATTGTAACACAAATTGACATGATCAAAAAAAGATTATTAATGATCAAAGTAGGCAGAAAATTTATGCTAATGTTAGAAGAAAACCGTTGGAATTTGAAGAAGGAGAACATGTATTTATTAAGTTGACTCCAACTGTGGGAGCCAAACGATCAATCAAGGTAAATAAGTTGCATCCTAAATATATAAGACCATTTTAGATTCTCACTAAAATAGGATTTGTGGCTTATAAGTTAGCTCTCCTCCAATCTCAGTCAAATACATGATGTATTTCATGTTACCTACTTAAAGAAATATGTTCCAGACTTATCACATGTGATTCAACAAGATGATGTAATGCTACAGGATGACTTAACATATGAAGTTGGACTAGTATGAATTATTGATAGAAAGGTTAAGTAGCTACTAAATAAACATATTTCGTTAGTGAAAATGATCTAGAAAGGATTGACTAAGAATGAAGCTACATGGGAAGCAGATGAAATAATGAAGGAAATATATCCTGAGTTATTTCCTTAGCATGTATATATTATAAATTTTGAGAATGAAATTTAGTTTAAGGAGGAGAGAAATGTCATATCCCAATTTTCTTATTTGGTATATATGTACAGTTTGTATGTAATATATATGAGATTCTCTTAGGAAAATATTGCAATTTAATGAAGGAAATGGATTAAATTGTAAATAATTGAAAGTTCAAGGACTTAAGTAAAATTTAGAAAAGTTATAGGGTTAAAATAAAATGTAGAGATAAATACTGGGCCAAGAAGTGTAATTTTAAAAAGTTTGAGGGACAAATGAAATTTGTCAAAAGTTCAAGGGCAAAATTGTAATTATGAGGAAGTTGTGCCAAAAAATGCCAAGAATTGCCTAAAAATACTAGTCTTAAATTTTATCAATAAATAGAGAATGGCAATTAGGCTAAACATATTTTTTAGAATTTTGATTTGAGGCCCTAGATAATTAATATTAATTTATAAATTATAGAGATTATTAGAGGATCTTTCAGATTTCATAATCAGATCAAATTTGGGAATAAATTCCCATAATTAATATAGAAATTTATAAAACTAACAGAGCTAAAAAATGAGTTATATAGAACTTTTAATGGAATTTACAGTAGAATAATATACACGATAAATTCTTTAGGGCGAGTTTTCTTGGGAATTGAGCCAAAAAGGTATTGGACCCATGTAGAGGCCCAGGTTGACATCCCATAGGCCTAGTAAGATATTTAAACAGTCATGTGGGCCTGTGACGAAAGGAACCCTAAAATACAAAATTACGAAAATACCCCTATGTTGTAATAATGAACAAAAAATTGATAAAGGGTATTTTGGTCATTTTGGATAGGTCAAAATGATAAGGCGGGTATATGAATGATTATTTAGTGTCAGATCTAGAGTCAGTATATACCCTAATAAGGTGTAAAGAGGTGTGAAATGACAATTATGCTCTTAGGGTTAATATAGTATAATTTAGTGAATCAAGGGCATTTCAGTCATTTTTACGAGATGGCAAGCAGATAAATACTCATTCTAATAATCTCAGTAGTAGAAAAAATGCATGCATTAATATAACTACTTGTGCTTGCTTGTGAAGGTGTTATCATTGTGTAATGTGCATACTTGCATGTAACATATGAAATACAATTGGCCAAAGTAATCATAGAAACAGAGCTTCATACATAAGCACAATTGCAACACAATTCCCAAAGCCATAGTACAATCAAGCATAACATTCATTGCATACAAGTTTAGGATAAGTTTACTACCTTGAACACTTGACCTTCTTTCACCTTAACTTGCTACTTTCTTCTCACTTTCCTTGAACATGTGGCTGCCTCTCTTGGAGCATACCAATCAATTCCTAACATCACAATCATTCATCCATTACAATCTAACTTCCTTGAGCATTAAACTCACTTTAACTAACATAACTTCTTCTTGAACATTAATCTCATTAACTTTCCTTAATCTTAACCAATGGACTTGGTCTTTGAATGATTTGATGCCTTGATTTTACCCTACACAATTTCATCTTTTGAATCCATTTATGAGCTTAGAATCATAAAATTCCAGCTCCTTCATCACATGCTGTACAGAACCAAAACTGCACTTAATTCTTTCAAAAATTCTCATTTTGATCCCAATGCTTTCCATACTTGTTTCTCTACTTTATCCCACACAACTTTTCATTTTAAAACCATTGGAAGCATCAAAATCATGAAATTCCAATCACTGTTCATGCGAGTGAACAGTAATAGAGAAGGATTTCAAAACTACAATCTTGGAATTTCAATGCTTTCAAGGTTCAAAACCTTTCCAATCCTACACAAAATCATCATATAAATTCGATGGAAGCATTAAATCATTGAAATTCCATTTCCTTCCCTCATGAACAGTGCATACCAAATAGGTTCCATTAAGGCAAAGTCAAGAATATCAACTTGATTCAACAATCAATCTCTTAATTAGCTTGTTTAAGCTTCAATCATATATTTCTAACTTTAATTTCTTCTTTCCCCTTTCATCTAAGGTTGTTGGGCAACACAACCTCTTAGAGAAAACTCAACTTTTCTCCCATGAAAACCCTAATTTCAAGCTCCCAAATCAAAGGAAAATAAGCTAGGATAGATTGCTTACCTTTAATCTCTAGCTTGCTTGAATTTTGGAACCTTGAATCTTCTTTGTCTTAGCTTGAGTTTTCATTTTACAAGAGTTTTCCCAAGGTATCACAAGGCCACAGTTTTGGGCAGAATGAGGGGGTATTTATAGCCAAAATCCAAGAAAAATGAATAGCCAAGATTGATTTGGTTACTATTTGATCTAAAGGCCCACATTTAATCTTGGATTTAACTTTTTCATAAAAGAATAATTATGACATCATGTGGGACAGCTCAAGGGACACCTCAAGGGGTAAGGTGGCGTGCTCATAGTGTAAGGAAGCTTCTGAAAAAATTCCAGTCTAATCCGGTACTGATCGAAGCAGTTTCACAATAACAGGACTGCTTTCTGTTCCAAATTTTTTATAATATACCAGGATATGTATTCTGTCTTGGAAATCAATATCTAAGCTTCTACATTTTTATTCTATCTTGGGAAATGACCAAAATACCCTTGTTGTCCTTTCTTACACTATATTGACCCTAATGGCATAATCATCATTTAACCCCCCCTTTGCCCTACCTCAGAGCATATACTGACTCTAAATAATCATAGTTATGCTATAGGCCACGTGTTTGGCTTATCCAAAATGATCAAAATGCCCTCTATCCATCACTAGTACAATCTGGGCAACTAGGGGTATTTTCGTAATTTTGTACTTTTCCTGGACACTTGCCCCTTGTACTGATGGACTGGTACCCTGGGTTTTGGGCCCTTCTTAGCATCATCATGGGCCTATATATGAGGTCATCTGATCTCATTCTATCCAAGCTTACATACCGATAAATTCTATTATCGGATCACGGGTGTTATCAAACTCCCGTCAAAATTCACTAATATGTGAATAACTTTTTATACAGAACTTCTTCCAGGGTTCTGTCAGATTCTTAACATCTGACACTGTAGGGTACACTTTCCTATAATTCCCTCACTTATATATGATGTCCATGGAATCTGATAAAAATTCAGATAACTTTTAGACGATCAAATAATTTTCTGCTAACTGGAGTTCTAATAAAATTTCTATATTATGCCAGATTAACCAGCTTAACTTTCTCTATTTACTGATGGAATATGGGACTGAAAAACTTCTGGGCAGTTATAACCCTTTCAGGGCTGATCTTTCTATAATTACAATTTTACCCTTAAACTTTTTATTTAATTACATTTAAGTCCCTTAACTTTTGAAAATTACCACTTTTGGCCCAACTTTTGTTTCTACTTTCACTTTTTGCCTTTAACCTTTTCTACTTTTTATTTTAGTCATTCTCTTCCTTAAAGAATCATCTAACCTTTATTATTTATTCTGATGTTCGTCATAATCCTTTCCAAGCCTCTTTCCACTATCAGTACTATACGGATAGGGAAAAATTAGGATATGACAACACCAATCAATTCCTAACATAGCATTATCATCCATTCATTACAATCTAACTTTCTTGAACATTGAACTTACTTTAACTAATATAACTTTCTCTAATCTTTAATAATTCTCTTGGCCTTTAAACAAATTGATGCCTTGACCTTACCCTAGATAATTTGGCCTTCTAAATCCATTTAAGAACTCAGAATGCCTAAATTATAGTAACTACACACTATTTTGGACATAATTGAATAACTCCCCTTTTTCTTTCAAAAATTCTCATTTCAATTCCATTACTTCTAATACTTGTTTCTCTACATTATCCCACACAACTTTTCATTTTAAAACTATTAGAATTATAAAAATAACGAAATTCCAATTATTGTTCATACGTATGAACAGCAAAAAAAAAGACTTCTCAAAATTATAACTTTAAATTCCAATGCTTCTAATATTCAAAACCTATCCAATCCTACATGAAATCATCATATAAATTCAATGGAAGCATTAGATAATTGAAATTCTATCTCCCTCTATCATGAATAGTGTAGACCAAAAGGTCTCTTCCATGGCAAAGTCAAAAATATCAACTTGATTAAATAATCAATCATCTAAGTAGCTTGTTTAAGCATTAATCACATAGCTATAATTTATTCTTTTTCCTTTCATTTAGGGTTTTGGAAAGAATATGTACCCTAGGTAAAACTCAACTTTCTTCTATAAAAACCATAAGTTTAAGCCCCCAAATTAAAGGAAAATAGGCTAGGATAGATTGTTTACCTTAATCCCTAGCTAGCTTGAACTTTAGTCCTTGGATTCTTCCTTGTCTTAACTTGGCTTTTCATTTGAGTAGCACCTCCCCATGATCTCTTCATGCCATGATTTTGGGTAGCTTAAGTGGGGTATTTATAGACTTAAAGGCTTGGAAATGGATGGCCAAGATCACTTTGTGCACTATTTGATCTAATAGCTCATATTTGCTCTTAATCTTGGCTTGCCCCAAAATCCAAAAGATGACATCATCAAGGGATACCTCATATCCACATGTGATGAAATTCTAAGGGGAAGAAGCATCTAGAAAAATTCTAATCTAATCTGGTACTAGCTCAGTCCAATTTCCCAAAAACCAGACTAATTTATAAATCTAGTTTTTTTCCTGAGATTTCATAATATGCTTTTTGATCTTAAATCTAAGATCTAGATGATAATTGTCATTTTAATTATTAAACAAGAAACTAAGTTAACCAATACTAAAGTGAGACTAACCTAGGTCGATTCACAAGGAGCCTAAATGGATGGTAAATTTCCTAACTAATCCAATGAGCCATAAATTAATCAGATGAATTGTGAGATGCTACTGTTTATGACTTTAGGTGTTAATGATGATAATATGAATCAATGACAAGTGTGTTCCCTTGGAGATTACCTTACCTTCATTATCCATAGAGTATGAAGAGTTAATTAGTTGAATTAAAATATGTTAGCTAACAACACGCCAGCTAAATCTCAATCAAAGCTATAAGTCATAGGCATTGAATAGAGAAATATGAATCATTCAACTCAAGAGGTAGAAGAAGATGAATGAAATAGATACAATTGTACTCTATTATAGAATTGCTCTAATTAACTATAACTATGTCTAACTAGTTTAAGGATGAAGATCAATTAAAGCTCAATTACTTAGAAATAGGAAATCTAACTTGGTTTCGTAATCATTTATCATCTACTGACTCTAATTGAATAAATAAAACTAGAAGCAACTCCATTAACTCGATATAATCAAATTTGAATTAAAGACACAATTGAAACTCCCTGTTTTAGATCAAGGATTCTAATTCAGCATCATCTTCAAGAAAGCACAACAATTATAGCTTTCCATTTTTGTCAAAACTTTAATGGCATCAGTAAGTCTAGCAGAAGTCATGGTGAATGTAAAAAGAGAAGATGAAAATGGAAGTAGAACTTTCCTCTAGTTCTATTGCTTAGAATAGAGAAAATTTATAGATGAAAGAGAGAGAAGGCAGATGGAGAGAATGTGATGGCATCAGGTTTAGATGGAGTGGAGAGAAATAAGAGCGAGAGTGAGATGGAGTAATGTGGTCTCTATGTGATCAGTGGATACCTTCAAGAAGTATGGGATAGGAGATGTTATATACGTGAATGAGTGATTCAGTTCATAGTGTGTGTGTCATGCGTGAATTCATATATGAATTAGACTCCCTCCAGCCAGCACATGTTCAAGCATTTTATTACAGCACATGTGTGAATCCCCCACTTGCTTATGTTATTCACTATGTTTGCTCCTTGTCCAGCATATGCTTGTATCTCCTTTTGTCCAGTTGTCCCTTCCTGAAATTGTACTTTTATGGTAATACATAGTTGTGCTTGTCAATATGCTAATTTAAAGGTAAAATGGTAAATTAACTCCTTCAAACTACATATATGTTGTCCTTTAGTAACTGGTTAAACTTTTACAATGAGTTTTGATGTTTAATTGCAGGTATTTTGAAGGAGAACCAATCATTAATGTGAGCAGAAAAGAGATCACAAGACAAAGAGAACCAAATCAAGGATGCAGCCACTGTGCACTTTAGTCGTGACCAAAGTATCCATAGGTCATGACCTAATTTTTTCTGGAAAGTTTTTCTACATTCACAGGTCGTGACCACAAATAGGATTTAGTCGCTACCAAAGAAGGGAATGAGATCCAAGTGATACGGTGACATGCGATAGAAAGTGGCAGGCAACAGGGAGGTTGGTCTTTGACCTGATACGGCAAAAAAGTATTACTCTAACATTCTCTTTATACTCTCTACACAATCTACCCTCATATCTTCCATCATTCATCTTTCCATCATTGATTTTTCTCATTCTTCATGGCATCACATCTGAGCAGTAATTACAGTACAGTAAGAGTCATGAGAGGCTAAAGCATTATTTTCTTGGTGATGGATCACATATCTTCAGCTCATGGACTGCACTACATGGGGAGTTTTCTGTTTTGATCTCACATTTTTCATATTTTGGAACTACTAGATCTAGGATTTTTATTGTATGGGTAGGGATAGGATATCGATTAATTATTCTAAGATTAGGTTTTGTAATTGAATTTGGATGATTCGGATGTTGGTTTAATATGACTTTTTTGGTTTTGATTTCTGGATAATTGGGTTTTTATCAACAATCGTTGCTAACTAATTCGATTGCTTGAAATCTATAGTCATTGATCAATGATCAATCTGAGGGCATCTTCCTCTTCTTATTTAATTATACGCTAAGTGGCTTTTAACAGCATATTAGTGGTTTTTGAACTAGCTTCAATCAAAGGAGTTTAAGGATTATTAATGTTCTAGACTCAATCGATCGACTAAGGTTTCATTTAAGACTTAGTGATTTTAAAACCCCGATCTCATATTAAGAGCAAGGATAAATAAGTTTCTATTATCAAGAGTCTTTATCAACATATTTCTTTATCAATCCACTTACTCTCCATCTTAATCAAAAATATAAAAAATATTTACTTTTCTGCACCCTTACTTTATTTCATTAAAAATCAACTAAACCTAAAACCCATTTTTACTTTTGCTCAAGTTTTCAATGATTTTGTCACCAATCTGCTAGGGTTCCAATAGAAAGGATCTTTGAGAAGAATGATAGGGTTATGCCTTATACTATATTAATAGGGTGTAATTTACTTTTATTTTGATGGTCTTCCAGATTTGGCGATGAACTTAGAAAATCATAATTAATTCTACAAAAATTGAAATGATGTGGTTCATTAGAAAGTAATTGGTTTGAATGGCGTCGTTGCCGTGGAGCTAAGTAATTTATTCATTAGCAATTAGTCGTCAATTTCATTACTTACCCAAGTCAAATTTTTTTGTTTGAATTTTAGTTTTTGTTATTTACATTGCATAGCATTCTGCATTTTTCTTTTCTTTCAAGTTTCTGCAAATTTACTCTCTGTGAAATCCAGTCATGACCTAACCACATTTTAGTCATGACTTGAAATCCAATTTTAAGACATTTTACTCTTTGTGAACTCTAGTCGCGACAAGAACAACCTTTGGTCGTGACTGTTTTGGAAAATTTTCTCTATGTGACTTTTAGTCACGACTAGACAACAGCTTAGTGGTGACGCGGAACCAAATTTTTAGAACTTTTTATTCTCTATGTAATTGGGTCATGAACTGAAAACCCTTGTATCGCGACCAGTTGAACTTTTTCTACTGACAAACTTCTATGTTTGATTCTGATCACTTGCCTGATTATTCTTGATTGTTCTTGTGTTGCATGCATAGAAGAACTAAACCTTTAGTGCCTTTTAAACCTAAAATTGAGTGACAACTTAGGAAATTAAGGAAAGAACTTATGAATAGGTAAAATCAACATAATCTAGCTAATCCTCTAGTGTCCCTAAATATGAAATTGGACCTAATTTAGACATTCCATTAGAAATTTCTAATATGGCTAAGATTAATCCTAATGGGCATGATGGGCATAATAGACAAGGAGAAAATGAAATACCAATGAATGTAGAAGATAATAGAAGTATGAGAGAAATAAATCATTCGCATGTGAATTATAATCCTTTTGGCTTTTATACTGAAGAAGCTAACTTTGAAATTAAAGGAGCTTTGATTGTAGCCTTACTTAAATTTCATGGTTTTGTAGGAGAATATCCACATCGGCACTTACAAACCATGGATATGATATGCTCCTGGATGAAGCCTTAAATGACTGCATTAGATGATGTCTTAAGGAGGTGTTTCCATTTCACTTTGGAAGGGAAGGCTAAGGAGTGGTTATATAATCTACCAACTCATTTCTCCACTCTTACATGGGATCAGTTGAAGTCAACATATTTAGAACAGTTCTTCCTGGCCTCTAAGACAACTCTGATGAAGAAGGAAATTACAAATATTTTGCAACTAGATGAAGAGTCATTACATTAATATTGGACAAGATTTATCAATTTATTAGCCCGATATCCACATCACAACATGACAAAGGATGATCTAGTAGACATTTTCTTTGATGATCTACTTCCTCACAATCAAGTATCCTTGAATACAGTAGCAAATGGATCTTTGTGAGATAAGACTCCATAAGCAAGTTGGGGATTATTCCAAAAAATGGCTAATGAAGACCATCAAATTGAGTCTCCAAGGAGAATGACCTCATCATCTTCAGGTAATTCAAAAGAGATTTTGGTAGAAATAGTAGTGTTAGAAAAATGAATGGAAAATAGGATGAATTTAATTGAAAGAGAGTTACATTCCACAAAGAAAGTTCATACAGTGGGAACCTCACTAGCACTAGTTACATGATGTGAGTCATGCGATTCAATGATGCATGCTACAAGTACATGTGATAGACAATATGAAAAGGTATCAGCTATTTATCACGGAAGAGAAAATTAATACCAAAAGAGAGACCCATACTCTAACACATATAACCCTGGTTGGAGAGACCACCCAAATTTTTGGTGGGGGAGTATGGAAAATAGGCCAAACTAATTCTGAGGTGGTGCTTCCTCAAGAACCTACCAAAATAATGCAAGGTCTATGGTTCAAACTCACCCTAAGGCTTTAGTGGCATCAATACCATATGAGACTTCTCATTGTTGAAAAGTATGGCTACACAGATGAACAACATGGATAGTAGAATGACCAATATAGACCACAAGCTCAAAGAGAATAATGGGCAATTCACCTCCACAGGTTTAATCCTTCAAAGTATGCAGAAGAATAATGTTGATGTGCATAGGAAACTAAAGGAGTTAAGTTTCAAGAATGCAGATATTACAAGTCATTTAACTCAAGTTTCAAATACAGTGAGTGACATCCAAATGAAGAGTAGTGGCATTATTCCTTCGCATACTGTCATTAATCCGAAAGGTTTGAATGACATATCACTCAGAAGTGGGAAATAAGTCCAATTTAAGGAAGATGAAACAACAAGGGAGGATATGGAAGATTTTGAAGCTAAAAATACAACATTTCCATAACTAAAGATTGGGAAATCAGAAAGTGAGAAAGAACAACATATTATGATCAAGAAGGCAACCCAAGAGGAGAACTCACTCTCATAAGAGGAAACACAAGAAAAGCAAGAAGAAGTGATAACTCCAAGTCTAACATACAAGGGAAAGCAAATTGAGGAAAAGGCAGAGTCGAGCAAGTAAGGAGCCTCTACGCATACATGTAAGGAGGTAAGTATAAAGGATCTCCCTTTTCCAAAATCTTATTTTGCTGGAAAGAAAAAGATTGATTCTAAATTTGCAAAAGATGCTTTCAATATCTTCAATAAGTTAGAAATAAACATCCCTATGGTTGAATTCCTCGAAAGAAATCCTAAATATTCTAAATTTTTAAGAGTTGTGTGCTGATAAGAAAACGTTTAGGCCTCTTGAGAGAATTCAGGTGAGTGCTAATTATGTCATCACTTTTTAAGGCTGAATTACTTGTTAAGTGCCAAGACCCAGGATCTTACATAATCCCATGCACTATAGGTAAGGTTCATATTAAGGGAGCGTTATTAGATCTATGGGCTGTCATTAATGTAATGGCTTGGTCGGTATACCTAACTTTAGGTATTAAAAATCTTAAAGACACAAGTGTAGTGCTCCAATTAGCTAATAGATCAATTAGGTATCCTAAGGGAGTCCTTAAGGATATTCTAGTATAGGTGAAGGATTTAGTATTCCCAGCTGATTTTTATGTTTTGGACATGTCCAGTGAACTAGTGAATGAGAGCATTTTGATCCTATCATATCTTAAATTTTCCCTATCTGTATAATACTGATAGTGGAAAGAGATTTGAAAATGATTATGACAAATATCAAAAGAAATGATAAAGGTTAAATGAGTCTTAAAGAAAGAGAAGGACTAAAACATAAATTAGAAAAAGTTGAAGGTAAAAAGTTAAAGTAGAAATACAAGTTGGGCCAAAAGTAGTAATTTCCAAAAGTTAAGGGACTTAAATATAATTATGGAAAAGTTCAACTAGAAAAGGATTAGAATTGCCCAGAAGTATTTCAGTCCTACATTCTATCAGCAAATAGAGGAAGTTACACAGGTTAATCTAGCATGATACAAAAATTTTATTAGGGCTCCAGACAACAGATATTTATCTGATAGTCTAAAAGTTATCTAAAATTTTATCAGATTTCATAGACTTCAGTTATAAGTGGGGGAATTACAAGAAAGTGTTCCCTACAGTGTCAGATATCCTGGATCTGACAGAACCCTAGAAGAAGTTATGTATAAAAAGTTATTCACATATTAGTGAATTTTGATGGGAGTTTGATAATACCCATGATCCGATAATGGAACTTATCGGTATGTAAGCCTGGATAGAATGAGATCAGATAACCTCATATATAGGCCCATGATGATGCCAAGGAAGGCCCAAAACCCAGGGTACCAGTTCATCAGCAGAAGGAGCCAGTGTCCAGAAAAAGTGTGAAATTACTAAAATACTCCTATATGCCCAGATTGTACCAGTGATGGATGGAGGGTATTTTGGTAATCTGGAACATGATAAAGATGTGTGATATAGTATAAATATGATTAGTTAGAGCCAGTATATGCTTTGAGGTAGGGCAATGAAGGGTGAAATGGCAATTATGCCCTTAGGGTTAATATAGTGTAAGAAAGGACACCAAGGATATTTTGGTCATTTTTCAAGGGATGGATGGCAGATAAATACTCAGTATAATAATGTAAATGGTATGAGAAGCCTAGAAATTGATTTCTAGGACAGAATACATATTCTGGTATATTATAAAAATTAGGAACAAAAAACAGTCTAGTTTTTTGTGAAACTGCTCTGATCGGTACTGGATTAGACTGGAATTTTTCCAGAGGCTTCCTACCATGAGAATTTTGCCACATGTCCCATGAGGTGTCACTTGTGATGTCATGGATGATGTCATAATTATTATTTTTAAAAAAGTTAAATCCAAGATTAAATGTGAGCCTTTAGATCAAATAGTGCACAAAGTAATCTTGGCCATTGATTTTCCATTAAATTTTCTATAAATACCCCCTCAAATATGGTTCAAAACCATGGCCTCATGAACCTTGGGAAAACTCTTGCAAAATGAAAACTCAAGACAAGATAAAAAAGATTAAAGGTATCAAAGTTCAAGCAAGCTAGATATTAAAGGTAAGCAATTTCTCCTAGCTTATTTTTCTTTAATTTGGGAGCTTGAACTTAGGGTTTTCATGGGGGGAAAGTTAAATTTTCTCTAAGTGGTTGTGCTTCCCAAAAACCATAGATGAAAGGGGAAAGAAGAAAATAAAGTTAGAAGTATATGATTGAAGCTTAAACAAGCTAGTTAAGTGATTGGTTGTTGAACCAAGTTGATATTCTTGACTTTGCCATAGATGAAGCTATTCGGTATACACTACTCATGATGGAATGAAATGAAATTTCAATGATTCAATGCTTCCATTGAATTTATATGATGATTTTGTGTAGGATTGGAAAAGGTTTTGAACCTTGGAAACATTGAAATTCCAAGATTGTAGTTTTTGGAATTCTTATCTGTCACTGTTCACTCACATGAACAGTGATTGAAATTTTATGATTTTGATGCTTCCAATGTTTTAAAATGAAAAAATGTGTGGGATAAAGTAGAGAAACAAGTATGGGAAGCATTAGAATCAAAATGAGAATTTTTGAAAGAATTATGTGCGTGTGTTCGGTTCTGTACAGCAGGCCATGAAAGAGCTGGAATTTCATGATTCTAAGCTCATAAATGGATTCAAAAGATGAAATTGTGTAGGGTAAAGTCAAGACATCAATTGGTTCAACAGCCAAGTAGATTAGTAAAGATTAGAGAAAGTTATGATAATAAAGAGTGTAACAAGATTAGTTTTGAACATGGTTGGAGTTCATGAGTCCTAATGAATTATGTGATGAATATGAATGTGTTTATGAACTTGAAACATCCAAGAAGATGTTGGGAAGTGATTGACATAAAGACTTCATGGTTGGAAAGCTAGGGAGCAAGTGCAAAAGATCAAGAGGAAAGCTTAAGTGCAAGGTAGTGAACTTACCTCTTTATGTGCTTGATGTGGTATGCTTATGTGTTGACATGTATATGATATTTGAATGATGTTGTGACATGATAAATGATGTTGAATGTATTTTGAATAACATAACATGTTTCCCATGGCCATGCACTTTATGTAAAAGTATATAGCATGATGTCATGTCACTAATCAAAGAAAGTTTATGAAATTACATATCATGCATTAGCATCCATCTTGCATATTTAAGTGGTAATGTTTGCTACTGAGATTCTCTAGAATATCACTCTACCATAACCAACCAATTTAGGTCAAGCATGATGGAAAAGGTATACATGGAGAAGAGCTAAAGAATAGAAGAAAGGAAGTGAAGTAATTGAAATCCTAGCATATGGTATGAATTATACATGTATGTAAATGCCATGTAAAGTGTCTATTTATGTGATGAAGCTATTTGAAATAATTATGGCATATGTACATGATGTATATGAATATTGAGAAACTTATTTGATAGTTTATGCATGCTGGAACAATTATTGGAAGTGAAAGAAATGAAACTGAAATAGTAAAAACATAGGTCTTGAAGTAGTATTGTTGTGGCTTCAGTTTGACCTAGAAAATGAAGGAATTATTTCATGAAATTTTATAAAAGTTTAGCACACATACAAAGATTTAAGTGCATAGGTAGAATGTTTCATTTAGATGTGTATAACAAGAGAAATGGATTTCCAAAGTAAGGGACCAGAATCTGTCTTTAGAATTTTTGACCAAATGAACAGTAAATTTTTGCAAATAAATTGTATTAATTGGTTAATCATTTAGCCTGGAAATTATTTTTCCCTTAAATTTCAAGATGTTTTCTTCATGTATCATTTTGAACCACTTTATTTTGATTTTTCTAGAATTAATTATGATTTTTCGAAGTTCATTGCGTAATCTAGAATACCATATGAACAGTAACCCGATAAAGAGTAAAATTCTATATTTGGCGAATGGACTTCCAAGGTCTTGTAAGTGATTCTAAATTCTACTGAATGATCCCTAAGACATATGAAAGTGAGGATGTTTCAGATCTTAGGCAAACCTTTCCTTCAAACTTCCATGACAATAATTAGTATGAAACATAGTTCCATTACAATGGAAGTTAGAGGACATGTAGTGACTTTCAATATGAACGGAGCGATAAAATATCCTTTTGATAATTCTGCTTTTGTTGAGTTGAATACCATTGATTATGCTATTAACAAAACTAGGGATGAGTATGAATTGAGTTTGCATGATGAGTATGATCCTATGTTGCATAATTCCCAAAACTCCAATGAAGCATTTTAGGAGCATGAGGATTCAGATTCATCTTTGAGTGCTTATGATAACTATTTTGAATCTCTCTCATCTATTTATTGTTTTTCTTGCTCTTGTGAAGGCAATACTTCATGTTTTCATTGTTTTGATGTGAATAGCATGCTTTTACTTTCCAAAGATTTCTCATTCCCATCTAACTTTGATACGATTTCATCAATTGCCAGTGAGAATATTTTTATAAAGGAATTTATGAGTGATTTTATAGGTATACAAGACATTGTAGAAGCTGGAAGTGGAACAAACAAAGAGGGGTCGAACTTATGTGACCACAAGTCACGACGTAAAGACCTCAACATCATGACTACATATGAACTTGATGAGGAAGAGATTCTCTATGCAATAGAGTTGTGACAAGATGATTTTTTGGTCATAACCAATATCTCTCAAGACGATATGTCGTGACGTGAGGATGATGATGTCGCAACTAAATATCAGGATACTGAGGGACAGTCTCTCTGTGATCCCAAGTCAAGACTAAAGGACGAGTACGTCATGACCAAATGTTCTAGAGATACTCACTGTCATTTGAGTTATGATGAGAAGTTATAGATAACCTTGAGAGGTCACAACCAGAAATGGCAGACACAACCAGTGAATTTCAATTTCCTTTAGCTCTACATTCTACTGTTTTGGTTAAAGGGCCAATATTTTCTAACTCTACTTATCCTTACTCATATTCATCAATTACTTCTCATATGTTAAGATTCTTAAATGATTTTACCTCAAATAATGATGCAAGAATGAAAGAGACTGATCTCAAATATGTTGCAGCTGTAGACCAACTTAAGCTTAGTGTAATACCTGAGGAGATTGAAAACAAGATGGAGAATCTGAACGAATTGAAGGAGAGTGATCCTAAGTATGTTGCAGCGGTATACCAACCTCAATTGGATGAAGCACTTGAGGAAGTGGAACATACAAAAGATATAAACAGAACACTACTGAGGGTGGAGAGAGAAGGCAATGGGGAAGATTTGTTCATCAAACAACAATCTCTCAAAATTCTATAAGTTCCCACAACCGCCTTGAGGCCAAGTTGTCCCTTTCCTATCTCTTACTTGTTACAAGTTTTCTTAATGTGCTATATGTTTAACATGTTGGTTTGATGATTAGAAAGGGATAAACCAGTAGAAGTAGTAGTTAATTTTTCTTCTTGTTGATTCAATAGGATAGTGTTTAATTTTAGTTTGGTTCTGTTTTGAATAATACCCCTGTGTTGCCCATGTGCTAATTTTTCAGTGATGGTTATCTGAGGTGAGACACACTCAATTACATGCTATAATTTACCCATCTTATCATATTTGCTTTCCTTGTATTGAGATGTATGATTTGAATGTGACCGCGAGCTTCACCGTAAAATTCCATTGAGTGATGTGTTTAACGGTTGTGCTAAAGCTGAATTCTGTTGTGCTAAATTGACCTTATATAGTATGATGTCTACAATTTTACCGACAGTAAGGACACTATAAAGTTTAAGTGTGGGGGAGATATTCTTGTTTATATGCTGTTAATGTGAAATTCTTCGATTAATCCAATCTTTCACCACAAAATTTTTGGTTTTTGATTTTAATGTGTGATGAATTGGTAAAATTGGATCCCTACTTTAAACTTTTTTGTTGTTGGCTAAAAGGTTTTAGTCTAAAAGATGTTTTGGCATTGAAAACTATCAAGTGGTAGCCTCTGTGATTTTTAGTCGTGACCTAACATGGAACGTTAGACTTAATATGCTCTCTATGAAAATCAGTCGTAACACGAGTGCAATTACTTCGCGACAATAACTCTCTATGTATTTTTGTCACGATTGAATCATTCCTGGTCGTGACCATCTATTGTAAGTTCAGGGTAAACACTCACTGTGAATTGTGGTCGCTACCTTCACTATTTTCAGTCATGACCTGAGTGTGAAAATGTCCATTTACCTTCTCTTTACTTTGTGTAATCCTGTATAGAAGGATTCCTTTTGAGCTACTTAAGTTTTTATAATTGATTCATTGCCCTCTTATTTTCAACCTTTTACATGAAATATTTTATAGAAACCATTGTCATACTTGAATTTTTGGAAAAGGAAACTGAATTGGAAACACTAAAGTTTTTACTGTTAAATTTGGGATTATTACATGATTCTGGGTGATTACTTTAGAACTTTTAATCCATTATTCTAGAGGGTTTTCAATTGTGATAAGTGTTTTAATACCTAGTGAATGATGAACATTGTTTGAGACCTTAGCTTATGATCAATTTAGATGAAAACCTTAATTACAAGGATTCTCAGCTTAAATTTCTATATTGAGTGATTATTCAATTGGTCTATATCCTCTATAATTTGTCTTGGCTCCAAGTTAAAAATTACTTCTACATTTATGTTATTGAATATGATAGAGGCATTAATTTTTAAACCCTTTTATCCCAAACACAAGCCTATTACATTTTATATCCATAGCCACTGTAACATCCTTACTTTCATACATCTTAAGGACCATTCAATAGCATTTAGAACCACTTAGAAGATCTTGGAAGTCCATTAGCCAAATCTGGAATTTTTCTCTTTCTCGGGTTACTGTTCATAGTATTCTAGATTACACAATGAACTTTGAAAAATCATAATTAATTCTAGAAAAATCAAAATGAAGTGGTTCAAAAATATAAGTGAAGATAACATCTTTAAATTTAAGGGAAAAATAATTTCCATACCAAATGATTAGCCAATTAATACAGTTTAGTCGTTGAAGTTTACTGTTCATTTGGTCAAAAACTCTAAAAATAGATTCTGGTCCCTTATTTTGGAAATTCATTTCTCTTGATATACACATCCAAATGAAACGTTCTACCTATGAACTTAAATATCTGGAAGTGTGCTACACGCTTGTAAAATTTCATGAAATAATTCCTTCATTTGCTAGGTCAAACTGAGGCCACAACAAAACTACTTCGGGACCTACTTTTTTGCCATTTCAGTTTCCTTTCTTTTACTTTTAATAATTGTTCCAGCATGCATAAGCCATCAAATAAGCTTCTCAATATTTATATACATCATATACATATGCCATAAGTATTACAAATAGTTTCATCACATAGATAGAAACCTTATATGGCATTTACATACATAGATAATCCATAGCATATGCTAGGATCTTAATTACTTCCATTCCTTTCTTCCATTCTTTAGCTCTTCTCCATGCATACATTTTCCCTCATGCTTGACCTAAATTGGTTGGTTATGGGAGAGTGAGATTCTATCAGTAGCAAACATTACCACTTAAATATGTAAGATGGATGCTAATGCATGATATGTAATTTCATTAAACTTTCTTTGATTAGTGACATGCCATCATGCTATATACTCTTACATAAAGTGCATGGCCATGGAAAACATGTTCTTCACAGCACATTCAATATCATTTATCATGTCACAACATCATTCAAATATCACATACATGTCAACACATAAGCATACCACATCAAGCACATAAAAGTAAGTTCACTACCTTGCACTTAAGCTTTTTTGAACTTTTGCACTTGTTCCCTAGCTTTCCAACCATGAAGCCTTTATGTCAATCACTTTGCAATATATTCTTGGAGGTTTCAAGGTCCTAAACACATTCATATTCATCACATAATTCATTAGGACTCATAAACTCCAACCATGTTCAAGACTAGCCTCGTTACACTCTTTATTATCATAACTTTCTCTAATCTTTACTAATCCACTTGGCTGTTGAACCAATTGATGTCTTAACTTTAACCTACACAATTTCATCTTTTGAATCCATTTATGAGCTTAGAATCATGAAATTCCAGCTCCTTCATGGCCTGCTGTACAGAACTGAACATATGCATACAATTCTTTCAAAAATTCTCATTTTGATTCTAATGCTTCCCATACTTGTTTCTCCACTTTATCCCACACAAATTTTCATTTTAAAACTATTGGAAGCATCAAAATCATGAAATTCCAATCACTGTTCATGCGAGTGAACAGTACTGTGAAGAATTTCAAAAACTACAACCTTGAGATTTTAATGTTTCCAAGGTTCAAAACCTTTTCAATCCTACACAAAATCATCATATAAATTCAATGGAAGCATTAAATCATTGAAATTCCATTTCCTTCCCTCATGAAAAGTGCACACCGAATAGGGTACACCATGGCAAAATCAAGAATATCAACTTGATTCAACAACCAATCACTTAACTAGCTTGTTTAAGCTTCGATCATATGTTTCTAACTTTAATTTCTTCTTTACCCTTTCATCTAAGGTTGTTAGGCAGCACAATCCATTAGAGAAAACTCAACTTTTCCCCATGAAAACCCTAAGTTCAAGCTCCCAAATCAAAGGAAAATAAGCTAGGAGAGATTACATTTAATCTCTAGCTTGCTTGAACTTTGGTACCTTGAATCTTCTTTATCTTGGCTTGAGTTTCCATTTTGCAAGATTTTCCCCAAGGTATCACAAGGACACGTTTTTGATGCAGAAATGAGGGGTATTTATAGAAAAATCTTGGTGGAAATCAATAGCCAAGATTAGTTTGTACACTATTTGATATAATGACCCATATTTTATCTTGGATTTAACTTTTTCCAAAAATAATAATTATGACATCATGTGGGAATGCTCAAGGGACACCTCATGGGGATTAGGTGGTGAAATTATAATGGGGGAACCTTCTGTAAAAATTCCAGTCCAATCCGGTACCGATCGGAGTAGTTTCACAGCAACCAAACTGTTTTCTGTTCCTAATTTTTTATAATATACCAGATTATATATTGTGTCATAGAAATAAATGTTTAGGATTCTCACACCATTGAAAATGATATACTAAATATTTATCTTCCATAAATCCCTTGAAAAATGACCAAAATACCCTTGGTGTCCTTTCTTGCACTGTACTAACCCTAAGGGCATAATTGTCATTTTACCCCTCTTTGCACTATCTCATAGTACATACTGGCTCTAACTAATCATAATTAGACTATATGTCACATTTTTGGCCTATCCAGAATGACCAAAATACCCTCTATCCATCACTAGTACAATAGGGGCATCTAGGGGCTTTTTATCACTTTACACTTTTTCTGGACTGCTCTGGACTCTGGCCCACATAACTGTCTCACTACTTTATTGGGCTTATGATGGAACCATTTGGATCTTTGTATGGACTTATTGCCTTTTATGGTACAATTCCCAAGATAACTCTCTCGATCCTATTTATCGGGTATTTTATTTCATCGTAAAATCCTGTAAAGATTCTACAGGATTCATTTTCTGACTCTGTCAATTTTATAAATTCTTACATTAAATATGGGAATTTTCAATAAAGTTTCATCTGATTCTGATGTCTAAAAAATATTGTAATAATTCTTTTGACTTCAGAAATTTATATCAATTAATCGGAACCTCAAATCAAAATTCTGTGTTGCGTTAAACTGACCAGAATAATTTTGTTTATCTCCTGGTAAAATTTAGGTCTAATCTAATTCTGGGTATTTTTGGTCTGTTTCAGCTCAACTTTCTCATATTTATATTTAGATCCCTAAACTTTTGAATAATTGCACTTTGGCCCCTGAACTTTTAGCTATTTGCATTTTAAGTCCCTTAACTTTTGAAAATTACACTTAAGGGCCCAACTTTTGTTTCTACCTTTACTTTTTACTTTTAACCTTTTCTACTTTAAGTTTTAGTCATTCTCTTTCTTCAAGACTCATCTAACCTTTATCATCTCTTCTGATCTTCGTCATAATCCTTTCCAAACCTCTTTCCACTATCAATACTATACGGATAGGGAAGAAAATTAGGATATGACAACCACTCCCTTTAAGCCCATCATAGAAAGTTATATATGCATGAGTATCTCTTTGAAATAAACTTTTTATTCATGTCAGGAAATCATTGTTATTATGATATTGTGCTATATCTTTTATATATAATGTGCCTAAAAAAAATTTAAAAAAGAAAAGGAGAAAAGCATATTGCACTAAAAAGAAAAGAAAATGAACCAAAAAAAGAGACAATGCAGGAAAAAAATTGAAAAACAAGAAAGAAAAGAGAAATGAATGAGGCACTATTATCAACTCCTATTAGCACAATTATCACCTTGACACCTCAAAAAACATGAATTCATGTTATATATTCATTATTGAATGCATATGGTACTTTTTTATCATTCATATTCCATTTCACGTGGCTTATTTCTATCATTACACCCCTAAAAGACGTCTTGATACTTTGCATAAGTCTTGTATAGTTGATGAGATCTAGACCCATTACAAGCATATGGTAAGATGTTTTCCAGTTTGAATCTGAGTGAAAGAACCCTAACAATGAGAGGATATAGAGAGCTAAACACTTACATCCTTAGAGAGAATATATTGTGCTCATATAGTTGAGGTTAATTTCATTTAGTATTTGATTATTTAGCATTGCTCATATTATCACTTTTATATTCCCAAAAGTTTGCGCATTAATTGTCTTAAGGTTTTACTGTGGATTATGTTCTTACCTCATATTTAATAGTCTTAGCTTTAGTGTATTTTATATCTTTGTCTAGGAGTACAAAGGTTCAAGTGTAGGGGAATTGATGAGACACAAATTGTGTATTATTTCTATAACATTTTTTGGGTGTGACAACTTTACCATTCATTTTATGCCTAAAATTGTGCTTTTGTGGTAATACATGGTTATGCTTGGCAATATGCTAATTTAAGGGTAAAATGGTAAATTAACTCCTTCAAACTACATATATGTTGTCCTTTAGTAACTGGTTGAACTTTTATAGTGAGCTTTGATGTTTAATTACAGGTATTTTAGAGGAGAACCAAGGATTAATGTGAGCAAAAAAGAGATCACAAGATAAAGATAACCAAATCAAAGATGGTAGCCTCTGTGTACTTCAGTCACGACCAAAGTATCCACAGGTCGCAACCTAATTTCTTCTGAGAAGTTTTTCTGCATTCACAGGTCGCAACAAAAAATAAGATCTGGTCACTACCAAAAGAAGGGAATTAGTGAAGCTACACATTTTTTATTAGGTTTTTCTAGCTTTAAAAGGAAAAGGAAGCGACAGGCAACAGAGAATCTGGTCTTTGACTTGATATGGCAAAAAATAGTACTTCAACATTCTCTCCACACTCTCTACACAACCTACCTTCATATCTTCCATCATTCATCTTTCCATCACCAATTTTTCTGCTTTCTACATGGCATTAAATCTGAGCAGCAATTGCAGCACAACAAGAGTCATGAGAGGCTAAATCATTAGTCTTTTGGCGATGGATCACATATCTTGAGCTCATGGACTGCACTGCACAGGGAGTTTTCTTATTTTTATCGATTATTCTGAGATTAGGTTTTGTAATTGAATTTGGATGATTTGTATGTTGGTTAAATATGACTATTTTGGTTTTGATTTCTGGATAATTGGATTTTTATCAACGATCGTTGCTAACTAATTCAGTTGCTTGAAATATATGGTCATCGATCAATGATCAATCCGAGGGCATCTTCCTCTTCTAATTTAATTGTTGCTAAGTGGCTTTTAATAGCATATTAGTGGTTTTTGAACTAGCTTTGATCAAAGGAATTTAATGATTGTTAATGTTCTAGACTCAATCCATCAATTGAGATTTCATTTAAGACTTAATGATTTTAAAACCCCCATATCATATTAAATGCAAGGATAGATATGTTTCCATCATCAAGTGTCTTTCTCAACATATTTCTTTATCAATCCACTTACTCTCTATCTTAATAAAAAAATACAAAAACATCTACTTTTCTGCACCATTACTTTATTTCATTAAGAAATCAACCAAACCTAAAACCCATTTTTACTTTTACTCAGGTTTTCAATGATTTGTCACCAATCTGCTAGGGTTCCAATAGAAAGGCTCCCTGAGAATAATGATAGGGTTGTGCATTATACTTCATTAATAGGGTGGTGCCTTATTTTGATGGGTCAGATGACGACATCCAAGCCCAAATCAATGGTATTCCAGACTTGGCGATGAACTTCAGAAAATCAAAATTAATTCTAGAAAAATTGAAATGATGTGGTTCAAAAATATACATGAAGATAACATCTTTAAATTTAAGGAAAAAATAATTTTTATACCAAATGTTTAGTCAATTAATACAGTTTATTCGTCAAAGATTACTGTTCATTTGGTCAAAATTTCTAAAAATAGATTTTGGTCCCTTTCTTTGGAAAATTTATTCTCTTTGTACAAACATTGAAATAAGGCATTCTTGGTTTCAAAATGAAGCTTGACATGTTAACTAAATGTCTATAAAATTTCATACATTTATTCTCTCACTTACTATTTTTTCCTACATCATAAATATTGAGGCTCAAACATGTCATATAACATCATTACTTGCAACAATTTATACATTCATCATTTGACATTTACATTATCCAATCCCTAAATTCTCTTCATGATTCTTCATCCTCTTTCTTCATTAATAAACCTGTTGGGATTTGGATTACATGGAGGGGTGAGATTCCTGGGAAAATCTCAGGAGCAAACGGTACTAAATAATACATGCATTAATGTAAATACTTGTGTTTGCTTATGAAAGTGTTAACATTGTGTAATGTACATGCTTTCATGTAACATATGAAATATAATTGGCCAAAGTAATCATAAAAATAGAGCTTCAATCATAAACACATATACAACTCCATTCAACATAGCCATAGCACAACTAAGGATAATATTCAATACATACAAGTTTATGATAAGTTTTCTACCTCATATACTTGACTTTCTTTTTACTTTAACTTTGCTTTACCTATTTATTCTTACTTCTCTTTAATTTGTGGATGCCTCTTTGGAGTCCACAATCAAATCCTAACATCACATAATCATCCATCCATCACAATCTAACTTTATTGATCATTAAACTTACTTTAACTAACATAACTTTATTTGATCTTTACTAATTAACTTGGCTTTTGAATCAATTGATGTCTTGACTTTACTCTACACAATTTTATCTTTTGACTCCATTTATGGGCTTAGAATCATGAAATTCTAGCTCCTATGCACTATTCTGGATAGATTTACAACACCTACACAATTCTTCAAAAATTCTCATTTTGAGTCCAATGCTTCCAATATTTGTTTCTCTACTTTATCCCACACAACTTTTCATTTTAAAACCATTGGAAGTATTAAAATCATAAAATTTCAATCACTATTCATGTGAGTAAACAGTAATAGAGAATAATTACAAAAATTATAACTTCAAATTCCTATGCTTCCAAGGTTTAAAACCTATCCAACCCTACACAAAATCATCATATAAATTCAATGGAAGCATTATATCATTGAAATTACATCTTTTTCTATCTGAATAATGCAAACTGAAAGATCTCAATCATGACAAAGTCAAGAATATCAACTTAATTCAATAACCAATCATCTTACTAGCTTGTTCAAGCATCAATCACATAATTCTAACTTTAATTTCTTCTTTCACCTTTCATCTAGGGTTTTTGGATAGAACATATATATCCTAGAGAAACCTCATATTTCTTCCATAAAAATCCTAAGTTCAAGCCCCACAAATTAAAGGAAAACAAGTTAGGTTGATCCTTAACTAGCTTGAACTTTGGCACCTTGAATCTTCTTTGTTTTGTCTTGAGTTGGTATTTGGGCAACACCTCCCCAAGGGTTCCAAAGTCATAATTTTGGATAGAAAATATGGGGGTATTTTTAGAAAAATTCTTTGGAAAATGAATGGCCAAGATCATTTTGTGCACTATTTGATATAATAGCTCATAATTGCTCTTACATCGAACTTGCCCACCAAGCCAATTTGAGATAAGATCACATGACAAAAATCTTCTCTTCCCCTTGCCTTGGATGCCATGTGTGAAGGTTTGTGGTTCCACCATGTAAAAACCCTAATTCTTACTTTATTCCTTTTTCTTTTCTTTTTCAAAAATTCATAAAGTGTTCATTATTGGACTTGGGATCCAAGACAACTTTTGGAATTTATTGGACTGTCCTAGGATGAAATCTTGAGCCTCTTTTAGGTCCAATTGCTAATATGCACAAATCCCAAGGCACTTTCCTTATACTAATATCCTTAAATTACCCTGGTCTTGAAATAAATGCTAAACACCTGTTTTAATAGTTCTAACCTTTTTAGAAATTAATTATAATATAAAATAAATTCTTTGCAAAGTCTTATAATTTTTTAGACCCAAAAATCCTAATAAAAATTTCCTATATTTTCTTAAGACCCTTTATCGGTGTTCGATTTCACTTTAATATCTTAAAGGGCATTATCAACTTTTCAAACATCATTAGCTCCTTGACTGTCTAACCTTAATCAAATGACCAAAATGCCCTTTATCTAACTTTGGCTCATTGACACAACATAGTGGCACACTCAGTGGCATTTTCATAATTTATATTTTTTTGGGTCTTAATTTTACATTGCACCATAGCATTTTTAGACTTTTTAGTCTAGTCCCTCTTCTCTATATCTTTGTCTAATCATAATCTTTTATCTCTATTTATCATCACAATATTTTCCAAACCTCTTTCCTTTATCAATCTTATACATATAGGGAAAATTTGGATATGACAATATGACTTGCTATTAAGATTTCCATGAAATCTCATTCTTTTTATATGCATAACCATGTTATAGGTGTTAAACCTCCAAAGGAAAAGAGTAAATAAGGATGAATGAACTTGTATTATAAGTTAAGTTGGTTAATTAACATTATGGGATGCAATAGTGAATTATGGTGTGTACATATTATGAGGTAGTGACCTTATGATGATATTTATTATGACTTAACCAACGAGTTATGATGTGAAATATGGTATGCATATAGCTAAGATATAGAGCTTTAAATGGACACCAATAACACCTCAATTGGTTAAGTTTTCAATTTAATATGATATTTCTAATTTGGAGATAAAATCTGGGATGGAATAAAATAAGAGTCCAGAGGTAGTAATGTTTAGATGTAAATTTCAAATAGAAAATTAATGAATTTTTCCATGAAATCTTGTTGGTTAAAAAAACATGTCTTGAGCTTTAACTCCATATGTAACATGTTTCATTTGAATAAGTGAGCAAGGAGAAATTAATTTTTGAAGTTAAGGCAAGAAAATTGGAACTTCCATATTTATGAAATGAACAATATTTTTCAACAAAAAAATTGTATTCATTTAGCCAATGAAACCTCAGTTTTATATTTTTCTATCATATTTTAATGAAATAGCTTTCATTAGAAATTTAAACTACTTCATTTTGATTTTTCTAGATTTAATTATGAATTTTTAAATTTGGGTCTGTAATCTAGAATACAAAATAAATAGTACCTAAAATTCATTTTCTTAAAAATTCATTTTTCTATGTTAAAGAGGTATTAAATTGGTTCAAGTTATTTCGAATTGAGCATAATTGAGGGTGAACATAAGGACAAGAAAAATCATAATTAATTTTACAAAAAAAATGAAACAGTTCAAAAAGCTACACGAAGCTAACATCTTATACTTTAATAAAAAAATACTTCCTCAGACCAATTAACTAGTCAACTAAGTCAACTCTGATGTCAAAGTTTATTGTATATTTAGTCAAAATTCTGAAAAACATCTTATAGTCCCTAACATTTAAAAATTTTAATCTCTATGTACAGACATCAAAATAGGACATTCTTAGTTTCAAAATGAAGGTTGACATGTTAACTAAATGTCTATAAAATTTCATAAATTTATTCCATAATTTATTATTTTTCATAACCAGCTACACCTATACAACTTTTAAGCATACATTGTACATTACAACATTAAATACAACTATAATGAACTCATATATCATCATACTATCCAATCCCGTAACTTTTCTTCATGCAACTTCATCTCCTTCCCTCTTTAGACAACCTATTGGGATTGGGGTGCCATGGAGGGGTGAGATTTCTGGAGAAATCTTAGTAGAAAATAGTACTCAACAGTGTATACATTAATGTAAATACTTGTGCTTGTGAAAGTGTTAACATTATGTAATGTGCATGCTTCTATGTAACATATAAAATACAATTGGCTAAAGTAATCATAGAAAAAGAGCTTCAATCATATACACATATGTAACACAATTCAACATAGCCATAGCACAACCAAGCATAAATCTAATAGAAACAAGTTATGATAGTTTACTACCTTTTTGCTTTACTTTCTTTCATTATTTTCCTTGTTCTCTTTGCTTCCTAAGTGTAACATCCTCCTTTTTATACATCTTAGGGACCAAATGGTAGCATCTGGAACCACTTTTAAGGCTATTGAAGTTAAACTACTCAATCTGGAATTTTACTCTTAGCGAGTATTGTTCACTGTGTAAATTCCAAAGGAGTAACTTAACTTCGAAAAATCATAACTAATTTTAGAAAAATCAGAATGGAGTGGTTCAAATTGCTACACGAATCTAACTTAAAGCTCTTTCAGGAAAAAATAACTTGTTGACCACGCCTTGACCAGGTCAACATTAGTCAACATCCAAAGTTTACTATTTATCATGCATTTTTCCCTGATTCCAGCATTTTGGTCCCAACATTTACACTATCGAATCCCCAGCTTCTCTTCATGCTTCTTCAATCCTTTTCTAGCATACCTGTGGGATTAGGATTTCATGGAAGGGGGTGAGATTTCTAGGAAATCTCAGTAGTAAACGGAAACCATACAATGTATGCAATTATATGCTTGATGTTATTATATGTGTACTTAATGATCATGCTTGCATAATGATAACATACAGGCTTCCATATTACTTAATTATAACATATGGCTATAGCATAAAAAGAAACAGAGCATTACTTAGTCATACATGCCTCACATCATTAAGGTAAGTAACTATCACATAAAACATCCAAGCAATATAAGCATACAAGTAAGTTTACTACCTGACGTGTAGCCTTTCTTTCCTGCTCTTAGACTTGTCTCTAAGGTCCCTTCTTTTCATCAGTCAGAGCCTATACATGGAATAATAATATCATTATTATTATCCAGTATAGCTCTACTTAACTCGTACTTAACTTAGGGTAATATCCTTAATCTGACATTCCCCTATCTTTCTTTCTATCTGTAGCTACCCTTATCAATAGAGATATTTCTCTATTCTAACCACTAAGAGCAATCATCTACTTTATTAGAGCAGGGACTAGAATAACTTACTTACCTCATTCCTAAGCTCCGCCTAATCCCTAAGCTCCTTAGACTACTCCTGGCTCCACCAGAACTCCTCCTTTCTTTCTCTTCCTTTCTCTTTTTCTCTCTTTTTTCTCTCTTTCTCTCTTCTTTCTCTTTATTTGCCTTGCTTGGTCATGGCATGGAATGGGAGGGGAGTAGGGTATTTATAGGTGAGTGGAGGTGGAATGAATGGTCCAGATTAAATCATGATGAATGGCCCAGATCGCTTAGCTTTCTCAAGAAGCTTTGCCTACATCATCACGATGGCATCACCCTCCTTAATGACTCACCAATATGACATCATCCAAGTACACCTCAAGGGACACCTCAGCATATGTGGCGTAATTGGTGGGGCCCTTGGGACACCTCACCAGCTGACTTAGCCTGTCTAGAGAATTCCAGAGTCTTTTCCTAGAATGAACAGCCGAGATTGTGCCACGTGTCCCTCTTACTTTTTCTCATTTTTCTAATCTCATGACATGTGTCTTTAACTTTTCTTCTTTTCCTGTAATCATGCCATGTGGTGCCTTATGGGTCCCATGAGGACACCTTTCATGCCACCTCATGGTCTACAGTCATATCTGATCACTTTTCCTAGTTCTATCCTTAATCGGGTAACTTTACTTTATGGAAAAGCACTAAAATATTATTTTAATGCCTCTCAAATTCCCATAACTACTGGGCCTACAGTTTTGGACTTTTAAATGTCATCTTGGGTTTCTAACCAAACCCAACCACTCTGGTGGATCGGTTCCCAAGAAATACTTCTTACTTCTTTATGCCCACAGGGACTTTCGCTATTCACGATTTAGTCCCTGACTTTCACTTACTTGCAGTTTAGTCCCTGAACATCATCTGTATACTTCTGGGACTCCTGCATAATAGGGTCTAGTAGCCTACCTTTTTTAGGCTACATACTAGGCTTCCAGGCCTAAAAATTGGGATATGACACTAAGTAGTTGCCTTATTGAGTTCACAGAACAAAGCCTAAACATCACATATTCATTTATTCATTCATCATGATCCAATTCAATTGGCATATAAGGACATTGAACTTAACTTGATCAATTAACCCCTATCTTTCTTAATTTGTGGTTAATTGTCTTGTCCGTTTAATTAATTTTCTACGTTGACCTTACCCCACATAATTTCACCTTCTGAATCTATTTATGAGCTTAAAATTATAAAATTCCATCTCCTTCATGTCTTGCTAGATATAACAAAAAAAGTGTACATAATTCTTCCAAAAATTCTTATTTTGTTTCAAATACTTCCAATACTTGTTTCTCTATTTAATCCCACCCAATTTAAGAGAAACTTAAAAAATTACAACTTTCAATTCGAATGCTTCCAAAGTTCTAAACATTTCCAATCCTACACAAAATCATCATTTGAATTTAATGGAAGCATTAGATCATTGAAATTCATTCTTCTTGGTCCTATAAAGTAGGTCAAAGAATGGCCTTTTCAATGGTAAAGTCAATAACACAATTCAATTCAACAACTAATCATTAATTCTAGCTCATCTATGCATCAATTTCATAGTTATAACTTAATTTTCCTCATCCTCTTTGATCTTCTTTTTGCGTTCTCTCTTCATTTTGGTATGGTTTCCCCAAGGATCCTCTAGGTGCACAAAATTGTGAAGGAGAAAGGGGGTATTGTAGTGAAATTTCAAGGCTCCTTGGACTAATCTACCCATCCTTTAGCTAATTATTACAATGCCTTAATCTTGAATTTCATTGGTTGTTGCTTAATTCCTTAATTACCATTAACTTAATTCTTACATTCTTTTAATATAATTCTACATGTTCCAAAACTCCTCCTTTCTTGTTTGACTTCCAAATGGCATTCTTGCACATGGTGTGGATCCCACCAAGGACACCTCACATGCCACCTAGCCTTATATCTTGATTTTCTTGATTTCTTTCCTTTTAAAAATTCTTAAAATATCCTAGAAAATTCATTTGGCCACATGAAAAAATGCTTGGAATTATTGGATCAGCACATGATGCCATTTTGGGTCCAAATTGAGTCCAACTTTACATTTGACACATATCCCAAGGCACTTCCCATTATTTCTTGTACCGATATTCTTAAATTGGCCTGATTTTTGAGATAAATTTTAAACACATCTTTTACTAGTTCTGACATTTTTAGAAATTCATTATAATATAAAATGAATTTCTTGCAAAGTCTCAAAAAATTTTGAGACTCAAATTTCTAGTTAAAAATTCATACATCTTCTTTAAATTTTTTATCGATGTCTCTTTTCACCTTAAATTCTTTAATTAATTCTACAGGACTCATATTTTACTTCTATTAATTTTATAAATTTTTATATTAATTATAAGAACTTATTACCAAATTTTATCTGATTCTGAGGTTCAGAGGATACTATAATAATTTTTAGAGTTGGGAAATAATATTAATTTATTGAAACCCCAAATCAAAATTCTGTGTTGCGATAAACTGATCAAAATATTTTTCTCTGTTTATTGGTAAAATTTGGGGCCAAAACATTTCCAGTCAATTTTTGGATATTTTCCAACTTAATTTTCTATAATTACTATTTTGCCCCTGAACTTCTTGAAAATTACACTTTAGGCCCTCAACTTTTCATAATTTCACTTAATGGCCTAAATTTTATATCTACTTTCACTTTGCACCATAGAACTTTTAGAGTTTTCACTTTAGTCCATCTTCTTTATACCCTTGTCTACTTATTACCTTTCTTTCTATTTATCGTCACAATCCCTTTCAAACATCTATCCTCTATCAGTCTTATATAAATAGGAAAAATTAGGATGTGACATTTCAATCTCCTTAAAATAAATTGTCTTCAAAATTTACATAATACTTTAGTCAAACTATCTTGGATATATCTCCTCTTTATATAATTTCCTGCTTTATGACTAAGGGTTGGGGTATCTATCTCTTATCTTCTATCTTGACATCTAGTAGAGTACTCTCAATATCTGTGAAACTTCATACCTTCTCAGTATGCTATACTCTTTCCTCCCTTGTCAACTTACTCAGAGTTGAAGTCTACTTTTGTCTATTACTCATCCATTTGTTATTCTCTGCTCATGTTATTTTTCTTTCTCAGTATACTATAACTCTTTCTAACTTTGTGACTCAACACTATACTTCCAAGTGGGTCACCCATCTTTAGACTTCTCTAACCTGAGCACGCTTAACTAGAATGTGCTATTGGTTTAGGGCTAGGTTACATTCCATATGGCTTTGAGCCCTGGCATTATCTTTCTCATATAACTATGTTCTAACTTTACTATACCTTAACCATCTTCTTTAGGTCTCTCTGGCTTTTTAATCTCTTTATCCTCATTTGGAGGATCTATCTGTTCATACTTCTCTATTCTCAATATGGGGTTCTCTTCTCTATTCCTCAAGTATACTTCTACAACTTTGAATATCAGCACTCAGATTTGAACTTAGACTCCATCTTTGTTTAAGACAAAACTAAGTTAAGTCTGTATATAATAAAAACTATCTAAGAAAAATCATTATAAATACTTTCTCTAAATAAGTAAATCAACTCGTGAAGCTTTCTTATTTTAACTTTGTTCTTGATAATCATCTTTTTAGAGAGATACTATATTGTACTCATATCTTCATGGCTCATTACTTGCCTTAGGATAGGTCTACTATGACCTCAAGATCAAATTGTGATATACCCTAAGCCTCTTTAGGATCTAACTATGACCCTAGAGCCATGTTAAGATCTAACTGCGATCCCTCATAATCCTCTATTATTCCATTATAATGTATCATCATCTCTAGAAGATCTTAAACTAACAGAATAAGTTATAAAGTTAACCTTTTCCACTTATTGATAACAATTAATAATTTTGTTAAACAAAATAATACATCCAGCAACCCATATTATTTACCAAGACTTCACTTATTTTCTCTCTTACTCAAGAGTTAATAAATATCTTTCTTACTTTATTATGGTTTACCAGGGGCTATCATGGCCTAACCACCTACCATTTATTTTTGTTGCTATGGCCATATGATAATTTCTCATGTCAATCTATGCTCTGACTGTGAGCAATCTGTATCTGAACTGTGCTCTTATCTGAAGAGCAATCTATATCAGATATAACTCTTATATGAAGAGTGATATGGACTTATCTGAATCTAGCTCTATATGAAGGCCATATGTTTAATATCCAACTCTTATATGAAGAGTGATATGAAAATAATCACTTTACTGTTATCTGTTGTTCTTTCTATATACCATTTCTTTTGAAAGAGTTATAAAATTACCACCCTCTTGGTACTTGTTGTAACCTTAACATAAGAAATGGCTATGCGTACTGCATTCACAAGCCTATAGAAATACCTTAGTACCCCAAGTCATACTATAACTAATTGTCATATTGTATTGAAACATCCTTACTTTCGTATGTGTTAAGGACCATTCAGTAGCATTTAGAACCACTTACAAGACCTTGGAAGACCATTAGCTAAATCTGAAATTTTACTCTTCTTGAGTTACTGTTCATCTGGTATTTCTAGATTAGGTGACAAACTTCAAAAAATCATAATTAATTCTCAAAAAATCGAAATGAAGTGGTTCAAAAAGCTATGTGAAGATAACATCTTGAACTTTAAGGTAAAAATAATCTCTAGACCAAATACTTAGTCAATTAATACAGTTTCATTCTCTTGGTACAGACATCAAAATAAGGTGTTCTTAGTGTCAAAATGAAGCTTGACATGTTAATTAAATGTATATAAAATTTCATACATTTATCTCATCATTTACTATTTTTCATTACATCATGACCATTGAGGCTCAAACATGTCATATAACATCATTACTTGCAACAATTTATACATTCATCATATAACATTTACATTATCCAATCCCTAACTTCATGCTTCTTCATCCTCTTTCACCATGAATAAACCTGTGGGATTGGGATTACATGGAGGGGTGAGATTTCTAGGGAAATCTCAGTAGCAAACAGTACTAAACAATGCATGCATTAATGTAAATACTTGTGCTTGCTTGTGAAGGTTTTAACATTGTGTAATGTGCATGCTTCTATTTAACATATAAAATACAATTAGCCAAAGTAATCATAGAAATATAGCTTCAATCATCTACACAAGCAACACAATTCAACATAGCCATAGCACAACCAAGCATAACATTCAATACATTCAAGTTTAGGGTAAGTTTACTACCTCATATACTTGACTTTCTTTCACTTTATCTTGCCTCTTTCTTTTCACTTCTCTTTGATGTGTGGCTGCCTCCTTGGAGTCTACCATCAAATCATAACATCACATAATCATCCATCTATTACAATCTAACTTCCTTGGACATTAAACTTACTTTAACTAACATAACTTACTTTGATCTTTACTAATTGACTTGACCTTTAAACCAATTGATGTCTTGACTTTACTCTACACAATTCCACCTTTTGAATCCATGTATGAGCTTAGAATCATGAAATTCTAGCTCCTAAGCACTGTTATGGACATATTTGAAAAACATGCATAATTCTTCCAAAAATTCTCATATTGATTCCAATGCTTCCTATACTTGCTTCTTTACTTTATCCTACATAACTTTTCATTTTAAAACTATTGGAAACATCAAAATCATGAAATTCTAATAACTGTTCATACGAGTGAACAATAACAGAGAAGAACTTCAAAAACTACAACTTGGAATTCCAATGCTTCCAAGGTTCAAAACGTATCCAATTCTACACACAATCATCATATGAATTCAATGGACATATTAGATAATTGAAATTACATCTCCTTCTACCATAAATAGTGAAGACCGAAATGGTTCAATCATGGTAAAGTCAAGAATATTAACTTGATTCAATAACAATCACCTAACTAGCTTGTTTAAGCTTCAATCACATATCTCTAACTTTAATTTCTTCTTTCTCCTTTCATTTAAGGATTTGAACAGCACATACACCTTAGAGAAAACTCAGCTTTCTCTCATTAAAACCCTAAGTTCAAGCCCCCAAATCAAAGGAAAACAAGCTAGGATAGATCACTTACTTTAATCTCTAGCTAGCTTAAACTTTGGTACCTTGAATCTTCTTTTCCTTGGCTTGACTCTTCATTTGAGCAGCACCTCCCCAAGGGTTCCAAGGGCCACGTTTTGTGTAGAAAAAATGGGGGTATTATATAAAAATTTCATGGAAAATGAATGGCAAAGATCACTTTGTGCACTATTTGATCTAATGGCTCATATTTGATCTTGGATTAGCTTGCCCTAGAAGCCAATGAGATGACATCATTAAAGGACACCTTAAAGCCCATGTGATGAAATTACAAAGGGAGGAAGCATCTGGAAAAATTCTATTCCAATCTAGTACCGATTTACCAAAAACCACATTATTTTCTGAACTATCCAGATTCTTCCTATCATTGACATTCTTGTATTGGGTCTAAATTAATTACAGATCCCTTGGCAGATTACCAAAAGGCCCCTTGGTTCTTCTTTATTTACTCTAATACCTCAAGGGCATTATTGTCTATTCACACATCATTAGAGTATTCCTTGACCTTGATCAACTATTCTGGGAACTCTCCTCGACTGTCTAACCTTATTCAAATGACCAAAATACCCTTCGTCTAACTCTGACTCAATGGCACGATACAGTGGCACACTGAGTGGCATTTTCGTAATTTTATATTTTTTTTATCTTTATTAGCCCTAACCCACATACTTATCTAAAAATATTATTGGGCCTATAAGACACTATTTTGGGCCCTCTACATGATCCACTACCTTCATGGGCTCAACTCCTGAGAAATTTTCCTAGAACATATTTATCGAGTATTTTAATCCACTATAAATTCCATAATAAATTCTACAGAACTCCTTTTTGAGCTATATTAGTTTCATAAATTCTCATATTAATTATAAGAATTTAGTGACAAATTTCATCTGATTCTGAGGTCCAGAGGATACTGTATTAATTTCCCTTTCTTCAAAAATTAATATAAATTTTTTAGGACCTCAAATCAAAATTTTGTGTTGTGTCAAACTGATCAGAATAATTTTCTCTATTTATTGCAAAAAATTGGGACTAATCTAATTTTGGGAATTTTTGGGCCTTTTCTAGTTCCACTTTCAATAATTATCATTTTGCCCTTGAACTTTTGAAAATTACACTTTACACTATAAAACTTTTAGACTTTTTATTTTAGTCCCTCATCTTTATACCTTTGTCTAATCATTGTTTTTCCTTTCTATTCATCATCACAATCCTTTCTAAACCTCTTTCCACTATCAGTATTATACAGATAGGAAAAAATTAGGATGTGACATTTCTACCCCCTTAAAATAAATTTTGTCCTCAAAATTTACTTAGCACCTTAGTCAACTATCTTAGATATATATATATATCCTTTTCCTACTTTATGACTAAGGATTGGGGTATTTATCTCTTATCTTCTATCTTGACATCTTAGCGGATTACTTTCCATATCCGCAGATCTTCATATCTTTGCTATGATTATTTTTCTGTTCTAAATCAACTCAATCAGAGTTGAACTCTCATTCATTCTATTACTTGCTTACTAGCTATGCATCTATTTGCATATTGACTTCTCACCAGACTATAATTGTGAGTAGTGTCCATTCCTTTCATATTAAACTCTCTCGAATATTACTATATTCTAGAGGTTCCATCAACTACTCATCATACTTTCTAGCACATATCTCTTTTTACTTATCTTAACATCCATAAATCTTCAATTCTTTTTTTATATCATCATACTTCTTCTTCTTTTTATCATCTTTAATAATTCATCATAATACAGAGAGAAGACTTATGTCATTATTCTTTCTTTCTTTACTTGACTGCTAGATAAGAGCATATAGGAGCACATACTCTAACATGTATAATGCCTGGCCAACATATTGCAGGACTACATATATGCCCATGAATGTAAAGCTCTAACATCAGAGCTTAAGCATTCGTTTTCTTAATATGCATAGCTCTAATACTCAGAGCTTGCAAAGCTCTATCACATGGAGCTTGCACTACTCTAACATTTGGAGCTTTAGCATATTTTACAAACATAACATAATACCTGGCATTTCATGCAAGGAGTGAAAGCTCTCACTTGCTATTTTATCTATAACATAACATTCAAACATCTTATCCCTTTCAAAAAGGGAGCCTCTCTATTTGTTTATAAAGCTATTTCGTATTGTACTTCTCAATAAATATTTCTCATAATGTATCTCATTACGTACTTTTCATGTTATACCATGGCATATCTGGCTAAATCTGACTATATCATGGTCTATCTCGCCTTATCATGATGTATCTTGAGATACCATAAGTCTAACATTCTCTTTAACTTATAACTTTACTAGTTTTTAAGAAAATTCTTCTAAATATTTCCTTTCAAATCCATTTTATTTGGACTTGACATAAGGGTTCTAGTCTTTTACCGTTCATAACCCTTTCTAACTTTTCATAGCTCTTTCTATCATGATATATAACTTTGTTCATCTATGCTAAACTTCTATGGCATTTACACCTTTTCTCATCACATCCCAGGGGTCACCCATTATGGGGCTACCCTTGCCTGAGCATGGTTAACTGAAAAATGCTGACAAAAATATGAAGCACTGATACTAACAGGCTCTAATCCTGATACTTTACTATCTTAGACCCTTCTCATACTATCTCCCTTGGGTTTATCTGACCTTCTGATCTCTTTATCCTTATCTAGAGGATCTATTTGTCTCTCATTCTTATTCTCTGTAATCTCATCTTAGGGATCTCTTTATTCTTATTTGATCCATTCTCATATCTTATGAGATATTCTTTTTCTCTTCCTTAGACATATTATCTACAAACTCATAAATATCTGTTTCTTAGGACTAAAAGCTTTAACTTTGATTACTTAGTTTCTATTACGTGTAAGAAGATTCTGAGTTCAATCCCTAATAGTAATAAGGCTATCCGAAATTAAAATCATGGGTACTCTCTCTATTATGAGTTAACCAACTTGTGAGGCTTCCTTACCTTAACCTTGTCCTTGGTAATCGTCTTTCCAAAGAAATACTATACTTACTGCTCATTCATTTTCTTAGGCTACATCTACTATGACCCTTGGGATCTACTATGATTAATCGTAAGCCTCTTCAGGATCTAACTGTGACCTTGTAATTCTATTCTCTGTGAGCCATGTTAGGATCTAACTGTAATTCTCCAGAATCTACTACAATTTCTTTGTATTGTATTTTCATCTCTGGAAGACCTAACAAATAGACTAAGTTATAAGGTTAGCTACTTCCACTTAGTTGCTAACTCAATAAATAATTCCCCAACACTGATCACAAAAGCCAATATTATCTATTAAGACTTTACTCATTTCCTCTATCATGCAGGAATTTCACACATCATTCTCATCATTCATAACTTTACTACATCTAGCATTGTAGAGAGCTACATAGGCTCTACCATGCATATATCTGTTATAGTCTATATATCTCATCTAGTGGATATTACTCTACATGAGTTACACTATCCATTCTCTTGGCTCTATCTTAAGAGCAATCTGACTCTATTACAAGTGTAATCTAGCTCTATTGTGAGAATATTAACTTCTATTGCATAGACGCTGCTCACTCTCAGAGCTACATCATATTTCATAACTGCGTCTCATTTCATTTCCTGTTCATGGTACATCATTCATGTATCTTATTCCTACTGAAGGGATATATCCTGACTACTATAATCATTTGTGTATAAATTCGCTACTAACCTTCATCTCTAATCTCATTTATTACTTTTCTATTGCTTTACATTATCAAGTTGACTTATTTAATTGCATGTCGTATAGTATAGGAGCAACATAATTTCTCATAATATATACTCGACCCTTAATGAAATACAAAAGGGGAGTATTCATTCATCATATCATACTCTAACATACATAATATGCAAGGAGATATAATCATTTAAGCATTCTCTAACATGTGTGTCGTCATATGACAACTGCAAGAATATACAATTATTCATCATAACTTATGGCAACATAAGCCATATCACATAATTTGCTCAACCATCCCTCATACGTACATTGCAATTAAACAATTAATTAGGTAAACTTTAAAGCATTCTTTCCTCTATCCTATTATCTGTCAAACTATCTATCATATTATCTGGTTAGGATTTGACAATTTATTCAAGAACCTGAAGTAACTATTCATCTAACTTAGGCTGCCACGTTATCCTCTTATTAGGGTATAGACTCAACCCTTTATTACTGTTTCTTATATAGGGAATAGGGGAGTCACTTTATCTTTAAAATTATGGCTACCTTTCTCTCTTTAGACATCAAACTTCTTTTTCTAATCTTACATACGTCTACCGCTCCATTGAACTTCTACAACTACCTGAGAAAAACTCTTTCTTTATACACGAAATTCAATCCGCGAACTAACTTCTCAGTCATTCAACTCTCACAGTTCATGTGGATGAACTTGGCTAAGTATTCATCAAACTTGCTTTAACCCTTAGCCTCACGGTCATCTCTATCTAAATTGAGAGGAATACTTCTCGCAAACTATTCAGGAAACACTTCTTAGGTGAGCGGATAAATCTCTATCTCTATGGAGTAACTTTTACATCTCTCTACTATCTCTTAACTCTTTCTATATGTATATCAGTTTCAGTCTACTTTTGACCAGACTGTGGTTCCTTTATGGTCTATCTCTGGATCCTGACTAACTTAAGTCACATGGATCTCATTCATCATCTAACACTATTACTTCTGTTCTCTAGGGTGCTCTACCCTATATATGCTAGGTTACTATTTCCTCGTGATGGGATCCCTCTATTTTGGGAACATTAACTTTTTATCTATTAGCCATCACGTCTTTAACTTGAAGCCATGTGTTAGGCTCCTTCTTAGGCAAGTCTCAATCTAACTTTCAATTCTTTTGTTCAGGAAGGACTACTGAACAAACTCTTTCGTAAGGTAGGTCTACTCTTGATGGTCACACAGATGATCTACTTCTAAACCTTTTCTTAAAATAATCTTGATCTTATGTATCTTAGTTCCTCGTACTATTTTGGCTAGCTTGCACCATGTGCTAAACCTCTTACTGATAAACTTCAGTGAGGTTGGCATCTTCATTCTTGTCATCATATCTCTGTACATTTTAGTCATGACCTGATTACTAGCTAGTCCTGACTTGTCATATCCCCAATTTTCTTATCTAATATATATATGTATAGTTTATATGAAATGGACATTAGGTTCTTAAAATAAATTGTATCAGATTGAGGAAAGAAAGTAGGGGATTATTAACTAAGAAAAGTTCAGGGACCTAAACAAACATTAGAAAAGGTTGGAGGCCAAAAGTTAAAGTAGAAACAAAAGTTGGGCCAAAAGTGGTAATTATCAAAAGTTTAGGGACCTAAATGTAATTAAGCAAAAAGTGAGGGACCTAAATGTAATTATGAGAAAGTTGAATTGAAAAAGGTTAAAAAATGCCCAGAATCATATTAGACCCAAATTTTACCAGTAGATAGACAAAATTATTCCTGTCAATTTAACACAATAAAGAATTTTGATTTGAGGTCCCGATTAATTGATATAAATTTTTGAAGTCAGAAGAAATTATTACAGTATTTTTTAGACCTCATAATTAGATGGAACCTTACAGTAAATTTCTATATTTAATATAAAAATTTATAAAATTGATAGAGTTAGAAATAGAATCCTGTAAAATTCTTATGGGAATTTACAGTAGAATAAAGTACCCGATAAATATTGTCGGGGGAGATTTCTTTAAAATTAGGCAAAAAGGTAATGAGCCCATACAAAGGCCCAAATGGTGCCACCATAGGCCCAGTAAGGTGACTGGACAGTTAAGTGGGCCAGAGTCCAGAACAATCCTAGAAAAGTACAAAATTCAAAAATGCCCGTGTGTAGTCAGATTGTACCTATGATTTATGGAGGGTATTTTGGATAGGCTAGAAATATCTCATATAGTATAAATATGATTAGTTAGAGCTAGTATATTCCCTGATACAGTATAAGGAGCGGTAAAATGATAATTATGCCCTTAGGGTTAATATAGTGCAAGAAATGACACCAAGGGTGTTTTGGTCATTTCTCAAGGGATGGATGGAAGATAAATACTCAGTCTAACAATGTCAATGGTATGAGAAATCTATATACTGAGTTCTAGGACAGAATACATATCCTGGAATATTATAAAAGTTATGAACAGAAAATAGTTTGGTTTTTGTGAAACTGCTCTGATCGGTATCGGACTGGACTGAAATTTTTCCAATCAGTATATTTACCTTTTTCTAGCCAAACATGGCCTTATGTGATGTCATGCATGGCGTCAAGTTTGTGGCTTTTAGGGCAAGCTTATTTAAAGAATGAATATGGACCATTAGATCAAATAGTAACCAAATCAATCTTAGCCATCCATTTCCACCTAAATTTATCTATAAATACCCCCTCATTTCAGACATCATTCAGCAGCTTTGGGAACCTTAGGGAAACTTTAGCAAAATTTCACTTGAACTAAGAAAGAAGTACACAACTTGAAGCAACAAGCAAGGTAATTATCTCCCTTGTTCTTGAGCTTTATTCTAGCAAGCTAGCTCTTAATTTTAAGGGGTTTTTGTGGCCTATTTCCCTTGAGGTTGCTGCTAGAAGTGCTGTCCTCATGTGATAAGAATATGAGTTTTATGCTATGGATAGTTTAGGCAAGCTTAAACAAGGTAGAATCAAGTGGTATAAGCTTGGAAAGTGAAGTATGCATGTAATTAGAAGTTTGTGTTCATGGCTGCTACTGTATGTGATACTGTTCATATGTTGGAATTTCATGATTTTAATGCTTCCAATGAGTTTAAAATGGAAAATTGTGTGGGGATAAAGTAAGAGAACAAGTATTGGAAGCGTTGGAATCAAAATGTGAATTTTTGGAAAAATCAAGGGTTTGCTTTGGTTTGCACAGCAGTGTGTGATGTGTTTTGATTTTGGAAATTCTGGTTTCATATTTGGATTCTACATGAAAAATTATATGGAAATGAACCATGAGAATTTATTTTAGAAAGATGGAAGTATGAAACATAAAATGGGAAAAGAATGGAAGTTAGTGAAAAACCTAGTCTTGGAATTGTTTTCAAGTTGAGTTGTAACTTGATATTATTTTGTAATGGCTAGGTTTTGACATTTGTGAGGGAAGGAAATCATCTCAAGAAGACTTGATCAAGGATACCTAAAGAGGTAGCAAGAATACCTAACTATAGTTTCGTGTTTGCTTGATTGTATGTTTGCTTGTTAGTTATGATGTTTGGTTGAGCATGAGATTGTGTCATCATGTTGATGATGAAGTATGAATGATTGCAACTCCTTGCAACATATTTTATGACAATATGCATGTTAGAGTTTGCTTATGTACCATTATAAAGTACCTCCCATCTCATGATAACATGTTAAGCATCCAATTAATCATGCATGATATTATAGTTTGTATGCCTTGCTATTGGGATTTCCATGAAATCTCATTCTTTCCATATACATAACCATGTCTTAGGTGCTAGAACATCTCAAGGAAAAAGGGTAAACATAGATGGATTAACTTGTATAATAAGTTATATTGCTTACTTGACACTATGGAAGGATGTGATGATGTGCATAGTGTATGATCATGTAGTTATATCCTTAGGCTATGACTTTGTGATGATGCTTATGATGTCTAAACCAGTGAGTTTGAACTTAAAATTTGGTATGATAATATCTAAGATACCGAGATTTAAATGAACACCAAGAACGTCTCAATTGGTTAAGTATTCAATTTGTTATGATTTTTCTAAGTTGAAGTTAAAATCTGGAACTAAGATCAAGTAAGCAACTGGAGGCAGTAACGTTCTGATGTTAATTTCATAAAGTAAATGAACGATTTTTGTCATGAATTTTTGTGATCTTAAAGAGTACATCTGGATATTTAAACCCATAGGTAACACAGTTCATTTGGACAAGTAATGAAAGAGAAATGAATTTTTGAAGTTAAGGCAAAGAAACTGGAACTTACAGATTTTACCAAATGAATAGTATTTTTCAATGAATAAACTAATTTCATTGGGACAATGAAACCTCAGTTTTGCATTTTTTCCTTCAAATTTTAATGAAATATATTTTATTAGAAATTGGAACTACCCTATTCTGATTTTTTTATATTTAATTATGAATTTTCAAAGTTGGGTACATGTTCTAGAATTAGCAAATGAACAGTAGCGTGAACAGTACCCGAGAGCAATTCTTTTGAAAATACTTGTTTCTAAGGAAAATGGTTATGTAATTGGTTCAAATGAATTCCAACTAAGTATAATTGAGGTTAAAAATAAGGATATGACATGACTCATATTCTCTTTAAGCTTTAGTCGCAACCATCTCAATCTACTCATCATGACTTGACAGCTATGTGCCCTTCAATCACGTCTAATGGTCTTTACTCTGGCAATGGCCAATTCTTATTCTTGGCTTTGTTAAGCTTGAGTAAATTTAAACTCATTCATATCTATATATCTATCTATCATATTCACATTAAATAGGGAACATATTCACATAAATGTTCAACTAACTATCATTTTATTATATCACATCAAAACTCATATTTCTTGCCATCATAGTATTTATACATGCATTACATACATGTCAACTACATATTCGGAGTACATCATAACTATTATGCATCTGAGTAATTACTTTACTTTATATTATTTATAAATTTAGATTACCCCTCATCTCGTTTTACCTTCTTTTCTAGGTAATAGTGAACTGTAAATACTTCTGTATACATAAATGCCACCCTTGTATATCAGTTGGCGGATCATTTGCTAAAAACTCACTTAGCTTTACGTGCCATATAAGGGTATATGGCAATATCTGACTTAATACCATCTCATACCAGCCTTCTAGTATGTAAACCTGATTCAAGTCAATGCCCTATATTGTATATCTGTTTATCATCCCTATTACGACATTGGGGAATAGTAGGTAAATTGATTGCTCTTGATCTCTGCTTCTGTCCATCCCTTGACCTAGATTGAGTAATTCACTCTCCACAGCTTTATTGAGACTAATATAGTCAACATAATCTGTCTTTAGCAAAGAAGGTTGGGGTTGACTAGGATAAGGAACATCACACTGATCTTTCTCTATGAAGTCACATATTCCTAGACTTTGAGAATGGAAGGGAACTGTCGTAAACTATGACTGGATCTCTAGATTAAGAGACTACTGTAGGTTACTCATATCAAATTTATCCTTAAACTCTAGTTAAGGAGGAATAATATCTAGTCTACCTGTAATCTAGTACCAGTACTCAGCTTCCTTATTTGTAATATGTCCTCTCATCAGAGGAATAGAGCTCACATCAAGGTTAGAGGGCACTCCAACAAACTCATATTGTATAGAGTCACTAGACTCAACATTCTTTAGTACATGCACAATATAACATCCTAATTTTCTTATGTCTTAGGGACCAAACAATAGAATTTGGAACCACTTTTAAGGTCATTGAAGTCAAATTATATAATCTAGAATTTTATTCTAGCGAGTACTGTTCATTGTGTAAATTCTAGAGAAGTGACCTGACTTCAAAAAAATCATAATTAAATATAGAAAAATTGAAATATAGTGGTTCAAATTGATACACAAAGATAACTTAATGTTCTTTTAGGGGAAAATAACTCGTTGACCACGCCTTGACTTAGTCAATGTCAGTCAATGCCCAAAGTTTACTGTTTATCCAATGTCCTTCCCCTTATTCTAGCATTTTTGGTCCCAACTTTGAAAAATCATATCTCCATGTGTAGACATCCAAATGAGACATTCTATATATCAAATCGAAGCTTGGTATGTCTACTATTTACTGGTAAAATATCATATATTTATTCAATTATTTACTATATATAATTACAACTCAAATATCACTATCTCACCACAAGTTATTGTCACAGTGACAATTTCCAGCAACTAATTATACATACATCAATCACATATCAATCATGCTAAATAATTATTAACTTCTCTTCATGCATCTTTATCTCCTCCATCTTGAGAAGACCTATTGTAATTGGATTGATATGGAAAGGGTGAGATTTTTGGGGGAAATCTTAGTAGCAAACAGAAACCATACAATGTATACAACTATGATTGATGTTACTATGTGTGCACTTAATGATCATGCTTGCATAATGATAACATACATGCTTCCATGTTACTTAAATTATAACATATAGCCATAGCATAAAAAGAAACAGAGCATTACTTAATCATACATGCTTCACATCATCAAAGTAAGTAAATATCACATAAAACATCCAAGTAACATAAGTATACAAGTAGGTAAGTTTACTACCTAACGCGTAGCCTTTTCTCTAGCTCTTAGCCTTTACTCTCATGTTCCTTCTTTTTATAGGTTAGAGCCTATACATAGCATAATAATATCTTCATTATTATTCTATCTAGTATAGCTCTACCTAACACATACTTAATTTGAGGTAATACCCTTTATCTGACATTCCCCTAACTTTGTTTATATCCACAGCTAACCTTATCAAAAGAGATATTCTCCTTGGATTGCTCCTAACTCCCCCAGAACTCCTTTTTCGTTCCCTTCTTTCTTTTTCTTTCTTTCTTTCTCTCTTTCTCTTTTTCTCTCTTCCTTCTCTTTCTTGCTTCCTTGCCGTGAATGGAATGGAGGGAGGAGTGAGGTATTTATAGTTGAGTGGAGGTAGAATGGACTGTCAAGATCAAATCGCTCAGATCACTTAACTTCCTCAAGAAGCCTTGCTTGCATCATCACAATGACATCATCATCCTAGATGACTCATCAAAATGACATCATCCATGGGATACCTCACATACTTAGGTGGCACAATGGTGAGGCCCTTGGGACACTTAACCAGCTGACTCAGTATTTCTAGAGAATTCCAGAGTCATGTCCCAGAATGAACGACTGAGATTATGTCACGTGTCCTTAGCTTTTTCTTCTTTCCCTATATTCATGCCATGTGGCTCCTTGTGGGTCCCATGAGGATACTCTTCATGCCACCTCATGGTTCTGGATTAGTCTAAAGCTCTATCTGATCACTTTCCCTAGTTATAACTTTAACTAGATAACTTTACTTTTTAAAAAAGTACTAAACTAATATTTTAATGCCACTTGGACCCACATCACTGTTGGGACACATTTTTGGATATCTGGGAATGTCATCTTGGGTCTTCAATCAAGCCCAAGTACTCTAGTGGCTCGGTTCCTAAGAAATATCTCTTAACAAATTACCAAAATGCCCTTAGTTCCTCTTTAATAATTCTAGTAGCATTATTGTCTTTTCACACCTTTCCAGAGTATCTCTTGACCCTGATCAACTATCCAAATAACCTTCCTGGACTGTCTAACCCTCATTCAAATGACCAAACTACCCTTTACTCATTCTTTAATTATTTATAACATAAGGGCATTTTTGTCATTTTATACTTTTTTGCATATTTCTAGCACTAACCTCTTTAACTGATAAGCTAATATCATAGGCCTGGGCCTCACTTAGTGTCATCATAGGCCTCTCTGTGACATCATCTGAGCTTATTCAGTCATAACTTGCTTCTGCTAAGTTTCATAATAAGATCTCGGGTGTTCACAAACTTCCGTCAAAATTCACTAATATGGGAATAACTTCTTTTATAGATCTCCTTTTGAGGTTCTGTCAGATTCATGACATCTGGTGTCATAGGGCACACCTTCTTATAAATTTTCACTTGTATCTAAGGTCCATAAGATCTTATAAAATATCATATAATGTTTTAGAATATCAGATAAATACTGGCTATTTGGAACTCTGATAAAATTTTTGTATCATGCTAGACTAACCAGCATAACTTTCTTTATCTACTGATGAATTTTGGGATGCTAGATCTTATAATATTACTTTTGCTCTTTAGGATGCTCTAACTTAGGTGTGCAAGGTTATTGTTTCTTCGTGATAGGGTCCTCTATTTTGAGAACATTAGCTCTCTATCTATTAACCATAATTTCTCTAACCTTATGCCATATGCTAGGCTTATTCCTAGACAAATCTTAATCTAACTTCTGATTATCCTGTTCAGGAAAGATTAGCTGAACAAAGTCTTTCATAACGTAGATTGACTCCTAGTGATCACATGGAGGATATACTTCTAAACATCTTCTTAAACTAATCTTCTATATCTATGTATCTTATATCATCTACTTGGTCAACACCCCGTGGCTATCCTCATTAACTAGAAGTTGGCACCTTCATTATCATGGTTGCCATAACATCTAGGCTCTGTGTATCCCAATCACGACCTGAGTATTGGCTAGTCACAACTCACATTCTCTATGAATTTTTGTCACGACCCTCTTACTCGACTCATCATGACTAGATGGCTTTGTGTTCTTCTATCATAACCTAAACTTCTCGTTGCACATTAGTCACAACCTATGACCTAACCCATCGTAACCCACTTCTCTGTGACTACTAGTCACGACCTAAACACCTTCACGTCATGACTTGGACATATCTTTCTCTAAATATTCTCTTCTCAAGGTTCCTTATCTAAATCTAAATTTAAGCAATGAACTAACTATCTAGGGAGAGGATATTCTTGGCTCACTTAAGATTTAGACTTAAATGATACTAACTTTCCCACTAAGTACCTTAACCTTAACATAATGTTAACTTCTTAGGTTTAGGGTCTGGGAATTATCCTATCTGATGCTAGAAACTTTGCTCTGATACAAAAAATGTAACACCTTATTTTTATACATCTTACGGACCATTAAGTAGCATTTAGAACCACTTACACGACATTTGAAGTCTATTAGCTAAATCTAGAATTTCTCTCTTCATATGGTATATCTAGATTCAACGATAAACTTCAAAAAATCATAATTAATTCTAGAAAAATTGAAATGAAGAGATTCAAAAAGATACTTGAAGCTAACATCCTATACTTTAATGTAAAAATTCTTCCTCAGACAAATTGACCGGCAAACTGAGTCAACTCTAACATCAAAGTTTATTGTTCATTTAGTCAAAATTTTGAAAACCAAATTCTAGTCCCTGACATTTAAAAATTTATTCTCTTTGTACAGACATTAAAATAGGGTGTTTTGGTATCAAAATGAAGCTTGGAATGTTAAATAAATGTCTATAAAATTTCATAATTTTTTTCTTTCATTTACTATTTTCACAACTAGCTACAAATGTACTATGTTTAAGCATACATTGCACATTACAATATTAAATACAACTATAATGAACTCATACAACATCATACTATCCAATCCCCTAACTTTTCTTCATGCAACTTCATCTCCTTCCCTCTTTGGAGAACATGTTGGGATTAGGGTGACATGCAGGGGTGAGATTTCTAGGAAAATCTTAGTAGCAAATAGTACTAAATAGTGTATGCATCAATATAAAAACTTGTTCGTGCTTGTGAAAGTGTTAACATTGTGCAATGTGCATGCTTCCATATAACATATGAAATACAATTGGCTAAATTAATCATAGAAATAGAGCTTCAATCATATACATATATGCAACACAATTCAGCATAGCCATAGCACAACCACTCATAACATCAAATACATACAAGTTTAGGATAGTTTACTACCTTATTGCTTACTTCCTTTTATTCTTTTCTTATCCTCTTTCCTTGCTCAGTGGATGCCTTCTTGAGTCCACAAAATAAAGCCTAAACATCTCATATTCATTCATTTATCATGATCAAATTCAATTGGCATATAAGAACATTGAACTTAACTTTAGCAATTAACCCCTATCTTTCTTAATTTAAGGTTAATTGTCTTGTCCTTTGAATTAATTTGTGCTTTAACTTTACCATACACATTTTCATATTTTAAATTCAGTTATGAGATTAGAATCATGAAATTCTAGTTCCTTCATGGTTTGCTAGACATAACCAAAAAAGTGTACATAATTCTTTCAAAAATTCTCATTTTAATTTCAATATTTCTGATACTTGTTTCTCTACTACCACACAATTTTTCATTTTAAAACCATTGGAAACATCAAAATCATGGAATTCTAACTCCTACCTAGGAACATGAACAATGACAGAAAGGGTCTCAAGATTAGATGATTTCCTAAGCTCAAACTACTTAATTCTAACTTGTCTAAGCTTATCAAAATGATGTATAACATAAAATTCATATTTCCCCTCTAATTCCTGATCAAGTATAACAGCCAAAATGGAGAGAAAAATGGTGATTCAACCACTAAATCTAAGAGAAATCTTCCTATAACATAATACAAAGATAGGCGGAAGAAGTTACCTTGGATCCTTGCTTGTTTGGCTACTTGATTTTCTTCTTCTTCTTGTGTCTTTATAATGATGGTAGCAGCTCCCCACAGTCTTCCAACCCTTATGTGATACTGCAGATTTGGGGGTTTATATAGGAAAAATCATGGGTGAATGGATGGCCAAGATTCAATCTTCCAGTATTGAATCAAGGTCCAAGATTGCTTCTTAAACTTAACTTACCCACAAAGCCCAATTGTGACATCATCCATGATATCCATGTATAACATCTTTCCAAGGGTAAGGGCTTGTTTGGATATCCTATCCAATTCGGTATCGGCCCGATCAAAGTTCACAAAAACTAGACTATTTAATAAATCTAATTTTTCTTAAATTCTATAATATGTTTTCTGACCATAAATCTAGTATCCAAATTTTTTCTACCGTTGACATTGTTGGACTAGGTATTTATTTGCTTACCATCCCTTGAAAAATGACTAAAATGCCCTTAGTTCACTATTTTGTACTATATTAGCTCTAAGGGCATAATTGTCATTTCACTCCTCTTTAAACTTAATTAGAGCATATTTTGAGTCTGATCAATCATTCTTGTATCTCCCTTGACATTTTGACCATGCCCAAATGACCAAAATACCCTACATTAATCTATTGTTTAGTATTATAATATAGTGACATTTTTATAATTTTGTATTTTTTAGGGTTTCTCTGGACACTGGCCCATAGGACTGTTCAAATATCTTAATAATCTAGAAGACCCTCTAATAATTCCCAAACTTTAGAAATTATTATTAATTATTAGGGTTTTAAATCAAAATTCTAAAAAATATGTCTCCCTAATTTTTATTCTCTATTTACTGGTAAAATTGGGGAATATAATATTTTCGAGCAGTTCTGGGCTCTTTCTAGCATAACTTTCTCATAATTACATTTTACCCTTAAACTTTAACAAAATATCATTTTGGTCCCTTAAACATTTTGTAATTACATTTAATGGCCCAAAATTTTTCTTTACATTTTATTTTAGTCATAGAACTTTCATAAATTACACTTAAGTCCTTGAACTTTCCAATATTTGCAATTTAATCCCTTTCCTTCCTTAAATTGTAATATTTTCTTTAGAGAATCTCATATATATTACATAACTTTATGAATATATACCAAACTTATGTGGCATTTGTGTTATATCTCAATTTTCAGGCCTAAAAGCCCAGTATGTAGCCTAAAAAAGGAAGGCTACAAGACCCTATTGTGCAGGAGTTTCAGAAGTGTACAGATGATGTTCAGGGACTAAACTGTAAGAAAGTGAAAATTCAGGGACTAAAGCGTAAATAGTGAAAGTCCCTGTGGGCATAACGAAAAAGTAAGAGGTATTTCTTGGGAACTAAGCCACCAGAGTGTTTGAGCTTGGTTAGAAACCCAAGATGACATTTAAAGGCCCAAAAATGTAGGCCCAGTAGTTATGGGAGTTTGAGAGGCATTAAAATAATATTGTAGTGCTTTACCATAAAGTAAAGTTACCCGGTTAAGGATAGAACTGGGAAAAGTGATTAGATATGACTGTAGACCATGAGGTGGCATGAAAGGTGTCCTCATAGGACCCATAAGGCACCACATGGAATTATTATAGGAAAAGAAGAGAAGTTAAGGACACATGTCATGAGATTAGAAAAAGGAGAAAAAGTAAAGAGGACACGTGGCATAATCTCGGCCGCTCATTCCAGGAAAAGGCTCTAGAATTCTCTGGACAGGCTGAGTCAGCTGGTGAGGTATCCCAAGGGCCCCACCAATTACACTACATACCCCCTGAGGTGTCCTTGGATAATGTCATAATGGTGAGTCATCAAGGAGGATGATGTCATTATGATGATGTAGGCAAAGCTTCTTGAGAAAGCTCAACGATCTGGGTCAATCTGAGCCATCCATTCTACCTCCCTCCACCTATAAATAGACCCTTCCTCCTTCAAGGAAAGCCATGGCCAAGCATGGTATAAAGAAGAGAAAGAAGAGAGAAAAGAGAAAGAGAGAAAGAAATGAGGAGTTCTAGTGGAGCTAGGAGCAGTCCAAGGAGCTGAGGGACTGGGCAGAGCTTAGGAATGAGGTAAGTAAGTTATCTAGTCCCTGCTATAATAAAGTAAAGGATTGCTCTTAGTGGTTATAATAGAGAAATATCTCTATTAATAAAGGTAGCCATAGATAGAAAGAAAGATAGGGGAATGTCAGATTAAAGATATTACCCCAAAATAAGCATGAGATTAAGTAAAGCTATACTAGATAATAATAAAGATATTATTATGCTATGTATAGGCTCTGACTTATGAAAAGAAAGGACCTTAGAGACAAGGCTAAGAGCTAGAAGGAAAGGCTACACGCCAGGTAGTAAACTTACCTACTTGTATGCTTATACTGCTTGGATGTTTTATGTGATGTTTTCTTACCTTGATGATGTGAAGCATGTATGACTAAGTAATGCTCTATTTCTTTTTATGCTATGGCCATATGTTATAATTAGGGGACATGGAAGCATATATGTTATCATTATGCAAGCATGATCATTAAGTACGCACATAGTAACATCAAGCATATAGTTGCATACATTGTATTGCTACTGAGATTTCCCTAGAAATCTCATCCCCTTCCATGTAATCCCAATCCCACAGGTATATTAGAAAAGGATTAAAGAAGCATGAAGAGAAGCTGGGGATTGGATAGTGTAAACGTTGGGACCAAAATGTTGGAATCAGGGAAAAATGCTAGATTATCAGTAAACTTCAGATATTGACTGACATTGACCTGGTCAAGGAGTGGTCAATAAGTTATTTTTTCCTGAAAAAGCATTAAGTTAGCTTCATGTAGCAATTTGAACCACTTTTTTTTTTCTAGAATTAGTTATGATTTTTTGAAGTCAGGTCACTCCATTGGAATTTATACAGTGAAAAGTACTCGCTAAGAGTAAAATTCCAGATTGAGTAATTTGACTTCAATAACCTTAAAAGTGGTTCTAGATGCTACCATATTATCCCTGAGACGTATGAAAATAAGGATGTTTCAGTTTGCACTATTTTTTATCATTTCCCAAGTGTTACCCATCTTTGGGATACTCTAGCCTGAGCATGCTTAAATAGGAAATGCTAATGAAAATATGAAACACTAGTTCTAACAGGCTCCTACCCTAGTACCTCCCTGTCTTAGACCCTTCTCATACTATCTTTCTTGAGTCTATTTGACTCTTATTCTCTTTAATTTTATCTTAGGAAATTATCTGCTTAAACTTGATCTCTTCTTATTTCATGTTGGGTACTCTTCTTTACTTTCTTAGGTATTCTTCCTACATACATATGAATACCTTGTACTCAAGACTAAAAACATTAACTCTGTTCACTTTAATTCCTTCTTCATGTAAGAGAATTTTGAGTTCAGTCCACACAACAAAATTATCTGGCAAAATGCTATGGCTACTCACTCTATATAAGTTAATCAACTCGCAAGGGTTTTTTACCTTAATCTTGTCCTTGGTAATCGTCTTCCTAGAGAAATACTACATTGTACTCATAATTTCATGGCAATTTTCTTTCTTAAGGCTAGGTCTACTGTGACCCTCTAGATCTACTGCGATCTACTGTAAGGCTTCTTAGGATTTAACTATAACCCTAGAATTTTGTATAAGCCATACTAGGATCTAATTGTGATCTTTTGGAATCTACTGTAATTATGTTATACTATGTCATAATTCCCTAGAAGGCTTAAACTAATAGACTAAGTTACAAGGTAAGTCACTTCCACTCAATTGGTAACTTAACAGATAATTTTCCTAAAATTTCCTTTTTTTTAACAATATTTTTCAATAATACTTTACTCATTTCCTCTTTCACTCAAGAATTTCTCATACCTTTCTCATATTTCATTTCAAAATATGCCTTCAATATATGTAGTACTATAGAGAGCTACACAGGCTCTAATATGCACTTACTGCTATAAACTATACATCTCATCTTTCTTATTATGGTTTTGTGTAGAACTGTTGAAGCATTTCTCAGCTCATCTAGTGAACATGGGTTTAACATGAGATGTACTATCCATTTCCTTGAACTGACTCTATCTCAAGAGTAATCTGACTCTATCACAAGAGCAATCTAGCTCTATTATAAGAGCATTTACTTTCATTACTAGATATTACTCTCTTAGAGCTACATCGCCATTTTCATAATTATATCTCATTTCATTTTGTACCATCTATGTCATGTTTATAGCTCATTATTCATATATATAATCATTATTAAAAGACATGTCCTGATTACTGTAATCATATGTCCTTAGGTATACCAATATCATTTATCTGTAAAACCATAATGAGCATATTCTATCATCTCCTTTATTCTAACTCCCTGACTAACCAATTATCATTGTCTTACCTAAAGCCCTCATTCTAGTCCTAACTTTAATCATTGAGGATTAACTAGATCTAATTATCTCATCTATTTCTAACATGCAAATACTAGTATATCAAGTCTAGGGTATCTTAACAGTATGTATGTCAGACATGACTGTTTAAACATGCATAAGGTGATACTACCTTTAAGCCAGTAGGAATAGGAACACATTTATTATATAACAGAATGCTAATAAGAAGATCCAATTGCCCTTTGTAATCATTGTTATAAATGAATTATCAGCACCTGAGTCATATATTGCATCTACTTAGTGATCATTAATCTATACCATCTCCTGGATTATCTCAGGCGACTTCCTTAATTTTTCTCTGATAAGGGCAAAAGTTCTTTCATTTGTCTGGGATCTCTTATCCGCCGTATTCTACAGATATTACATGGCTAAATGTCCCAGCTTACCATATCTATAGAAACTTTCTCAACCTGTTAAATAAATCATATCTATATGGTCTCTATCGCATATATCGTATCCCTTAGGTACTGATTGCATATTTGAACTTCTTAATTCATTATCCCTTCTCAACTTCTAGCCTTTATATTTTTTTGGGCGATGCAAACTTCTCTCTAAAATATTGCATGCCTCTACTGCTCCATTAAACTTTTGTAACTACTTGGAAAAAGTCCTCTCTTACAACATGAAACTCAATTCGTAAGTCACCCGCTTAGTTGTACATCTTTTATCATTCACATGGATAAACTTGGCTAAGTATTCACCAAAGAGTATATTTTCTCACCCTATCTTATCACTTAAACTTAGCCTCATGCTTATTCTATTTGATTGAGGTAAATACTTTTTGTAAAACTGTTTAAGTTAAACTTCCCAATTCAGCAGTTTATTCTTTGCTTGTAGGGTAACTTATGCACCTTTTACTATTTCTTAACATCTTTCTCTAATTTGTAAATGACTAACTACGCCTTCCATTGAGAGGGATATTTCAACATTTGGCAGATCTTTGAATATTCCTTCAAATGTAAAAGTTTGTATTTATATAGTTAGATATTATTTTATTCCTTAGTAGACCCTGACTATCTGTCAATCCCAGTCTGCTCCTTACTAGACTACAACTTCTTCCTGGTCCTTTTCTCAAGACATAACATGTTAGCAATAGTACTACTTCTGTCACTATGATAGCATAGTATCTATCTCTTATTCCTGGTGAACTTGAATTGTTTAGATCTCATATCTTATCTACTACTATAGCTTTAGGTTATTCAAAATATTTTGACCTAGGTCCATTAAGTCATTGGTTCCACTGTGATAGAATTTCTCTATTTTAGAAACATAAACTCTCTGTCTATTCATCATTATGTCATTTCCCTTAGACTGTATACTAAGCAGGTCTTTAGACAAACCTCAATCTAGCCTCTACTGCTTTCATTTAGAAAAAGAACTAGCATAATGAAGTCTTTTGCAATATAGATATACTCCAGATTATTGCACTGAGGATCTATTTTCGAACATTCCTTAAACTAATCATTTATATGTCATTGTATCGTACTAGATGGCTCAACCTCACATTGTATCAATCCTCTAGCTGATAAACTTTATCGAGGTTAATGCCTTTATTTTCATAATCTCTATAGCATTTGGTTGCTACCTTTAGGTATACCGAACGATTCTAATATGTTCCCATTAATAGTACTATTTTCTTAAGCCTTAGCAATTCTATAGCTAATAGCCTATCTATCGTTTTAAGTTTAGCTTAGGCCTCATATTATTCTTTACTCAATTTATATTAGAAGTCTTAGGGGGTTTTATCAATCTACCAACTGCTCTCACTATCTCTAACAATTATAATTAGTATATAGAGAAGACTTATGCGATTTTTCTTTTCCCTAATTTATTGCTAAGTAGGAGCATATACTCTAATATGCATAATGCCTAGCCAATGTGTTGCATAACTACATACCTACTCATGAATGCATAGCTCAAACATCAAAGTTTAAGCATTCCTTTCCTTAATTTGCACAACTCTAACACTCGGAGCTACACAGCTTTATCATGCAAGGAGTAAAAGCTCTCACTTGCTATTTCTTTTGTAACATAACATTGAAATATTTTATCCCTACAAAAGGGAGCCTCTCTATCTGTCTACAAAGTCAGCTGTAAAATCATCTTCTTATTCATAAAATTATAGGGACAGGACTTATACCAGTCTACTATTTCTTACATGATTAATATCTTGTTAAGCTATATCCCTAAATTTTTTTCTTGGCCAATTACACATTTATTGGGTAAAGTCAACTCCACTTGCCTTACCTTAGCTATATTCTCTTTGTTCTTAATGGAGGGCATATTCTTCTGTCAAAGCAATATCAACTCCATCTTAATTGTATCCCCTTTCTACATGGATAAGATATCTTGCTCTATTTAAAGCAATATCAATTCTGATTCGAAGGACTAAATTCCAATTTTTAAGAAAAACTAGGTGGCCAGAACTTTCATACATTGTAACCCTTGCTCATGAGCCTCTCAACCTAACCCCAAAACTGAGTAACTATTAACATTATTAGGAATATACTTATCTCTCATCATACTAGTTTCCTATAACTATCTGTCTCATTATCTATCTCTTATCATATCTTTCTTTTAATCCTTGAGAAATTACTGAGGCTATTTATCTTTAACTTACTATGTCCAAAATCCTATTTATTAATTCAAGAATATGAGATAGCTATTCTGTATGACCATCTTGCCTTAATTGGACTATATTCATTTATTTAGCTAGGTTGCCACTTTACCCTATTGTTGGGTACAGGGTACAAACTCAAACCTTAACTGCCTTATCTAACTCTCAAGCTTACCCTTTCTTAGACAAGGGAGTCTTTTACTCTATGGCTACCTTTCCCTTAATCACTACTAGTAATATTTAGTTTCATTCCATCATTACATTTCCCATCACCAGTAAGACTTCTATATCTTTAGCCTCATTGTAATCCATAACCAAGTCAGCTACTTCGTTTCAACTAACTAAGGAAGGGTCTGCCTCATATGTCTAAGATATTCATACTTTTAAGTTTCCCTTATCCTCAAGCATCACTATTAGGCATAAACTATCTATTAATATCAACTCTCCTTAAGGTTTAAACTTTATCTCAATTAACTGAGAAATTACTTTTATCTCTTAGTAAATCTCAATGTTCAATTTCCCTAGAGTATTCATCTCCAATCCATAATCTTAGCTTAACTATGAACAAATAACCCATTACTAACCTCAATCTTAATTCAGCCTTACTTAATTAGCTACGTACTCTGTTTCCTAATTAGAGTAAATTTATCTTGCACCAAAACCTCTATCATGTGCTAAAACTTTATATTGTACTAATACAAGAATCTTTTTCTCTAATACCAAAATGAAGCATGTTAATTTTTACCCCTCAGAGTAATATTCGAAAGCATACTTAAGTAGCAGAAGCATTACTTTGGCCCAAAAATTATAATTTGAAAACTTACTTCTCGGGTACTGTTCATTTGGTAAATTCTAGATTGACAGTTTAACTTTAAAAATTCATAACTAATTATAGAAAAATATTATAGAGTTGATCCAAATTTATACTTGAATCTCTTTCATAGATATTTAAGGGAAAAATAAAAATATAGACATTTACCTTACCAATCAATATAGTTAAATCATTAATATTTATTGTTCATATGGCAAGTTCTGGAAATTTCATATTCTGTCTCTTAACTTTATAAATTCATTTATCTTGATATACATGTCCAAATGAGGAGTGCTACCTATGTATTTAAAGATCTAGATGTGTACTAGTTGATCATAAAATTTTGTGAATTAATTTCTTCATTTGCTAGGCCAAATTAAAGTCACAAAAAACTGCTTTGGACCTACATCTTTACTATTTGACTTTCTTTCGTAAATCTCATAAATTTATTCTAACATTTATAAATTATCAACTTGAATTTCCATGCACTCATATACAACATGGAGTTATGCCATAATTATTTTATACATTTTTGTCACATAAATAGGCAATTTAAATGGCATTTACATACATGAAAATTTATAACATATGCTAGGACATCAATTACTTCACTTTATTTCTTACATATTGTAGCTTCCCTTCATGTATATGTTTCTCATCATAATTGACCTATATTGGTTGGTTGTGGAAGGGTGAGATTCTGAAGAATCTCAGTAATAAATGTCACATCCTACTTTTTCCCTATATGTATAATATTGATAGCATAAAGGGGTTTGAAAAGGATTATGATGATGAATATTAAGGAAAAATAATGATTAGACAAAGGTATAAAGATGAGGGACTAAAATAAAAAGTTTAAAAATTTTATGGTGTAAAATGGTAATTACTGAAAGTTGAGCCAGAAAAGGCCCAAAAATATCCAGAATTATATTAGTCCCAAATTCTCTTAGTAAATAGAAAAACTTATTATGATTAGTTTGACAAAATATAGAATTTTGATGTGAGGTCCCAAAAAATTTATATTAATTTATGAAGAAAGGGAAATTAATATAGTATCATCTAAACCTCAGAATCAGATGAAATTTGGCATTAGATTTCTATAATTAATATAAGAATTTATGAAGCTAACAAAGTTCAAAACGGAGTTATGTATAATTTATTATAGAATTTATAGTATATTAAAATACCCAATAAATATGTTTCGGGGGAATTTCTCGAGAGTTTAGCCCATGAAGGTAGTGGACCATGTAGAGGGCCCAAAATGGCATGTTATAGGCCCAGTAATATTTTTAGAAAGTATGTGGGTCAGGGATAATAAAGACCAAGAAAAATATAAAATTATGAAAATGCCATTGAGTATGCTACTCTGTTGTGTCATCGAGTCAGAGTCAGAGTCAGATGGAGGGCATTTTGGTCATTTGACTACAGTTAGATGGTCAAGGAGAATTCCCAAAATAGTTCACCAAGGTCAAGGAATGCATATCCTAATTTTTCTCTATCCGTATAGTACTGATAGTGGAAAGAGGCTTGGAAAGGATTATGACGAATATCAGAAGAAATAATAAAGGTTAGATGATTATTTAAGGAAGAGAAGGACTAAAATAAAAAGTAGAAAAGGTTAAAGGCAAAAAGTGAAAGTAGAAATAAGATTTGGGCCAAAAGTGGTAATTTCTAAAAGTTAAGGGACTTAAATGTAATTAAGTAAAAAGTTCAAGGGCAAAACTGTAATTATAGAAAGATCAGCCTAGAAAGGGTTATAACTGCCCAGAAGTTTTCAGTCCCATATTCCATCAATAAATAGAGGAAGTTACGCCGGTTAATCTGGCATGATACAGAAATTTTATTAAGGCTCTAGACAGCAGAAAATTATCTGATAGTCTAAAAGTTATCTAAATTTTTATCAGATTCTATGGACATCATATATAAATAGGGGAATTACAAGAAAGTGTGCCCTACAGTGTCAGATGTTATGAATTGGACAGAACCCCGGAAGAAGTCATGTATAAAAAGTTATTCCCATAACAGGGAATTTTGACGGGAGTTTAATAACACCCGTGATCCGATAATGGAACTTATCGTTATGTGAGCCTAGATAGAATGAGATCAGATGACCTCATATATAGGCCCATGATGATGCCAATAAGGGCCTAAAACCCAGGGTACCAGTCCATTAGTAGAAGGGCCAGTGTCCAGAAAAAGTGTGAAATTACGCAAATGCCCCTGGATGCGCATATTGTACCAGAGATAGATGAAGGGCATTTTGGTCACCTCGGATAGGCTAAAAATGTGGTACATGGTATAAATATGATTAGTTGAGCCCAAATACACCCTGAGGCAGTATAAAGAGGGGTAAAATGACGATTATACCCTTAGGGTCAATATAGTGTAAAAAAGGAAACCAAGGGTATTTTGGTCATTCCTAAGGAATGGATGGCAGATAAATACTCAGTATAACCATGTCAAGGTTATGATAAGCCTAGATATTGATTTCCAGGACAGAATACATATCCTGGTATATTATAGAAAAATTCAGAACAAAAAACAGTCCGGTTGTTGTGAAACTGCTCTGATCGGTACCGGATTGGACTGGAATTTTTCCAGGAGCTTCCTTACACTATGAGCACGCCACCTAACCCCTTGAGGTGTCCCTGGAGCTGTCCCACATGATGTCATAATTATTCTTTTTATGAAAAAGTTAAATCCAAATTTAAATGTGGGCCTTTAGATCAAATAGTAACCAAATCAATCTTGGCCATTCATTTTTCATGGATTTTGGCTATAAATACCCCCTCATTCTGCCCAAAACCGTGGCCTTGTGATACCTTGGGAAAACTCTTGCAAAACTAAAACTCAAGCCAAGACAAAGAAGATTCAAGGTTCCAAAGTTCAAGCAAGCTAGATATTAAAGGTAAGCATTCTCTCCTACCTTATTTTCCTTTGATTTGGGAGCTTGAACTTAGGGTTTTAATGGGAGAAAAGTTGAGGTTTCTCTAAGGGGAGGTTCTTCCCAAAGACCTTAGATGAAAGGGGAAAGAAGAAATTAAAGTTCGAAACATATGATTGAAGTTTAAACAAGCTAGTTAAGAGATTGGTTGTTGAATCAAGTTGATATTCTTGACTTTGCCTTAATGGAACCTCTTCAGTATGTACTGTTCATGAGGGAAGGAAATGGAATTTCAATGATTTAATGCTTCCATTGAATTTAGATGATGATTTTGTGTATGATTGGAAAGGTTTTGAATCTTGAAAACATTGAAATTCCAAGATTGTAGTTTTTGAAATTCTTCTCTGTTACTGTTCACTCGCATGAACAGTGATTGGAATTTCATGATTTTGATGCTTCCAATGGTTTTAAAATGAAAAGTTGTGTGGGATAAAGTGGAGAAACAAGTATGGGAAGCATTAGAATCAAAATGAGAATTTTTGAAAGAATTGAGTGCAGTTTCGGTTATGTACAGCATGTGATGAAGGAGCTGGAATTTCATGATTCTAAGCTCATAAATGGATTCAAAAGAGGAAATTGTGTAGGGTAAAGTCAAGACATCAATTGATTCAAAGACCAAGTCCATTGGTTAAGATTAAGGAAAGTTAATGAGATTAATGTTCAAGAAGAAGTTATGTTAGTTAAAGTGAGTTGAATGTTCAAGGAAGTTAGATTGTGATGAATGAATGATTATGTGATTTTAGGAATTGATTGGTATGATCCAATAGAGGTAGCCACATGTTCAAGGAAAGTGAGAAGAAAGAAGCAAGTTAAGGTGAAAGAAAGTCAAGTGTTCAAGGTAGTAAACTTATCCTAAACTTGTATGCATTGAATGTTATGCTTCATTGTGCTATGGCTTGATTGAATTGTGTTGCCTATGCGCTTATGTATGAAGCTCTATTTATATGTTTACTTTGGCCAATTGTATTTCATATGTAACATGGAAGCATGCACATGACACAATAGTAACACTTCCACAAGCAAGCACAAGTAGTTACATCAATGCATGCATTGTTTAGTAATATTTGCTACTGAGATTTCCCCCGAAATCTCATCCCTTTCCATATAATCCCAATCCCACAGGTTTATGAATGATGAAAGAGGATGATGAAGCATGAAGAAAAGCTAGGGATTGGATAGTATATATATTATGTGAATGTGTAATGTTGTTGTATGACCAATAGAAGCAGTGATGTTAATGATGTAATGAAAAATAGTAAATGATGGAATAAATTTATAAAATTTTACAGACATTTAGATGACATGCCAAGCTTCATTTTGACACCAAGAATGCTTTATTTGGATGTCTGTACAAAGAGAACTAATTTTCCAAATTAAGGGACTAGAATATGTTTCTAGGATTTTGACCAAATGAACAATAAACTTTGGCGAATAAACTGTATTAATTGGATGATAATTTGGTCTAGAAATTAGTTTTTTCTTAAATTTCAAGATGTTATCTTCACGTAGCTTCCACTTCATTTTAAGTCTGCTAGAATTAGTTATGATTTTTTGAAGTTCGTTGCATAATATGGAATACCATATGAACAGTAACCCGAGAAAGAGTAAAATTCTAGATTTAGGTAATGAACTTCCAAGGTCTTGTAAGTGGTTCTAAATGCTACTAAATAGTCCCTAAGACATATGAAAGTAAGGATGTAACAGGAAATACTCTGATGAGTTGTGAAAAAGCGATAATGCCCTTAAGATGTTAAAGTAAATAAAGAAGAACCAAGGGACATTTTGGTAATTTGCCAAGGGATCTGTAATTAAGTTTAGACATAGTACAAGAATTTCAATGATAGGAAGAATCTAGATACTAGATTTAAGGTCAAAAAGTATATTATAGAATCTCAAAAAAATTAGATTAAGAAAACATTTTGGTTTTGTGGAATTTAACTGAGCCGGTACTGAATTGGACTAAAATTTTTCTAAAAGCTTATTACATTGGAAATTTTGCCACATGTCCTATGAAGTGTCCCGTGATGATTCCATGAATGATTTCATAATTAGTTTTTTTTTAAAAGTTAAATCCAAGATTAAATGTGAGCCATTAGATCAAATAGTGTACAAAGTGATATTGGCCATTCATTTTCCATAAATTTTTCTATAAATACTCCCACATTTCAGCTTCAAAACTGTGGCATGAGAACCCTTGGGGAACCTCTTACAAAATGAAAACTCAAGCCAAGGTAAAGAATAATCCAAGGTCCTAATTTCAAGTAAGCTAGAGATTAAAGGTAAGCAATCTATCCTAGCTTATTTTCCTTTGATTTGGGAGCTTGAACTTAGGGTTTTCATGGAAGAATGTTGAACTTTCTCTAAGGTGTATATGCTGTCCAAAACCTTAGATGAAAGGATAAAGAAGAAATTAAAAGTTAGAGAAATGTGATTGAAGCTTAAACAAACAAGTTAGGTGATTGGTTTTTGAATCAAGTTGATATTCTTGACTTTGCCATGGTTGAACCATTTTGGTATGAACTGTTCATGATAGAAGGAGATGGAATTTCAATGATCTAATGCTTCCATTGAATTCATATGATGATTTTGTGTAGGATTGGATAGGTTTTGAAGCTTGAAAGCATTGGAATTCCAAGTTATAGTTTTGAAGTTCTATATTACTGTTCACTCATATGAACAGTGATTAGAATTTATTGATTTTGATTATTCCAATGGTTTTAAAATGAAAAGTTGTGTGGGATAAAGCAGAGAAATAAGTATGGGAAGCATTGGTATTAAAATGAGAAGTTTTAGAAGAATTATGCATGTTTTTCAAATCTGTCTAGAACAGTGCATATGAGCTAGAATTTCATGATTCTAAGCTCATAAATGGACTCAAAAGATGAAATTGTATAGGATAAAGTTAAGACATCAATTGATTCAAAGGCTAAGTCCATTAGTTAAGATTAAGGAAAGTTAATGTAGTTAAATGAGCTCAATGTTCAAGAGAAAGTTAAATTGTAATGGATGAATGATTATGTGATGTTAGCATTTGATTGTGGACTCCAAGGAGGCAGCAAAACATCAAAGAGAAGTAAGAAGAAAGAGGCAAGGTTAGAGTGAAAGAAATCAAGCAAGTGAGATAGTAAACTTATCCTAAACTTGTATGTATTGAATGTTATGCTTGGTTGTGATATGGCTTGGTTGAATTGTGTTGCATATGTGGTTATGATTGAATCTCTATGTCTATGATTAGTTTGGGCAATTGTATTTCATATGTTATATGGAAGCATGCACATTACACAATGTTAACACTTTCACAAGTAAGCACAAGTATTTACATTAATGCATGCACTGTTTTGTACCGTTTGCTACTGAGACTTCTCCAAAAAATCTCACCCCCTCCATGTAATCCCAACCCTAGTAGGTTTATGAATGATGAAAGAGGATGATGAAGCATGAAGAGGAGCTAGGGATTGGATAGTATATATGTTATGTGAAGAATTGTTATATGTAATGTTGCTATTTGACCAATATAAGTAGTGATGGTCATGATGTAATAAAGAAATAGTAAATGATGAGATAAATATATGAAAATTTTTAGACATTTAGTTAACATGTCAAGCTTCGTTTTGACACCAAGAATGCCTTATTTTGATGCCTATATAAAGAGAACAAATTTTCTAAAGTATGGGACCAGAATATTTCAAGGTTTGTAAGTGGTTATAAATACTACTGAATAGTCCCTAAGACATATGAAAGTAAGGATGTTTCATTTTGGTATCAGAGCAGAAGTTTCTGGCATCAAATAAAATAGCTCCCATACTCTAACTCTAAGTAGTAAGTACTTTATTAAGTTTGGGTGTTTATTGGGATAGTTAGTAATGCTTATTTAAGTCATTCATGCAGAAGTAGATATGGGATTTCATAAAGTTAAGTCAGAGCCTTCAATTAATAAGGGAGACCCCCGGCCATAAGTGATATATGAAGATAATGTACATTCAGGCTATGATCCTCCTTCAGATAATGACGAGAGTTCAAATGGTAGTATAGAGGATTAATTAGGGAGGTCTACAGTAGAATATCCCATAGATGTTTATGTAGACTCAAACCTACAGTATGGAGGTTATGTAGAGATTAAGCCTAATATTGTGCATGTACTAGACGACGTTACACCAGATGATGATGAGTCTAGTAATTCTATATAGTATGAGTTTGTTAGAGTACCCTCTAACCCTGATATAAGCCCTATTCCTCTAATGAGAGGACAGATTACAGTTGAGGAAGCTGAGTACTAGTACTAGATTATGGGTAGACTAGATATTATTCCTCCTCTACCAAAGTTTGAGGATAGATTTGATATGTGTAACCTACAACAGTCTCCTAATCCATAAATCCACTCAAAGTCTATGACAGTCCCTTCTTATTCTCAAAGTCTAGGAATATGTTACTTTATAGAGAAAGATCAGTGTGATGTTCTTAGTCCTATTCAACCCCAGCCTTCTTTACTAAAGACAGATAATGTTAACTATATAAGTCTCAAGAAAGTTGTGGAGAGTGAATTACTCAGTCTAGGTCACGGGATGGATAGAAGTATAGATCAAGAGCAGTCAGTTTATCTACAGTTCCTCAATGTCATAGTAAGGATAATAAACAAATATACAATAGAGGGCATTAACTTGAATCAAGTTTACACTCTAGAAGATTGGCATGAGATAATCGTAAGCCAAATATTGCCATATACCCCTACATGGCACGTAGAGCTAAGTGAGCTTTTGGCAAATGATCTGCCAACTGATATACAGGGGTGGCATTTCTATATGCAAAAGTATTTACAGTTCACTATTCCCTAGAAAAGAATGTAAAAGAGATGAGGGGTAATGTAAATTTATAAATGGTGTAGAGTAAATTAAATACATAGATGTATGACATTTACGATGTACCCCGAATATGTAGTGGACATGTATGTAATATATGTACAAATGTTATGGTGATATGAAATATGACTTTTGATATGATATAATGAAATGATAGTTGGTTGAACATCTATGCGAATATGTTCCCTATTTAATGTGATTATAATAGATAGATATAAATGAGTTTCAATTAACCCAAGTTCATCAAAGTCAGGAATGTTAGAAGAGAATGTTTAGAAAAAGCTATGCTCAGGTCGTGATGTGAAGCATTTTAGATCACGATTAGAAGTTCCAGAGAAGTTAAATCATGATGAGTTAAGTTACGGGGCACGACAAATATTCATAGGGGTGTTCTGGTCATGACGAGTAAAGACCATTAGTCGCGATAGAAGATGACCTATGGTCGTGACTGAAGAACACATAACTGTTAAGTCATGATGAGTAAGTTGAGATGGTCATGACTAAAGTTTATAGAGAGTACATGTCGCAACTAGCCAGTACTCAGGTTATGACTAGAATGCACAGAGATTTAATGATAGGAATGAAGATGATAACCTCACTAAAGTTTATTAGTTAGAGGTTTAGCATAGCATGTAGGCAAGCCAAACAGTACGAGGCACTGAGATATAGAAGATCAGTTTAAGAAAATGTTCAAAAATATATCCTCCATATCATCACCAAGAGTTTATCTATGTTATAAAAGATTTATTCAGCTAGTTTTAACTGAATAGAATAATAAGAAGTTAGAATGAGACTTGCCTAAGAATGAGCCTAATATATGGCTTAACGTTAGAGACATGATGGTTAATAGATAAAAGATTAAAGTTCCCACAACAGAGGGATACCATCATGAAGAGACAATAACCTATCAGACTTAGGGTAGAGCACCCTAGAAAATAAAAGTAATAGTACTAGATGATGAATGAGATCCAAGTGACTTAAGTTAGTCAGGATCAAGAAAAGATTAGAAAGGAGCCACAGTCTGGCCCAGAGCTGACTGAGACTAACAGACAGCAAGAGTTAAGAGATAGTAGAGAGATATAGAAGTTACTCTATAGAGATGGAGATTTATCTGCTCACCTGAAAAGCATTTCCCAAATAGTTTACGAGAAGCATTCCTCTCAATTTAGATAGAGATGAGCGTAAGGCTAAGGGTTAAAGCAGGGAAAGAGAAACCCTTTGATGAATACTTAGCCAAGTTCATTCACGTGAACATTGAGAGTTTAATGACTGTGAAATTAGTTCACGGATCGAATTCCGTGTTACAAAGAAAGAGTCTTCTCAGGTAGTTGTAGAAGTTCAACAGAGCTGTACATATATGCAAGATAAGAAAAAGAAGTTTATGATGTTTAGAGAAAGAATTGTAGCCACATTTTTAAAAATAAAGTGACTCCCATATTCCCTATGTAAGAAAGAGTAATGAAGGGTTGAGTCTATACACTAGTAAGAGGGTAACGTGGCAGCCTAAGTTAGATGAATAGTAACTTTAGGATCTGACAATGATCTGACCAGATAATGTGATAGATAGTCTGACAGATAATATGACAGAGGAAAGAATGCTTTAAAGTTTACCTCGTTAATTGTTTAATTGCAATGTGTGTATAAGGGATGGTAGAGCAAATTATGTAATATGGCTTATATTGACATAAGTTATGATGAACAATTGCATCTCCTTGCAGTTATCATGTGCTGACATGCATGTTAGAGAATGCTTAAATGATTGCATCTCCTTGCATATTATGCATACTAAAGTATGCTATGATAAATGGATACTACCTTTTTGCATTTCATGTAAGGTATATATATATATGATGAGAAAATTATGTTGCTCCCATGCCATATGACATACAATTAAATAATTCAACTTGGTAATAATAAAGCAATAGAAAAGTGATATACGAGATAGTTAGCCAGTTAATTCCCAAAGAATAGAATGACAATTTATGACCAGACAAAGAATGAGATTAAAGATGAATGCTAGTGGAAAATCTATAGACATGTAATTACGTACTCAGAGCATATCCTTTCAATATGGATAAGATATATAAATGATGTGTGTCGAACATGAAATAAAATGAGAACCCTTTATGAAAGTTGATGAAGCTCTCAAAAGGAGCAGATTTTATGTAATAAAAGTTATCGTTCTCATAATAGAGCTAGATTGCTCTTGCAATAAAGTCAGATTGCTCTTGAGATAGAGCCAAGAGAATGGACAATGCAACTCATGTAGAGTAATATCTACCAGATAAAAGGTACATATTATGATATATATGTACATGGTAGAGCCTGTGTAGCCCTCTGCAATGCTAAATATAGTAAAGTTATAAAAGATGAGAATGATATGAGAAATTCCTGAGTGATAGAGGAAATGAATAAAGTCCTAATAAATAATATTGGCTTCTGTGATCATTTTTGGGGAATTATCTGTTGAGTTAACAACTAAGTGGAAGTGGCTAACCTTGTAACTTTGTTCATTGGTTAGGTCTTCTAGAGATGAGAATATAGTACAGCAGAATCACAGTAGATTCCAGAGGATTGCAATTAGATCCTAGCATGGCTTAAGAGAATAAAATTCTAAGGTCGCAGTTAGATCCTGAAGAGGCTTACAGTTGATTGCAGTAGATCCTGAGGGTAGCAGTAGACCTAACCTAAAGAAAGAAAGTATTGAGCCATAAGTAAAATATTTCTTTGGATTGATAAATACCAAGGAAAAGGTTAAGGTAGATAGCCTTATTACTATTATGGAATGAACTCAATCTTCTTACATGTAAAAGGAATTAAGGGATTAGAGTTAAAGTTTTTAGTCCTAAGTAACAGATATTTATGAGTTTGTAGATAACACGCCTAAAGAAGAGAAAAAGAATATCTCAAAGATATGAGAAGGGTCAAATAAGAATAAAGAGATCCTTGAGATGAGATTACAGAAAATAAGAATGAGAAACAAATAAATCCTCCAGATAAGGACAAAGAGATTAGAAGGACAGATAGACCCAAGAAAGATAGTATGAGAAGGGTCTAAATTAGTAAAGTACCAGGGTTATAGCCTGTTAGCATCAATGCTTCAGATTTTTATCAACACTTTTTCAGTTAAGCGTGCTCAGGTAACAGTAACCCAAAGATGGGTGACCCCCAGGGAAGTGATTAAAAAGGTATAAATGCCACAGAAATTTGGCAATATGCACAGAGTTATGTAAAATGATAGAAAGAGTTATGAAAAGTTAGAAAGGGTTATGAACGGTAAGACACTAGAACCCTTATGTCAAGTCCAAATAAAATAGATTTGAAAGGAAATATTTAGAAGAGTTTTCTTAAAAGCTAGCAAAGTTATAAGTTAAAGAGAATGTTAGACTTATGGTATCTCAAGATACATCATGATAAGGCAAGATAGACCATGATATAGCCAGATATGCCATGATACGGCTTGAAAAGTATGTAATAAGATACATTATGAGAAATATGTATTGAGAAGTACAATATGAAGTAGCTTTATAGCTAGCTTTGTAAACAGATATAGAGGCTCCCTTTTTGAAAAGGATACGATGTTTGAATGTTATGTATATATGAAATAGCAAGTGAGAGCTTTCACTCCTTGTATGAAATGCCAAGCATTATGTTATGTTTGTAAAATATGCTAAAGCTTTAAATGTTAGAGTAGTGCAAGCTCCAAGTGATAGAATTGTGCAAGCTTCGAGTGTTAGAGCTATGCATATTAAAGAAAGGAATGTTTGAACTCTAATGTTAGAGCTTTGCATTCATGGGCAGGTATGTAGTCCTGTAACATGTTGGCCAGGCATTATGCATGTTAGAGTATGTTATCCTATTTAGTAATAAAGTAAAGAAAGAGAGAATAATGACATAAGTCCTCTCTCTATATTATGATGAATTATTAAAGATGATAAGAAGAAGAAGTTTAATGAGTAGTTGACAGAAACTCCAGAATATAGCAGTATTCGAGGGAGTTGTATATGAAAGAAATGGATACTACTCACAAGTCTAGTATAGTGAGAAGTCCATATGCAAATAGATGCATAGCCAGTAAGCAAGTAATAAAATGAAGTAGGGTTCAACTCTGATTGAGTTAATTCATAATAGAAGAATAATCACAACAAAGATATGAAGATCTATGGATATGGAAAGTACTTCGCTAAGATGGCAAGAGAGAAGATAAGAGATAGATACCCTAATCCTTAGTCATAAAGTGGGAAAAGGATATATATCTAACATAGTTGACTGAGGTGCTAAGTAAATTCGAGGATGAAATTTATTTTAATGGGGTAGAAATGTCACATCCTACTTTTTACCTATCTATATAATACTGATAGTGAAAAGAGGTTTGGAAAGGATTGTGATGATGAATAGAAAGGAAAAATAATAATTAGACAAAGGTATAAAGATGAGGCACTAAAATGAAAAGTTTAAAAGTTCTATAGTGTAAAATGGTCATTATTAAAAGTTGAGTTAGAAAAGGTCCAAAAATACTCAAAATTATATTAGTCCCAAATTTTATCAGTAAATAGAAAAAAATATTCTGATCAGTTTGACGCAACACAAAATTTTGATGTGAGGTCCCACAAAATTTATATTAATTTTTGAAGAAAAAAAAATTAATACAGTATCCTCTGGACCTCATAATCATATGAAATTTGGAAGTAAATTCCTATAATTAATATAAGAATTTATGAAACTAACAGAGCTCAAAATGGATTTATGTAGAATTTATTATAGAATTTACAGTGTATTGAAACACGCTATAAATATATTTCGGGGGAATTTCTTAGGAGTTTAGCCCATGAAGGTAGTGGACTATGTAAAGGGCCCAAAATGGAGTCTTATAGTCCCAGTAATATTTTCATATAAGTATGTGGGCTAGGGCTAATAAAGACCAGGAAAAATATAGAATTATAAAAATGCCACTAAGTATGCTATTGTGTTGTGTCATCGAGTCAGAGTCAGATGGAAGGTATTTTGGTCATTTGACTACAGTTAGATGGTCAAGGAGAATTTCCAGAATAGTTGACCAATGTCAGGGAATACTCTGATTAGGTGTGAAAAGACGATAATGCCCTTAAGATGTTAAAGTAAATAAAGAAGAACCAAGGGACGTTATGGTAATTTGCCAAGGGATATGTAATTAAGTTTAGACATAATATAAGAATGTCAATGGTAGAAAGAATCCATATACTAGATTTAAGGTCTGAAAGTATATTACAAAATCTCAAAAAAATTTGATTTAGAAAACAGTCTGGTTTTGGGGAATCGGACTGAACCGGTACTGGATTAGACTAAAATTTTTCCAAAAGCTTCTTCCCTTGGAAATTTCATCACATGTCCTATGAAGTGTCCCTTGATGATGCCATGAATGATGTCATAATTAGTTTTTTTTGAAAAGTTAAATCCAAGATTAAATGTGAGCCATTAGATCAAATAGTGCAAAAAGTGATATTGGCCATTCATTTTCCATGAGACTTTTCTATAAATACCCCCACATTTCATCTTCAAAATTGGCATGAGAACCCTTGGGGAACCTCTTGCAAAATGAAGACTCAAGCCAAGACAAAGAAGAATCCAAGGTCCAAAGTTCAAGTAAGCTAGAGATTAAAGGTAAGCAATCTATTCTAGCTTATTTTCCTTTGATTTGGGAGCTTAAACTTAGGGTTTTCATGGAAGAAAGCTCATTTCTCTAAGGTGTATATGCTGTCCAAAACCTTAGATGAAAGAAGAAAGAAGAAATTAAAGTTAGAGATATGTGATTGAAGCTTAAACAAGCTAGTTAGGTGATTAGTTATTGCATCAAGTTGATATTCTTGACTTTACCATGGTTGAACCATTTTAGTCTAAATTGTTCATGATAGAAGGATATGGAATTTTAATGATCTAATGCTTCCATTGAATTTATATGATGATTTTCTGTAGGATTGGATAGGTCTTAAAGTTTGGAAGTATTGGAATTCTAAGTTATAGTTTTTGAAGTTCTTCTATATTACTGTTCACTCGTACGAATAGGAATGATCAGAATTTCTTGATTTTGATGATCCCAATGGTTTTAAAATGAAAATTTGTGTGGGATAAAGTAGAGAAATAAGTATGGAAAGCATTGGAATTAAAATGAGAATTTTTGGAAGAATTATACATATTTTTCAAATCTGTCTAGAACAATGCATAGGAACTAGAATTTCATTATTCTAAGCTCATGAATGGATTCAAAATATGAAATTGTGTAGGATAAAGTCAACACATCAATTGATTTAAAGGCTAAGTCCATTAGTTAAGATTAAGGAAAGTTAATGTAGTTAAATGAGCTCAATGTTCAAGAGAAAGTTAAATTGTAATGGATGAATGATTATGTGATGTTAGGATTTAATTGTGGACTCCAAGGAGGCAGCCAAACATCAAAGAGAAGTAAGAAGAAAGCGGCAAGGTTAGAGTGAAAGAAATCAAGCAAGTGAGATAGTAAACTTATACTAAACTTGTATGTATTGAATGTTATGCTTGGTTGTGATATGGCTTGGTTAAATTGTGTTGCATATGTGTTTATGATTGAAGCTTTATTTCTATGATTATTTTGGAAAATTTTATTTCATATGTTATATGGAAGCATGCACATTACACAATGTTAACACTTTCACAAGCAAGCACAAGTATTTACATTAATACATGGATTGTTTAGTACCATTTGCTACTAAGACTTCTCCAAAAAATCTCAACCCCTCCATGTAATCCTAACCCTAGCAGGTTTATGAATGATGAAAGAGGATGATAAAGCATGAAGAGGAGCTAGGGATTGGATAGTATATATGTTATGTGAAGAATTGTTATATGTAATGTTGTTATTTGACCAATATAAGTAGTGATGGTCATGATGTAATAAAGAAATAGTAAATGATGAGATAAAGGTATGAAATTTTATATAAAATTAGTAACATGTCAAGCTTCATTTGGACACCAAGAACACCTTATTTTGATGTATGTACAAAGAGAACGAATTTTCCAAACTAAGGGACCAGAATCTGTTTTTAGAACTTTTGACCAAATGAAGAGTAATCTTTGACGATTAAACTGTATTAATTGACTAAGTATTTGGTCTAGAGATTACTTTTACCTTAAAGTTCAAGATGTTATCTTCCTGTAGTTTTTTGAACCACTTCATTTCTATTTGTTTATATTTAATTATGATTTTTCAAAGTTCATTACGTAATCTAGAAATACCATATGAACAGTAATTCGAGAAAAGTAAAATTTCAGATTTAACTAATGGACTTTCAAGGTCTTATAAGTGGTTCTAAATGCTACTGAATGGTCCCTAAGATGTACAAAAGTAAGGATATTTTAGTAAACATTACCTGTTAAATATGCCAGATGGATGCTAATGCATGATATGTAATTTCATTAAACTTTCTTTAATTAATGACATGCCATCATGCTATATGCTTTGTATAAAAATGCATGGATATGGGAAACATGTTATTCATAATATATTCAATATCATTTATCATGTCACAACATTATTCAATATCATATACATATCAACACATAAGCATATCACATCAAGCACATAAAGAGGTAAGTCCACTACCTTAAACATAAGCTTTTCTCTTGTTCATACACTTGCTCCCTAAGCTTCCAACCAAACATTGGTTGCTTGCTCATCCTCTTTAACTCATTTTGTTTTACATATCATGGCCCTAAACAAAATTACATTATGTATACAATTCATTAGAGTAATTACATAAGCATTGTACATCAAGTTCTTTAAAACCTCTAACTTTTTACTTAATTCTTGGAGGTAGTGGTTTAGCTTTGTAATAATTATTTCCTTAGATCAATCCTACATAATTTTGTTCAACGAATCCAAATATGATCTTGCAATTATGAAAATCAAACTCCTCCTATAAAATCTGTCTAGAACCATACAACACCTTAAATTCCAAAAGTTCTCATTTTAATTTTAAAGCTTCCAATACTTGTTTCTCTATTTTATCCCACATAATTTTTCATTTTAAAACCATTGGAAGCATAAAAACCATGAAATTCTAACTCCTTCTTAGGTTCATGAACAATGATAGAAAGGGTCTCAAGATTACAATTCCAAGATTATATGATTTGCTAAGCTTAAACTACTTAATTCTAGCTTGTCTAAGCTTATCTAAACTCTCTATAACAAAAAATTCATATTTCCACTCTAATTAAAGATCAAGCCCAACAGCCAAAATAGAAAGAAAAATGGTGTTTCAGCCATCCAAATCTAAGAAATCTTTCTATAACATAATACAAGGATAGGAGGAAGAAGTTACCTTGGATCCTTGCTTGTTCGGCTACTTGATTTTCTTCTTCTTCTTGTGTCTTTATAATTATGGTAGCAGCTCCCTACAGTCTTCCAACCCTTACGTGATACTGCAGATTTGGGGGTTTATATAGGAAAAATCATGGGTGAATGGATGGCCAATATTCAATCTTACACTATTTGAATCAAGGACCAAGATTGCTTCATAAACTTTAGTTACCCACTAAGCCCAATTGTGACATAATCCAGGACATCATTTAAGGCCATGTGTACCATCTTCCAAAGGATTCTTGTAGAATTTACTATAGAATTAAGGTAAAAAAGGACATCGATAAAAGGATTTAATGAAACATATAGAATTTTTATCATGACTTTTCGGTCTCAAAAAATTATGAAACTTTGCAGAAAATTCATTTAATAGTATAATAAATTTCTAAAAATGTTAGGACCCATAACAGAGTTATATAGAATTTATCATATGCAAGTGAAGAAGAAGAATTTTAGCATGTGATTTTATGTTGAAGATTAAACCAAGAATGAGAGCAATTTTGAACCATTAGATTAAATAGTATTGGAAGCAATCCCAGCCATCCATTCCCTTAGATTTTAGCTTATAAATACCCCTCCCTCTACCCATTTTCATGCCAAAAACAAGAACTTAAGGTGAGGTGCTGCTGAAATAAAATTCAAGCAAGAAGAAGAGCAAAACTCCACTAGAAAATAGGCTTTCTAAATCGGTTAAAAAGGGCATATACACCAACCCTCGGTTCGGTATAGAAATAACTTGTGTAGAAAGTATGATATTCTACACCGGTTGTATACGACTGGTGTAGAAAATCAACTTTTTTAAATCGGTTATTCCATACAACTGATTTAAAAAGTAATTTAGAAATTAAAAAAAATCCATAATTGAAAAACTTTAGGTTCATATCATAGAAGCTTCTAAACAGTTTTCTCATTCAAGAACCAAAATTCTTTCCTTCTTTGTCACAAATTTCAAGGAAGAGGGGAGTGATAAAGAATAATAGGTACCTATAAAAGGCAAAAAGAGAACAAAAGAGAGAAAGAAAGAAAAAGCCAGAGAATCCAGGAACGAAAGAAATGAAAACTCATATATATACACAAAAATAAAAACCCATAAACATCATTACCTAATTGAAGACATCACGAAAACATTGTCACAATTCCTTCAGGTTACCTGCTCAAAAGAAAACAAAAATATATTGAAACAGAACCCATAAATGAATAAATGAAAACCCAAAAATATTCTCACCTAATAATTCCTCTGACTTACTAGTCAAAAGTGAATAGAAATATTTTTAAATAAAACCCAGAAAGAAAGAAAAAAAATAGGCACCTATAATCGCAAATAGGTTTTCTTCTTTAGTGAGCTTTAGAGGTTGAGAATGACTATAACATCCTACTTTTTTCCTCTCTGTATAATACTGATAGTGGAAAGAGGTTTGAGAAGGATTGTGATGATGAATAAAAAGGAAAAATAATGATTAGGCAAAGGTATAAAGATGAGGGACTAAAATGAAAAGTTTAAAAGTTCTTTGATGCAAAAATGAAAGTACAAATAAACTTTGGGCCTTTAAGTGTAATTATGAAAATTTGATGGCCTAAAGTGTAATTTTCAAAAGTTCAAGGGCAAAATGGTAATTACGAGAAAGTTGAGTTGGAAAATGTCCAAAAATGCCCAGAATCATATTAGTCCAAATTTTTTTAGTAAATAGAGAAAATTATTCTGATCAGTTTGACACAATACGGAATTTTGATTTGAGGTCCCAAAAAATTTATATTAATTTCTGAAGAAAGGAAAATTAATATAGTATCCTCTGGACCTCAGAATCAGATGAAATTTTGGCAGTAAATTCTTATAATTAATATGCGAATTTATGAAACTGACAGCGCCCAAAAAGGAGTTATGTAGAATTTATTATGGAATTTACAGTGGATTAAAATACCCGATAAATATGTTTCGGGAGAATTTCTTAGGAGTTTAGCCCATGAAGGTAGTGGACCATGTAGAGGGCCCAAAATGGAGCCTTATAGGCCCAGCTATATTTTTAGATAAGTATGTGGGCAAGGGCTAATAAAGGTTGGGAAAAATATAAAATTATGAAAATGCCACTGAGTATGCCACTGTGTTGTGCAATGAGCCAGAGATAAATGAAGGGTATTTTGGTCATTTGACTAAGGTTAGACAGTCAAGGAGACTTCCCAAAATAGTTGACCAAGGTCATGGAATACTTTGATGAGTTGTGGAAAGACGATAATGCCCTTTGAGAAACTAAAGGGAAATCAGACACTGATAAAGGATCTTAAGAAAATGTAGGGAATTTTTATTAGGACTTCTAGGTCTAAAAAAATTATGAGACTTTGTAGGGGAGTTATTTTATATTAGAATGAATTTATAAAAATATTAAAACCATTAAAAGAGGTGTCTAGCATTTATTTCAAAATCATGATATTTTAAAGATATCGGTATAAGGAAAGTGCCTTGGGATTTATGCCAATTAGGTATTGGACCCAAGGAAGGCCTAGGACAGCCCAATAAGTCCCAAAAGTTGTCTTGGAGCCCAAGTCCAATAATGAATGATTTATGAATTTTTGAAAAGAAAGGAATAAAGTGAGAATTAGTGTTTGCACATGGTAGGACCCACACACCCTCACACATGGCATCCAAGACAAGAGGAGGAGATGATTTTTGTCATGTGATCTTATCTCAAGTTGGCTTGGTGGGCAAGTTTAATGTAAGAGCAATTATGAGCCATTAGATCAAATAGTGCACAAAGTGATCTTGGCCATTCAATTTCCATGAGAATTTTCTATAAATACCCCCATTTTCAGTTGCAAACTGTGGCATGAGAACCCTTTGGCAACCTCTTGCAAAATGAAAACACAAGCCAAGACAAAGAAGATTCAAGGTACCAAAGTTCAAGCAAGCTAGAGATTAAAGCTAAGCAATCTATCCTAACTTATTTTCCTTTGATTTGGGAGCTTTAACTTAGAACTTTCATGGAAGAAAGGTGAGTTTTATCTAAGGTGTATATGCTTTCCAAAACCATAGATGAAAGGAGAAAGAAGAAATTAAAGTTAGAGATATGTGATTGAAGCTTAAACAAGCTAGTTAAGTGATTGGTTGTTGAATCAAGTTTATATTCTTGACTTTGCCATTGTTGAACCATTTTGGTCTGAACTATTCATATAGAAGGAGATGGAATTTCAATGATCTAATGCTTCCATTGAATTCATATAATGATTTTGTGTAGGATTAGATAGGTTTTGAAGCTTGGAAGCATTGAAATTCCAAGTTGTAGTTTTAAAGTTCTTCTTTATTACTGTTCACTCGTATGAACAATAATGGTTTTTAAATGAAAATTTGTGTGGGATAAAGTAGAGAAACAAGTATGGGAAGCATTGGAATCAATATGAGAATTTTTGGAAGAATTATGTATGTTTTTCAAATCTATCTAGAATAGTGCATAGGGGCTAGAATTTCATGATTCTAAGCTCTTAAATGGATTCAAAAGATGAAATTGTATAGGGTAAAGTCAAGACATCAATTGATTCAAAGGCCAAGTCCATTAGTTAAGATTACGGAAAGTTAATGTAGTTAAATTAGCTCAATATTCAAGAGAAAGTTAGATTGTAATGGATGAATGATTATGTGATGTTAGGATTTGATTGTGGACTCTAAAGAGGTAGCCACACATCTAATAGAAGTAAGAAGAAAGAGGCAAGGTTAAAGTAAAAGAGATCAAGCAAATGAGGTAATAAACATATCCTAAACTTGTATGTATTGAATGTTATGCTTGGTAATGCTATGGCTATGTTGAATTGTGTTGCATGTGTTTATGATTGAAGCTCTATTTCTATGATTACTTTAGCCAATTGTATTTCATATGTAACATGGAAGCATGCACATTACATAATGTTAACACTTTCTCAAGTAAGCACAAGTATTTATATTAATGCATGGATTGTTTAGTACCGTTTGCTACTGAGATTTCCCCATAAATCTCATCGCTCCATGTAATCCCAATCCTATAGGCTCATTAATGATGAAAGAGGATGAAGAAGCACGAAGAGAAGTTTGGGATTGGATAATATAAATGTTATATGATGAATGTATAAATAGTTGCAAGTAATGATGTTATATGACCTGTTTGAGCCACAATGCTCAAGATGTAATGCAAAATAGTAAATGATGAGATAAATGTACTAAATTTTACAAACATTTATTTAACATGTCAAGCTTTCTTTTGACGCCAAGAATGCCTTATTTTGATATATGTACAAAGAGAATGAACTTTTCAAAGTAAGGGACCAGAATCTGTTTTCAGAATTTTTGACCAAATGAATAGTAATATTTGATTAATAAACTGTATTAATTGACTAAGTATTTGGTTTGAAAATTATTTTTCCCTTAAATTCCAAAATATTATCTTCACGTAGCTTTTTGAACCACTTAATTTCAATTTTTTTAAAATTAATTATGATTTTTCGAAGTTCGTCACCAAATATGGAATACCATATGAATAGTAACTCGAGAAGAGTAAAAATTCTAGATTTAGCTAATGGACTTCCAAGGTCTTGTAAGTAGTTCTAAATGCTACTGAATAGTCCCTAAGACGTACGAAAGTAAGGATATTTCAATGACATACTTCAATAATAGAGAATAATGAGTATAGGTATGGGTTATCACATATCTAGGTCTTCTTCTTCAGTGAGCTTTAAATGGTGTATTATGAAGATAGAGCTTCCTATCACTATGTGTTCTCCCTTGTCTGGTTTTCTCTGTAGATGATGATGTAATTTGTGAAGATAGGGAAGCGTAAAAAAATTAAGGCTTTTTGTTAGATTTTTAATAGCAAGGACATTCTATATCGGATGTCATTCTATCAAGTGTATAAAATTTTATCTTTTATACCGGTCACATGTACATCAGGTGTAAATATTTATACAAGGACATTCTACACCAAATGTCAATCCATCAGATGTAGAATATTTCAACTTTTACATAGGTCACGTGTAGATCAGGTGTAGGATGTCCTTGATAAGGAACAAACAGATTGGCTAACATAAATCACATTGGAGAATGCTTGAACATGTACTGGCTGGAGGGACTCTAATTTAGATCTAAATTCACACAGAGAAGACTTCTCCTATATTAGCACACTCAATCCACACATCATAAACTCATTCCATACTTTTGGACTCATTCATAGATCACACTCTCCTTTAGATTCCATATAGCCACTATCACTCCATTCTCTCACTATCATAGATCTAGATTTGACACCATCACACACTCTCTCTCTATTCTCTCTCTTCATCTTCACTCTTGCTCTATTCTGGGCAGGAGAACTAGGGAAATATTTCATCGTCATCTTTTTATCCTTTTTTGCATTCACCATGACTGTTGCTGGTCTTGTGATGGTGTTAAAGTTCTAACCGCAATAGAAGGCTAGATTTACTATGCTCTCTTAGAGATGATGTTGAACCAGAGTCTTTAATCTGAAATAGGGAGTTCAATTGTGTCTTTAATTCTAGATCTAATTGTATCAAGTTGATGTAGTTAATTTTAGTTTTATTGATTCAATTAGAATTAGTAGACTATATATATTAAGGAATTGAGTTGGATTTCCTAATTATGTTTAATCGAGCTTTGATTGATCCTTATCCTTGAACTAGTTCTTATACCTCTTGAGTTGAATGATTCATATTTCTCTATTCAATGTCTGCGTGTTATAGCTTTGATAGAGATTTAGCTAGCGAGCTGTTGGCTAACATATTATAATTCAACTAATTAACTCTTCATATTCTATAGACAATAAAGGTGAGGTAATCTTTAAGGAAACATACTTGTCATTGATTCATATCATCATCATTAACACTTAAATTTATAAACAGTAGCATAGGATTTACTTTTAGTAGTCATTCAATATCTCATCTCATAATTCATTGCATTAATTTGTTAAATTATGGCTCATTGGATTAGCTAGAAACTTTAGCATCCATTTAGGCTCCTTGTGAAAAGTAACCTGGATAGACTCCATTTTACTATTGGTTAGCTTAGTTTCTTTTGATAATTAGAATGAGCGTTATCAACATCATGTGTAAATATTTTACCTTTATTTACAAAAATGCCACTGTCATTTTCTAAATTGTTTCTACGAGAACCGGTTTGAAAATGGGGCTTCAAAAAGTCTATTTTGTAGTAGTGAAACAACAAGTATTCAAGGTAATTTCCTTCTCCTATTTTTGTATTATGTTATAGGAAGATTTCTCTTAGATTTGGGTGGTCAAAACATCATTTTTCTCTCCATAAAAGTTGTTATTCAGAACTATACAATATGGGGGGAAATGAAATTAAAGATAGAAACATGAAATTGAAGCTTAAATAAGTAAGAATCAAGTACTTTTGGCTTCAAAATTCAAGTATGCAAGGAATTAGAGTTTTGAGTTCACTACTTCCACCATACAGACCACTATTTATCTGAGAATTTCATGATTTTGATGTTTCCAATGGTTTTAAAACAAAAAATTGTGTGGGTAAAGTAGAGAAACAAGTATTGGAAGCATTGGAATCAAAATGAGAATTTTTGGGGAAAAAAGGAAAGTGGTTCAGTCAAGGGAAGAAAGCAAGGAAGGAGTTGGAATTTTCAAATTCTAACCTCATTTTGGATTACTTGGACAAAACTATGTAGGATTGGCCTAAGGAAATAATTATTACAAAGCTAAACCATTAACTCCAAGAATTAAGAGTTAGGGGTTTTAAGGAACTTGATGTACAATATTTATGTAATGGTTCTAATGAGTTTTAAACACAATGTAATTGTGTTTAGAACCATGATATGTCAAATTAAATGAGTTAAAGAGGATGAACAAGCAACCAATGTTTGGTTTGAGACAAAGGGAGCAAAGAGAAAAGGATAAAATTTTAAGGTGGTGAACTTACCTATTTATGTGCTTAATGTGGTATGCTTATGTGTTGATATGTATATGATGATTGAATGATGTTGTGACATGATAAATTATGTTGAATATCTTATGTATAACATGCTTTCCATGGCCATGCATTTTTATACAAGTTATAAAGTATGAGAACATGTCACGAATTAAAGAAAGTTTAATAAAATTACATATTATGCATTAGCATCCATCTTGCATATTTAAGTGGTAATGTTTTCTATTGAGATTCCCCATAATCTCATCCTCCCATAACCAACCAATTTAGGTAAAGCATGATGGAAAAGGTATGCATGGAGAAGAGCTAAAGAATGGAAGAAAGAAAGTGGCAATTATTTGTTCTTGCATGTATTATATATATTGCCAACTATGTTCATGTCATATAATATGCCATTATATGTAAAATAGATGTATGAAATAATTATGGCATAACTCCATGTTGTATATGAGTGCATGGGAATTCAAGTTGATAATTTATAAATGTTGGAATAATTTATGAGATTTATGAAAGAAAGTCAAATGGTAAAAATGTAGGTCCTGAAATAGTTTTGTTGTGGTTTTAGTTTGACCTAGCAAATGAAGGAATTAATTCACAAAATTTTATGAACAATTAGTACACATCCACATCTTTAAATATATAGTTTTACCATATGAATAGTAAAATTAATTATTTGACTCTATTGATTAGCAAGGTAAATGTCCAAAATTTATATTTTTTCCTTAAATATCTGTGAAAAATATTTAAGTAGAAATTTGGGTCACCTCCATACAGTTTTTCTAGAATTAGTTATTAATTTTTAAAGTTAGAATGTTAATGTAGAAAATACCAAATGAACAATACCTGAGAGTTAAATTTAAAATTTTTAATTTTTAGGCCAAATTAATACTTGAGCTAACTATATACGCTTCCGAATATGTACTATGAGGGATTAAAAGTAAAATGTTTTAGAGTTAAAGCTTTTAGTCTTAGGTACAAGGTATTCATAAGTCTATAGGTAGTATGCCTAAGAAGGAGAAGAAGAGAATTCCACATGATATAAGAAGGGATCAAGTAAAAGCATATTGATCCCTAAGGTGAAGTTAAAGAGAATAAGAGCCAGATAGACCTAAGAGAGATAATATGAGAAGGGTTAAGGTAGGGAAGTACCAGGTAGGAGTCTATTGGCACTAGTACCTCAAATTTTTATCAAAATTTTTTAGTTAAGTGTGCTCAAGTTAGAGTAGCCCAATGATGGGTGACCCCTGGGAAGCAATGAGAAAAGGTATAAATGCCACAGAGGTTTTGCAAAGATGCATAACATTTTGTAAGATGATAGAAGAGCTGAGTAGAGTACTAAGTAAATAAGAAAGAAGGGAATGATGTAGATCCTCTCCCTATAATTCTATGATCAGATAGGTGACATTGTAGCTAACTCAATAAATAGATAGAGAGGCTTCCTCTTGTAGGAATAAGTTGCTTGAATGATATGCTACAAATAAAATAATGAATAAGAGCTTTCACTCATTGTATTAAATGCCAAGAATTATGCATATTAGAGTACGTGCTCCTACACAAAAGTAAAGTAAAGAAAGGAGCAATTGCATAAGCCATAGTATGAGACTTAAACCAGACCTAAAGAGATAAGATAGGTAGATGGTTTAGAAAGAGTTTTGATGAAGAGTAAGTGGAACTTCAAGGATATGGAATGAAAAAGACATGTAATGAGATCAGTATAGTTAAGTAAAGGATAAGTAATGAGAATTATAATGAGTTATGTAATTAAAAAAATATAATAAGAAGTATGAAAGGAAGTATGAGGAACGATAGAAACTCATAATTTCATCAAATTTCTAAGGGTTATGTATGAAAGAAATGGACACCACTTGAAAGTGTAAAGACTAAACTGAGTAGAGTTATAATGTTTAGTCTATATTACCAAACCTCAACTTTGATTAAGTTGGTAAGATATGATTATTAGTAAGAGCAAAGCAGGCAAGGAGCTCTACTAATGTTAGAGAAAGTCACTAGACTTTGGGATACAAAAACATAGTTATGTAAAGATACCCCCGAACCTTAGTAATAAAACAAAGAATGATATAAAAGAGATATATCCAAAACTATTTGACTAAGGTACGAGTTAAAGTTTAAGAACAAAATTTATTTAAGTGGGGAGAATTGTCACATCATAATTTTTTCTTATCTATATAAGACTGATAGAGGAAAAAGGTTAGGAAATGATAGTGACAATGACCGGAAGAAGAGATAATGGTTAGAGCATATTTAAGTTATAAAAGAAAATGAAGAATGTAAAGTTATAAGAAAAGGGATTTTGAAGTTTAGGTACCAAATTGGAATTTCAAAATGTCTAGAAGGGGTCTAAAATAGAATTTGGTAAATTTAGGTACTAAAGTCTATTTTTGCCAAATTTCAGGCCAAAATTATAATTATGAGAAAGTTAAATTAGAAATAGCCAAAAACTGCCCGGAAGTATTTCAGTGCCAAATTTTACCAATAAGTAGGGGATAGTATTTTGGAGACCCATATTTTTCAAAATTCTGATTTGATGACTTGAAAAATTGATATTAATTTTGTAAGTTTGAAAACTCTTGTAGGACCTTCTGGACCTCAAATTAGATGAAATTTTATAGAAAATTCTTATATTAATTATAAGAATTTATGAAACTAACAGAACTCAAAAAGTAGTTATGTGGAATTTATGGTGAAATTTAAGGTAATTTATGAAGATTTAAGAAAACCATGAAATTTTTATCAAAACTTCTAGGTCTTAAAAATTTACAATACTAGAAAAAAAGGATTATAACAATGGTTAAAAGTGTCTTTCACGGTGGTTTTGGGAGCAGTGTAAATTTGACCGCTGTTATAAGTCTACCTTTTGATGATGCTTTCATAACCACCGTTAAAGGTAACCTTTTATGACAGTTTTAAAAAAATGGTCATTAATTGCTTGAATTTTTTTTGTTTTCACGGCCTACACCTATAATCATCGACCTCAGTCACACTCATCAAAAGCATCAAACCAGATCTAGAGAGAATAAGTCAAAGATCTGATGAAGAAACTAAAGATCCATAAGCTTCTTGTATTAAAGCTCTTATAGCTCTTTCCAATAAGGTTGATCTGCCACCACCCACTATTAGTCACCATGGTCAACCTCACTAAAAGTTTGAAGGTCTGGCAAAAAAGTTGAAGATGTGGAGAAAAAGTTACAAATGTGGCAAAAAAGCAAAAAAAAATAGAGCAAATAAAGAAGTTAAACGGTGACTTATGACTTTCACAATGGAGAATGACGATGGAGATGATAGAGAATAACATTAACAACTGAGATGGGCATCAAAACTAAGGGGAAAATGCCAGAAAATGACCTTTGTCAAAGTTTGCAGTGGTAAGGAAGAGAAACGAGACCAAAGATGGCTATGAAAAGTAAAACTGAAACTGAAATCGGGTCCATAGTTTTTAGAATTGTGCGAAAACTTTTTATAGCGTTAAAAGGCACACTTGATGACTTTTAAGGGCGGTTTTTATAAATGTCCCACCAAAAGACTTTTAACAATGATTTTTATAAAAATCGACATAAAAATTTTTTAAACTGAACTTATTTATGAAAATACCACTGCCTTTTTTTAACGACTATTTTTCTTATAACCGCCGTGAAGTAGTATCATGATAAGTATTTTTTTTCTAGTAGTATTATAAAACTTTGCAAGAAATTCATTTAATAGTATAATGGATTTTTAAAAATGTTAGGACCCGTAAAATAATTTGATATAATTTATCTTAAAAGTTAAGATATATTAGGACACCTGGTTAAGGAAGTTACTTCAAATTCGTGCCAACTAATGGGTCGGACTCAAATAAAGCCCAAAATGGTGTGATATAAGGGGCCAAAGATGTTAAGTAATTGACTTGTGGTCAAATGGATTTTTTAAGCTATCTTCATGAATTTTATAAAAAAAAAAAGCAAGATAATTCAAGAAGCTTGTGAGGTGGCTTGTGAGGTGTCATAAAGGGACAAAGGGACCCACTTTGTGCCACATGTAAAGCAAAGCAAGAGGAAGGAATTTTCACATTTGCTTCATTATATTCAAATAATGTAATAATTAAGTTAATGATGATTAAGTTTAATTAAACTAGAAACCAATCAATGAGAAGCAAGTTTAGGGCCATGTAATAATTAGGAACTTGAGGTGTATAATGATTTATCCAACTCCAAAAATAGGATATAAAAACCCCCTCCATTCCCTTAAATTTTGTGCAGCTATGACCATGGGGAGATTATGCCAAATTTTCCACTCAAACCTAAAGGAAAAGCAAGAACAAAGAGCCTAAGTGATCAAGCTTGCAAGGGATCAAGGTAAGTGGTGATCCTAGCTTTTATTCTTGCAATTTAGGATCTTAATCTTGAGAGTTTCATTGAAGTAAGCTTTGGGGAATTCCCTTTCAATTTGTGGCTGCCAAAACTGGCCATGATTGAGGGAGGAAGAAATTGAAGATAGAAACATGAAATTAAAGTCTAGACAAGCTTAGATTAGTAGTTGTAGCTTGAATTAATTTGTTAATCTTGATCTTTTCCACATATGTGCTTATTTTAGTTTGACCTAGAACTCTATGGGGAATAATTGTTGTGATAATTTGTATGCTCCCAAAGTGTTCATAAGGTGAAATCACGTGGGATTTTTGGAAGAAATTGTCAAAGTTGTTCGGTTCTTTCTAGACTAGGAACAGTACTAAGGAAGATGATTTTGATGATTCTAATTTTTTATTAAGTCCAAAAGGCAAAATTGTATAGGATTACGCCAAGGGACTTGAGTTGAAAGCGTTAAAATCAAAAGTATAATGTTTTAGAAAACCTTTAAAGTTCCACATATATGTTCTATCCAGACCTCATGGAAGGAGTTGGTATTTATTAATTATTAATTCATATTTGGAATCCTTAGGTAGAATTGTGTGTAATATGGTCAAGGCACAATTTAATTCAAAGGGTAAAGCAATTAACCAAAAATAAAGAAAGATAGGGCTTATCGATCTAGGAAATTGCAACCAAGTTAGTGAAGTCAAGTTTGAACCTAATTATAATGGAATTGTAATGAGTACATTATTATGTTATGTTGGCCTTGCTAATTTTGATAAATAGGACCACAAAGCAAGGGAGAAAGACGTAAAAGGAAGGTTAAAGGAAGAGCAAGGAATAGAGGTAGTGAACTTACCTACTTGTATACTTATGTTGCTTAGGTGGTTTATGTGTTGGTTTCTTACATTGATTATGTGAAGCATGTATGATTGAGTGATGCTCTATTTATTTTTGTGTTATGTCCATAATTTATAATTAAAGAACATGGAAGTATGTAAATAGATCATTATACAAGCATGATCATTAAGTGCATATATATTAACATTAAGCATGTTGTTGCATATATTGTATAGTTATGTTTGCTACTGAAATTTTCTAAGAAATCTTACCCCTCCATGTCACCCCAATCCCAGTAGGTTTTTCAAAGGTGAAGAAAGATGAAGATGTATGAGCATATTTATATGTGATTATTATTTTGGCTTATAATGCATATGAATGCCTAGCTTTAAGTTTTTAGCAGTGATTTTGTAACTCTTGGGGAAAATAGTAAACAATAGAATAAATGTACAACATTTTACATAATGAAAGAAGACATCCTGGACTTTAACTTGACATAAAATACACTGTATTTGGATATCTATACATAGAAAAAGAATTTTCCAAACTCAAGGGACCGAATCTAGAAGCAGGGAAACTAACCAAATTAATAGTAAATTCCCATTCTTAAAATGTATTAATTGACAAGGAATTTGGGCAAGTTTGTATTTTCCCTTAAAGAGGCTTAAGTTAGCTTCGTATATCAACTTGAACCACTTTGTTATAATTTTTCTAGAATTAATTGTGATTTTTTAAAATTAGGTCACTTGTCTGGACTTTACATAGTAAACAGTACCCGAGAAGAGAAAAATTTTATATTGTGTAATTTAACTTCATTGACCTTATAAGTTATTCTAGATGCTACTTTTTGGTCTCTAAGAGATAGAAAATTAAGGATATTACATGTTCCCACAATAAAAATCAACTAAGGACATCTAGAATAATTCCTCAATTATTCATGAATATTTATTGTAAAAGAAACATGTAAAACAATATAATAAATATTTATTTAATAAAACTCCTTTTATTAAATAAATTATAATATCATAAATCCAATTGATTGGCTTAGAGCACAATCTCCAACAATTCCCTTTCTAATTACTTGATAGCTCTTATTGCTACAATAATTTAAACGACCCTCATTTTTTTAAATCTAGAATCTCTAACATGTTATAAGGTCACCCACACACACAAATATATGTTTGAAATGTCCTAGATTGTCACCATATGGGATTTTCAAAATAAAGATTGCACCCAATAATGTAGCATAAGGCACAACCTTATAATTCTTCTCAAGGAGCCTTTATATTGGAATGCTAGCAAATTGGTGAATGATAACATTGAAAACTTGAGTAAAAACATGGGGTTTTGGTTTGATCAAACTTTGGTGCAATAAAAATAAGGGTGAAATAAAAGTAAATGCTTTTGGTATTTTGTTTAATGAGATAATGTTTTGGATTGGGGAAGAAATATGATAGAAAAGACTCTTGATGATGAAAACGTAGTTATCCTCACTCTTGATTTAAAATGGAAATTATGAAATCACTAAGTCTTAGATAAAATCTCAATCAATCGATCGAGTCCAATACATTAATGAGTTTGAAACAACTTTAATCAAAGTTGACTTAAAGACCTCTTAATGCACTATTGAAAACTATTTAGTTTGTAAATTGAATTAGATGATGCAAATACCCTTAATTGACACTCAATCAATAGCCTAAGGCCTTAATCAATTGAATTAGTTACTAATATTCGCCAATAATCATCCAATAAACCAAAAATCATCACTGAAATATATATTAAAAATCAGTAATCACATAATCCAAATTGATTACAAATATCTAAATTGAGAAATAATCAATCGATATTCAATTCTCATACACATTAGGGAAATTCCTAAATCTAGAAATCCCAAAATATGAACATGCTCATATTATAGTAAAATAACTCTCACATTTTGTTCGTGATCTCAAGTTGTATTGTCCATCACCAAGTAGCTAAAAGATCTATCCTTTCTTAGCTCTGATCATGCTACAATCACTGTCCAAAGCTACAACAATGAGAAGTTCAAAAAAAGATTGTGGAAATTTGGAGAAAAAGATGGTGATAATGATTTAATAAGTCTAGAAATGGAGAAATAATGGTGGAAAAATATAGAAAGTAGAGGATTTTATTGAATGTTGATAAGAGAGTTGAGAGAATATGATAAGGCTATTCTTAACCAAATCTAGCAAAAATAAAGTTAGACCCTTGTGGCTACTGCTCTCCCTTCCTTAATTGTAGAGTGACCTAATAAAAAATGCATAGCTTTACTTAATGTCTCTTTTTGTCACATCTAGATCCATGTTTTTGGTTGTGTCTAGTGAACACATATAACCTCCTAGAAGCATGTAAGTCACAACTAGTGGACAGCGACTAAGAAATATAGTGGCTAATTATTGTCATATCATAATTTTTCCCTATCTGTATAGTAATGATAATGGAAAGAGAGGTTTGGAAAGGATTATGACGAAGATCAGAAGAAAAGATAAAGGTTAAATGAGTATTGAAGAAAGAGAAAGACTAAAACAAAAATTAGAAAAGGTTGAAGGCAAAAAGTGAAGGTAGAAACAAAAGTTGGGCCCTTGAGTGAAATTTTCAAAAGTTAAGGGACTTGAATACAAATAGCTAAAAGTTTAGGGGCATAAGTGTAATTATTCAAAAGTTCAGGGACCTAAATATAAATATGAGAAAGTTGAGCCGAAACAGGCCAAAAATGCTCGGAATCATATTAGACTCAAATTTTACCAGTAGATAGACAAAGTGATTTTGGCCAGTTTAAGGAGTAACAGAATTTTGATTTGAGGTCCCGATTAATTAATATAAATTCCTGAAGTCAGAAGAAATTATTGCAGTATTTTTCAGACATCATAATCATATGAAACTTTATAGAAAATTCCCATATTTAATGTAAGAATTTATAAAATTGACAGAGTTAGAAAATGAATCCTATAGAATCCTTACGAGATTTTACGGTGAAATAAAATACCCGATAAATAGGATCGGGAGAGTTGTCTAGGGAATTATGCCATAAAGGCAAATAAGTCCATATAAAGGCCCAAATGGTTCCATCATGAGCCCAATAAGGTAGTAAGACAGTTAAGTAGGCTAGACTCCAGAGTAGTCCAGGAAAACTGTGAAATTACGAAAATGGCCTTATATGCCCGGATTATACCAGTAAAGGATGGAGGTCATTATGGTCATTCTGAATAGGCTAAAAATGTGGGACATCGTATAAATATGATTATTTAGAGCATTATATGCCCTGAGGTAGTGTAAGGAGGGCTAAAATGACAATTATGCCCTTAGGGCTAGTACAGTGCAAGAAAGGATACCAAGGGTATTTTGGTCATTTTCTAAGAGATGGATCATAGATAAATCTTTAGTATCACATTTTCAATGGTATGAGAAGCCTAGACATTAATTTCTAAGACAAAATACATATCCTGGTATATTATAAAAAGATTAGGAACAGAAAACAGTCCAGTTGTTGTGAAACTACTCCGATCGGTACCGGATTAGACTAGAATTTTTTCAGAAACTTCCCCCCAATGGAATTTCACCACATACCCCTATGAGGTGTCGCTTGAGCTATCCCACATGATGTCATAATTATTCTTTTATGAAAAAGGAAAATCCAAGATTAAATGTGGGCCATTAGATCAAATAGTGTACAAACTAATCTTGGCCATTGATTTCCACCAAGATTTTTCTATAAATACCCCCTCATTTATGTATCAAAACCGTGGCCTTGTGATACCTTGGGGAAAATCTTACAAAATGAAAACTTAAGCCAAGACAAAGAAGATTCTGTTGGAAATTGTGCCCTAGGGGCCAATCATTATTTTATGAACATTGTTGATTTATGAATTTATTAATTGTGTTATCATATTATTTGCATGTTTACTGTGATGATCATCCTTTGATAACTAATGATTTTATCCTAAATGTCCCTAGTCGGTCATATATGCGGGAGCAGAGATGAAATAAGACCAGTATGACTTTGAAGATGTATAGAGATATAAATCAAAGTCATAGGCACATGTAAGAGTACAAGGTGTTGGACTGACCCACTATAAGAGAGCTGCATGGGTTAAGTCATAAGCTTCTCTCATATACAAACCATGTCACTATGCCCTTTGACCTGAGATCATCATAGATTCCTACATGACAAATGCTCAGCTTTGACCTAGTCAAAAGTCATTTTTAACCGAGTGATCATAAAGACTATGTTTAGGCTTCGTGGTTTTTCGTGCGGAGGAATGTGAATGGTCAAGATGGAATTTGTCCCTCACATTCGTAGAGAGATATTACTGGGCCCCTCGATGAGTAAGTCTGAGAAATGTATGGCTATACTATAATAGAAAGGTAGTTCCATTTCTATAGTCATACTACTCAGGGATCGAGAAAGTAACGGTCAGGAATAAGAGGATGACATTCTCCATGCCTCATCCATGACCAAAATATCGTGTGACAAAAGGGACATGATATGGTTGTATAAAAGGTTACATCGTTCATCTATCCTCATATGATTTGGGTAGTCATGATGTCTTGCTAGAGACCGCTTACGACTTGTGAGTCAGTATAGTAAATGGACCACTGCCAACTTTATATAGGCCTACAGGGTCACACACAAAATAGCCTAACATGAGCTATGATATCCAGATTCATTGAATCTAAGACATGTCTAGATTCAATGAATGATCCAGGGTGGATGTATATATTTATTTACATTTATATTCGTATATATATTATATATAAGAGATATTTACAAGATTTAATTTATAAGGATAAATTAAATCTCTATCACGTTTGAATTTGAAATTCAAATTGATATGATATCTCATATAAGAGATATTTACAAGATTTAATTTATAAGGATAAAATTAAATCTCTATCACGTTTGAATTTGAAATTCAAATTGATATGATATCTCAAATTTGATTTATGAGAATAAATCAAATGTAATTCCGTCTAATCTTTATTTTAAATTAAATAAATGGGTGAATTAAATCTGTGAGACGGATTTAATACAAACACTATTTATTTAATTAGTTTCTAATCAAATTATACAATATATGATATTGTATTAATTTCAGAATTAATATAAGATTAATTCCAAAAATCCAAGTATGTGGTAACACGCATAACATCCTATATATCTGATATTTAGGAGCTACAGTTGGGATAGAAGAAAAAAAAGTGTGAACGGGAATCCGCAAAAGGTTTGCAGATAAGAAACTGCCGAAATAGAGACGGAGAGGACAAATTCTTAAGTAAGCCCAAGAGGAACAGGAGGTGCTAGCACGTCGTTCGTGGTTAGAACGTTGTTCATGTAGATACCAGTAGAGGAAACTAACCTGAGTCATCGACTTCTTGTGATCGAAAAGAGATCACAAGCCGCGGAGAGAAGCTGTGGACGTAGCAACCAGAAGTTGAGAAAGTCACGACTGAATACTGAGGGTAATACTTCTTTCCACTTGACTTAAACACATACGGTAGATCCAGGCAGGGAATGAAAAAAAATTTAAGTTAATTTCTTCTGCGTGTCTTCTAATTCCTTACAGTTGTATCAGAGCCATACCGTTTTGTGTTTAAGTTAGGCTTGATTGTTGATTCATATGATATGTGTTAGTCGTAGCCGATCATATGATAACAAGCGTTTTATGCGTGACATATAAGGAATTTGTTTTATGTATGACATATAAGGAATCTGAAAGGGAATTGAAATCAGTAGTGCATGCGTTTTGATTTGATCAATTAATATTGATGGGGTCTAAGAAAAATGAATTCAGATTCGTGATTATTTATGAAACAAAAAAAATTCTCAGGTCGCTGCCCCAGACCTCGCCCGCTAATCGGCTAGCGGGACCGCCATGGGTACCTGTTCGTAGCGCAACATAACTGTAACATATACTATTTTGTGAATGTTTTAGTTTTGAAACATTAATTACCCTTCAATTAAATCTGAATATTGATTTTTGAATGTTTGGGTATGGTGAACAATATGGCTCTATATTGCAAGTGTTGTAATTTTTTAAATACGGCCTACGTGTCGTGCCTTCCTCTATATACTCTTAATGTACCTTCTCTTCTCATCTCACTCCCCTCGAATATTAAAAGAGATTTCTATATGTATTTCCCTTTTCTTACTAGAGAGCTCCTCTCATCGGCTTGAGTGGACTTAGGATAGGTGAGCCATATTGTATCACGTTTAAATTATGCATCTTATGATTATATCAGCACATGCATATTACTTGTATGAGATACAAATTGAGAAACATGCATTCTTATAAACCAAATAGTTAAATTAAGCCCTCTAAATGAAATCTTAAGTCATAATGCCATCAATTTATGAACACTTGTCAAAACCTCGATCGCTCAATTGTGGACTTCGCCAAAGTGGGTGCATTTGAGTTATCTTGGGGAGATAACCAAGAGTAATGGTGCTACTCTCACATGTTTATTATTGTTTGATTTAATTGAGATTAACAAAATGGTTTTGGGTCTCAAGGCATTAGATAGGATTAAAAACATGCCAGATCATATAATGATAGAATCCTATGAACATCTAAGAGTTACATGTGATATAATTGGTAAAGGTGTTACCTACCTAAATAACTTAATTTAAGCGCCCTGCCAAAGCGGACTTAAGTTTGAGCCAAATATGGATCTTAGCCCACTAACTATTGCATTGAGGGTTATTTATTTAGTGGGAGATTGTTAATTCAATTGTATATTTTAATTGTAGAATCATGATGACTAGTAATACTGCTATATTATCGCTGCGATCTATCCTTGAGAAGGAAAAACTCAATGGGACAAACTTTCTTGACTGGTTTAGGAACTTGAGAATTGTTCTCAAGCAGGAAAGAAAGGCACATGTCCTAGATTAACCCATTCCTGAGGAGCCAGAAGCCACTGCTGAGCTCAGAGAGATGCTTACACGAAGCATAAGGAAGACTCTGTCGATATGGGATGCTTGATGCTAGCCACCATGGTTCCAGAGCTCCAAAGAGATCTAGAACACATGGAGGCTTATGAGATGATTGTGCATCTCAAGGAAATGTTCCAGCAACAGGCAAGGCAAGAGAGGTATGAGACCACTAAGGCCTTACATTCCTGCAAGATGGCTGAAGGTGCATCAGTCAGTACTCATGTCTTAAAGATGAAAGGGTACATTGATCACCTTGAGAGGCTTGGATTTCCCATGAGTACAACATGAACAACATGGAGAAATCTATATCTGAACTGCATGGGATGCTTAAAACTGCTGAGATGAGTCTTAAGGAGAAGCCCAATACTATTTTGATGGTTCAGAAAGGAAAGGGTATGAAAAAGAAAGGCAAAGGCAAGGGGAAGGGTCATGGCTCATCAGGTAAGACCAAAGAGTCAGACAAGCCTGAAACTAAACCTGCACCAAAGAAGGCAAAGCCTCCGAAGAAAGGAGTTTGCTTCTTCTACAATGAACCTGGTCATTGGAAGAGGAATTGCAAACTTTACCTTGAAGATCTAAAAAAGAACAAGAAGGATAGCGGGGCTATCGCTTCAGGTATTTATGTTATAGACATTCATCTTTCTACTTCCACCACATGGGTATTAGATACTACATGTGGTTCTCACATTTGTACAAATGTGCAGGGACTAAAGGACAGTAGGAAGCTGAAAAAGGGCGAAGTTGACCTACGAGTTGGAAACAGAGCAAGGGTTGCTGCGTTAGTTGTAGGCACTTATGAATTAGTTCTGCCCACTATGCTTTTGTTAGTTTTGAACAATTGCTATTATGTTCCTGCTTTAAGTAGTAACATAGTTTCACTTTCTTATTTGGATAAGGAAGGTTTCACTTCCATTGCTGGGAATAGTAGATGTTCTATTTATCGTAATGATGTTTTCTATGCTCATGGTGATTTGCATGTTGATCATTACATATTAAATTTGGAACAACCCAATCATGGAAATATCTATAACATAACTGCCAAAAGGGTCAAACCAAACGATTTGAATCCAATTGGCACTATCGTCTGGGCCACATAAATGAGAAACGCATTTCCAAACTCTATCAAGATGGATTTCTCAACTCATTTGATTTTGAATCATATGACACTTACGAGTCTTGCTTGTTAGGAAAGATGACAAAGTCACCTTTCATTGAGCATAGTGGGAGGGCCACTGATTTATTAGGCCTCATATATACAGATGTGTGTGGACCGATGAACACAAATGCCAGAGGAGGTTATTCGTACATCATAACATTCATAGATGATTTTAGCAGATATGGGTACATCTATCTGATAAAGCATAAATCTGAATCTTTTGAAATGTTCAAAATATTTCAAAATGAAGTACAAAACCAACTTGAAAAAACAATTAAAGCCCTTCGATCTGATTGGGGTGGTGAATATTTGAGCCAACAGTTCATTGATCATCTTAGGAGTTGTGGGATAGTCTCACAATTGACTCCTCCAGGGACACCACAATGGAATGACATTTCTGAACGGAGGAATCGAACACTATTAGATATGGTTTGATCTATTATGAGTCAAACAGATCTTCTACCCTCATTTTGGGGCAATTCCCTAGAGACAGCTACATTCATACTCAATCGTGTTCCATCTAAGGCAATTGAAAAGACTCCGTATGAGATATGGACTGGGAGGACACCTAGTTTGTCTTTCCTCAAGATTTGGGGATACGAGGTCTATGTTAAGCAACAAGCCTCAGACAAAATAGCGCCCAAATCCTCAAAGTACCTTTTTGTGGGATATCCTAAGGAAACCAAGGGATACTATGTCTATAACCCTGCTAATAACAAAGTGTTTGTTGTCAGAAATGGTACCTTTCTCAAATGAGAATTTATCTCTAAAAGAACCAGTGGGAGAAAGGTACACCTCGAAGAAGTTCGAGAGCCACAAGACACCACAAAACTACAGATGAAAAATAAAGAAGACTCACAACAAGTTGTTGAGACTCCTCAAGTCACGCAAGATCCACGGAAATCTAATAGGACACGACTTCAGCCTCAGAGATATGGATTTTTTTATTTCTGATAGTCGTAATGTGTTGCTCATTGAGCATAATGACCTGACTACCTATCAAGAAGCTATAGTGGGATAAAACTTTGAAAAATGGCTTAATGCCATGAAGTCTGAGATGCAATCTATGTACGATAATCAGGTTTGGACCTTAGTCAACCCACCTGAAGGTGTAAAAACTGTCGGGTGTAAGTGGGTTTTTAAGGAGAAAACTGACATGGATGGCAATGTAAATGTCTTCAAGGCATGACTGGTTGCAAAAGGATTTACTCAAACTCATGGTGTGGACTATGATGAGACCTTTTCCCCAGTTGCAATGGCCAAATCAATCAGAATCCTCTTCGCCATAGCAGCATATTATGACTATGAAATATGGCAGATGGATGTCAAGATAGCCTTCCTTAATGGAAAGCTCCTTGAGGATGTGTACATGACACAACCTGAAGGGTTTGTGCGTTCTGAGGACTCTGGTAAAGTGTGCAAGCTTTAAAGGTCCATTTATGGACTGAAGCAAGCCTCTCAGAGTTGGAATTATCATTTTGATGAAGTAGTCAAAGAGTTGGATTTCTTCAAAACATTGATGAACCTTGTGTGTACAAGAAGGTTAGTGGGAGCACAGTTGTGTTTTTAGTACTTTATGTCGATGACATCCTACTTATTGGAAATGACATCCCTACCTTTCATATTGTCAAGTCTTGGTTAGGAAAGTCTTTCTCGATGAAAGACTTGGGTGAAGCCACCTACATCCTAGGAATCAGGATCTATAGAGATAGATCTAAAAGACTTCTAGGACTTAGTCAGAGTACATACATAGACAAAATACTACATAGGTTCAGTATGCACGAATTAAAGAGGGGTTTCATACCCATGTCTCATGGTATTCACCTCAGTAAAGATCTGTGTCCTAGTATATCTGATCAGTGAGGTCGCATGAGTAAAGTTCCATATGCCTCGACCATAGGATCTATCATGTATGCCATATTATGTACTCGACTAGATGTCTCGTTTGCCTTAAGTATGACTAGCAGATATCAACAGGACCCTAGTGAGGGCCATTGGACTGTTGTCAAGAATATCCTTAAGTACTTAAGAATGACTAAGGACTTATTTTTTGTCTTTGGTGGATTGGATGACGAACTCTGTGTAACTGGTTACACAGATGCGAGTTTCCAAACTGACCAGGACAACTAAAAATCGCAGTCTGGATATATATTCCTCCTCAATAATGGAGCAGTAAGCTGGAAGACCTCTAAGCAGGGCACTGTAGCAGATTCTACAATGGAAGTTGAGTATATAGCAGCATCTGATATAGCTAAGGAAGCCGTGTGGATCAAGAAGTTCATCACGGAACTAGGGGTGATACCTACCATCTTAGATTCAATAACTTTGCTCTGTGACAATAGCGTTGCCATTACACAGGCCAAAGAGCCTAGGTCACATCAAAGGACCAAGCATATACTCAGGCGATTTCATCTCATCAGAGAAATCAACGATAGAGGTGATATAAAAATATGCAAAGTAGCAGGAGAAGATAATGTTGCTGATCCTCTAACAAAGCCGCTTGTGCAGGCAAAGCATGAGCATCATGTTAGGTTAATAGGAATTAGCCAAATTAAAGATTGTACCTAGTATAAGTGGGAGGTTATTGAAAAATTGTGCCCTAGGGGCCAATCATTGTCTTTTGAACATTGTTGATTTATGAATTTACTAATTTTGTTATCATATTATTTGCATGTTTACTGTGATGACCACCCTTTGATAACTCATGATCTTATCCTAAATATCCTTGGTCGATCATCTATGTGGGAGCAGAGACGAAATAAGACCAGTATGACTTTGAAGATGTATAGAGATATAAATTAAAGTCATAGGCACATGTAAGAGTACAAGGTGTTGGACCGACCCGCTATGAGAGAGCTGCATGGGTTAAGTCATAAGCTTCTCTCATATACAAACCATGTCACTATGCCCTTTGACCTGAGATCATCATAGATTTCTACATGATAAACGCTCAGCTTTGACCTAGTCAAAAGTCACTTTTGACCAAGTGATCATAAAGATTATGTTCAGGCTTCATGGTTTTCCGTGCAGAGGAATGTGAATGGTCAAGATGGAATTTGTCCCTCACATTCGTAGAGAGATATTACTGGGCCCCTCGATGAGTGAGTCTGAGAAATATATGGCTATACTATAATGGAAAGGTAGTTCCATTTCTATAGCATACTACTCAGGGATCGAGAAAGTAACAGTCAGGAATAGGAGGATGACATTCTCCATGCCTCATCTATGACCAAAATATCGTGTGACAAAAGGGACATGATATGGTTGTATAAAAGGTTACATCGTTCATTGATCCTCATATGATTTGGGTAGTCGTGATGTCTTGCTAGAGACCGCTTACGACTTGTGAGTCAGTATAGTAAATAGCCCACTGCCGACTTCATATGGACCTACAGGGTCGCACACAAAATAGGTCAAGCATGATGGAAAAGGTATACATGGAGAAGAGCTAAAGAATGGAAGAAAGGAATGGATGTAATTGAAATCTTACTATATGCTATGTATGTAAATGCCATGTAAGGTGTCCATTTATGTGATGAAACTATTTGTAATACTTATGGCATATGTACATGATGTATATGAATATGGAGAAGCTTATTTGATGGCTTATGCATGCTGGAACAATTATTGAAAGTAAAAGGAAGGAAACTGAAATGGTAAAAACGTAAGTCCTAAAGTAGTTTTGTTGTGGCTTTAGTTTGACCTAGCAAATGAAGGAACTATTTCACAAAATTTTATGAACATGTAGCAAACATCCGGAGATTTAAATGCATAGGTATAACGTTTCATTTGGATGTATATAACAAGAGAAATAAATTTCCAAAGTAAGGGACCAGAATCTGTTTCCAGAGTTTTTGACCAAATGAACAGTAAACTTCAACAAATAAACTGTATTAATTGGCTAATCATTTGGTCTGGAAATTATTTTTCCCTTGAATTTAAAGGTGTTATCTTCACATAACAAACATCCCGAGATTTAAATGCATAGGTATAACGTTTCATTTGGATGTATATAACAAGAGAAATAAATTTCCAAAGTAAGGGACCCGAATCTGTTTCCAGAGTTTTTGACCAAATAAACAGTAAACTTCAACGAATAAACTGTATTAATTGGCTAATCATTTAGTCTGGAAATTATTTTTTCCTTAAATTTAAAGATGTTATCTTCACGTAGATTTTTGAACCACTTCATTTTGATTTTTATAGAATTAATTATGATTTTTGAAGTTCATTACGTAATCTGGAATACTATATGAATAGTAACCCGAGAAAGAGTAGAATTTCAGATTTGGCTAATGGACTTCCAAGGTTTTGTAAGTGGTTCTAAATGCTACTGAATGGTCCCTAAGACGTATAAAAGTAAGGATATTACAATTATTTTCATTTTTGGTCCTCTTTCTCTTGTGACTCTTTCCCTACTCCTCTTTAGGTCTTTGAGTTTGCTCCAAATGCCCTTATATGAACATTTATAGTTTAGATGAGATAATTGAACATTTTGCCCTTAAATAAGTACAATGCCATGCAAAAATCAAATATCATCATAAAAGTACAATTGCATGCATAAAATGGGGATAAAAGTGTCACAAAACCCTTGAAAATGCCAAAGAAACCATATAGAATTTGTGTCTTATCAATTCCCCCACACTTAAACCTTTGTACTCCTGGACTAAGAATTAAATCACTCCTAGGAAAACTGGCAAAATCGTAGAGAACAACATGCTCAACATGATCTTGTTAAACAATTAATCAATAATCCTTTGGGAATATAAAAATGATAACATAAAGCATGCCAAGTATTTATCTACCCAGTGCAATTGACTTTAAATGTATGAGGAAAATATATTCTCTGCAAGAATCAAGTGTTTAGCTCACTAGCCTCTCATTGTTAGGGTTCTTTCACTCAAATTCAAGTGGCAAACACCTAAAAAGGTTTATAGTAGCTCTACATTTCCTCTACTATATAACATTTATATGAAGAATCAAGAGGACTTTTAGGGTTGTAATGATGGAAAGGTTAAATAGAATGGAAATGTAGTGTAATAGAGTGTCATAGTTAAAGATAATGCAAGTCAATTTTTATCTAAATAATCTTGAATATAGCCTTAACCTTCTATCCCCAGGAAGTAATTAATTCAACTTTATTCTCTTGCTATAGCTCATTTTTATCCTAAAACTTTATTCAACTCCTTTTTGTTTCTTTCTTTTCTTTTCTTTTCATTTTTTTCAAAACTAGGTACATGTAATACTTCCCATAATTTCCATGAAGGTTATATGGTGTCAAATAAAAAGATTAAATTGACTTAATTGATGATGCAACACAAATACTCGAACGAACAATAGATGAACAACATATAAAATGAAAGCAATAAAGGCCCAATGGGGGCGGACAATGGATTAGTATTTATGACTTGTATTTGGACCAAAGGGTGTAGAAATGAATGGCTCTATCATAATTAACAACATAAATACACATGTAATTTTTGACTTAGAGCTAAGACAAGTCCTAAAGAATGCAAACCACATGAATAATTTCTCAATATAGGAATCATGACCAAGAATTCTTTCAACAAGGGTTTGTATCTAAATTGCTCACACACCAAAGTCTCAAACAACATTCATTATTCACAAGACATTAAGACACTTACCACAATTGTAAACTGTAATATCCCAATTTTTAGGCCTAGAGACTCAGAAAGTAGCCTGAAATATATAGGCTACCAGACCCTTTTGAGCAGAAGTCCTAAAAATATATAGAGTTTTTAAGGACTAAACTGCAAATAATGAAAGTTTAGGGACTAATGTATAAATAATGAAAGTCTAAGGACTAAATTGCAAATAGGAGGATGCTCAAGGACTTAAATGTAAATTAGAAAAGTCCCAAGACCTAAAATAAATGTAGAGATAAGTTATGGGACATTATGTGTAATTATGAAAAGTTGAGGGACTAAAATACAATTTTCAAAAGTTAAAAGGCAAAATAGTAATTATGGAAAGTTGAGCTATAAAAGGCCCCAAACTGCCCAGAAGTATTTCAGTCCCAAATTTTACCATAAAATAGAAAAATTTATTCTATTCATTTTAACGTACATAAAATTTTGATTTGATGTCCCGATAAATTAATATTAATTTTTGAAGCCTGGCAATTATTCTAGTATCTTCTAGGCCTCATAATTAGATAAAATTATATAGTAAATTCTTAAAATTAATATAAGAATTTATGAAACATATAGAGCTCAAAAATGAGTCATGTATAATTAATTATAGAATTTCTGGTAAAAAAGGACAACAATAAAAGGTTTAGAAGAAATGTACGTAATATTTATTAGGATTTCTGAATCTCAGAAAATTATGAGACTTTACAAGAAATTCATTTTATATTAGAATGAATTTTTAAAAATATCATAACCAATAAAATATTGAAATATAATTTATCTCATAAATCATGTTAATTTAAGGATATCGATATAAGGGAAGTTTCTTGGGATTTGAGCCATTAGAGTACTTGAGCTTGATCAGAGACCCAAGATAGCATTCCAAGAAGTCAAAAAATGTGTCCCAAGAGTTATGTGGGTCCAACTATAATTAAAATAATATTTTAGTAATTTTTGGTAAAATATAATTACCCGGTTAATGTTATAACTGGGGAATTGATTAGATAAAGTTTTGGACTTTTCATGAAACCATGAGGTGGTGTGAAAGGTTTCCTCATGGGACCCACAAAGATGCCACATGGCACTAATCTAGGGGAAGAAGAAAATTCAATAAAAATCTAAGGACACATGGCACAATCTCAGCCATTCATTACGAGATAAAATTATGGAATTCTCTAGAAGCGCTGAGTCAGCAGTTGAGATATCCTCAAGGCCCTACCATAGCGTCACCTAGCATGCAAGGTGTCCCCTTGATGATGTCATTTAGGATGATGAGGTCTATCACATCCCAATTTTTCCCTATCAGTATAAGATTGATAGAGAAAAGATGTTTGGAAGGGATTGTGATGATAAATAGAGAGGAAAGATAAATATTAGAAAGAGGTGTAAAGAAGAGGGACTCAAGTGAAAACCCTAAAAGTTTCATGGTGCAAAATAGAAGTAGATATAAACTTTGGGTTATTAAGTGTAATTATGAAAAGTTGAGAGCCTAAAGTGCAATTTTCAAGAGTTTAAGGGAAAATGGTAATTATGGAAAATTGAGCTAGAAAATTACCAAAATTGCCATGAAATGTTTTAGTCCAAATTTTACCAATAAATAGATAAACTTATTCTGATCAATTTAACAGATAAGTAGTCTTATCGAATAGGGCTTCAATAAATACACTTCATAAAATATATTCTCCATAAATTTCCTTCTTATTTATCGAAGAGTTTACCAAACAGATACCTTATCAATAATCTTATCAGTAAACACTCGTTGTTGGAAATCGTGCCCTAGGGGCCAATCATTGTCTTATGAACATTATTGATTTATGAATTTATTAATTGAGTTATCATATTATTTGCATGTTTACTATGATGACCATCCTTGGATAATTCATGATATTATCCTAAATGTCCCTGGTCGATCATCTATGTGGGAGCACAGATGAAATAAGACCAGTATGACTTTGAAGATGTATAGAGATATAAATCAAAGTCATAAGCACATGTAAGAGTACAGGGTGTTGGACCGACCCGCTATGAGAGAACTGCATGGGTAACGTCATAAGCTTCTCTCATATACAAACCATGTCAATATGCCCTTTGACCTGAGATCATCATGGATTCCTACATGACAAAACGCTCAGCTTTGACCTAGTCAAAAGTCACTTTTGACCGAGTGATCATAAAGACTATGTTCGGGCTTAGTGGTTTTTCATGCGGAGGAATGTGAATGGTCAAGATGGAATTTGTCCCTCACATTCGTGGAGAGATATTACTGGGCCCCTCGATGAGTGAGTCTGAGAAATGTATGGCCATACTGTAATGGAAAGGTAGTTCCATCTCTATAGTCAGACTACTCAGGGATCGAGAAAGTAACGGTCGGGAATAGGAGGATGACATTATCCATGCCTCATCCATGACCAAAATATCGCGTGACAGAAGGGACATGATATGGTTGTATAAAAGGTTACATCGTTTATCGATCCTCATATGATTTGGGTAGTTGTTATGTCTTGCTAGAGACCGCTTGCGACTTGTGGGCTAGTATAGCAAATGGCCCACTGCCAACTTCATATGGGCCTACAGGGTCGCACACAAAATAGCCCAACACGAGCTATGATGTCCAGATTCATTGAATCTAAGACATGTCCAGATTCAATGAAAGATCCAGGTGAATGTATATATATTTATTTATATTTATATTCGTATATATATAAATTCGTATATATATATATATTATATATATGAGATATATGAGATTTAATTTATAAGGATAAATTAAATCCCTATCACGTTTGAATTCGAAATTCAAATTGATAGGATATCTCATATAAGAGATATTTATAAGATTTAATTTATAAGGATAAATTAAATCTCTATCACGTTTGAAATTCGAAATTCAAATTGATAGGATATCTCATATAAGAGATATTTATAAGATTTAATTTATAAGGATAAATTAAATCTCTATCACGTTTGAAATTCGAAATTCAAATTGATAGGATATCTCATATAAGAGATATTTATAAGATTTAATTTATAAGGATAAATTAAATCTCTATCACGTTTGAAATTCGAAATTTAAATTGATAGGATATCTCAAATTTGATTTATGGGAATAAATCAAATATAACTCAGTCTCATCTTTATTTAAAGTTAAATAAATAAGTAATTAAATCTGTGGGACGGATTTAATATTATTTTATTTAATTAGTTTCTTATAAAATTATACAATATATGATATTGTATCAATTCGGAATTAATATAAGATTAACTCCAAAATCCAATTAGGTCAAGTGTAAAAACGCATAGCATCCTTTATATCTGATTGGAGGAGCTACGTTTGAAAAATAACACAGAACACAAAAGGCCGAACGGAATCTGCAAAAGGTTTGCAGACAAGAAACTGCCGAAATAGAGACGGAGACTTGTGAAAGCCTTGGAGGGACAGGAGACGCTAGCACGTCGTTCGTGGTTGGAACGCTGTTCGTGTGGATACCAGTAGAGGAAGCCGACCTGAGGCGTCGACTTCTTGTGATCGGAAAGAGACCACCGTCCGCGGAGAGAATCTGTGAAGGTCGCTGAGGAACACTCCGTCGATTTCTTGCGATCAGAAAGAGATCACCACCCACGTAGAGAAGCTGTGAAATTCGCTGAGCAACACTAAGGGTAATGATTCTTTCCACTTGACTTAAACACATACGGCAGATCCTGGCAAGGAATGGAAAATTTTTAAAGTTTATTTCCGCTGCGTGTCTTACAATTCCTTACACTCGTATCATTCAATTAAGCTAAAAAACTCTTTTTAACATTTTTACCAATTGTCATCATCAAAATATTGGAGTCTAACAATTTTATTCTTGACAAGTTTATAGATCAGCTTTAAAAATATTTAATTATAAATTTTATAATTAAGGTTTCATCTAAAAATTTAAATATCTACTAGAGGAATTCTACCCATTGAGTCAAGGTTTGAGTGGTATCTCAAGCTAGTTTTGAAATGGTTTTTTAATGAAATATCCCATTATCTTTTGAAATTAGGAAGGCCAAAGATTTAAAACTTCAAAGGGTACTTATATCATTGTTTTCACAAATCTATTTTCATCATTGTTTTCTATAAACCCTTAAAATCCAAAAACAATTTAATTTAATTACATTTTACAATCCCCTTGCAAAATAGTGTCACTTAGTTTACTTAGGAACTAACAATTAGGCTCCTCAAAATGAACACGACCCAAGTAATGCTATACTGCATAATTTGGTATTTTTCTATGATAGACCCTGAGGCGACGAAGGGGATGCTCTATCAATAATCATGACAATCCAACACAAAACATTGGAATAGAAAATCCCAAATGCATTAATTGAAGGAAATATACATAAACATATACAATCCAAGGTATTAGAACTCAACATCAAATCCTAAATCCCAAATACACAATCTTGGAGTTAACCAACTAAGGAACTTTAATCCAGTACATAAATTGAACAAACCTAAACCAAGGAATATCAAATTACATAGAGGAAATATAGATTGAAGACATAAAACTCTCCTTTGTAGACTGAGAACTCAAACCCTGTCTCCATACTCAAAAAGCAATCTTCTTAGCCACTTATAGAGATCTTCACAGCAATGACCAAATCCAACCAATGGTGAAGATACTAAAAATGAAGGGAAAGCAGGAAGGAATTGGTGAAATCGAGGAAGAGATTGTCAGATCTAGGCTATACTAGATCACTCAAGAGGGGTGAATTGGGTGTACGAAGGCTTTTAAAAACTTGTCGAAACTCTTTGAAGATCTGTTAAGTGAAACAAATTAATTTGAGATACTTTTATTTGAAATTGAAAATGAGTTACTAGAAGTCAAAGAGTTTAAGAAGAAAGATATTGTACACGAGAGTTATCCTAGTTCAGTCTTTTCTTGACATACATCCAGTCCTCAGCTCCCTACTGAGATTTTCCAATTCACTATTTATCAAGATTATAATGAGCTCTTGCTAGCATTTGCAACCTCAATTTTTTATGACTAATTGAGAACAACCTCAATCCTGAGTTTACACCATACTCCGGTGGCATTACTCCCTCTTAAACAGATACGAGCAAAATCCAACCTTGAATCCCCGAATTCCAAGGTTTGCTTTCAGATAAGAAAAGAATAAAGGGGAATCTGTCTGATATAGTGAATGGTAAACATTGTAACTCATGATATTTTTTTCTCTCAATGAAATAATACATAATGAACGGAGAGTTAAATGACTAATGGAGTTTGCTTTTAATATTTTGGTTGATATCTCATCATCGTTGCCAGCCTCTAAACTTTGAATGCTCTTCTATATAATATCTTGTGAGCAATGAACATAATTTCCTAGTGAGGTTTTTTTCCATTGAGCTTTTCTTCTATTGGAAATATGAGCGTTAAACTAGCCGTTATAGCCGTTATAGCCGTTGAGGCTTCTAACACAAAGTGTCTTTTTGTCGTTGAAAGTCCATTGGCTTTAATCTTGATCTATTCTCATTTTTAGCTTTAAACTCAACTGAATATAAACTTCTGTTCTTAATCTTGTACCACTTCATTTGATTCAGTCGTTTGTAGATAAATATGTGAACTGTGGATTTAACGAAATGAATTTAAGCTCGAATATAATCAATCACAATAAGAATGATAGTAGAATAATACATGCTCAATCATATAAAATAATATTTGATAGCCCAATCAATGATCAAGTATATAGAATCAATTCAGTTATAAACATTCAAGATCAAATAAGATTCTGCTTGTTTTCAAAGATTATTTTATTTTATATTAATCAATTACCCAATCGATTAAGTAGAATTAATGTGTGAAATAGAAAACAGAGCATCATACTGAATGGATCATTCAAACATATATAATGTACTTTTAATAAGATAGGTTTCTCAAAATGTTTATTATGAAGAGTAATGAGAAACATAAGCAACTTCTAACTTGAATAAATCAAATATAATTTAAAAATAGATGAAATTAGTTTCAGTGTAAACATATAAGGATATTTAAATTTTTTGAAGTTGATCAATTAACTAATCAATTAATATAAGTTCATCGAATACATAGTCGATTAATATGTCTGGAAGAATTGAATCAAAAAATATTTTAACACGGATTAATCGAACAGTTAATCTGTTAATATAAATTAATCGATTAACCAATCAATTAATAGGTTTATATTTAAATTTTATAAAATTGATATTTCACTTATTAATCGAATACTTAACATATTAATATAAATTAATCGATTAATAGCATTATCATTATTCAATTGGAAATATATTTTCAATAGATTAATCGAATAACTAATCTATTAATTACAATTAATCGATTAATTGATTTATCAATTTAATTACAAAAGGCAAGGTTCAACATTAATTGAACACTTAATTGATTAATGGTTACTTAATAATCGATTTACTAATCGATTAATTGATATTCCTTTTAATCTAATAATTAATTGATTAATTGATATTAATCGATTAAGTATCAATAATCAAATAACTAATTAATTAACTCTTTCTTCTTTTCTTTTTAACTTCATTTGATTTAAAAACTCAGATTCATTACTTCAAGCATACTTTTCACATCATAAATCAACTTAATTCTTTATTTTCTTTTAATATCATCAAAACATATAAAATATAACAGAGATGAATGGACATGAAGATGGAAGCTTGGAGAATGAAAGAGATGGTGAATGGGGTGTGTAGAGGTTTCATTAAATCGGTTTTGGTCGAATTGTAGGTTTGGAGGTTGTCTTGTGGAAAAAATGGGTTTGGGACCAGGTTTCGGGCTAAAATGGATTGAAAATCGTGAGTTCGAAGAAAATGCCCGTGGTGAAGGTGTGCCTCGTTGTGACGAAAGTGCACAGCTTTTTAGCGGAAAGTTGCGTTTTTGCCCAAGGCACTTTTGACTTTTCAATTTGCTCCTTTTTGAGCTTTACAATTTGGGACTTTGGTAATCGTCAAATATGCCCTCCAACTTCAATTAATCTCCAAAATATCTATAATTCAAATCAAATTTATAATACAAATATCTTAGAAATCAGTTCATTTAGAAAGTACAATTAATTGATGAAAATACCCTTTACAAACCAAAATCATGTGCAAAGGACCTAAAGCACAAATTAGTCTAAAATATGCAATAATAGACCAAATAACCTACTAAATATCCCCAAAATGATATGAAATGCCTATAAGAAATAGGTATCATAAAATATACTATATAAGTTGGTTTCTTTTATTTAGTAGACCCTATGATGAAATCGTAATAAATCTCAAGGTCATAATAGGCCTAACCTAAATAAAATTATTGAGATATATGAGTAAGAGTACACTAACTTTGGGAAAATGTAGACCAAAGATGAGTTTAAAATACAAAAACCTTATAAAGTTGGTTAATTAATGCCAAGAAAGTAATCAAGACTTTTCTCTAGATAGCCTAATTGTTAATTGGGTTGAGCTTAATTTATTTTGGTCAACAAATGAAAGTAAAAATTGTAAGAGTTTAGAACTATAAGACCTGAACAAAATGCATTTAGGCAAGCTAAGTATGACACAAGAATGCAAGAGAATAGAAAGAGCCCCCAGACCTTCATACTAATAGGCTTAGTTTAAAGAGAAAACTCTCTTAGCTAAAATTAAGAGTGATAAGGGAAGTAAAAATGACATGATAAAGGTAAAATGAAGTGAAAGAAACAAAAAGAGGACATAGGGACTTGGGAAAGTAAAAAGTTCAAACTATAAAGTAAAGGTACAATAAGATAAATTTAAATAAGTTAGCATGGTATAGTAAGATACTAAAATTATAAGCATATAATTAAGGCACTATTATGAGTACATGTGCCTAAGAAGCCGAAGGAATGCAATAAATCATAAATTAGCCAATTAAATAAAATATTATCTAATTAATCCAAGTTTGCCAAAATTAACAAAAAGACTAAGTTATACAAAATAAAAATGCACAAAAAATAAAATTTATCAGTATGCCTATTATTGCTTTACGAAACATTGACAAGTCATTTAGTTATTTGTAATGCTGCAAAGAAAGATGCTTATACCTAGAGTTACACTTACACAATCAGAACCCCATTTATCCTTCACCCTGCATATAAGACATTTCCTATAACGTTATCTTTTGCAATGGCTTAATAAGAGATAGGGGTAGAGCTTGTGCAGCACTGATTTATACTTGCCCGTCTTATTTTCTCACATTGTCATATTGAGTTTGTGGCAAAAAAGGTTGAAAGTTCAAATGTACGAAGTGGCGTACAGAAAATTATCAATAATATGACATAGGCCTATAATATATTGTCAACCATATACCTTGGCTAGGGACAAGCATTGCAGTTTTCACATTTATGTTTATGTTGTGGCAATATATCTGACATTTTATTATTTTAGTTTAATAATCTATCTATATTGTTTTTAAAATTACTCTTATAATTTTTAATATAAAAATTAATTAACTTTTTTAAATAAATTAAAAAAATTAATCAATTATAACTAATATAATTATTAATTAGCTAATTTAAAAAGATTAAATAATATATAATATAAATTTATTTTAAAAAATTATATTTAATCATAATTAACTTCTTTATTTAACTTTCTTAATTTACCTAAAAAAATAACTAACTCTTATATTAAATATTATAAAGTAGTATAATAATAACAAATAAATACTTCTTTTTTGGCAAAATAACAAATAGATACTATGTGAAATTAAGCTCTTCATTCTCCTGAGGACGTCCTATGCATTGCGCAAGGGCAAAATATAGTTGTGTAACAAAATCAAACGTTACATAAAATTGTGCATACAGATGACGCATTTTGGTACAAGAGGAAATGGAAGGGATTAGTCAAGGGGGGAAATGGGGGAAATTAAAAAAAGAAAGGAATTCAGGAATACAACTTTTGAAGCTCATCTTTGAATTTGGCTTTCAGCTGTTCTCTCTTTATCTTGAGAGCTGCAGTGACTAACCCAGATTCAGGCGTCCATGGATCTGGCAGTAATTTAACCTTTGCCGGAATCTCAGTTTTGCCCAGCTTTGCAACTTTAGCGGCCTGAGAAGAATTAAAATGAAAATAAGTCATAAGATCTCAAGAATAAAAACATTACAAAACATTATTTATAACTCCGGATTTAAGTAGTCATTCTACAAAGTTGAAGGAGCATAACATGAAATGGAAAATAATGCCTTGTTACTGCAGGGGCACGCAACATACAAGCTCATCGTCAAGAAGAGAGGAATCAGGCTTTGCTCCCACTTTTTTTGTTGTTTTTTTATGTGGGGGCACTCATCATCGGTCTTATTGAGCTTATGCAAACTCATTAATTCGATTTTACAGAGTTCTAAAGAATGCTACCTTCTGTAGTCGGGAAAAAAAAAATAGAAAGCTACTTTCTAAGTATATCTATAAAAAAAAAAAAAAACCCCTATCACACATCACCAGGGTTATTCCGCTCCGACACAGAAAATAGACTACACAAGTGAAGAAACACTCAGCATGCGAATTTAATAATACAATTCCAGAGTCCCAGATTGTGGACTACCCAAGAAAATATTCCTTTAACATCAGGTATTTTCTGCCCAGCATGAATGTGATATTGGAAATCCAATATGCATTAACCTAGAATAAAACGTAGATACCATTGGAAATCCAGACAAAGATAACGAAAAGAAAATACCATAACCGTGATGGTAGATTAGCAGGGAAAAGTTTTTTGACGAGAAAAGATGAGGGAAATTACTTAGGTAGAGGGCAAAGTGGCTTTGTTGGAAAGAGAGACCCATGTTTATGGGAGAAAATTTTCACATTCCTATTCCCTTTCTCATTCCAATTTCATATCAAACAGGCCCACAAAGGGTATAAATACAATTCGAAGCACTATAAAAAATGCTGATTCATTATCCTGTCACAAACAGGTTAGGATGAGAATGAGAAAATACTGTGATTGGTGTTTCTCATTTTCTACAGATTACTAAATGCAGTTCTGCCAAGGAAAATTAAAAATTGAGGTGATTTCACGTTACTCTCTATTTATTTTATCTTCTTTGCACCTGCAAAAAGTCCTGAGAAGAACTACAGAAGTACTAGTTCAATGGAGTGGCCTACCAAATGAGAAAGCATCATGGATGCCACTCTTCAACTTCAAACAGAAATATCCAGACTTTATTGTTCCAGATCCTTGAGGTCAAGGACAATTTGGGGAGGGAGGTTGCCGCGATATAAGAATTATATATATAGGGAAACATATCTGTAGATAATAGTAGATATTATAGGCAAGGATACATGCAGATTTATAGGGATTTATGAAGATATGATGATATAAGGATAATAGCAGATATTATGGGCTAGTATACATGCTGATTTATAGGGATTTATATAGATATGATAATCTGATTTCATTGTATTAATTATTCCTGATTTACATCCCTTACTTATTGGCCATCATTTATTAGGCAAGATTGCATTTCATTGTATATATGTACGTTGCAAGACAGAAATAAAACTTGAAGCAGAACAGCATCTTTTCTATATACTTCCTTGCTGTTTCCAATCTGTTTCCAGAGCTGTCACTCAATATGATATCAGAGCCTGTGATTGGTTCTGCACGTTCGTCCACCCCCGAGACCGATAGCACCGTCACGTCTGACGGTAGGTCTCATGTCAAAGTTTCTAGCCTTGAAGGGTCAACCATTCTCATTGTACCGTAGCGACTAACTAGGGATAATTATTTGGACTAGAGTCAGTCCATGCTTTTGGCTCTCGATGTACGAGGTAAGATGGAACTGATTCAAAGTGACCAGCCCCCTACCGGCGATGCTAGTGTCCATCGTCGATGGAAGTCGAACAATGCCTTAGTCGCCTCCTGGCTTCTGAATTCTATGCTTCCTACTTTCAGACAAAGTTTCATGTTTCTTACCTCAGCAAATTACATTTGGGCTGCCGATAAGGAAGCTTATGGGAAACGCCCAAATGCTTCACTCATCTTCGATCTAAGAGCACGCCTCTAGAAGGTAAAACAGGGGTCTCGTCCTCTGAATGTCTATTACATGGAATGAAGATTTTGATGCCAGAATTTCTTGTTCTTATTCATCTTTGAGGCTGATATATATAGATACAGATTCAGACATAGCATTAATGTAAAATCCCTAAACTTATGGCTAGATAGCTCCTAGAATCTCTATGATTATGGGATACTGATTACATAATAATAATCCCATGATTTTAGGGATATAATCCCATGATTTTAGAGATCATAATCAGAGGAGGGAATCAAGACAGATATTAGAATAAAGACAATAAATGTAAATCTTCTATATCTGGAAATTCCTTATTTTAATGTCAACACTCCCCCTCAAGCTGGCAAATAAATGTCCTTCATTCCCAGCTTGCATCTAAGTTCTTCAAACTGTGGTCTTGCTAGAGCTTTCGTGAAGAGATCCCCTACTTGAAGTCTGGATGGGACATGTATTAATTCAAGAATGCCTTCCTCCTCTTTTTCTTTAATAAAATGTTTGTCTATATCCACATGTTTTGTTCGTTCATGGTGAATAGGATTTCGGACCATAGCTATAGCTGACATGCTATCACTTCTAAGTCGAATAGGAGTCTTCAATGCAAGGCCCAGTTCTTTCAAGATTCTAATAATCCATAATCCTTCACATATACCATGAGCTATGGCTCGTAGTTCAGCTTCTGCACTGCTTCTTGAGACAACAGTTTGCTTCTTACTTCTCCATGTCACTACATTTCCCCACAGCATCGTACAATATCCTGATGTAGATCTTCTGTCTGGTAGAAATCCTGCATGATCCGCATCTGTGTACACAACTAATTCACGTGACTTTCCTTTTTCGAAATATATACCCCTTCCTGGAGTCATTTTGAGATAGTGTAGGATTCTATAGACTGCATCCATGTGTTCTTTCAATGGTTTATTTGTAAACCGACTTACCACACCAACTGCATAGCATATATCAGGGCGAGTGTGGGACAAATACAAGAGTTTTCCCACAAGCCTCTTATACCTGTCTGCATCTACAGGCACCGAGTCCTTTTCCTCCTTGTCATTATTCTGCTCATCAAGTTTACAAGCAGGTTCCATTGGTGTTTCTACTGGCCTAGCCCCTAACATCCCTGTTTCTTTTAGTAGGTCCAGAGTATACTTCCTCTGGGATACAGTGATTCCATTCTTAGACCTTGCAACTTCCATTCCTAAGAAGTATCTGAGACTTCCCAAATCTTTCACTTCAAATTCATTTTCTAGTGACTTCTTAAGTCTCATTAGTCCATCGATGTCATCTCCTGTTAGGATAATATCATCAACATAGACAATAAGGATAGCTATCTTGCCTTTGTTGTGTTTTACAAACAGTGTGTGATCTGCTTGGCACTGAGTGAAACCAACTCCTTTTACAACCTTTGCAAATCTTCCGAACCATGCTCTTGGGGATTGTTTTAGTCCATATAATGACTTGTAGAGTCTACATGCTATCCCCTGAGTATTATATTCAGCAAGTCCTTCTGGAATATCCATATAGACTTCCTCCTCTAGGTCTCCATTGAGGAAGGCGTTTTTCACATCTAGTTGATGTAAAGGCCAATCCAAGTTTGCTGCTAGAGACAAAAGTATTCGGATAGTATTTAACTTTGCCACTGGTGCAAAGGTCTCTTGATAGTCGATGCCATAGGTTTGAGAGTATCCCTTTGCTACAAGCCGAGCCTTGTATTTGTTTGTAGAGCCGTCAGGGTTGTACTTCTTAGTGAAGACCCATTTACACCCCACAGTTTTCTTTCCCGGTGGTAGTTTCATGAGTTTCCATGTCTGGTTTTTAATGAGAGCTTTCAATTCATCTGCTATAGCCCCTCTCCAGTGTGAATCTTTAATGGCTGATCCAAAGGTAGTAGGCAATTGCTCATCTGCTAAGTGGGCAACAAAACTTCGCATAGAGGTTGACAATCTATCATAAGAAACAAAATTGCCAATAGGATGTCGAGTACATAATCTTACCCCTTTTCTCAAGGCAATTGGCCACCCAAGATCATTAGAACTAGGAGCCGGGGTTGAGTCCTGGGACGGTTCGATACTAGAGGGCTCTATATGATCTGGATTTTCTTCCTCTGCTGTCTCAGTCTCAACGTCTGTCTCTGGATCATCACGTGGTGCTGTCTCAGTGAGATTAGGATTAGTGTCAAGGTTAGGTTCAGGTTCAGAAATATCAGCGGTGGTGGTTGGTATAGGTGTAGCTGGTGCTGTTGGTATGGGTATGGGATTAGTTAGAAACTCCCATTCTCTCATGCTCTCCCCCTGAATGGGTGTTTTGGGGTAAAAAGGTAGGTGTTCAGCAAAAGTAACATTCATAGTGGTGTAGAATTTCTTTTGGGTAGGAGAATAGTACCTGTATCCCCTTTGCGTAGGTGAGTATCCAACAAAAATACATTTTATAGCACGGGGATCCAGTTTGCCACCATTGTCATTGTGAACATAAGCAGTACACCCGAAGACCTTTTCAGGGAGGTGGTTTAGGAGAGGAGCAGTCGGGTAGGCTTTAGAGAGCAGGTCAAAGGGAGTGGAATAGGTGAGAGTTTTTGATGGTAGGCGATTGATTAAGTAGCAGTTAGGATGGCTTCCCCCCAATAATACTTTGGAACATTATTTGTCAACATGAGGGCACGGGTAACATCAAGGAGATGGCGATTTTTTCGCTCTGCGGTGCCATTCTGTTGTGGTGTATTAATACAGCTAGTTTGGTGGATAATACCATGCTGTTGAAGGTAGGTTTGAAGCTGCACGTTGGTATATTCCCTCCCATTATCACTTCTAAGAACTTTTATCGAGGTGTTATACTGTGTTTGGATCATTTTGTGAAAATTGATAAAGATTTGTGTGAAGTCAGATTTTTCTTTCATGAGAATAACCCAAGTGAATCTTGTGTGGTCATCAATGATAGTAACAAACCATTTGGCATGGGAGAGAGTTGGTATACGGGTAGGTCCCCAAATATCACTGTGTACAAGAGAGAAAGGGTGAGAGAATTCATAAGAATGGGGTTTGTAGCTATGTTTGGTATGTTTAGATAGCTGGCAGACTTCACAAAAGCAAAAAGATGAAGTTTTATTCATCGACTTTGGGAAAATTTTGGACATGTATTGGAAATTTGGGTGGCCTAACCTATAGTGCCAAAGTAAAATTTCTTCATCTGAAAAATGAACTTGGGTATCGGCTGCACAGCTGGTCACTTGTCTTGAGTTCTGTTTTACACAGTAAAGTCCCTCTAGTAGCTTAGCCATTCCAATCTCTTCCCCGACTCCAAATCCTGGAATAAACACAGAGTGGCTGAGAAATCAATATGGTATTGGCCGGCATCATTCTGGGATGCTTCCGGGAAAAAACAGTAGGTAATGAGCACAGCAAGGAAGGTGTAATTTCTTCTCTATGTTTGTATTGCTATAGCAAGGTACATATATACACGTATACACATAATGACACATAATGAGATCCCAAATATCATGGGATTGGACAGCATACAATCAGGTAATTAATCGTAGGTAATCAACTAATTAAATGCCTATGATCTCCCTCATTTAATCTCATTTAATTCTCTCATTTATTCCATGATTTCCTACACTACCCCTCAAGTTGGAACATAAATGTTGATCATGTCCAACTTGCCAAGTAAGTATTCAAATTTGTCCCGTGTCAATCCTTTTGTAAGGATATCTGCCGTTTGTTCTTGTGAGGGAATATGTCTGAGATCAATAGTCCTGTCGTCAATCTTTTCTCGGATGAAATGTCTGTCTATTTCCACATGCTTTGTTCTGTCATGTTGGACTGGGTTGTGTGACATACTGATTGCTGCCATATTATCAGAGAATAGTGTAATTGGTAATTCTATTGACATTCGTAATTCTTCCAAAATCCTTTTTATCCACAGACTTTCACATATTCCAAGAGCTATAGCCCTCAACTCGGCTTCAGCACTACTTCTGGCTACCACACTTTGTTTTTTACTTCGCCATGTAACCAAATTTCCCCAGACATATATAACATATCCTGAGGTGGATCTTCTATCTTCCTGATCTCCTGCCCAATCAGCATCGGTTAGCATTTCCACATTTCTTTTGTTGGATTTTTTGAAGAAGAGACCTAGCCCGGGAGAACCTTTCAAATATCTGAGAATCCTGTAGACTTCATTCAAATGCTTTTGCTTAGGATTATGGGAATGCTAGCTCACCACGCTGACGGCATAAGCAATATCAGGTCTCGTGTGTGACAGATAAATTAACTTCCCAACCAAACGTTGGTACCTCCCGATATCAACATCCTTCCCCATGTCTTCTACTTCCTTGATTTTGTTTGTTCTTATAGGAATATCGCTTGGTCTACATCCCAGCATGCCTGTTTCTTCTAAGAGGTCTAGTATGTATTTTTTTTTGTGAAATACTGATGCCTTTAGTAGATCTTGCGACTTCCATTCCCAGAAAATACTTCATCTCTCCGAGATCTTTAACCTGGAATTCTTTGTTTAATGCTCCTTTTATTCTATCTATCTCTATCGGATCATTTCCTGTGAGGACAATGTCATCCACATAAACTGTCAAGATCACCCTCTTTCCTTCTCGAAGTCTGAAAAATAGGGTGTGGTCACTTTGACCCTGTGTGTATCCTTGAACTTTTAGCACCTTGGTAAATCGCTCAAACCATGCTCGAGGAGACTGTTTTAGGCCATACAGGGACTTCTTCAGTTTGCACACTTGATTTGCCCTGTTTCCAGGGAATCCGGGAGGCATCTTCATGTAAACTTCTTCTTTAAGTTCTCCATTTAAAAAAGCATTTTTGACATCCATCTGGTGTAATGGCCAATCTAGGTTTACAGCTAGAGAGAATAGAATTCGTATGGTGCTTAGTTTGGCAACGGGAGCAAATGTCTCTGTGTAGTCCATCCCATATACTTGTGTGAAACCTTTTGCCACTAATCTGGCTTTATATTTGTCAAGGCTTCTATCAGCACGGTACTTGGAAGTGAATACCCATTTACAGCCTACTGCTTTCTTGCCTTTGGGTAACGCAACGACCTCCCACGTGTTGTTATCTTTCAAGGCCTTCATTTCTTCTGCCACTGCTTGTCTCCATTCAGAACTGGCAAGTGCTTCATTTATATTCTCCGGTATCTTGATCTGGTCAAGATGAGATACGAAGGCAAAGTGTTTTGATGATAGAGCTTGATAAGATACAAACCTTTCTATGGGGTATCTCGTGCATGTTCTCCGTTGCTTTTGTACTGCTATTGGAAGATCAAGATCATCAGTGGGTGTTTCTTCCACAGGACCTACTCTTGGTTCAGATTCTTGGGGTGTGTCAGGAGTTTGGGAAGTATTACCTGTCATGTTGATGCTACGACGAGTATAAATTTGTCCCCACCTGTTATCATCTCCCCCTGAACTAGTTTCCCTGTTATTCTCTCTAGGCATTGCATTTGTGGTTTCCTCGATAACATAGATTCGATCAGGTTCATTTTGGGTGTTTATGAATTCAGTATCACTCTGAGTAGGATACTGTGGTGTCCAAGTTGCCCCTTGAACTGAGGATGAGGCATAAAAAGGGGTGGTTTCATGAAAGGTGACGTCACAGGTGACATAGAGACGTTTTGAGATAGGATCAAAGCATTTGTACCCCTTTTGACTTCCAGCAGGTCCTAGGTAAACACATTTGACAGCTTTGGGTTCGAGTTTGTGAGTGTGATGTAAGTGAACAAAGGTGGTACAACCAAACACTCTTAATGGTAGGGTATTCTCCAAATAGGGTAGGTTAAAGTGACTATGGAGAATCTGGAGGGGTGTTTGGAAGGATAATGGTTTGGAAGGCATTCGATTGATAAGAAACGTGGCAGTCAGAACTGCGTCATCCCAATAGTAGATAGGAACAGTACTACTGAAGAGAAGAGCCCTAGCTGTCTCTAGGAGATGTCTGTTTTTGCATTCAGCGATGCCATTTTGTTGGGGACTGTGAGGACATGAACTTTTATGGGTAACACCATGTTGTTTGAGGAACGTGGATAAATGATGGTTGAAATATTCCGTACCATTATCGGTGTGGAGAGTTTGGATTTTGGTGTGGAATTGGGTGTGAATCATATGGTAAAAATTAATAAACGTTTTGCTTACTTCTGATTTATCCTTTAAGAGGAAAACCCAACTGACACGAGTGTGGTCATCAATAAGGGTCATGAACCATTTTGAGCGGGTACGGTTCAGGATACGAGATGGGCCCCATACATCACTATGAATTACTGAGAAAGGTTTAGATGGGCGATAGATGCTACTAGGAAAAGATGTACGGTGATGTTTAGCAAGTTCACAAGATTCACAATTAAAATCAAACTCTTTATTACCACAAATTGAGGGAAACATCTTACACATGTATTGAAAATTTGGATGCCCTAATCTTTTGTGCCATAATTCCAACTCAATAGTCCGAGGGAGAGATACTTTATTACAGGAGTGAGGTGTAGATCTGTGACAGTCATCCAAGTAATACAATCCATCAAACTCCTTAGCAACACCAATCGTCGTTCCCGTGAGCAGATCCTGAAATACGCAGTGAGTGGCAAAAAAGTTAGCATGACATTTTTCCCTTTTGCTTATTTGGCTCACAGACAATAAATTGCATTTTAATTTGGGAACATGCAAGACATCATGAAGTGTTAACGTGTCAGAGACTTTAATGGTACCACTACCAGCTACCAAGGAATCAGACGCATCAGCAATTTTAACCGCCAGATGGGAAGTAACAGGTGTATAATTTGAAAATAAGGACATATCATCAGTCATGTGATCTGAGGCACCGGAGTCCACTATCCAACAAGGCCCTGCACTCTTACCTTTGATGGTAGCAAGGGCTTTAAAGAAGTTACCTTTCTGGACAACACTAGCAACATGTTGTTTTTGGGACTGATTTTCAAGGGCAAGAAGGCGCTCCAAGATGTGTGTTAAATGATCCTGATTTGATGAAGCATGAATTGGGCCTGCAGAACCTGAGCCCATATGAGGGGAGCCACGGACTGGGCCTGCAACAGATGAGCCCATATGAGGGAAGCCATGGATTGGGCCTGCGAAATCTGAGCCCATGTGAGGCAAAGGAGTGATTGGGCCTTCAGAGTTTGAGTTCACGTAAGGAGCCATTAGACTTTGCATTGGGCCTGTGCCTCCTGTACCTCCCGAGCCCACCACTGTGAATTGACCACTGTTCATAGAGCCCATATCTCCTGCACCACCGTGATGTGTTTCTGCCAGATGCCCTCTGTGTCTTCTCTGTCGGGGTCGCCAGTCAGGTGGCTTGCCGTGAAGAACCCAGCACTGATCCCTCGTGTGACCCTGCTTTCTGCAGTGGTCACAGGTGGGACGCTCTTTCTTCGCGTCAACTATTCGAGCAGCTAGAGCCGATGACATCTCTGATGCTGCAGCGGCGGGACTGGGTAACATTACTTGACGGCGGCTTTCTTCATCGCGCAGAAGTGCGAATGCTTCAGAGACCGTCGGAAGAGGAGCGCGGCTAAGGAGTCGTCCGCGAGCGTCATCATAGACGGGATTTAATCCCACCAGAAACTCGAATAGGCGTTCTTCTTCCAGAGATCGTTGATATTCTGCGGCATCTTCTGGGTTCTTCCACACGCGATGCTAAAGCATGTCCAGTTCTTGCCACAAGGAATTCTTTTCAAGGTAGTATGTGTTCAGGGGTCGATGATCCTGTTTGATACTCCAGAGGCGCGTACGCAAATCAAACAGAAGTGAAGCATTTGGTCTCTTCCCGTAAGCCTCTTTCACGGCGACCCAGATAGCCTTTGCAGAAGAGAGGAACATAAAACTCTTTCTGACATTGGGAAACATTGAATTCAGCAGCCAGGAGGCGACGAGAGAGTTATCGGATTTCCATCGCCGACGGACGTTATCATCGTCAGACGGTGGTTGGTCATTGTGAAGTAGGTCGAGCTTATCCCTTCCGTCGAGCGCAAGAAGCATCGATTGACTCCACTCTATGTAGTTATCTCCGGTGAGGCGATCTGGTACAATCAGTATGGTAGATCCTTCGAGTCCAGCTACTCTGGGGACGTTGACTCGCAGACCTCCGTCTGTTTGGGAGGTGGCGGAAGACTCAACGGCAGAAGATCTTTCCCCTGGCTCTGATACCATATTGGCCGGCATCATTCTGGGATTCTTCCGGGAAAAAACAGTAGGTAATGAGCACAGTAAGGAAGGTGTAATTTCTTCTCTATGTTTGTATTGCTATAGCAAGGTACATATATACACGTATACACATAATGACACATAATGAGATCCCAAATATCATGGGATTGGACAGCATACAATCAGGTAATTAATCGTAGGTAATCAACTAATTAAATGCCTATGATCTCCCTCATTTAATCTCATTTAATTCTCTCATTTATTCCATGATTTCCTACATATGGCATAGCCCAGATAGTGTAGTTTTACTAACAGAAATCAGGTTGCACTTCAGGTCAGGTGCATATAAGACGTTAGTAAGCATAACAGTACCAAACAAGCAAACTTCTCCTATTCCCTGAACTTTAATATATTTCCCATATGCTACTTTTATAGACATAAGAGTATCACTAGGTTTAACATTTTGAAGAAGGTTAAGGTTACCAGACATATGATCAGTGGCTCCAGAGTCAACAATCCACATTTGATCATTATGAACATCTGTCCGAAGTGCTAGAATAGCATTACCTGTGTATGCTATATTACCAGCGGCTATAGTCTGATTTCTGGCCTCATGTTGTTGCAGTATTCTCCTGAGAACTCCGAGTTCCTCTCTGCTTAGTTTCTCATCAGGTGCCCCAGTTAGGTCGGAGACAGTAGCATGAGCAGCGTGGGAGTTTGCCTCATTTCGGCCTTTATTTTTCAAATGAGGTGGTTTACCGTGTAGCTTCCAGCATTCATCTCTGATATGTCCTGCTTTCTGACAATGATCACACCATTTTCCACTTCTCTTTCCCTTCAAGCTATTACTTTTCGCAGCAAGGGCTTCTGGATTGATCTCATTCTCTGGCTGTGGTTGTGGGGTTGGAAGATGTAGTCTACTTTCTTCCTGCTTAGCCATAAAGAAGACTTCTCTTAGAGAGGGCAAGGTTTCTCGGTTCATAACCATTCTTCTAATCTCATCAAATGATGGTTGTAAACCAAGCAAGAATTTATTAATTCTTCTTTCTTCCTTAAGCTTCTCGTATAGCCGAGCATCAGCAGTGCATGACCACTCAGGAGTGTCATATTCGTCTAGCTGGTGCCACAGAGGAACAAGTTTAGACCAGTATTCAGTGATGGTGGAATTTCCTTGTCGAACTTTCTCCAAGTTGGCTTCAATATCAAGGATTGCAGCACGGTTTTTAAATGCTGCAAACATATCTCGCGCTGCTTCCCAGACTGCTTGGCTGGATTTGTACAGCGTGAAAGTTGCACTGATTTCGGTAGTCATTGAATTCACAAGCCATGACTGAACCATTGAGTCTTCTGCCTGCCACATGCTGTATCTTGGATCTGCTATTGGTGGTTTTGCAGTAGTACCATCCAAATATCCAAGTTTCCCTTTTCCAGCGACAAAGAGGCGGACGCTTGAGGCCCATTGCAGATAATTGTGGCCATTTGCTCAAAACCTCAAATTGTGTCTTCTAGGATCTTCTCATGAGGACGACGATTAGTGTTGCTAAGGAATTTGACGGACTCTATTACCTAAATGATTGTCGTCATCCAGCATCTTTTTCTTGTAATAAAGTCTCTCCCTAAAGCTAGTAAAATGGAGTTATGGCACAAAAGATTAGGTCATCCAAATTTTTAATATATGTGCAAGATGTTTCCTTCTATTTGCTCAAAACCTCATAATTTTATTGTGATTCATGTGAGCTAGCCAAACATCACCGCACTCCTTTTCCCAGTATTTCATATTGCCCCTCTAAACCTTTTTCCATTATCCACAGTGATCTGTGGGGTCTGTCTCATGTTCCAAATCGTACTCATTCTAAATGGTTCATGACCCTTATTGATGATCATACCCTTGTCAGTTGAGTTTTCCTTTTAAAGGATAAAACCGAATTCTATCAAACGTTCATTGATTTTTATCACATGATCCATACATAATTTTGGAAGAGTTGGAGTGGCACCTATTGAAGAGAAATTGATAGAGAACCATCTTAGGTGGTTTGGACACGTGCAAAGAAGGCCAAGAGATGCGCAGTGGAGGAGGGTGGATCAAATAGTATGGACTTCACTTAAAAGGAGAAGGCCAAAGAGAACGCTCAACGAGGTCATTGAGCAAGATCTCCTGGTCAATAACCTATCCAAAGATTTAGTTTTTGATAGAGCACAATGGCGTCGTATGATCCATGTAGCCGACCCCATTTATAGGATAAGGCTTGTTGTATCCATACGCAATTTGACACAAAAATTCAGACTCTTCATACCGATAATGGTACCGAGTATTTCAATCACTCATTATCCAAATTTCTTACCCAACAAGGCATCATCCATAAAAGTTCATATAATCACAGTCCTCAGCAAAATGGAATTGCTGAACGTAAAAATAGACATATCCTAGAAACTACTCGGGCTCTTCTTTCTAGTAGCATTGTTCCTACCTATTATTGGGATGATGTTATCCTCACTGCTACCTTCCTGATCAACCGCATGCCTTGCAAACCTGTCCTTTTAAACTCCTCTCCAGGTTCTTCACCAACACTTCAACCTACCCTACCTTGAAAATACTCTACCTAGAGTTTTTGGCTGTACTACCTTTGTTCACCTTCACCATACCCACAAACTTGACCCCAAAGCTGTCAAATATATTTACCTAGGGCCTGCTAGGAACCAAAAGGGGTACAAATGTTTTTATCCAATCAGTAAACTCCTCCATATTACCCGTGATGTCACCTTCCATGACTATTCCTTTCTATACCTCGTCCTAAGTTCAAGGGGAGACTTGAAGTGAACCTTTGACTACCTAAATAGACACTGAATCAATATACCCCCACAATGAATCTGATCAAATCTACACCCTTGAGGAAACAATACATGAAGTACCACAAGATCATGAACAAAACTCTAGTTCAGGGGGGACATTAACAGATGGGGACAAGTCTATACCCGTAGAAATGTGGACATGATAGGTAATACTCCTCAATCAACTGACACACTCCAAGAGTCTGAACCAGGAGCAGGTCCTGACCATGAGATACAAAATAAGGATCTTGACCTATTAATAGCTATAAGGAAGCAACGAATGTCATGTACCAGGCACCCAATAGAGAGGTTTGTTTCCTATCATACCTTATCATCAAAATATTGTGCTTTCATATCTCATCTTGATCAAATCAAGGTACCAGAAAATATAAATGAAGCTTTTGATAGTCCTGAATGGAGGAAGGCAGTGATGGAAGAAATGGAAGTACTGGAAATTAACAAAACCTAGGAAATAGTTGAGTTACCAAAGGGTAAGAAAGCAGTAGGCTACAAGTGGGTATTTACCACAAAATACTATGCTGATGGTAGCCTTGATAAATACAAAGCTAGACTAGTGGCAAAAGGCTTCACTCAAGTTTACAATATAGATTACACCGAGACATTTGCACCAGTGGCCAAACTAAATATCATCAAAATTATTTTTTCATTGGCAACTAATTTAGATTAACCACTACACCAAATGGATGTAAAAAATACATTCCTAAATGAAGAATTAAAGGAATAAATATACATGAAAATGCCTCCAGAGTTCTCCAGAAAAAAGGCAAATTAGGTGTGCAGGCTAAGGAAATCATTTTATGGTCTGAAACAATCTCCTCGAGCGTGCTTTGAGAGATTTGCCAAGGCAATAAAGGCTCAAAATTATACTTAAGGACAGAGTGATCACACCTTATTCTTCAGACATAGAAATGGGAAGATTGTATTATTAGCAATATATGTTAATGACATTGTCCTCACAAGTGATAATCCGTGGAAATTGAAAGGATAAAAAGGGCACTAAACAAAGAATTTCAGGTTAAAGACCTAGGAAAAATGAAATATTTCCTAGGTATAGAAGTGGCTAGAACTACAACAGGAATCAACATCTCACAAAAAAAAATATATACTAGATCTCCTAGAAGAAACTAGTATGCTTGGCTGTAGACCAAGTGATACTCCGATACGGGCTAACAAAATCAGAGATAATGAAGACCTGGGGAAATCTGTAAATATGAGGAGATACTAGCGCATGGTTGAAAATTGATATACTTGTCACATACTCGACCAAACATTGCCTATGTTAGTATGGTGAGCCAGCATTCTTATGACCCCAAGCAAAAACACCTGAATGAAGTCTACAGGATTCTCAGATATCTGAAAGACTCTCCAGGATTGGGGCTTTTGTTTAAAAAATCTAACAAAAAAAATGTGGAGATGCGGACTGATGCCGATTGGGCTGGTAATCAAGAGGATAAGAGATCTACTTCGGGATATGTTACGTCTGGGGGAACCTAGCCACATGGTAGAGTAAGAAACAAAGTGTGGTCGCTAGAAGTAGCGCTAAAGCTGAGTTCAAAGTTATAGCACTTGGAATCTGTGAGGGCCTATAGGTAAAACGGGTACTAGAAGAGCCAGAAATGATGGTAGACCTACCTATAAAATTACACTCAAACAATATGGCAGCAATTAATATGTCACATAATCCAGTCCAACACGACAGAACAAAACATGTTGAGATAGATAGACACTTCATAAGAGAGAAGACTGATACTGGAACTATTGATCTCAGATACATTCCCTCGAAAAAATAGAAAGCTAATGTACTTACAAAAGGCTTGGCCCGAGATAAATTCGAGTATCTAATTAGCAAATTGGACACGATAAATATCTATGCTCCAACTTGAGGGGAAGTGTAGATAATAGCAGATATTATGGGCAAGGATACATGCAGATTTATAGGGATTTATGAAGATATGATACAAGAATAATAGCAGATATTATGGGCTGGCATACATGCTGATTTATAGGGATTTATGTAAATATGATAATCTGATTTTATTGTATTAATTATTCCTGATTTACATCCCTTACTTATTGGCCATCATTTATTAGGCAAAATTGTATTTCATTGTATATATGTACGTTGCAAGACAGAAATAAAACTTGAAGCAGAATAGCATCTTTTCTATATACTTCCTTGCTGTTTCCAGTCTGTTTCCATAGCTATGTCACTCAATAATATCAATATCCTTAGGTGATTCTATTGTAATTTGTTTTTTATTATAATCCCTACAAATTCAGCATGTATATCTCTCTTTGATTCTATTCCCTCTTTGTATATCTTACGTAAGTGATCAGTGTAATATATTCAAAATATCTCCTGGTTCCTTTGGTGTCGTTCATGGTATCAAAGCAGTAAATAATGACACTGCAATCTTATTATAACCTGGAGATGATCCAAACCTCCGATGGCATCAATGGATCCTCCTCAAGTCATGCCATTGGCGATAATGTGATCCTTATCATCCTGATAAACTCACTAGTGACAATTACCAGAAGTGGGATCAGTCTATGCGTCTTGCCCTTGATGGTCATGACAAATTAGGCTATATCACAGGCAAGATAGTCGCTCCTCCATCGTCCAAAGTCAAGGAGTAGTAACGCGAGAAAACCAAGAACTCTATTTGTTGAAGATATTGGGATTAAATGGGATTAAATAAAGAGAGATTATAGGAGATTATAGAGGAGAGATTATAGGAGATTATGATTATGATTCTATTCCCTGATTCATTCCAAAATATCCGTTGTAAATCCCACCTATCCGCGGTAAATCCCACCAATTGTGGGATCCTATATGTGTATATATATGTAGCAGAATAGCAGCAACAAAGTACAGAAATATACAGAACCTTTTCTATCTCCCTGTCATCTTCATTGTGGTCAATATGTCAGCTCACATGGTATCAGAGCAGACCGCTGGTTCTGTCAACGACACTGCCTCCTCTGACGGAGTTTCACATCCTATCTCCTCAAAAGTCGCTGGCCTTGAAGGGTCAGCTAATCTCATTGTCCCGGAACGTCTCACCGGCGACAATTACCTTGATTGGAGCCAGTCCATGCTCCTTGCCCTCGACAGAAGAGATAGACTCAATTTCACTCACACTGATCAACCTCCCATTGGCGACGCAAACACCCGTCGGCGATGGAAGTCAGACAACGCCTTGATTGCGTCGTGGATTCTCAACTCAATGCTCCCAGCCGTCCGTCGCAGCTTCATGTTCCTTACCTCCGCCAGAGCCATATGGATCGCTGTAAAGGAAGCATATGGAAAACGGCCGACCGCCTCTATTATTTGAGCTACGGGCTCGACTATGGACGGTCAAACAGGGAACGCGACCACTCAACGCTTACTACTTTGAGAAGTCGGCATTATGGCAGGAGCTCGACTTGCTTCAAGATCGAATCTGGCGTGATCCTGAAGACTCTGTTATACATCGCCGAGCATTGGAAGAGGAAAGGTTGTTCGAGTTCCTGGTTGGCCTTGATCCCACCTATGATGATGTCCGCGGCCACCTTCTCGACAGAGTTCCCCTACCAACAGTCCCAGAGGAGTTCGCTCTGTTACGAGATGAAGAATCCCGTCGCTCGATGATGCTTGCTGATCAGAGCTCCACGGCCACCATCCACTGAAGCATCTGCCCTCGCCACTCGCACTGAATCTGGAACCAGAAGAGAGCGTCCTCGGTGTGACCACTACAAGAAGATGGGTCACACCAAGGACACCTGTTGGGACCTCCATGGGAAGCCCCCCGACTGGAAGCCAAAGCAGCGACGACCGAAGAGCTTTCTCGCCGACGCCTCTGGATCAGAAGACTTTGACCAAACTGCGGCAGGCCCAGTTCAACACGCCGTGAATCCACTCACCTCTGGGCCAACACACATGCATTCTGAGCCCACTAAGGAGAACATCAGTTCAGGGAGAGACACCAACAAATGGGGACAAGTTTACACCCGAAGGAATATGGACATGATAGGTAATATACCTCAAGTAACTGATACAGCCCAAGAGTCTGAACCAAGAGCAGGTCTTGACCATGAGAAGCAAAATGAGGACCTTGACCTGGTTCAGACTCTTGGGCTGTATCAGTTACTTGAGGTATATTACCTATCATGTCCATATTCCTTCGGGTGTAAACTTGTCCCCATCTGTTGGTGTCTCCCTCTGAACTGATGTTCTCCTTAGTGGGCTCATCATGTGTGGTGTTTTCAAGAGTATAGATTCGATCAGGTTCATATTGGAGGTACATGGGTTCGGTGTCTGTTTGGTCAGTCTGAGGTTTACTCCAGTTCTCCCCCTGAACCGAAGAGGAGGGATAAAAAGGAATATTTTCATGGAAGGTGACATCACAGGTAATGTAAAGACGTTTAGTGACAGGATCGAAACATTTGTAACCCTTCTGGTGTCTAGCAGGACCTAAGTAAATACACTTGACGGATTTATGGGCTAGTTTATTAGAATGGTGTAAGTGTACAAAGGTGGTACAACCAAGGACTCGTAATGGCAGAGTATTTGTAAGATAGGGTAGGTTGAAGTGGTGTGTTAAAACTTGGAGGGGTGTTTGGAAGGACATGGGTTTGCAAGGCATTCTATTGATTAGGAAGGTAGCCGTGAGGATTGTTGAAGATACTGGGATTAAATGGGATTAAATAAAGAGAGATTATAGGAGATTATAGAGGAGAGATTATAGGAGATTATGATTATGATTCTATTCCCTGATTCATTCCAAAATATCCGTTGTAACTCCCACCTATCCGCTGTAAATCCCACCAATTGTGGGATCCTATATGTGTATATATGTAGCAGAATAATAGCAACAAAGTACAGAAATATACAGAACCTTTTCTATCTCCCTACCATCTTCATTGTGGTCAATATGTTAGCTCACATGTGTCAGCTCATACTATTGTCTCGGCATGGTCAATCAATTCCATGGTTTCTTCAATCAAGAAGCCATTCATGTTCCTTCCAACAGCTCATGAGACATAAGATGATGTGGTCCTCGAAAAAAAGCAACACTGATATTTGACATCCTTCCAAAAATTTGGCAGCTGAAGTAAGACATAGAGACTCTCAATGATTATTATCTTGCAAAGGTCTCCTTATGGCAAGACTTAGACCTTCTCAAGGAAAGAACATGGTATTGCACTGATAATGCTAGGGATAGTAAAAAAGACTTGGAAGAAGATCACCTTTTTAAATTCCTTGCTAGTCTCAACCCGATATATGATGATGTTCGAGGACATCTTCTGACTCAATATCCTCTACCCTCTATCCGTGAAGCACTTTTTGTTCTCTAGAATGAAGAATCCCACCGCCATATTATGCCCATTTGGGACTCGATTAGTCGTACCACCACAGTTGAAGCTTCTACCTTGGCTATACACATACTAATCACAAAAATAGTAAGCCTCTTCCTACTTGTGATCACTACAAGAAACTTGCCCATACTAATGACACATGCTAGGATTTGCTTGGAAAACCACTGGATTGGAAACTAAGAAAAGGCAAGAGTCGTGGGTATGTTGCTAAAACTTCAAAAATAGATGATGCAGGTTCTCCTACACCTACCAACCTCTGTGATGCACTGAATAAAATCTTGGAGCGACTTACTGCTGTAGAAAACAGTCACCAATCTCCCAAACGACTAGTGGCAAGAGTTGTCCAACGAGGTAACTTTTACAAAGCATTGGCTACTATTAAAGGTATGAGTTATGGACATTGCTGGATAGTTGATTCAGATGCCTCTGATCATATGATTGATGATATATCATTATTCTCTACTTACACTCCTGCTAAAGCACCTCACTATCAAGATTGTTGATGCCTCTCATGCTTCTATTGCTGGAATTGGTGGTATTAAAGTGTAAGACAATTACACTTCATACTATTCTTCATTTTCCTCACTTGAAATGCAACTTATTATCTATGAGCCAATTGGCTAGGGAGGAACGTTGCCATGTTAATTTTTTTGCTACTCATTGTGTTTTTTAAGGGTACAACAATTGGCAATGCTAAGGACTCTAATGGGTTTTACTACCTAGATGAGTGTAGTGATCAACATTTAAAGTCTTGTCATAAAGTGTCTCTACCTAAGATTAGTGATTTAGAGTTATAGGACAAATGGTTAAGCCATCCGAATTTCCATTATATGTCTCAAATGTTTCAGTCTCTTTGTTCTAATAAAAACATTTCTCAATTTCATTGTGATTCCTGTGAACTTGCCAAGGACCATCGTACGACTTTTTCTGATATTCCATATTGTGCTTCAAAACCATTCACAACTATTCATATGATTTATGGGGGCCCTCTTGCACCCCAAATCGCACGAAATCAAAATGGTTTATTACTTTTATTGATGATCACACACGTGTAAATTGGGGGTTTCTCATAAAAGATAAAACTGAGGTCTCCTCCACTTCCAGTAATTTCTATAACATGATTGAAACTCAATTTCAAACAAAAATTCAACTTCTACATACAGATAATGGAACCGAGCACTTTAATCATATCTCCCTCCGATTTTATTCTCTCTTGTATATATCTCATGCAAGTGATCGGTGTAATACACAGAAGTAATATAATCAAAATATCTCCTGGTTCCTTTGGTGTCATTCAACTCTCCCCCTTGGTCTGTTTCTCTCTCACTCCCTCCCTAAACTCTATTATGTTCCCCCCTTAGGTTCTGATTATTCTCTTCCCTTCCAAGTTCTAAGCTCTCTCCCCCACCATTCTGTTTAGATCTGTCTCTCCTGCTCCAATCTCTATTATAATATTCTCTCCCATGAATCATCACTATTTCCATTAAGCTAAGAGTGTATGAGTGTGTTATACATCAGGGGTATTGTTGTGTAATCATAATAAAAGATTAAAAATTAGTCATAATAAGTTGTTAAAGTAGCCGTTAGGATAAGTTAGGGAACTAAAAGTTAAGAGTGAGTTATGAGAATGTACAAGTCATTGGCCTATAAAAAGATAGATGATTCAGATGTACAGACCAGACTATTGTGAATAAAGTTTTGCGTACTACTCAGAAACTCCCCTAACTATTCGCCTCTCTTGATCTCTCTAATTTTACTTCTTCAATCCTCTGTTCCCTTCTTCTTCCCTCTTCTCTCTCCTTTTCCCTCTAATTCTCTCTATCAGAATTACTCTTACCCATCAAGGTGTTAGAAAAAGATCATATTTAAGAAGTGTCATGTACATTCTGTAAATCATTGACTCATATTAACTAACCTTTCTAGAAGAAGATAATATTTAAAAAGTGTCATTTACATTCTGTAAATCATTGACTCATATTAACTAACCTTGGAAAGTGACTGCTGAACCTCAGATATAGTTTCAGGTTTATCACAGAGTTCAGGAAAATCTGTGTGCGCAACACCAGCTTCCTGGGCCCATTTCTCCAAATTATGACGTGAAGGAACAATGAGAGCCACACAATAATTGTGGAAGGGATCTGCATAAACCATAATACTATCCACATAACTACATGTCGACAGCGATGCCTCAACCTGCAATGAAGTTGGAACAGAACACAAATACAGATCCGGATTAATTTTCTATAAGCCTTGTGTTAGCAGTTCATCAAGAATGATGAGTTGAAGTTACCTTCCCAAGAGAGAGATATTCTCCATGTTGAAGTTTGACAATATCCTTTTTCCTATCTATAATTTCAAGACAACCATCAGGATGGAACCTTCCGATATCACCAGTATAAAACCAGCGAATACCTTTCTCATCAACCTGTCCAAGTTCACAATTGTAAGAGCTTTTTATAAGATTCAAGGATATTTCAAGACAAATCTCTAAGAGACATATTTAGAACCTAGGTTTTGAAGTTTACCTTGAACACCTCATTAGTTTTTTCAGGATTCTTGAAGTAGCCAGCTGTCACACTGAATCCCCCAACTACAATCTCTCCCCGTGGCATTGGTTTATCTGATATCATATATCCACCTTCTTCCCAAGAAACAAGCTACACATCCAGAATGAAGAACTACGTCAATTATTTCCCCGTCTACAGCTGAAGAACAGCTGATTTACGATTTATAAACAAGTAATTTATAAATAATGGTTTTAATACCAAATTAAATGAGATATATGGTGTACCTTAATGTAACCACAAGGAAGAGGAGGACCAACACGTCCCACGCTGTTGTCATCAAACTCAGAGAAGGTAGCCCCAGCAAATGTTTCAGTCAAGCCAAATCCTTGACCAATGGGAGCCCTGTTCACACATAATGATAGATAACTTCATTTGGATAACAGATGCACAAAATAAATGCAAGCATATCAGAATATTATGTAAAGCAGAGATTGTATGCTATCATTGCAGTTTAAAGAAAATTATTAATGTTCGCACATCTAACAACCTAGAATAAGCCTAAGGTGAAATGATCTCTATTCTTAATGCTATCTTACCAACTTGTTATTAATAACTCCTCCTAATTGTTATTTGTATTTTTATTATGATTATATAACAAAAGTGTTCAAGCAATAGAAACGATGGGATATTAGAAAATATTTATGCTGGAGCATTAGGAAGGACTTACTTAATGTTTTCATAATTTATTATCATGTCTTCGCTTTGTTTGTGTCATGTTTCCTGAAAGAATTTCTTAAATTGTTTCCTAGTTTATGTTTCCTTGAGGATTAAGTTAGGTTATTCAGGCTACCTATAGTAGACATGATAATTTTGATATTCAGTCACTTTCCCTCCCATTCTATCTTTTCTCCCTCCTTTCTATTCATTCCCCTTCTCTTACCTTGTCCAACCTCACTACCAAAAGAAATAAAAGGCCGAGAGAAGAGGAAATATTCATAACTCCCTAATCCTAATTAGTAAGGCCATTGTGCAGAGCCCTAAGGGTACATTTAAAATGTGAGATAATAAGGAAATCCTAAAAAAATAATATGATCCTAACAAATAATTGATTTTGTTAAGTTGTAGTATTATTTAGGGGAAGAAAAATGAAACATAGTAAGACAAGATATATCATTAATTCCAACCATAATATATCATTAATTCAAATGATTAATCCCTATTTTCTATATTTATCAACAATTTCCAGTTTACAAATAACAGTACATATTCTGATATAGTTTCATTATTCTCTCCCATGGTTGGAGAATACTTGACAAAAACAAAAACAGAAACATAGTAAGATAAGATACATCAGCAATAACTAATTCTAATCATAACATATAATTGATTAAAATAATACTAATCTCATTTAAAAACCCTATTTTCTATATTTATCGACAATTTCCAATTTACAAATAACAGTACATTTTCTAATATATTTTCATTTTGCATTGTTTTTCCCATGGTTGTAGAAAACATGACATCAACTTTTACAGTGGGATAGCTATAGACAATCCACCTTGGACCGTTAGGTAAGATGCATGCCACGACTTTAAGATATGGTACAAAATAATAAATTCAACTGAACTGAGGAATTGTAGTTAAATCTGAATGTAGAATTCTAACATTAAAACTTCAAAATGTTGTTCAAGATAACCACAATCTTCATTCTGTAAATTTAAATCAAACTACAAGAGAAAAATTATGATGTTGTTATCATCGTTAATATCTAAAGGGACCACAATGATAATATCAAACTCCATGTGAATAGTTTCCTCCAAGTATACTTCAAATCTTGTTGAAGACTCTCATCTTCTCCCTTTAACTATACTGAACCTTTTCCAGTGTCCTGTGCATATAGTTTGATTAACGGCACTTAAATATCATCACATTGGTGTACAACTCTACCAGCCTAAATTAAATGCTACGAAAATATGGATTCTAAAAAACAAATGCATGACTGGAACAAGTCAAACTTTGCCCTAATCACAAATTGATATAGGACTAGTATCAAGCGCACAAAAAATGGGGGACAAAGAGAAGAAGAAACAAAAGGAAGGAGATAAGAGAGAAGAGGAGATGTTGAAGAAAGTAGGGAGAGCAAATAGCACTTTAATGATAATGAACCAAAACTCTCAAACCGAACTGAAAGGAAAATGCAAGATAATAGGAAAATACAAAATGCATGATAATAAAAGGAAATTTAACAAAATATCATGATCCTGACAAGACATTAAATTTATAAAATCATAAAAATTAAAATAGAATAATAAAATATAATATACTAAGACACATGAAAGATAACAAATTTCAAACCCTACTTCATTCTTAAATTAAAATAATCCTCATCTTATTTATAACGATATTTTCTTCATCTACCTATATTTTCTAGTTTAAAATGAAATAATACTACATTTGCTAATGGATTTTCATACTCCATTAACAAGTCACAATTACCTGCTACCTTGTGATCTGTTAATTGACCTATCAATTGTTGTAGGTTATTACAACCAAGTAAAAGAATTCTCCTAATATGTGCATGGCAATATCCTTGGATCGTCCTCCAGTTTTTTACCACTTAAAATTGGCTTTCTATAGAGATCATTGTTCAACCTTTACAAATCATAACCCAATGTTTGGTATAAATAAAACAAAACGATCAAATCAGGGAAATGACAGAGACACACATTAGGTAATCTAACACAGAAAGGTGGTTTGCATTCCTCCCAGTATTAGGAGGTAGATATACCGGAGGAAAATTACCCCATGCAGACATTAATAAACTGCTGAGAATCTGAGGATAGAGGGGCTCCACCACAAAGCATCATCCGGAGTTCACCTCCAAGCAAGGTGCGAATTTTTTTGAAGACAATGATGTCCCACAACAGTTTCTCCAATCCCCAAGCTCCTAGCCAGCTTCCTTTTAAAGCAGCAAGTCGACGATGATATGCAATCTTAAAAAGATTCTTCACAAGCCCTCCTTTTTCCTCAACCTTAAGTGCATCATAGTAAAGGGAATAATAACTCCACTACTATAAAGCTATGAATAAGAAGCTGTAAAACAAAGCTAGTGACTATCAAATTTACACCTTTTCCATGACTCCATCTCGAATACGATCAAGAATAGCTGGTACTGCAGTTAAAAGGGTGGGCTTCAACACAGTCGCATCTCCTTTGGTTGCTTTCATAATTTTACTAGATGTGTCCGTCAAAGTCAAAGGAGAGCTGTAACCAATAGCAGCACCTGCAGCTAGCATAACAGACTAGACATACCATAATAATTTAGAAACAACATTGCAACTTTTTTAGACGGTTATAAAGCTAAAACAATTTGCCTACCTCTGCAGCCAATTCAAAAACATGAGCAAGGGGCAAGTATGCCATGTACACATCTTTTGTCCCAAGATTTGGAATTATTGGTATAACAGCTGCTGTAGTCGCTACAACATTTCCATGAGTAATCATGACTCCCTACATGGTTAATAACAGTTTAAAACATGGTAGGAAATGAAAACAATGTTTAAGACATCAGTATCCTGATTTTGATACTCAAGTACTACCTCCAACTCCTTGAGAACAAGGACTTTCTCATAGGGAGGGAATAGGTAAGTGTGAGAAATGTTGTTTAGTTGCTTTATTTGTATTTTGTGACTATGCTACTGATGGGCCCAACACTAAAATGGCCTGAGTATACAAGAGGAGGGATCCCAGATCTAACATAACACTCAGCAGCAAGAATTGAGCCCTAGGGATGGCCTACAGCCCACTAAGTTGAAGGAGGATGTAAGAGTTAGTTTTCTAGAGTTGTGTGCCCTAGTTGACGCAGGCAACGAGTGGATGATTTGGGAGAGCCTCTAACCTCTCTAACATCAGGAAGTCCTTCTTTCCTTGCTTACAGTTACAGGTTTCCTATTTCCAATGCTGTAACTGGGGGGAGTTGCAGAGAGCCAACGTTGAAGGTGGAGAAGAATGAGCAGCTATGCAAAGTTTGATGGTTCAGCCCCAAGAGAAGAACACTACTATTCTACTATTCTTGCCTTGCTTTAGAACCAATCTTGGCACACAAAGGGAAACAACCTTCCCCCAACTCCCCTCCCTCTCCCCCCAAAAAACAATGAAGTTCCTGTGGCAGGTCGGTGGGGTGTTGTGGGGGAAGGGGGGAAGAAGGAGAATATGGAGACTATCAACACTAAAGGAGGGGAAGGAAGTGGTGAGCAAAGCAAAGGAACATGAATGCCAAACTTGAGGATGAAGTAGGCCAAGGGAATGAAGAGATTGTTGAGAACGATGGGCAAAAACACCGAAAGCTTGAGAAAGATAAAAATAAACTGTCAATCTAAGGAATTGCTAGTTGATGGAATACAAAGGCATTATACGATATATATAGCCAACATCACCTAGCAGGACAAGACAATTTGAAAATGGCCAAATAGCAAAGGATATAATTTGGTTTTTATTTGTGTATCAAATGAAGGATTTAAAAGCTAAAACTTTTACAGTAGTTACGAGGACACATAGAACTTCTATTTTATGTAATAAGAAAAAAAAAATTGTCCTCTTAAATTTTTAATATGATTTTTTATTTTATAGAATTGTTTTTAGAGGACACAGAACTTTGATTCAGGATACTTTTAGCATGCTTTGAGCATGACAACTAGTTCGTCAATTTTGTCAAAGACAGGCTATTAAGGAATTACTAGAGAAGCGTATAAACATTGTCTAGAATATGATAATTGTCACAAATGTAACTTAGCATGTTATTTGGTTAATTTAGACTAATAACCATATGTAGGAAAACCTTGTTCATGTAATAACTATCGGAGGATTTAAGACTTAATCCATAGGAATAAAGACTTAAAGTTAAAAGGACTCTTCATTCATAAATTTACCATCAATTAGACCTAGAAAGGTAGTTAAACAACCCAGGTTACTGCACACCAAGAGAGCACAAAAGATATTTAATATTAAAATAAAATGAAATTACAAACCTTTGGTAGACCTGTACTGCCACTTGTGTACATGACAAGTGCAATACTTTCCTTGGAAGGTAGGCTTGGTTGAACAGGACCTTCTTTCCCAACTTTCTCAACATCACCAAATGATGCAATTGTCCACTTTCTCAAACCTCCAAAAATATCATTATTCAATGAGCCATCATCTTCAAAGTAAATTACATTCTGGATAAACGTTAGTTTTGAGCTTATAGCATCTAACTTCTTCAACTGCTTGGAGTCACAGATCAGGGTGGATACTTCAGTCTGTTGACATTCCAAAGCTTCAAGTGAGTAAATCCAACACCACTTTTGATCTTATAATGTCTTTTTGAAATACATTTGTTTCCTCTAGTTATATATTTGTAGTAATTTTCTTACCTCATTAAGAGAGTGTATCAGGGCATCCTCCCCTAGAGAAGCATAAATAGTAACAACTGTTATATTCTGCCTGAAGCAACCCTGCAATTAAACCAAAATTAAGATACTTGAATGCAGAAACAATCAATAACGAAGTGAGATGACATGACGAAATGCAGATGAAAGATAAAACTAACCTGAAGAGCCATAAGCCACTCAGCCCGGGTATCAGAGAAAATGGCAACTCGGCTATCTTTGTTACTAGAAAATTTAATAAGCCCAGATGCAAAGTTGCACACACGAGCAAATACCTTTTCATAGGTTTGCCATTCATACTTTCCTAAATGGAGAGTCTCAAACTGTCTACCATCACGTGATGGAACTAACTTCTTTTCAATTATCTTCCTTGTCCCCAGAAAATGTCTTTTGGAGTATTTCTTACATGATTGCTCAAATAGATGAGCCATGGTTGTAGCTCCTTCCCAAGGAACTTCAACCAAATCTGTCTTTTGAGAGTTACGCACTGCATATCCTGGCTCACCACTAACTTCTACTGGAACCCCTCTTACTTTTCCTCTCTTTTTGCCCACAAACAATGCCAAAAGCAAGACAGGTATAAGTATACCAATAACCATAGCAGTCAGAACCCCATATTCTCCATAATCTTTCCAAATAGATAAGTTGCTCAATAAATTCAAGGAACTATCCCCTGGATCCTCCATTGTGTATTGTTGATATAATGATCCTTATTAATCAAAACACAAACTTAAATACCTAAATTAAAAGAAAAGGTAAGGATTATCAACTGGCTCATGAAGAAAGGTATGACATCCATTATCGATTATTGAAATTAAATGTTGTATCCCTTTTTGGAACCCCATAAAAAATGAAACACGTCTACGAGTCAAGACAGCTAATTAGTTCTTTTGCAAGAAGTGATTTTCACAATTTTCCTATTTACTTATATTCTTTAGTATTCATGTCATTGTTATTGATGTGTCATGTGTCTCTTACAGAGCATAGCATTTGTATATTGTAATTCTATTTATTTATCGCAAAAGGGAATAGAACTTTGCAGCTCCAAAATTGTTTTGTCTCTCAATATGTTGGTGAATTGGAATTCTAAAATGCAAAGAGTTATAGCTAAATCCAGTATTGAATTACAGTACAAATCTTTGGCACTTCTAGCCACTGGAATGGCTGGGATTCAATCACTGCTTTTGAAAAATTAAGTCAAGAATAGGAGTACACCTGTCTTTTGGTATGACAATCTTGGAGTTAAAGCCTTGGCAGTTAATCTAGTGTTCCAAGCTCATACCAAATACATAGAACTTGACATTCATTATGTATGAGTTCTAGCCAAGCAGTTGGTTATTCACTATGTTCCCTCTTCAAAACAATTGGCAGACACTTCTACATACCCTTGTCACATTTTAGATTTTTTGAACTTCGAAGCAAACTAGGAGTATGTGAAGCACCTCCATGTTAGAGGGGTTGAGCTAATACTTTGAGTTACGATAACTAATATTTAGCTATTTTACCAGGTGTGCACTTTCCGTTCTTTCCTATTTATATATCAAGTTGCAAATGTGTTTACAAAGCCACTTCCAAGAGACTCATTTGAAAAACTTGTAGGCAAGTTGGGAATGGTTGATATCTATTATCTAACTTGAGAGGGAGTGTTGGAAGCCCGGAGGCCCAGGCCACTACTATGTGTTTCACATACACCATTACTTAACCTAATTTGCCCTACGATGTTTACTTATCCTATTTATCCTACTACAATTTTTATTGCTTTTACTGCTTTTATATTGTTTCAGCATTTATCTTCCTTTTATGTTAGTTAAATTTAACTAAGATTTACACTATAGATTATTCTCACTTGGCTATACCTACAAACTACCGAAGTAGTATATGTACTCTTCTCCACCATTCAATAAACACAGAGCAATGTTATCACTGATCTTCTTAGGATTAAAACGAAAATGCAAACTTCATGTAACTCATTTTATATGCCAAATAGGCAACCAACTCATCTTGATTAAATAATCAATTTAAAACCAGATTAAAAATTATTTTATGAAATAACTATTTACAAATAGACAGCATATATTTGAATATCTTAATCTTTTTCCCATTCTGAAGAAGAACTTATTCTTTTAGCTTTGCCATGCTATGCTTTTTAAATGATACCATATAAGAGTTAGCAACAAAAGTGGGAACAAAATTTAAAAATAATAATAACAGTAATAGTAATTTAGACGTCATGATAAACTAGTGTATTCCATTTTATTTGGATTAATAGCCAAAAAAGTTCAGAAGAACAGAAAAATCATTATGATCAGAGTGAGCACCTTAACCATGAAGCATTAGGGGAACGGGAAATATCAATCAAATCAATCCCCTTTGATATGAAGGGGAGAAAATTGGCGCAAAAAAGAAGGGGAAAGGCGATTTTCATATCAATCGAAAATCAGCCAGTAAACCGTACCCAGAAACAATCAACAATCCCAAAACACATGCGGCGCCCTACGATCATAAATCACAATTACAACCATGAACTAGGAACTAAATACGACGTTGATCTAAACAACGGCAACAACTTTAATCACCAATTACAACAGAGCTAAAATATTAACGGAGAGATAGGCGTACCGAACAATACCTTCACGGGCACTACGCAGAGTCGCAGATGCACGAGAATATTGTGTATCACTGCGACACTGGGCAGAGACGAAAGCATCAAAGTACGAACTACGAATAAGGAGGAAGCTTTTAGTAGTTGAATGACAAAATTGACCTTCGAAAACTAACCGCCATGATATGTAATGTGTGGTATTAACCAACGGTGCACGGAACAAACTGGATACGAGAGCAAGAGGCGAATAGCAAACTACTGAAAATCAGTGAATTAACTGTTCCAGCCAGGGGAAAGTTAAATCGGTCATAATTAAAATAATATGATTTTTAATTATACTGCAAATATCTCATACGACAATAAGAATTTTGGGCAAAATATAAGAGAACATAAGAATAAAAAGCGCAATATAAAAATAAATTTTAAGTAACAAGAAAATTAAAATTGATAAATATTTTTATTAAAAAATAAATATTTGTTAAAAATTAGTATTTAAAAATTTTTCACTCTAACTATTAACAATATATAGATTTTCTTTTCTTAAAATCTCATTTAGATAGACCTACACTTATGAATATGTAACCTATCAAATATCATGAATTCATTATCACTTTTCTGGCATCGAATTCATGATCACTCAAGTCTACAAGTCTACTACAAAATTGGCGCATATTTAAATTGGATTTTGATATTTTTCTCAAGTTTTTTTCCCAATGGGCAAACACGATTGATGATATTGAAATCCCCTCCATCTTCCCACCACCTAAACCTTCCTCCCTCACGCACTTTATTTGATCCATTTTTCCTTTTACATTTTTCATCCCCCTCCATCTTCTACTCGGCTAGATAATGGAAGAAAAACTGGAACTTAGCAAGCATGAGCACGAGCTTAACTGAGGAGAACGGTGATGGAATAAGGATTGAAGTGAAGACTGGAGTTTAGCAAGGTTTGATGTGAGAGGAAGGAGGCATGGGAGCTCTGATAATCACGACAGAAGTTAGAAGAGAAGACCAGTTGAAACTACGACTCACAAGACAAAGGCGATAAGGATTTCCTAGTTTAGGGATTTAGAGAGGGCAATCGCGAAGAGCAAAATGAAGCAGTGAAGCAAGCACAAACCAACACAATGTCAACAGTTTTTCTCTTCATTTCATTTTTTTTAAAAGAGTAAAATGACATCATTTTACCCTATCCATAGAAAAATCATAACCCAGGTAACCTTGCCAAACTCAACGAGTTATCAGATTATGTCCTGGCCACGCTGGTTCAGCCCAGGTCAGATTTCCACGGATCCAAAGATAGAACCAAACCAGATAAGTGGCCAGTTCATATTTTCCGTCTAAATCGCCCAGTCCAGTACGATTTTACATACCATAGTACCATGATTTTAAACTCAAATCGAACAGGACAATTAAGCTAGTCCAGTTGTCGTCTAGACATTTACCGCCTTAGTTTGTAGCTTTAGGTCGTCTGAGCAGTTCAGCTCATTTGAGCTGTCCAGAATTGGATTTTGAGCCAGGAAGAGTAGTTTGCCGAGAATCGGACAGCTCAAAACAAAGAAGAAAGTGAAGGGGGAAGGAGGGGCAAAAATAAAGCTGAAGAAAATGGGAAATGAGAGGATAACACATGAAAAGAGGAGTAAGAACTACAAGAACTAAAGAAAGAACAAAAGCTTATCATGAAAAATGTTGATGTTATTTTTGTTATTTTTGTTGGCCAACAAGAGATGAACAGAGAAAGCTCACGGACGAGTAAATGCCCTAAAAATTGAGATGCTAAACTAGAGTGTGCCCTTTTACGCACTCGAGCATAGAAATAACAATGGGAGAGATCCGTAATGATGAGGGAGAGAAAATGAAAGGTTAGGTTTGAATTGACATACGCTTTTAGTCTTTTTAACGAAAAAGAAATCTGACATTAATTTGAATTTCTTTAGTTTCATTTTTCCCATTAAAAATAATTAAATGAGGATAGCCAAATTACACGTATCCTCGACACAGGAAGTATTGGTATATCCATCGGCATCTTCCATCACCCATTAATCTTAATTATCAATTATCAATTATCAATTATCAATTATCAATTATCAATATTAATGATGTGTATTCCTTTTGCTATTTCAATTTCTGTTAAGTATAAGATATTGATTTAAAAATTTATAATTTTCTAAATTTCATACATGTTAAAATAAATAAATGAAACCATTTTACTACAAATGAAACCTAAAAAATGTGATAAATAATTGCTAAATAAAACTTGATAATAACTTATGAAATGTAGTAAATAGCTATACATAACCTGTGGATGACTTGAAAATGTTACTATATTACTTATTAAACAAATTTTTTTAATAGCTAATAAAATATAGTAAATAAATATTAAAAACTTATGATTGATATTGAAGAGTGAAATAGTCATTTAGTAAATGAAAGTTGTTAATAACTAATGAAATGTCGTGAATAACAAAACTTGTAAATGAGTTGAAAAACAGGCATTATTATTTAGCAAATGAAAGTTGTTAATAGCTAATAAAATATAGTAAATAACTATACAAAACTTATGAAAAAGTTGCAATCAAAGCTAAATAATTAACTTATGAGTAAAATACTTTAATTACCATTCTATTTTGCTTTAATTACAGACTTATCCTCTATTTTAGTTGTTCAAATTCAAACCGTTAACTGCAATAAGAATCTTAAAAGTATATTTTCTAATTTACCCTCCATACTAAATCCCTAATTTACTTTTGAACATTTGCGAATTTAGAAAGAACAAATAACTCATGTTGGTCCTTGCAAAAATCTTATATCATCATAAAATGTTTTTGGCATTCTATTTTTTAAATTTATAAATTTTCACCATCACAAAATAATATAACTCAGAAAATATTCATAAAATATTAGAATTATTTTTTGGTTATAAATTTTTTTGACAAAATAAATATTTAAATAATTCTTACGTAATAGGTTTATTTTGGTCAAAATAAAATTTAAAAATGAAACTTAACAGGTATGAGTAGATAGAAATATAATCTTAAACATATCTGAAAATTTGTGTAACACACATTTTAATTTTAAGGACAATTTATGAGTTTCTAAAATAGAAGAGAGATTGTAATCAAGGTAGGACCAAAAATACCTTGATTGAATGAAAATCATTGCGGGTTCAAGGTCCACCAGCGTCTATGGCATGCAAGTGGGGATGGGATAAAAAAATCTTGTTGCTTGCTGACAACCAGCCCGCCCGCCGCCGGCAAGAGACTTAGGCAGTTGACCGGCCCTTCCATCCTTTATATCTTTTAATACCATTCCTGCTCAGCAAAATTGGGATTCAGCTAAGGGCCTTGTCTTTTCTTTTTTCTTTAATTACATGAAGGTATTATCTCTTAAAAACATATTAATAGGATTAGAAATTTGTTAAAAGTGTAATCCTAAATTTGATTTTATTAGGATTTTCTCTAGTTTGAAGGTCCCTTTCTGTCGTTGTTCATATAAATTTACAAGTGAATCAAATTAAAAATTAAGATATTTATCTATGAGCGCATAGCACTAATTTGGATTTTGAACTTCTCATAAAAATCTTGTTCAAATCAAAATATCAGTTACGAAACGAAACTTCTTGTAGATTAATCTTTATCTCGTGCAAAAATGAAAAACATGTAGTTTATCTCAACTGAACTTACGAGATTGGATTTTATCTTCGTTCATATTAAGGATTAAATCATTTGAAATCCTAGTTAATTCCTGTCCTCGGAAAAGTAGAATTATCCAAGATGAATACCTCTCTTCCTAGAGGTGGTAATATGCCCAAACCGCGCCATTTTATGATAGATTGAGTTGCTCAATTGACATTCAATTTTAATGCGAATATTTAAATCACATCCACTAAACCCACACCCATAACAAGCTAACCCATCAGATTAGGTTAACCCATTTTTTTTTTTACTATTTATATTACACTATTAATTTTAAAATCTTAACCATGTTAAAATTTATATTACATTTCATTTATACTAACTTTTATATATTTTATTTTATTATTATTTTACTTAGACAAATTTATTTTCAAATAATAATAAAGCTAAAAAATAAATATTTTAATATTTTCAAATCATGCTTTAAATCCAATTAATATTAATATATATAAATTATTTTTTAAAAAAAAATAAAAATGAGCAGACTTGAGTTAATATAATATCAACTTACCTAAAAATAAACCTCTTAAACTTAGCACACTTTCAAACTAACCCACGATAGGTCAACCAATATCCAGCAAATTACCCCACATTCCCACCTCTATCTCTTCCTGAAAATATAATTTCTTATTTAAATAAAAGATTAAAAGGTAGTAATTGAAACCCTTGACATCCTTAAACATAAAAATTACTTGACTAATTAAAATAAATTAAAACATTAGATAAATTAATTAATAATTAAATAAAATAAATAAGACTTAATCTCCATAAACTAATTCTTTATAACATTAAAATATATAAATGTACAAATTAAGTAAATTAATTTAAGAAAAAATAATAAATATAAAACAAAGTGAACTAAAACCATAGGTTTAAGAATAAAACTAAATTCTTTTGGGAAAAATATAAAAAGAATAAAACTAAATCATAAAACAATGAAAATATATTTCTTCTAATAATTTCCCATTAATCCCACTAACCAGATTTTCCCTTCCAAAATGCCAGCAAATTCATATAAACCAATGATGCGTCCTGAGTATTTTTACATCTATTTTAACAGATTCTCAACGATATCCCATATCAAGACAACCTTTAGAATTAAACTTGAGTTCTTTTTTGGCCAATAAATAAGTGGAGTTATAACAAATAGAATATTGGCGTGAGTTGTATATTTCTTATATAGTTCTAAACTAATGATACATCATAAACCCTAAATTCTAAAGCCTAAACCAATAATACGTCTTGAGTATTTTTACATCTATTTTAACAGATTCTCAACGATATTCCATATCAAGACCTTGAGTTCTTTTTTGGCCAATAAATAAGTGGAGTTATAACAAATAAAATATTGGCGTGAGTTGTATAGTTCTAAACCAATGATGCATCAAGAGTATTTTTACATCTATTTTAACAGATTCTCAACGATATTCCATATCAAGACAACCTTTAGAATTAAACTTGAGTTCTTTTTTGGCCAATAAATAGGTGGAGTTATAACAAATAAAATATTGGCGTGAGTTGTTTAGTTCTAAAATGGTGCAAGTTCACATTATACCTGTCACTTCAGTATGTAATATAAACACTTCCTCCACTTCTAAATAAAAATTATACTTTAATCCTAAACATAAAATCCTAATTCATTTTATCTTTCAAATTTATAATTTTCTCCTATATAATTTTATATATTAAAAAGTTTCCATCCTGATAAGAAATACATTTTAAAAAAACCAATACACAATTATTATAAATAACTTTTAAAAAAACTAATACAATTATCATAAATAACTAATTTAACTATTTTTTTTAATTTATCAAAACTAATTAAATATATATTATATTAGAGAAAGTAATAGTTGATTTATGGAAAATTTACTTTACTACGATAGAATTTGTTCGTTGGTTTATGATCTTTAACTATTGAGTTGAAACAAGCCAGCTTCAAGGCAAAAAACATTGTGATGGTCAATTCAGACCACATATCTGTCAGCCCTATAGATAAACCGCAGCATTTCAAACAGCAAATTTTACATTGGGAAACTGCAATTTCAATAGAATTTTTGGCCATGCTCAATTGCACATTTAAACGTCTTAGATAAACTATATACTAGAATAGAATATGGCTAATACTTCACAATGAAACAGGAATTGCTATTAGAATCATTTCGAAGCTACGAAAGCCCTTATTAATGTCATTTTAGAAAAACAGTAGATGCGCAAGTTTATGGATGAAAACAAGAACCACGTAAAAACATAGCATATGCAGGGCCCAGTAAAGTGTCAACAAATTGTCACATCAGCTATATCCATCCTGTTCACTAGCAGTCAATACAATCAAATAAGCAGCATAAAATTTGCACAAAAAAGGTATTAATTCTAACCTGGAAAAGTATCATCTCTTTCACGTGGATACATTTCCATACAAGAAACATGAGTCATAATTGATAGCATACAATGAAGAAAGGTGTCTCAACCAAAGAATAATATTTATAAACCAAATGGCATTTCATTCAGAAAAAGAGAAGCCAATAAAATAAATTGTTAATGATCAAAACACAAAAAGGCAGAGTCATTATTGGCATCAGAGAATATACCCAAAAAATCCTTTAATTATGTCTATTTGTACTTCCACTCAATTCATTACTCAAATTATCGTGAGTAATGAATCGAAAGATGGCAATGCATAGTCATATTAGCATATACACCAAGGTTAAAACACATACAACTTAAGGCTTCTTATTTTCTCCCTTACAGAAAGAGACGGGGAAAGGGGCAAACATTCATCTCTATAGGTAGGGGAATTAATGGTGGAGGAGATGCAGCAGTATTAAAAATAAAGTGCTGAATGCAGTATTATTTAGATAATAGATGGGTTCATTAAAAATTTAATTGAAAACTTCCAAGTCCATTGAAGCAGTAAGACAATCAAGGTTAAAATATGACCAGAGTTAATATAAAGTAGAATTTAAGTTAATCCCCTCAGAGCAAGGGTATAAGAGGAGAAAATGGATATCTAAATATCCATTGGAAAATCACTTAAAGAATCTTAGATTCTCAATTAAAGGTCTGGATCAATAGTCCAATCCTTTCTATGATTCCAATTACTATAACTAACAACATATACCTCAGCGGGGAACCAACCCTTCAAGTCACCAAGTGACTTCAATAACTTGCTGACACTAATTGAAATCTATCATAAACAATATGCAGCTAAACATAAAACTAAATAACAGGAAACAGAAACCTACAATGGATGTCATCATCTTTAACATAGGCTTACCAAGCAAAACTCAGAAAGATCATGATTCACAAACTCCACTGTGATTCTAACTACAGATCATATCTAGAAATATGACAATCTATCTCGCAACAATCTGATTATCAAAGGGGAAAAAAACAGATAGGCTTATAACTAGAAACACAGCTGATTGCGAATGTAGTGCTCTAGACTGATGAGATTCTGCTCTAGACTGATGAGATTCTACCTTCAGCTGTCTACGCAATAATGTAATACAGCCTTGCTAACGGTTCATCTGACTTCTAGATAGTGGTCACCTGCATTAAGTGCCCTGTGCCTATTGAATGTGACGCTTAAACCTGCACAGAACTTCTATAGCAAAGCTTACGCATAAATCTATCTTGCATAAGGGTGGTAACGACTACTGCCTCCATAACCTCCTCTACTACCATACAGTGCCCCTGGTCCACCATAGCCAGCACCAGGGCCAGTGTCATAACCCCCACCAGAACCAGGTCCACCATAGCTTGCAAAGCCCCCAGCACCTCGCCCATATGCCCCTAGTCCACTTCCACCATACCCACCACCAAGGCCCCCCATATAGGAACCATAGCGACTAGAATAGCCAAATGATGAATCACCTCGATAGCCAGAAAAACCACCACCACCACCATAGCTTCCAAAACTATCACCAAACTCATCACCACCATACCCACCGTAATCACCAAGCCTGCTGCCAAAACCTCCAAGTGACCTATAAGAAGCAGGACCAAAACTGCCACTGCCAAAACCGCTATAGGATTCACCAAATCCACCATAACCATCACTGTATGGGCGTGCCCTATCACTACCAAATGGAGGAAAAGATGTTGGGTTTGAGGCTTTCTTGGGTTCAGCCTTCTTGATCTCAACCTACAACAAAGAAGTAAGTCAACCTAGATTCTTCCATAAGCAGAATATTTTAGCCTGGCTTGAGAATTAACCTGTAGTAAGCCCAATTATACCAAGAGTCCAACAGCATAGCTCCAACATTATAATACAGTTTGGCATTATATTGCACAAAAGAAAGTAAAAGCAAAACAACTTCACCAAAATGTCCTTTTGAATTGAAAAAAGTTGTTGCTACATTATACAAGACACCATGGGCTTGGTTCACATGAAATATCCTGAACAACCAAATAGAACTCACCTGAGTACCAGCCATATCAATCATGTTTCCATTTGCCAGCAAATTATCAACAACTTTTTCACTGTCAAAAACTATAAATCCAAATCCTCGAGAGCGTTTAGTAGTATGATCACGAATGATCTCATGCTCCACAACCTTTCCATAATTTGAAAAGAAGCTTTTCAATTCATCTGACAATCACAAGGAAAATGGAGAATATTAACATCACTAGATAATGACTATAGTAAAAAGACAGTTAAAGAAAGCTAGAATCCAAACCTTCGCTTACTGAGGTTGGAATACCACCAACAAATATCTTCTTAGTTTTAAAATCATTAGCCTGTGATAAGCCCTTTGGTATTGTCCTTTTGATCTCCACCTGACACAATTATCATGGAATCTAAAGCTCTAACCCTCAAAATTATAACAAGATATTTCTTTTTGAAACTATTCCAATTCCACTAGTTGTTAAATTTTGACAAACTAGTCATGCTTTGACCACGCCCCTGCCCCTGGGGGTGTTTCTTGGGCGCACATGCGTATCTGTACTACAATAAAATCATTCATAATGTTCATAAAAGGTGGGCACTGAAGCAACCACAAAGAACCCTATGCTTTCAAGCTGAAAATATCCTATATGCAAGAGAAAGAGGCAACTGGAAACTAAAGGATATTGATTAATAATTCAACAAGCATATTAAAGTTTACAGAGCATCAAGTGAAATAAATCAAAGGACAATACACAAAATTAATTATACAACACGATAGGTAAAGAGGAACTAGATTGCAGCAAGAAATTAAACTGGACTTGTTAACTCCACTAAAAAGAATGCATTCATTAGCCTGTAAAGATGATATAACTACAGTAAACAAAATATTAGTCAATTTCGGTTTCTCTTTTCCCCTCACAGAAAAAGAAAAGCTTAAATGCGTGGAGTCTACCTGCTTGCCATTGATCACATGGTTCTCCTGAATAACGTGGTCAACAACAGAAGGATCTGCGTAGGTAATGAAACCAAAACCCCTAGGTCGACCCGTATGCCGATCTTTCATTATCACCGAGTCTGTTATGTCCCCATACTTCTCAAAATACTTGACGAATTGTTCTGAACCAACAGACCGACCAAAAGATCCAATCAATAAAATCAGATGATTCAGTACACAGAAACAGATTAAACAAAACATAAAAGGTAAAATCATTCTCACCGAGTGTTGTATCTCTAGCTAGCCCTCCAATGAAGATTTTACTGCACAAAAAAACTCTAAATTCAATCAAACGGTGGTGAAGAAGATAATAGAAACAGCAGGAGAAGAAACAAACCCAGGACTGGCACCATCGCCGGAGTGAGGATTGTCACCCTTTCGGGATCCCATGGTGTATTAGGAATTCGAGATGAGCAGATCGGAGCTCGAGACCTTGGTCGCCGAAGCTATGACCACCAGAGATTGCGATGGGATAACGCGAGCAGAAAGAGAAGAAACCTAGGGTTAATGGGCTATGGCCAGAGACCCCCGTTTTCTTTAAAACCAGCGGGACGCAGAATAGATTGTTGTGGTTGTATTGATGCAAAGTTACCTTGAAGCACCAAAAGAGCTAAATACTCGTAAGTCTAACAAGATGTACACATATTTTTCAAGTCCTGATGTCCCATACGTGTAAATAATTTTATCCTTGTTGGCAAAGAAAATTTACGCTCCTGCCTAAATATTAAAATATTATATATATATATATATATATATAGTTTGAATTAAAACAATACATACATAAAAAAAAATATATACAACATCGTAAAACCTCATATTATAAAACAATATTATCTAAAATACCTAATTGAAAATTAAAAAAAAAACAGGTAATCAATATAAAAACTTCTTCAGCAATGACATTTCCATAGACAAGAGGCTCCCGCTTCTCATAGCAAAGGAATCTTTCTTAAGTAGTTTATGGCTCTCACAAATTAAGATCTTCCATAGGGTAACAGCTTTTCTTTTTTAAGAAAGAGAAAATGATCATTAATAACAAAAAGAACAAGTACATAGACTTACAAAGATAAATATAAAATATTTTGAATAATTCATATTCTTGTATAGATATATTCTTAACTTCAAATTATGTCATGTAATATTTTTCTTTCACAGCAATTTCTATTCTCAATACTTTATCTTTCTTTTCCCATAATTCGGGTGATAAAATATTATATTTTATAATAGTTAAATTTACTTCAGTATCTATAAAGACATGATATTTCCTATATCTATATTTTTTATAATTAAATTTTATTAATATATAAAATAATTATCTATTCATCTTGATTTTCTAATTATTATAGTTTGATAATTTATATTTAAAATTATTCTATCATTTTGTATCATATATGATCTTACTGGTTATAAAAAATATTTTTCTAAAATCATCTTATATCCATTATTATTATTTTCTTGTACCCATAATTTAGTATTTATAATATTTCTTTTATTAAATCTTATAATAACAATTGTGTTTGTTCTTTCCTCTATAATTTTTTAAATTATTTTCTATAAAACTTTTATTTATATTTTCGTCTATAACAGTTATTATTTCTTCCCAAAGTGCTTCTTTTTTTACTTCTAATTTTATTAAACTTTTTTCTTAAGTTAACTCTATTTATCTACTTCTAGGTCTTATTTATATTAAATTTGTATTTATTGATATTTCTGGTAATAAATTTCTTTCATAATCCTTATTTTCTCTTTGACTTTATGATCTAATTAATCATCTTCTTATTTTATGTCTACTTAAAAGATATTCTAAACTTCTTCTAGAATTATTAATATTTATGTTTAAGGCCGTGTATTTATTTTTAAACTTTTTTGTCTTAAATTATCATTAGTTAATATTCTTTTGGGATTTAATGTTTGATTATAATTCACAATTCTATCTAATTCTATTTATAATTGATCTAGTATTGTTATATTCATTGGATCTAACTAAATTTCTCTTAATATAGACATAAAATATTTATATATAGTTATTCTTTCATGGGATTTTTATATATTTTATAAAAGCTCTTTATATAAAACAATATCATCTGAAATACCTAATTGAAAACTAAAAAAAGGTAATCAATATAAAAACTTCTTCAGCAATGAAATTTCCATAGACAAGAGGCTCCCGCTTCTCATAGCAAGGGAATCTTTCTTAAGTTTATCGCTCTCAAAATCCCTCGGCAAATAATTTATTATCCAAATTAAGATCTTCCATAGAGATAAGAGCTTTTTTTTTTAAGAAAGACAAAATGATCATTAAGAACAAAAAGAACAAGTACATAGACTTACAAAGACACATGAAAACGAACTAAAAGAAGCAAAAGTAAATTGAGATAAGAAAGAAAAAAGAATAACAAAAAAAGAGGAAATTTGATATTCTTGGAGCATGTTAGCGATGTCCTCAATAATGACGCTAGTATATTTGCTCTCAGCAGGTCAGATCTCTTGCTAAAGGAACTATTGGCACACCATACTTGAAGCGTCTAAGAGATGAATTGAGAATTGATTTGGAAATGTTGAATCCATAATCAAGCGGACCATAGAAAAGAATGCTAGAACACCGGATCGAATGTTTGTTGCTAGAAGACTGGGTCGAATGTTTTGTTTTCTGCACCAAATGATTTGATGAGAGATTGTACCATCCAGGCAGACAATTCTATAACAGCCTTCGAATTTATGTCCGCAATAAGTCCAACCTTTTCCATCCAATTTTAGGTCCCATGATGAAGATGGCTTACCCAGGGTATTTTCACAAACTTTGGGGTTGGGATTGTGATATTGCATGTCATTAAAACTCAAATTAATTACTAGTTTTAACCCTATATATATATAAGCTAATTATAGCTCAATCTCAAGGTGGAGTCAATACATAACTTAACTCTTGATTGAATTAAAGTGATTAAAGAGAAAATAAAAGTAGAGATAGAAGAAAGTTTAATTCGACTAAGGGGATGATCTCGAATGTAAACAAAGTAGGGAGTGATTAGAAATAATTACCAGTATAATGAGGCTGCCTAAAGATGGACAGCTTTGGCAATCATTGCTAACAAATAATATATTTGAGTTATAAAAACAAAATAATTATTAAGTCAAAAGGAAGAACCCTAAGAAACCTCCTAAATCTAATTATTTATTTCATAAAAACACCTAGAACCCTATAATGAATTTAATTCATAAATAATTATTCAAGAACCACTTAACTTGCAATCCTAATACTAGTTATTAGGTATATTTAGATAAAAGTTTAAAAAATGACTTATTAAAACAAATGGGCTTTTAAACAGGTTTTAGAAAATAACTTTTGAAGAAGAGTTTATGAAAAAAATGTAGTTCTGAATAAATGAGTGGTTGGATAGTTATTACTGAAAAGACTTTTATAATTAGAAAATTACCAAACATGATATGGTTTTATTACAAATATGAGAGAGGAGAGAGGGTGGAGAAAAGATGAGAGATAAGAGAGGGTGTAAGAAAAAGTAAAAGTAAAATAGTAATTGGGTAGTCCATAAGTTCTTTTACTATTCCAGAATTTAGTATTAGTAACTTATCCAAAATATTGGTTTTAAACCATGATTTGGTTCAAAAGCCTTTTTGGATAAATATGACTGTTTGTTTTAAAATTTACTTAAACCAAAGTTTGGGCCAAAATCCTTTTTAAAACCTTAGTTTAGGGGTTTCCCAAACAGGCACATTGTTATATTCCAATGTTTTGATGATGACAAATGATTTTTTAAAGAAACTTAGCAAACTGTTTTGAATCATCTTATTTTTCGATAAGCTTATCAATAAGAGAATTGATCGATAAGCTCTTCGATAAATAAAAAAGAATTGTGTGAGGAGATATGTTTTTTTTATTGAAGACATATTTGATAAGGCTTTTTATTAATAAAAACTTCAATAAATGACTTTAAACTTAGTTTATAAAAAGTTTGAGTGAGTGGTCTTTAAACTTGAATTTTTTGAAGACTTATTCGATAATGTTGTTTATCAAAGAAACCTTCGATAAATACGGAAATGACTCATTATGTGAAATTAGGTGATATAAAAGAATTTATCGAAATATGCGTCGATAAAGATATTTATTGATAAAGACTGATAAATATATTTATCAATAACTGTGTGAATTTTTTTTCAAATGCATTCATTGAATTACTGATCGATAAATAAAATTATCGATAAGGTATTCTATAAATGAAGTCAACCATTTGCTCCTATCTATTTCAAAAAGAACTTGTCAATTATCGAAGTATTAATTGATAAGGCTGATTATCGATGAACACTTTAATAAATAGAAAAAATTTAGTTTTCTCAATGCACTGAATTGATAAATAATTTTCTATGTGACTTACTTTTATAAAAGATGTTATCTTGCTTTGATAGTAATGATTTTCTTCTCACATGATTTATGAAAATTTGGGTTGCAAATTTTATAAGATCAAAATCAAAGAAAGAAAGTTTTTAAATATGTTCATTATTCTTCAAGAATTTATCAATAATCTATTCGATAAATGAAAACAAATTGTTATGAAAAGTGTTTTAACTTTGATTTGTCGAAGTATTAATTGATAAAGGCATTTAACGATAAATACTTCGATAAAGACATAAGCAGAAAACTTAGTTTCTAAAATTTTGTGAAGTTTATTACATTTGTTGAAGCATTTATCGATAAGCACTTTGATAAGAACACTTCAATAAATCAATTATTGTTATAAAACTATTTTTTGAAGAACTATTAGAGCAGTTTATTTATTGAAGTCTTTTTCGATAAGACCTTACTTCAATAAACACTTTAATAAATAAGAAGAAAATTAAGTTTCTGAAATTGATTAAACATTTAAGGAATAATTCTTTGAATGATCTTGAAAATCTTATAACATGTTTTGATTTGATGAATGATCTTATGAAATTATTGTTTACAAATATATTACATGGTTTGAGAAAAGATTAAAAGATCAAATAATGTTTGAAAGTTTGAAAGAATGTTCTTCATGTATTTATTGATAAACTATTCAAGAAGCCTATCTATCAAAGAACACTTCGATAAATTAGGTGTTGTGAAATATTTTGAAATATGTTGATAAGTCTGAAAGTTATTTTAGAAAATGATATTTTTTGAAGATTTATTCTATAAGTGTATTTATCGAAATTCTATTTGATAAATCTAAAACTGTTTCAGTGCAATTCATTTGAGATTTATCAAAGTCATTTTCGATAAAGGATCTTTTTGATAAATACTTCGATAAATTAAAGTGATATTTTCAAACAAGATTTTTGTAGAATTTAATGTTCAATCTAAATCATTTGGAAATAATTGTTATATACTTAAACTCTTTATATATATATATATATATATATATATATATATCTTATGAAGCCTATTTCCATATTATTTTTAGGCATAAAGAAGATCAAAAGAAGTTCATAAAAAGTGAAATTTATCAAAAATTATATATCAGTAATAACAGATATATTCTTCAACAACTACTCCAATAGCTATCAAACAGATTTATGAAGAACTGAACTATAAAAGAAGAAGCTAGAGAGAGAAAGCTAAGGAAGCTAAGAGATGTAAGAGACGTACGATGCACTATGATCATACACAATCTGTTTCTTCCTGAATGTATCTCTGTTTCACACTGTTTCTCATTCTTTGAACAGAGCATGTATTATTCTTGAGAGAGAGAAACTTCAAGAGTTTGTACTTTAGAGATCATCACAATTCCTCTACTAAGAGAGCTTTATATTTTATCAATTATTTTCTGAGTTGTTCAAGAGTATGGGTCTCTTGAGTGAGATAATACCTTAAGTATTGTAAGGGGAGTGAGAGGGATTTGTTAGACTCTAATATTTTTATGATAACAATTGAGAAAATGTTTTTAAAAAGTATTTTAAGACTAATAAATAATATTTATCTATAAATTTATCAATAAGACACCTATTTAATAAGTCCTTCAATAAATGGAAAAGAAATTTGTGGAAAGGATTATTTCTGAAGGATATTTATCGAAGACTTATTTTATAAGTTTACTTATTGATAAGACCTTCGATAAATGGACTATGAAGAAAACTGAATCTTTGTTTTTTAAATGATCTCTCTTTGAACAATTATTCGATAAAGTCATTTATTGATAAAGTCTTCGATAAATTTGAAGATGACTTGGTAGATTTGTGAAGGCAATTATTTGAGCATTTATCGATAAGAATAATTTTGTGAAAGGTTTTAAAAAAATTATCGAAGTCCTATTTGATAAATATATTTATCGATAAGATATTTGATAAGTAATATATTTCAAATAAAGAAGAGCTTATTCATTTATCAATCAGCTCTTTAATAAATTCAAAGTCTATGATATTTTCAAAGACTCAATTTATTGAAAAACTATTCGATAAGACTATTTATCGAAGATCTCTTGGACAAGAATGAGAAAATTTTACTAATAGACTCGCTGAACATAAACTTGTTTCAAAATAATATTTGAAGTAATTTATCGATAATTCGGTTAGATATTTCTTAGAATAAATCTTTGATAAATTAGATTAATAAAATTTAAATTTAGTCAGATTCTGTATGACATTTATCAATAAGCTATTCAAGCATACTATTTATGACAAGAGGCTCAACTGTTTTACAAAGTATTTCATTCAAGTCTTATTGAAGTCCTCTTTGATAAGTAATCTTATCTATAAGCTCTCCGATAAATGCTGATAGTTTTTCAAATGATTTTAACAATCAAATTTTGATACAATGGTTTAAACATAGTGTAATCTTTGATATATGTTTCTTATCATTGTCTATCACACTCACAATGTTTGCCTAGCATGTTTACGTTACATCATTCAAAATGAGAGGTTGCGGCTAAAAGGCTAAAAGTTATAAAATCGCATTAAATACAACCACCTAGTACTGCCAACTGCTAAAGGCTTTATCTCCACATCATTTAATGCTCAATGTCTCTACCAAATGTCTTTAGAGTTGAAGCTATAAATGCAAGGCAAATTGAATGCTGAAGTTAAGACACTCAACAACATACAGAAAACATTTATCACGCATTCAATCTTATTCTCTGAGTGTTAAGTGCTTATACTATATTATCGTCTATTTTCCCTTACCGTAAATAGAGCTTATCTAAGAGAATTTATTGTACTTCAGTTATTATCATATCTTCTCTATGAGAGATACTTGTCAATTCTCTATTTTCATTTTCAGTTGCTCAAAAGTGTGGGACTCTTGACTGGTGTGTGACCTTACGGGGTTGTAAGGGGAGTGAGAGGGAATTCTCATGGTGACTGTACCGAGGCACCAAAAACCTGGGTAATCTTGGAAGATATAGTGAAAAATCTTAGAAGGATTTTGAGGACTAGACGTAGACCAAGTGGTTATTAGGCCAAACCAGGATAAATCTCCTGTGTCAACTTCTTCCCTCCATTACTCTCAGTGATATCATTCTTAACTTATCTATTTCTTTTTCAAAAGTTCTATAAATTTTTTAAATCACTCAATTCACTACCTTTTAGGTGTAGATGCCATTCTAAGAGGATTCTTACGATCGATGCCATATGGGTTGCAAAAAGGAGTGAGAGGGATTCTCACATTGATGTACTGAGTCGTAAAGAGCACAACTAATGTTAGAAGATAGTGAAATATGTTAGTATGTATATGTTTTGATGATGTCAAAAAAGAAAAGAGAATGAAGTTAACTAAGGTTGTGAAATATTGTTTTTGAAGTAATGAAAATGATTTTAGAATCAAATGAAATTAAAAGAAAAAGTTAATCGATTATTGAGTATTAATTAATTAGTTAATAGATTAATGTTAATTAATTGATTAATGTCAACTGGCTTGCCTTCTGTATTTGAGCTAAAAAGTCAATTAATTGATTGATTAATTAAAATTAATTGATTAATACGTTGAAAACATATTTTTTTAATAAATATATTGTTATTAATCGATTAGTTAATCGATTAATTTATGTCAATCTGTTAATAGTTCGATTAATCAGTGATGTATCTATTTTGTGAAGATTCAAATATATATCAATTAATCGATTAATTTATATTAATAGATTAATTGTTTAACTAATACGTATTGAAATATCTTTCTATTTATTTTCTAAACAAATTAATCGACTAGGCTTCCAATTAACTTGTATTAATCTATTAATTCTAGAAACTTTTGAAATTTGAAGTATAGCTCTATTTTATGATACAAATTTATTTCATAATTCAAATTATTGATTTAAGTGATAATTTGCCAATGTTTCTCTTTATTCTTCATGACAAATATATTGAGAAACTTATCTTTGTAAGAATATATGTTTAGAAAATCAAATCTCTATATTGTTGTGTTTTCTGTTCTTTCATTAAAGTAATTAATTGATTAATACAACATTATCTTTAAAAACAAGTAGAGTCTTCATAAGATTTTATACCATAATTGATTTTATACTCTTGATCATTAATTGGGTTATCAAATATTAATTCATTTGATTAATCATACATTATTCTTGTATCATTCTTGGTGTGATTAAATTTATTCAAGCTCAATATCAGTAATTCAAATCCTTACTTCATGTATTTATATACTAACAATTAAATTTTGAAGTGTTTATAGGATTAACATAAAAAAGTTCATATTCCGTTAAGATTAAAGCTAAATCAAAAAGTAGACCAAGAGAAAAGCCAATAGACTTTCAATAACAAAAAGACAAAAGCCTCAATGGCTATAATGACAAGTTCAATGGTCAAATTTCTAACAGATAAAAAAATCAACTGACGGAAACCTAACAGAAACAATGCTCAATGGTTACAAGATCAACTATAAATAGGAGAGCATTTAAAGTTCTGAGGTTGGTGACGATGAACAAAAAAGCAATGAAAGATTAATCATGCTAGAAATATTTCAACCTAGAAAGCATTCATCTCTCCATTACTTATGTCTATATGCCTACTCTTTTTGAGAGTTAGTTTTTACCCTTTACTTTTCATTTCTTTGAGAGCAAAACTTTAGAATCAGGGGATGCAATGTTGGGAATTGCTCGTATCAGTTTAAGGGGAGCGTTGCCATTGGAAGTGTGTTGTAACCTCAAGTTTGAGGTCGTTCTAGCCGTTAAAATTGAGGTTGTAAAGGCTACCAAAAGCCCGTTATAATCTTGGTGTTTATAGAGGATTGGAAAATCTCAGTAGGAAGCTGAGGACTAGACGTAGGTAAAGGAAAGACCAAACTAGAATAAATTCTTTGTGCAAACTCTTCTTCCTAAACTCTTTGATTTTCAGTTTCAATCAAGTTTTTCAAATTACTTTGTTGTACTCAGAAAGATTTCAAAGAGTCACAAAATATTTTCACAAGTCATCGTTCACCCAATTCACCCCCTCTTCGGTGATTCAGCCTATTTGACCTAAAAATAATAGAATACTCAGAGGAGCTATGAGGATTGAACATAAGCTAATGGGTTAGGCTGAACTAGTATAAATTGCCAATATTCAACTTCTCATTTATCTGATTCCTTCATCTTTCTGTAATCGGTGATATCCTTGTGAAATTAATCTTTGATTTTATTTTAATGTTCTTAAAGTCTCTTAAATAATTTATAATCACTTAATTCACCCCTCTTGGATGAAACAACCATTTTAACATTTGGTATTAGAGTGAGTCACTTGTTTAAAGGATCTGACTATCTCAAGTGTAAAAATCATAGCTGAAGGTTTTTATTACACTATTCCTCTTTTTTCTCAAAGATGTAGATTTTTATTTTTGAAAAGCTTGAATGACGATATTTTTTAAAAATATTAATTTTGATATAAGATATATTTTTATAAATAATTTGATTTTAAATTAGAAAGCATTAAACTAAGAAAGAAAAAATATATTTCTTAAACATTAGAGCAATGAAGGAAAGAAGTATTGCACACCGATTATAAATTGTTTCAACTCAACCAACACAATACCTGCAAAGATATTCATGAAAGACATCATCATATTATTTGCAATTATTATGGTAAACTATATCACATTTCTCACACATGCTATATTATATTAGAAGAAATTCTAATGTGAGAAATATGATTTGGGTTCTTAAAGGACAAGTAATGTCAAATGCTACCACTCAAGGACCCAAATATAAGTGGATACCAAAATGTCCCAGTTCTCTGATCTTACAGGATATTTTCAAGAATAGACGGATTGGCCCAAAGAAGAAGAAAGTGTCTAAGGGAGTTACTCACATGACCAACAAGAAAACTCTTAGAGCACCCATTGTTGGAGTTACAAAGGAAATCTGTAAAGAAAAGTAATGGAGACAAAGAAGAGGAGCACCTTGCATCTCAAGAATAGACTACCACAAACTATCGTTCAACTATATTGGTGAGAAGAAGAGAAACTAGATCTCTGAAGAACCAAAAAGTGTGCATGCTCTCAAAGCAAGAAGTCCATAGTCTCAATATCATAGAAAAGATGCATATATGACTATGCTCAATAGAAAGGTATTAAAATTCTTCCTTACTGCATTACATTGAACAAGGCAAATTGAAAGTATGTGAGACAAAAGACAGAGTCAATCATCATATTTGACTCTTTAATTTTTGAGAACTCACAAAAGAACTTAAAAATGAACATTGCATTGTTATGAGATGCTCTGTTAATTAGGAAATCTATTTGACAAATATATTTATAAAAAGATTGCAATATTCAATAGTTGAATTCTTTGTGCATACATGCTCCTACAAACTAACTATTGATGGATCGAAGAAAAATTGGATACTAAGAAAGAACTAATTCTATTGTTTTGTAGGAAATCTGATTGAAATATTCATCTCAAGATTTGCAGCTACAAAGAGAAATCAATTAAATCTTGATAAACTTGCGAAACTTGAATTTAAATCTTGAGATGAACATCAATTTACCAAAATCAAGTTAATTGTCACAAGGACAAGAGAAAACATGGTCAAATCTAAACTTTACCTCTTTATTGTGCTTAATTGAATTCTCAGTTGGCATAATGAATACTTGTTCCTTGTTAAACTTCTTTAGCAATAACTTTTCCAATGGGGTAAAAATAATTCCATATTGTTAAATGAATGATAAAATGAAATTGTGCATGTTTTCCATATTTGAGTTTTCAAATACATAATTTAAATTATTTTATGGATTTTAAATCATAAATTGATCTTAAATTTATAGATGTGAATATCCATGACTTTAAAGATAAATTTGAATTTTAACTCCTGCATCAAATATCTTAGTTTTACAAAATATATGCAAATGATTTGAAAATATTTATGACTAAAACGTATGGGCATTAATATTGGAGATTAATAAATTTGTATGGAAATTTTAAAAATCTTCCAAATGTATTTGCTAGAGTCATCATTTTAATTTTGCTATCATTTTCTTGAACTTCTTATCCTTCAACTAGTTAAATATTCTTATGTTCAAATCATTTACATAAAGTTCAAGCTTATCTATTCATAAAAAGAAATATTTTAGACACCAAACCCTTATGCTTAAAAGTGTTTATTTGCTAGAATGTACTGTTACTCTGGTCATTTAGACTAACGAGTTAATGTGCTTTATTGTTCAAACATCATTTGAAAAATAACCAAAGTCTTTAGATCCTCATTATACTTCTTTAGCTAATATCCTATGCTATATGACTTTTGCTCCTAGGATATTTCTCAAACATATTAACATTGTTTTCAACATGTGATCTTACAAAAGTATTTTTCTCCAATATGCTAACCATCATATTTTCACAAAATTAATTTTTCAAAGGTCCATATTGTTGAAAAATCACATTGAACTTGTTTTGTTTTAAAAAAGGGGCCTTATTCTTCAAGATAGACTCCTTCCAAAAAGGGAGAGATTCGTATTTATATGTGCATAATATTTTACAAGTTCAACTCTTAATATACTAATCTATAATCATTGTCAATTGATCAGTTTTGATGATGAGTTATTCTATATGGTCTTATATAGAAATCATTCTTTATATTTAATATTTGACCATACTAACCATTCTCCTAGAAAGAAATTGCATTAATGATAGGAGAAGAATCTGTGCTAAGAAAGAAAATCTCAATGAACTACACGAAATATGCATAAAGTTTGAGAATCAATATAAGGGAACATTAGAGCTATAGAGTTCATTTGGCAACAAGTTAAAAAGGATCATCATCCATGCCAATATAAAAGATGCTCAAACACAATAAGAGAGGAAGGCAATAAACTTCATGGATAAATTCATCAAGTTGTCGAATCTAAATGAGCATTTCTAAACCCTCTCTTTATATTGAGAATGTATCTAAGCTATTTTGATAATGTTTCTCATGCTATATGTATCTATGTTTTTTCACCAAAAATTTCCTTTTCACATTATGTTAAACTAAAAGGATAAGATATGTATGAAAATTATGTTTTAAAAATATTATATGAATTCTTTCATACTTAAATTTATTGAATATCACTTCGATAAAAAGGGTTATTCAAAGAAGACTTCGATAAATGAAAGTATGAATTTTGTGAAGGAACTTATGAATTCATCGAAGAAGTTATCGATAAAAGGTCTTATCGAAAAGCTTTTTGATAAATTATTTTGTTTTGTTAGTGTCATATAATGATATTCATTGAATAACTTATCTATAATGGTACTTATAGAAAAATTATGATAAATTAAGTATGTTTACATTGAAAAAATATTGATTTTATTGAGCATCTTATCGATGAGGGTACTTATCGAAAGGCTATTTGATAAAAATAATGATTTAATAAACTAATTTTTGACCATTACTTAAATATTTATCGATAAACACTTCAAATAGGAGACTTATCGAAACATTTATGGATAAATCTGTTGGAAATTGTGCCCTAGGGGCCAATCATTGTCTTATAAACATTATTGATTTATGAATTTATTAATTGTGTTATCATATTATTTGCATGTTTACTGTGATGACCATCCTTAGATAATTCATGATCTTATCCTAAATGTCCCTGATCGGTCATCTATGCAGGAGCAGAGATGAAATAAGACCAGTATGACTTTGAAGATGTATAGAGATATAAATCAAAGTCATAGGCACATGTAAGATTACATGGTGTGTGACCGACCCGTTATGAGAGAGCTACATGGGTTACATCATAAGCTTCTCGCATATACAAACCATGTCACTATGCCCTTTGACCTGAGATCATCATGGATTCCTACATGACAAACGCTCAGCTTTGACCTAGTCAAAAGTCACTTTTGACCGAGTGATCATAAAGACTATGTTCGGGCTTAGTGGTTTTTCATGTGGAGGAATGTGAATGGTCAAGATGGAATTTATCCCTCATATTCGTAGAGAGATATTACTGGGCCCCTCGATGAGTGAGTCTGAGAAATATATGGCCATACTGTAATGGAAAGGTAGTTCCATTTCTATAGTCAGACTACTCAGGGATCGAGAAAGTAACGGTCAGGAATAGGAGGATGATATTATCCATGCCTCATCCATGACCAAAATATCGCATGATAGAATGGACATGATATGGTTGTATAAAAGGTTACATCGTTTAACGATCCTCATATGATTTGGGTAGTCGTTATGTCTTGCTAGAGACCGCTTGCGACTTGTGGGCCAGTATAGCAAATGGCCCACTGTCAACTTCATATGGGCCTACAGGGTCGCACACAAAATAGTCCAACACGAGCTATGATGTCCAGATTCATTGAATCTAAGACATGTCCAGATTCAATGAATGATCCAGGGTGGATGTATATATTTATTTATATTTATATTCGTATATATATAAATTCATATATATACATTATATATAAGAGATATATGAGATTTAATTTATAAGGATAAATTAAATCTCTATCACGTTTGAATTTGAAATTCAAATTGATATGATATCTCATATAAGAGATATTTATAAGATTTAATTTATAAGGATAAATTAAATCTCTATCACGTTTGAATTTAAAATTCAAATTGATAGGATATCTCATATAAGAGATATTTATAAGATTTAATTTATAAGAATAAATTAAATCTCTATCATGTTTGAATTTGAAATTCAAATTGATATGATATCTCAAATTTGATTTATGAGAATAAATCAAATATAGTTCAGTCTTATCTTTATTTTAAGTTAAATAAATAGGTGAATTAAATCTATGGGACGGATTTAATATAAATATTATTTATTTAATTAGTTTCTTATCAAATTATACAATATATGATATTGTATTAATTTCAGAATTAATATAAGATTAACTCTAAAATTCAATTCGGTAGAGAAAAACGTATAGCATCCTATATATCTGATTTTAGGAGCTACGTTTTGAAACATATAGAACACAGAAAGGCTGAAGGGGATTTGCAAAAGGTTTGCAGATAAGAAAATGCCAAAATAGAGATGGAGAGGACGAATTCTTGAGAAAGCCCTGGAGGGACAGGAGAAGCTAGCACGTTGTTCGTGGTTAGAACGCTGTTCGTGTGGATACCAGTAGAAGAAGCTGACCTGATTCGTCAACTTCTTGCGATCGGAAAGGGAGCACGAGCCGCGGAGAGAAGATGTGAACGTCGTGACCAGAAGCTGTGGAAGTCGCTGAGGAACACTGAGGGTAATGCTTCTTCCCACTTGACTTAAACACATACGGTAGATCCTGGCAAGGAATAGAAAATTTTTTAAGTTAATTTCACTGCTTGTCTTCCAATTCCTTACAAAATCATTAGTTATATTTATAAAATTTGACAATTACTACTCAGTTCATCAAAACCCTCTTTGAAAAATCTCTCTAATTCTCTCAACCTAGAATTCATAACCATTTTCATAACTCCCATTTAGCAATTAAACTTGTCCAAAACTGTTTCCCTAACATCTTTAAACATTTATTCATAAAAAATCATAGATTTTTACTCTCTCTATTGTGCCTTTCTGTCACTATTCATCAATCTTCTTCTCTGAGCAATGGCAAGAACTAAGGTTCTAGAGGTTGCTTTAGATAAGGAAAAGGAAAAACAGAAAGAGAGCTCTTCTAAGCCCAAGTACAAGCTTGAAGTGGCAAAAGACAAGAGTCCACTTAGAGATTTGGCACCCACTATACCATTTGCACCAGCTCAGGCATAAGAGAGCTCCATGCACTAAAGTGCATAACAAGTTTCCAAGAGGAAAAACACTTACTTTCTATGGTATATGAAGGATATGATAATACTTACTTTGATGTTAACCTTAGCCGAGGTGTACAGACTGCAATCAACATTGCCCCTCCTCAATAATCTGCTCTACTTAAAGAAAAATTAAAAAAAATCACAATAATTAATGAAGAATCAAGAGAATTGATTCCTCGACAATGGTGCCAAAATTTGATGTCACCTATCATTGGCGCTCAAATTAATTACTACTTTTAACTCTAGTATATAGAAGCTAAACCTAGGTCAATCTTAAGGTAGAGTCAATGTGTGGCTTAACTCTTGATTGAATCAAAGTGATTAAAGAGGAGATAAGAGTATAGAAGAAAATTTAGTTCGATTAGAGATATCTCAAAAAGTAAACAAAGTATAGAGTGATTAAAAACAATTACCAATATAATGACGCTTCGATGGATGGCTTCAACTATTATTGGTCACAAATAATATATCAGAGTTATAAAAGAAAATATAAATATAAGTTAAAAGGCAGAACCCTAGGAAACATCTAATAACTGTCGTTCTAATTATAAAAAAAACTAAGCTAACGAATAGTAAAGTGGAGTCTAGCCTAGGTCATTCTTCACAAGGAGCCTAAATGGATGCTAAAGTTCCTCACTAATCCAATGAGTTACAATTTAACAAATTAATGCAATGAATTGTGAGATGAGATATTGAATAAGTTCTGAAAGTAAATCCTATTCTACTATTTATGAATTTAAGTGTTAATGATGATATGAATCAATGACAAGTTTATTCTTTTGGAGATTACCTCACCTTCATTGTCCATAGAATATGAAGAGTTAATTAGTTGAATTAGATTGTGTTAGTCAACAACTTGCTAGCTAAATCTCTATCAAAACTACAACTCGCAGATATTGAATATAGAAATATGAATCATTCAACTCAAGAGGTAGAAGAAGATGAATTAAACATATACAACTATACTCTGCTATATAATTGCTCTAATTAACAACAACGATATCCATTTAGTTCAAGGATGAAGATCAATCAAAGCTCAATTAAGCATAATTAGGAAATCCAACTTGGTTCCCTAATATTCATCATCTACTAACTATAATTGAATGAATACAATAAGAATTAACTACATTGACTCGATACAATTAAATCTGGAATTAAAGACAAAATTGAACTCCCCATTTTAGATCAAGGACTCTGGTTCAACATTATCTCCAAGATAGCACAGCAAATCTAGCCTTCTATTACTGTCATAAATTCAACAATAGCAATAAGACCAACAGCAGTCATGGTGAATGCTGAAGAAGATAAAATGATGAAGATGAAATGTTCTTCTGGTTCTCCTGCCCAGAATAGAGCAAGAGTGTATATAAAGAGAGAGAATAGAGATTGAGAGAGAGTCTGATGGCGCCAAATCTAGATCTATGATGGAGTGAGATAATAGAGTGATAGTAGCTGTGTGGAATATGAAAGAGAGAGTGATCTGTGAATGAGTCTAAAAGTATGGAATGAGTTGATGATGTTTAGATTGAGTGAGTTGATATAGGAGAAGTCTGTTATGCATAAATTTAGATCTAAATTAGACTCCCTCTAGCCAGCATGTGTTCAAGCATTCTCCCATGTGATTTCTATTAGCTAATCTGTTAGCTCCCTATCAAGTCTATCCTCTAGCTGTCCAAATAACCATTTTTGTTTCATTCTAACTCATAGTTACAGTAGCCAGTTGTCTTGGTGATTAATGAGCATTTTCATAAAATGAGAATTTAAAATATACAAATTATTTATCTAATAAGATAATTTCCAATATATGACCAAAATTATATCAATTATTGTTTTAATTTTATATTATTACTTAATTGCTTATTATATTAGTAAATGGAGACAAAATTAATATTAAAACTCTCTTTAAACACATTAAAATCAATATAAAAATAAGAGTTTATCAATTCCCCCACACTTAGCTTTTGCACTCTGAGCAAAATTATGAATCAAAATTGAAATTCAAACACATATATCCAACAAAATTGACAAAGAAAATTTAGCAAAAGGACTTGCAATCATCAATCTTTCCCTTCAATTGGCAATAATCCATACTAATCTCATATTAATCAAAGAATCTAACTCATGCAATTAAATCATAATAAGCAACTAGATTGAAATTTCTTCACAAGGTTTAGTGTGTTTCCCTCACTCTCTTATCAATGTACTTTCACTTAGCCATCTAGCTTAGGCTTCTCATAGCCTTGTAACCATCCTACATCTCTACTACTTAATGTCACAAGGGTTATGAATCAAAGGGTCTTTATTAAGTTGTAACGTTGAAAAGGTTAAATGATTAAATGGAAATAAATGTCAATGATAAATAAAATATTACACATGATCTTACTTCTTCAAGTTACCTCAACACTTAATCACAATTTCAATGTGCAACTGAAGAAAGTGTCAGTCATAATCTAACTTTTATTCAATTTGAATATCATATATTGTCATCTGGTTTATCTCTTCTTTGTTTTTCTCTTTTTTCTCCTTTCTTTCCTTTTTCTCTCTCTTCTTTTCTCAGTTTTTTTTCTCTTTTTTTTCTTTCAACTATTGAGGCAGATGACAAATACAATGAGGTTCAGGTATAATACAAATGATTGCAACTTAACAATTAGTTCACAACTTTTAATTAGTTAAAAGAGTTTTGAAAGAAATGCCATTATTTAAAAATCTAACTTTTAACCTCTTAGAGTACGTATTTGGAAGGCATTCGATTAGCAAAAGCATTACTTTGGCCTAAAAATTAAAATTTTAAAAATTACTTCTCAAGTACTGTTCATTTGGTAAATTCCATATTGACAGTCCAACTTTAAAAATTTATAACTAATTTTAGAAAAATAATATGGAGGTGATATAAATTTTTACTTGAATATATGTCATAGCTATTTAATGGACAAATATAAATCTGGACATTTACTTTATCAATCAATATAGTTAAATTGTTACTTTTTGCTGTTCATATAACAAATTCATAAAATTCTAAATTCTATCTTGTAACTTGAAAAATTCATTTCTCTTGATATACACATCTAAATTAGAATTATTGCCTATAAATTTAAAGATTTGGATGTGTAATAATTGCTCATAAATGTTTGTGAATTAATTCCTTCATTTTCTAGGTCAAACAAGAGTTAAAGATTGCTCCAGGACCTACATTTTTGTCATTTCATCTTCCTTCTTAAATTTCCATAAATTAATATAGCCTTCCTAAACCATCAAATAAGCTTCCCATATATTCACATGCATAATGTACATATGAAATAATTATTTCATATGTACATTATGCATGTGAATATATGGGAATTCATACACTTTTATCATATAAATAGACACTTTACATAACTAGGAAAGACCATAAATCATAGGCTAGAGTATCAAATTGTTCACTTTCTTTCTTCCATTCTTTAGCTCTTCTCCATGCACATATTTTTTTTATCATGCTTGACCTAAATTGGTTAGTTGTGGGAGGGTGAGATTCTCAGAAATTTTAGTAGCAAATATTAAAACTTAAATATGCAAGATGGATGCTAATGCATGATATGTAATTTTATTAAACTTTCTTCATTTAGTGACATGCCATCATGTTATATGCTCTGTATAAAAATGCATGGCCATAGGGAACATGTTATTCATAATATATTTAACATCATTCATCATGTTACAATATCATTCAATCATCATATACATGTCAACACATAAGTATACCATATCAAGCACATAAAGAGGTAAGTCTACTATCTTGAACTTAAGCTTTCTTCCTTGTTCTTAAACTTGCTCCCTAACTTTCCAACCATGAATCCTTTCTGTCAACCACTTCCCAACATCTTCTTAGATGTCTCAAGGTCCTAAACACATCCATATTATCACATAATTCATTAGGACCATAATCATATACCAAATAGATGACTAGCTCTGCTTATCTTAACTAAGTTTCTCTTAATTTCAGTTAATTATCTTTCCCTTTGAATTAATTAGTGCCTTGAACATTTTCCACATAATTGTTTACCAAGAAATCAAAATATGAAATTAGAATTGACAAATTCTAACTCCTTCCATGAGGCATGGACAGAACATAAATGTGGCACAATAAGGTTTTCTCTAAAAATTCTTATTTTAATTCTAATGGTTCATGAAATTCTCATAGATGAAAATAATTTGAACAGTGGTAGTAATGAACTCAAAAACCTAATTGCATGCATACTTGAATTTTTAAACCACTACTACTTGATTATAGGTTGTTCAAACTTATCTAAACTATATATAACATAAAATTCTTATTTCCCCTCTAATTCTAAATCATGTCCGGTAGCCAAGATGGAGAGAAAAAATGGTGTTTCAACCATCTAAATATAAGAAAAATCTTCCTACAACATAATACAAAAATAGGAGGAGGAAATTACCTTGAATACTTGTTTGTTTTGGTCTTAAATTTTCCTCTTCTTCTTGCTTGATTTTTATTTTAGTAGCACCTCCCCATGGTTCTTGCTTTTGGAGTGAATGAGAAGAGAAATGGATGGTATTTATAGAAAAGTTTGGGTGAAAATGGATGGCTATGATTTAATCTTTCACTATTTGATCAAATGGTCCATATTCATTCTTGCATCAAGCTTGCCCTAGAAGCTACTTTATGACATCATCCATGAAATCATTTAGTGCCTTGTTATCTCGTATCTAATTTGAAAAATTCTAGCTTAATCCAGTACCGGCGAGGTCAAATTTCACAAAAACCAGATTGTTTAAAAACTTATTTTTTGAGATTCCATAACATATTTTCTAACCTTAAATCTAGTGTCCAGATTTTTTCTACTATTGGTATTGTTAGACTGGGTATTTATCTGCTTACCGTCCTTTGAAAAATAACTAAAATGCCTTTGGTTCACTATCTTACACTATATTATTCTTAAAAGCATAATTGTCATTTTACACCTCTTTACACTTAATCAGGGCATATATTAACTCTGATTAATCATTCCAGTCTCTCCATTGACATTTTGACTATATCCAAATGACTAAAATGCCCTCCACTCATCTCTTGTTCAGTATTACAACACAGGGGTATTTTCGTAATTTTATATAACATAATGGCATTTTCGTAATTTTATATTTTTAAGGGTCTTTATTAGCACTAGCCAACATACCTATATGAAAATATCATTGGGTTTTTTAGGCACCATTTTGGACCTTCTACATGGTCCCTTAGCTTCATGGGCTCAACTCCCAAGAAATTCCCCAGAAAAGTATTTATATGGTGTTTATTCAACTGTAAATTATATCCTAAATTCTACATAACTCCTTTTTTAGTTTTGTCTATTTTATAAATTCTCATATTAATTATAAGAATTTACTATAAACTTTCATCTGATTCTGAGGTTATGAAGATATTGTACTATTTTTTCTAAAATTAAAAAATTCATATCAATTCATCGGGATCTCAAATCAAAATTTTGTGTTGTGATAAACTGATGATCATAATAATGTTCTCTATTTACTGATAAAATTTGGGACTAAAATGCTTCTAAGCAGTGTTAGGCCTTTTCTAGCTTAACTTTTCATAATTACCATTTTTCCCCTAAGCTTTTGAAAATTGAACTTAAGTCCCTCAACTTTTCATAATTACACTTAATAGCCCATAACTTATGTGTACTTCCATTTTGCACCATGCAACTTTTAAACTTTTTAGTTTAATCCTTCTCTTTCTTCAAAACTCATCTAACTTTTATCTTTCTCATGATCATCATCATAATCCCTTTTAAAACTCTTTCCTCTATATGTCCCTTATAGGTTCTATACAAATAGGAAAAAATCAGGATGTTTCACAATTCCACAAAGCTAATGTGGTTTTAAATCAAGGATTGAGACAAATTCTACGAAGTTAACAAACTAAATGGTGTCACATAATATAAAGGAGTATATGTTGGAGGCTCAAAATCCTTTCATTTGGCTTACTCACCCTAACTAACTCACTAGGACTAGATTGCATGAATATTAAACTAAATACATGAGACTAATCATTTATGATGCACAATTTTCAGTAGTCAATCAATAAAACAAGCAACTCACACTTCATCAAGTTTGCTAATATTCAAAAGTATATGCTCATAAGTTCAATTTAATTCCATGACAATCAATTCAAAAGACTAAGCAACAATAATAATGAGATAGATTTTTTTTTAGCAAAGGATCACTTTTAGTCGCGAAAAAATGGACACCAAGTTGCGACTATTTTACACAGAGAAGAAATCTTCAAAAAATAAGGAATATTGGTCGTGACAAAAATAGACATGGCCACGACTCATAATCACAGAGAGTTAACTTAATAAACACACATGCTCTGGTCGTGACCTACATGTCAATCTAGTTATGACCAAAATTCACAGAGCTATTGTCGTGACAAAGATAAACATAGTTCATGACTACACATAAAAGATAAGGAAACTTTAGAAAATAGGAATTCCTGGTAGAGACAAAAATAGTAAACGGTTATAACTAATTATCACAGAAAAAATTTGACAAACTCACACACATTACTCACGACAAGAACAACATAAGGTCGTGACTGAAAGATACAGAATCACAACAATTATCTGATTTTCATTCACCCATCTCTCTCACTAAAGTCCATCTCCCCCACACTTATTTCCTACATTGTCCTCAATGGAAATAACTAATGAAACACATGCAAAGGTAGTAGTAATATGAAAACTGAACCAAAATTTAAGATGAGTTCATGAGAGTATCTATCTACCCCTACTGACTTGGTCTCCATTCACACTTAATCAACAAATAACAGCTCAAGTAATATATGAAAAACTGATTAAATCAGATTATTGTAAGTGGCAAAATAAGGAAGGAGATAACCTAAAATTTAGGGTGGCTGGAAGTTATCTTTGTACAGCTTCAATAAATGGCCATTGACCTGAAATGTCATACAGTCTGCTTCATCAAATAACTTAATTGTTCTATAGTCATGGATCTTAGTTACCACATATGGACCATCCCATCTTGTAACAAGTTTTCCAAGTTTGAATGCATATCTAGCCTTAAATCTCAAAACTTTATCTCAAACTTGGAATTCCTTATGCAGAATCTGTTTATCATGAAGAAGTTTAGCTTTCTCATTGTAAATCCTAGAATTCTCATAAGCATCTAGTCTTATTTCTTCTAATTCCTGAATCTACAACATTCTTTCTTCTCTAGCAGTGTCAAAATCCATGTTGCAAGCTTTGACTGCCTAACTACTTTGTGCTCAACTTATACTGGTAGATGACATGTTTTGCCATAGACCATTTTGTACAAGGACATCTCAAGCGGGGTCTTATGAACTATTATGTATACCCACAAAGCTTCATCTAACCTTGCACTCTGATATTTCCTTGAGGGTCTTAATATCCTCTCTAGAACCCTTTTGATATCTTTGTTGGAATTTTTAGCTTGACTATTTGTTTGCGGATGATAAGCTGTTGAAACCTTGTGCTTAATCCTAAAACTTGACAAATAACCCACTGAAAATCTTATTACAAAAATGATAGCCTTGATCACTATAACTTCCTTACTTTTGTATGTCATAGGGACTATTTGGTTGCATTTAGTACCACTTATATGACCTTTGAAGTTCATTAGCTAAATATGAAATTTTTACTCTTCATGAGTTTTTATTCATATGGTATTCCAGATTTAGTGATGAATTTTAAAAAAATCATAATTAATTCTAGAAAAATTGAAACAAAGTGGTTCAAAAAGCTACACGAAGATAACATCTTTAAATTTAAGTGAAATATAAGTTCCTAACCAAATTCCTAGTCAATCAATATAGTTTAATCGTAAAAAAATATTGTTCATTTAGTCAAATTCTAAAAACAGATTATGGTCTCTAAAGTTGAAAAATTCGTTCTCTTTCTACAGACATCAAAATAAGGTGTTATTGGTGTTAAAATGAAGCTTGATGTGTTAGCTAAATGTCTATAAAATTTTATATATTTATTTTATCATTTACTATTTTTCATTACGTCATGAACATTGTTGTTCAAACTTATCATATAACATTATTACTTACAAAAAATTATACATTCATCATATAACATTTACATTATTCAATCCCTAACTTCTTGTCATACTTCTTCATCTTCTTTCATCATTCATGAACCTGTTGAGATTGGGATTACATGGGTAGGATGAGATTTATGGGAAAATTCCAGTAGCAAATGATACTAAATAATGCATGCATTAATGTAAATACTTGTGATTGCTTGTGAAAGTGTTAACATTGTGTAATGTGCATGCTTCCATATAACATATGAAATAAAATTGGCTAAAGTAATCATAGAAATAGAGCTTCAATCATAAACACATGCAACACAATTTAACATAGCCATATCACAACCAAACATAACATCCAATACATACAAGTTTAGGATAGTTTACACTTTCCTTTACTTTATCTTTGTTTCTTCCTTCTTACTTCTTGTTTATGTATGGCTGCTCTCTTTTGAGCACACAAAATCAATTCCTAACATAGTATTACCCCCATTCATTATAATCTAACTTTCTTGAACATCGAACTTACTTTAACTAACATAACTTTCTCTAATCTTTACTAATTAACTTGACCTTTGAACAAATTGATATCTTGACCTTACTCTATATAATTTGGCCTTTTGAATCTATTTATGAACTCAAAATTACCAAATTCCAGCAACTATGAACAGCTCTGGATAGAATTGTATAACTCCTCATTTCTTTCAAAAATTCTCATTTTGATTCCAATACTTCCAATACTTATTTCTCTACTTTATCCCACAAAACTTTTCAATTTAAAACCATTAGAAGCATCAAAATAATGAAATTACAATCACTATTCATGAGTGTGAACAGTACAGAGAAGACTTCTAACAATTATAACTTTCAATTGCAATGCTTGTAAGGTTCAAAACATATCCAATCCTATACAAAATCATCGTATAAATTCAATAGAAGCATTAGATCATTGTATTTCCATCTCCCTCTATCATAAGTAGTGCAGACCAAAAGGTCTCTTCCATGGCAAAGTCAAGAATATCAACTTGATTTAATAACCAATCATCTAAATAGCTTGTTTAAGCATTAATCACATAACTCTAACTTTAAGAATTATGGTATCTATTTCTTATTTTGTATCTTGACATCTAATGGACTGCTTTCAATATCTGCAGATCTTCATATCTTTGCTATTTTTACTCTTCTTTTCTGAATCAACTTAATAAAAGTTGAAGTCTATTTTATTCTGTTACTTGTTTACTTGTTATGCATATATTCATTTTTGGATGCCTCACTATATTAAACTTGTGAGTAATGCCCATTTCTTTCATATCAAACTTTCTCGAATATTACTGTATTCTGGAGTTTCCTTTAACTACTCATCATACTTTTTAGCACATATCTCTTATTACTTATCTGAGTATCTAGCGGAGTTTCTTAACATCCACAAAGCTTCAACTTTTGTTTTCATATCATCGTACTCTATTACTCTACTAATTTCTCTTATTGTTTTTAACAATTTAACACAGTACAAAGAGATGACTTATGTAATTATTCTTTATTTTCTTTATTTCTAAGTAGAAACTCATACTCTAATATGTATAATGGCTGTCCAACATATTATAGGTCTATGTACCTACTTATGAATGCGTAGCTCTAACATTGTAGCTTAAGCATTTCTTCCCTTATTATGCACAGCTCTAACATCTAGAGCTTTAGCATATTCTCATAAATGCAACATAAGGCTTGGTATTTAATACAAGGAGTGTAAGTTCTTAGTGCTATCTTGTTATCATTTTATTTAATCATTCTATCCCTCCTAAAAAGAGCCTCTCTATTTATTTATAAAGTTAGCTACAAAGCCACTTCGTATTATAGTTCTCAATACATATTTCTCATTATGTATCACATTACATGTTTCTCATAATGTATCTCATTACATGCTTCTCACAACATAACATGGTGTATCTTAATGTATCTGGCCGTATCTAGTTGTATCATGATATATCTTGCCTTATCATGACATATCCTAAGTTACCATTAGTCTAACATTCTTTTTAACTTATAACCTTGCTGTTTTTTAAGAAAAAATTTCTGAGGAAGATCTTGCTCTTAAGTCTTGCTAATTTCCTCCTGACATAAAACTGTAATATGAATCTTTCCTTTCAAATCCACTCTATGTGGACTTGACATAAGGGTTATAGTCCCTTACTATTCATAATCTTTTCTAACTTTTTATAACTCTTTCTATTATTTTACATATCTTTGTACATCTATGCCAAACTTCTATGGCATTTATACCCTTTCTCATCACTTCCTAGGAGTCACCCATCACTGGATACTTTTTCCTGAGCACGCTTAACTGAAAAGTGCAGCTAAAAATCTAAAGTACTAGTGCTAATAAGCTCTAAACCCTAGTACTTTACTATCCCATACCCTTATCATATTGTCTCTCTTAGGTCAGTCTGACTCTTATTCTCATTCTCTGTAACCTTATCTTAGGGATCTCTCTGTTCTTACTTGACCCCTTCTCATTTCTCTTGAGATATTCTACTTCTCTTTCTTAGGCATACTACCTCAGACTCATAAATACCTAGTGCTCAGGATGGGAACTGGAACTCTGTTAACTTTAATTCTTTCTTTGTGTAGAAGATTATGAGTTCAATCCATAATAATAAGGCTATATGAAATTAACATCATAGGTACTCTCTTTGTTATGAGTTAACCAACTTATGAGGCTTCCCTACCTTAACCTTATCCTTGGTAATCGTTTTTCTAAAGAAATACTGTACTTATGGCTCATTCAATTTCTTAGGCTAGTTCCACTGTGACCCTCAGGATCTAACTGCAATCAACTGTAAGCCTATTTAGGATCTAACTGTGACCCTAGAATTCTGTTCTCTATGAGTCATGCTAGGATCTAACTATGATCCTTTGAAATCTACTGTGATTCCATTGCACTGTATCCTTATCTCTGAAGAGCTAAAATCAATAGACTAAGTTATAAGGTTAGCCACTTCCACTTAGTTGCAAACTTAATAGATAATTCCCCAAGACTGATCAAGAAGCTAATATTATATATTAAGACTTTACTCATTTTCTCTATCACTTAGGAATTTCTTATATCATTCTCATATTTCATAACTTTGCTATATCCAGTATTGCAGAGAGCTACACAAGCTTTACAATGCACATAAACGTTATAGTATGTACATCTCATTTGATGAACATGGCTCTACCATAAGCTGCACTGTCCATTCTCTTGAACTAGCTCTATCTCAAGAGTAGTATGACTCTATCGCAAGAGCAATTTAGCTTTATTGTGAGAATGTTAGCTTTTATTACATAGACACTACTCCCTCATAGAGTTGCATCATCTTTCATTTCATATAATCTAAGTCATGTTCATAGCTCATCATTCATATATCTCATCCCTACTAAAGGGATATATCCTGAGTATGGTAATCATATGTCTATAGGTCTATCACAACGTTCATCTCTAATCTCATTCCTTATCTAACTGACTATCATTGTCTGTATTAAATTCTCATTTTAAACTTTAGAGATTAACTGGCTAACTATATCATTTACTTTTCTATTGCTTTATTATCATTACCAAGTTAAATTATCTAATTGCATGTTGTATAGTGTGGGAGCAACATAATTTTCTCATCATATATACTCTACCCTGCATGTAATGCAAAAGGGGAGTATTCATCCATCATAGTGTAACATACTTACTTTTGTACACTTAAGGACCATTTCTTAGCATTTAAAACCACTTACATGACCTTTGAAGTCCATTAGCTAAATCTGAAATTTTTACTCTTCACAAGTTACCGTTCATATGGTATTCCATATTCAGTGACAAACTTATAAAAATCATAATTAATTCTAAAAAAATTGAAATGACGTATTTCAAAAAGTTACATGAAGATAACATCTTGAAATTTAAGAAAAAAATAAGTTCCTAACCAAATGCTTAGTCAATCAATACAATTTAATAATAAACAATTATTGTTCATTTGGTCAAAAATTCTAAAAAGAGATTCTAGTCCATGATTTTGAAAAATTTATTCTCTTTGTATAGATATCAAAATAAAGCGTTCTTGCTATCAAAATGAAGCTTGACATGTAAACTAAATATCTATAAAATTTTATATATTTATTTCATCATTTACTATTTTTCATTGCATCATGAACATCGCTACTTCAAGTGGTCATATAACATCATTACATATAATAATTCTTCATGTAACATTTATACTATCCAATCCCTAACTTCTCTTGATGCTTCTTCATCTTCTTTCATCATTCATGAACCTATTGGGATTGGGATTACATGGATGGAGTGAGATTTATGGGGAAATTTTAGTAGTTCTTTCACCCTATCCATGTAATCCCAATCCCAACAGGTTCATAAATGATGAAAAAAGATGAAGAAACATGAAGAGAAGTTAGGGATTAGATAGAATAAATGTTATATGAATTGTTGTATGTAATGATGGTATATGACCAATTTGAGTAATGATATTCATGATGTAATGAAAAATAGTAAATGATGGAATAAGTGTAAGAAATTTTACAAACATTTAGTTAACATGTCAATCTTCATTTTGACACCAAGAATGCTTTATTTCAATTTTTGTACAAAGAGAACGAATTTTCAAGGACCAACCTCTGTTTCCAGAATTTTTGACCAAATAAACAATAATATTTGAAGATTAAACTATATTGATTGACTAAGTATTTGGTCAGGAACTTATTTTTTTCTTAAATTTCAAGATGTTAGCTTCATATATCTTTTTAAACCACTTCATTTCAATTTTTCCAGAATTAATTATGATTTTTCTAAATTCATCACTGAATCTGGAATACCATATGAATAGTAACTTGTGAAGAGTAAAAATTCCAAATTTAGCTAATAGACTTCAAATGTAACGTAAGTGGTTCTACATGCTAAGAAATAGTTCCTAAGACATATGAAAGTAAGGATGTTACACTAATCTTATTTGCTGGTTGTTTATAAGCTCTTGTTCTATGATGAAATGTTTAATCCTTCTAGTTGAGCTTATGATATTGTGATATGTTCTATTGAGCTAAGAGATGCTCCTATGATTTTGATCTAAAATGATAAATGATTTTTTGACTATTTGTTTCCATGATTTAATAAAGTATATGAATGTTTAAAAGTATGTTTTAAAAGTTTGAAATAAAGTTCTTTAGTATTTATTGATAAGCTACTCAAAGAGTGCATTTATCAAAGAACACTTTGATAAATGATGTATTGTGAAATATGTTGATAAGTATGAAAGTTGATGTTTTGAAAGAGATTTTTTTGAAGAGCTTTTCGATAAGGACATTTATTAAAGAACTATTTGATAAATCATAAACTATTTATGTACAATCTATTAAAGATTTATCGAAATCCTTTTCAATAAGGTTGATTATCAAAGTATTGCTCAATATTATTTTTATCTATTTCAAATGCAATTCTTCAGCAATTTGTCGAAGACCTTTTCTATAAGGATACTCTTCGACAAGTACTTCAATAATTCAAGTTATTTTGTTAAAATTGTTTTGAACTAGACTTGACAGATTTTGATATGTAATTCTTAATCATTTGGAATCAATTGCTTTATGCTTACATCAACTATATATCTTTACTAAAGCTTGTTTTCATATTATCTTGAGCGGAAACTAGATCAAATGAAGATATTAATAAAAATCCAAAACAAAATCAGTCTATCCACTTAGCAAACAATGTCTACTTCAATGAAATTGTGAAAATGAATTATAAAGAGAACAAGAAGCCAAAATGAGAAAGATAAAGAAGTGGAGAGACTAAAAAGATTCTCACAATGCACTACGATCATATTTAGTAACAGTCTCTATTTCACACTATTTCTTATCTTTAGTTCAAAGCATATTATATTCTTAGAAGAGAGAAACTTGAGAACTTAAGCTTATATTTATCTTATTCACTCTTTGAGAGAGCTTTATATTTATCAATCATTTTATGATTTGTTCATGTAGGATTCTTGAGTGACTATAACCTTATGAGTATAAGGGGGAGTAAGAAGGATTCTCACAAGAATGTACTGAGGTATCAAGAGCCCACAAAATCTTAGAGATAGTGGAACACTTAGAGGAGGACTTTGGGGACTGAATGTAAACCAAATAGATTGGGTTAAACTAGTATAAGTTATCGTGTGCAATATTTCTCCTACAACTTCTTCCTTTGATGATATCATTCTAAATTCTACTCTTTAAATTCATTCAAATATCTTTAGAGTTTTCAAAATTTTTAAAATTATCCAATTCACCCCCCTCTTAGGTGAAACAAACATTCTAACATGGCCAAGATTAAATCTTACAATGGATGACCAAGATTAAATCATACAGATCAAGGGTCTAGGTTTAACCACCTAGCTTTTTTATATCATCACCTCATTCTCCTTACATCATCCATATGACATCATCGTGCTTAGGTGGTTCCATCTTATGTAAGAAGGCTTCTTGGAAAATCCTATCCAATTCTTTATCGGCTCGGCCATATTTTTTAGTGTCTATATTTTTCCTACCTTTAACATATTTGTATTAGGTAAGAATTTTATTAATTTACCCTTAGAAATGACCAAAATGTCCTCATTAACTTTTATTCACTTTTATAACACTAAGGGTACTTTTATCTTTTCACATCTCACCAGAGTATTTCTTAGCCCTAGCCCCTATTCTTGTACCTCTATTGACTTCTTATTCAAGATTATATCCTTTGTTAGATATCTAATATAACATTACCCATAAACTTCTACTGTAAATTTAATTTCTTCATAAATTCATATCAATTTGAGGCCTCAGATCAAAATTATGACTCGAGTCAAATAGCTCAGCAAAATCCCCTCTATCTCTTCCTAACTTCATATTTATTAGCTTTCTGGGTATATTTCATATTAACATTTGCTTCCTTTGAGTTTTCCATTAATGACACCTATATCTCTTAATTATTTAAAATTATGCTTAATGCCCTTAACTTATTTCTACATTTACTTTAAGCTTTAGAACATTTATAATTTTCACATTAGTCCATTTAAACTTTCTTACTTTAGTCATTTTGAACTTCTTACTTAGGTCCTAAAGGAATTTCTTTCTGTATAATTTAGTCCTTCATCTAACCATATTCTAATATTTTCCTTCACTATGCTTTTTTTTACTCTAGAGAGGAAATTTAAGGATGTGACATTTACTGTGTTCAATTTACCTACCATAGCAAAAGTTTCCTAGTAATCAATTCCATAGACCTGTGTGAATCCTTGAGACACCAATCTTGCCTTATGGGATTAATACTACCATCTGGATTATACTTCTTGATGAATACCCATCTACACCCAACAATAGTGTTACCTAGAGGGAGGTCAACAATTTCCCTAGTACCATTTTTTGCAAGTGCATCTAATTCTTCGTTTAGTGCAATTCTCCACTTAGCTTCTTTGTAGGCTTCCTCAATGTTCACTGGTATTTTCTCCATAGGCATACATTATGTACAAATGCCTGCAGATTTGAGGACAACCTATCATAGGCCAAAAAGTTATGTACATGGTGTCGTATCGTACACCTCCTTATCCCTTTCGTAACTCATCATCTTCCTTTTCTATTTCAACACTTGGAGAAGGGGAATTGGATAGGTCTAGCCTCAAGTAAGCATCTCTACTAGTTTGTTGGTTTTCTTCATGGTTGGAGTCTCTTCTAGGGTCAACCTTACTTCTGATATGTACGTTCGATTCAATATGTTGTATGGCACTTTGATTGGATTAGGAAGGTGCTGTAATGGGATTAATTTCAGGTGGTGTTTTGGATGGTAGAATAGTTGATAACTGTCATTTTAATTATAAAATAAAATTAAGCTAACCAATAATAAAGTGAAGCTAACCTATATCGATTCACAAGGAGTCTAAATAGATGCTAAGGTACCTAATTAATCTAATGAGCCACAAATTAGAAAATTAATCAGATGAATTGTGAGATAAGGTGTTTGAACTAATTTTGAATGTAAATCATATGCTTCTTGTTTATGAATTTAGGTGTTTATGATAATGAAATGAATCAATGACAAGTGTATTCCTTGAAAACTACCTCACCCTCATTATGCATAGAATATTTATAGTTAATCAATTGAATTAGAATATGTTAGCTAACAACTCGCCAGCTAAATTCTCAATCAAAGCTACAACTCGCACACATTGAATAGAGAAATAAGAATAATTCAACTTGAGATAGAAGAAAATGAATTAAACATATACAACTGTCTCTATTATAGATTACTTTAATTAACCACAACCATGTCCAACTCGATCCAAGGGTGAAAATCAATCAAATCATCAATTATGTAGAAATAGGAAATCCAACTCGGTTCCCTAATCACTAATCATCTACTAGCTCTAATTGTATCAGTAATTATAGAATTAACTACATCAACTCGATACAATCAATTCTGAATTAAAGACACAATAAACTTCCTATTTAGCTCAAGGATTCTAGTTCAACATCATCTCCAATAGGGCATAATGGATCTAGCCTTCCATTGCTGTCAAGACTTTAATAGCAGCAGCAAACAGATCGGCAGTTATGGTGAATGTGGAAAAAAAAGATTAAGATAAAGACTGAACTTTCCTTTGGTTCTATTGTTTATAACAGAGGAAAGTTGTAGATGAGAGAGAATAGAAATTTGAGATAAAGAGAGAGAGAGTAAACAGATGGCATGTGGAGTGGAAGCTAGATGGAGTGAATGAATGAATGCTAAAAGCTATAGTTAGCATGAAGTGTATGGAATATGGGGTCCCTGTTCAGTGGTGAATGCATGAATGGGAAATGATGGAATCAGAGGGTGCAGATGGCGTTCAGTGATGTCCCCTCAATGTGCTGATGTGTGTTATATAGAAAAAGTGTGAATGGTATGACTAATCTGAAATGATGGGCTGTGTGAAGTGTATGATGATCGTATGTGCATAAATTTGTTACAGAATATGTGTGAATCTCCCACTTGCTTATGTTATCAGCTCCTTCTAGCATGTGATTCTGTTAGCCCACTTGTACAATTCAGCACATGCTTTTTTTGTCCAGCTGTCAAGCATTTTTGTTTCATTCTCACTGCAACAATTTGTCTTGGTAATGAGCATTTTCCTAAAATGGGAAAAATAAAAGAAACTGATTATTTATCCAATTAATCACTAAAATCACATCAATTAATTTCCAATTGCTCCAACTTAATTTTATTAATTAATTGCTCATCATATTAGTAAATAAGAATAAAATCAATAATAAAACTCTCTTTAAACACACTAAAAATCACTATAAATATGAGTTTATTAATAGTGGGTGGAACAATTGATCTAGGTTTAGGTGGGGATTTAGATGGAGCTAATGTTTCAAGCTAGGTGGTCTGGGTGGGAATGATCTTGGGTTGAGGAATCCATTCTTGTAATGAATACACCCCTGAATGGCTGCCTCGAAATAAAAAGAAATGTATTCATGAAAGGTGACATTCAGTTAAATAAAAGTTTTCTTTGTAGACAGGCAATAGCACTTGTATCCCTTTTGAGAGCTAGAGTAACAGATGAATATACACTTTCAAGACTAATGATCAAGTTTGCCTGCATGTTCATTGTGAACAATGAATTTACGTCCAAAGACTTTAAAGGCAAGGACTCCATGGTTTTTAGATGTGGGGTAGAATTTAAGGAAAGAGTCAATGGGTATAATAAATTGGAGAACTCGAGAAGGCATTCAATTGATTAGGTGAGTTGCATTAAGGATGACTTTCCTCCAATAGAACGTGGGAACATTATATGCAAATAAACCGGATTGGGCAACATCTAAAAGGTGTTAGTTCTTTCTTTCCGCTACCCCATTTTGTTGGGGAAAATTGACACAAGATGTTTGATGAATAATGCCATGGTCAAATAAAAAGGTGCTCATGGTAAAGTTAATAAATTTTCTACCAGTCACTTTGAAGGATCTAAATTCCAGTTTGCAACTGATTCGTACGTTATAAGAGCATAGAAGTGTTTGAAGTACTTTAGATTTTTCTTTTAATCGAGCAAAAATTAGAGTATTTAATAAAAAAAAAACAGATACTAAATTAAAAATTAAGATAATCCCTAAATTCATATCAGTAGACACTATGAAACAACTTTACAAGACCAAACTAGAACAAAGGGATACAATAAATAATTTGTTTATCCAAATTAATTCCCTACATGAGATCAGGGTTAGGAATCGATGTCACACAGCAATTGGCACCTTCATTTTCCTACAAACACAATATAATGCTAGCATGAAGTTATAGTCCCAATGCGACAACATAATTGTGTCTTACCCTTCTTTCTTTCAAACATCATAAATATATTGCATAAAGACAATTTTTCCCCTATCTTCCAATAGGTTTGACACTGTATAACTAGAAAATTGCAAACAAATAATCTATTAATCAAAATCAATAACCAAGTACCATTATGGTATTTTAATATTCAAAATCATGCAGCGTAAGAATCCACGCATTACAAAGTTACAGTGACAAACAAATTCAGTCGCAGTCACCAACATTGGGCCACATACAAAAGGATGTTGGTCTAACAAACTGAAAATAAATGCAACAATAAGAAGTGAACTACAGGAAGGCATCTTTCTCAAGTAGCTTAACGACTTCATTTTGACTGTTGAGCTTTGCAACATCTATGGGAGTTTTGCCGTCCATATTCTGGAGAGTACTGCAAATAGGACAACAAATAGAAAACCATTTATAATAGACTAGAGTTAAATCAAATTAAACGGGAAAAAGAAAAATTATCAGTGAAATAGGTTTGCAAGATAGGCTACTTACACTGCAGCACCATTTTCAAGGAGAAGAGCCACGCATTCCTTCCTGCCATAACCCGCAGCATAATGAAGAGCTGTGTTCTTATTCTTATCCAAAGCGTCCACTTTTGCTCCAGCCTCAATAAGAACTTGAGCACACTTCACCTGCAATTATATTACGTTCAGTTATATATCTACAAAAACCTAACATCCATCCATTTCTCAATAAAAAGAGAGCCCTGGTAAGGAATAGTGTTTAAAATTGTTATTATTCCTTAACAAGGTTGATAACAATAGAGGATACAGTGAAGGGTAGGGCTTTTTGGTAAGGAATAACTTTTAAAATTTTGACCAAGCCAATCATCTACCTTCCCATCATATTTCCATGTCCACGATAACACAACATAACAAATCCTGCGCAAAGGAGAAGCATGTCTAGGCACAAAATGCGTATTTGTATTGAAAATTTATGCATCATACCTCTCCATACCCACAGGCAAAATGCAAAGCTGTTCTTCCCTCCGAATCTTCTTCATCCTTGTCAGCACCAGAGGCTAGTGCATTTTTCAAGCCCTGATAGATGAAGAACGAAATTTTAAGTATTTTCTCATTTTCTCAATTAATATAAAGGAAGAAAACATAGTAACTGAATTCGACTAAGGAAGAAATAGACATGAAGTTTAATAACCATTAACCAAATCAAAACAATAATATGAAGAAATAATGTCTCCAATCATTTTACTTTCCTACTCTTCAAAGTATTTGAGCCAAATTACAAATAGACCATTATTGTTTTAGAGCTCAAAGTTGAATTTCTCCAGCCACGGTAGAATGATGGAGGATAAAATAAGAAAATATATATTGCCTGTGAATTAGTAATTACAGATAAATATAATGAAATATCTCAGGGATCTGAATTCTTATTATCAGTAGCCATACTGATTATAGACACACTACACGGTGAGCATGAATTGCTTTCTGTGTGTGTATTACTTCTGCTGTACATGCTTACATATATACACAAACTGAATCCCATTCATGGAGGGATTGTAGAGGCAGAATCAGGAAATATAATTCAGATACAATCAAGATATAATCCCTACAATCTCTCTTAATTAATTCTCTACAATCTTTCTCAATTAATTCTAATAATCTCCCCTCTTAATGAATCCCACTAATTTCTCTTCTACACCCCCCTCAAGTTGGAACATAGATATTTATCATGTCCAACTTGCCAATTAGATATTCAAATTTGTCTCTTGTTAATCCCTTTATAAGTATATCAACTGTTTGTTCTTTGAAGGGAATATACTTGAGATCAATTGTCCCTTCATCAATCTTTTCTCTTATAAAATGTCTATCTATCTCTACATGATTTGTCTTGTCATACTGGACTAGATTGTCAGACATTGATAGCTACCATGTTGTCTAACTGTAGTCTGATGGGTAATTTTATTGACATTTTTAGTTCTTCTAATACTTGTTTCACTCAGACTTTCACAGATTCCAAGGGATATAGCTTTGAACTTGGCTTCAGCACTGCTTCTAGCAACCACACTTTGTTTTTTACTTTGCCAAGTTACTAAATTTCCCCAGACATAAGTAACATATCCTGAGGTTGATTTTCTGTCATCTTGATCACCTGCCTAGTCAGCATCTCTAAACATTTCCACTTTTCAGTTTTCTGATTTTTTTAAACTAGAGACCTAGCCCAAGAGAACCCTTCAAGTATCTTAGAATCCGATAGACTTCATTCAAGTGCTTTGTTTTGGATTATGGGAATTTTGGCTTACCACACTGACAGCATAGTCGATGTCTAGTCGAGTGTGAGATAAGTAAATCAATTTTCCCACCATTCGCTAATATCTTCCATATCTATGGCTTTTCCTAGATCTTCAGTTTCAGTAATTTTGTCAACTCGTATAGGAGTATTACTTAGTCTGCAGCCGAGCATACCTGTTTCTTTTAAAAGATCTTCTACGAGATGTTGATTCCTCTGGTAGATCTAGCTACTTCCATACCCAGAAAATATTTTTTTCTCCTAAGTCCAACCTGTAATTCTCCATTCAATGCCTTTTTAATTCTGTCAATTTCTGCTAGAATATCTCGCGAGGACAATATCATCAACATAAACAACCAATACCACTATTCCCCCATTCAAGTGTCGGAAGAATAAGGTGTGATCACTCTGAATCTATATATAGCCTTCACCTTTTAGAACTTTGGCAAATCTTTCAAACCACGCTCAAGGAGACTGTTTTACACCATACAATGATTTCTTTAATCTGCACACATGGTTTTCCTTCCTCCCAGGGAATCCCGAAGGCATCTTCATATAGACTTCCTCTAATTCTCCATTTAAGAATGCGCTTTTGATATCCATCTGATGTAATGACTAGTCTAAGTTTATAGCAAGAGACAAAAACTCTGATGGTATTTAACTTTGCCACAGGTGCAAATGTCTCAGTGTAGTCCATACCATAGACCTGAGTGAAACCCTTTGCTACTAACCTTGCTTTGTATTTCTCAAGACTTCCATCTGCACAATATTTTAGAGTGAATACCCATTTGCATCCTACTACCTTCTTGTCCCGGGGTAAGTCGATCACTTCCCATGTATTGGTTCGTTCTAGGGCCTCCATTTCTTCCATTACCGCCTTTCTCCATTCAGGACTATCAAGAGCTTCATGTATATTTTCTAGTATCTTGACATGAGTAAGATGAGATATGAATGCAAAATGTTTGGGCGATAAAGCTTGATAGGAGACAAACCTCTCTATAGGATGTCTAGTGCAGGATCTGGGTTGCTTTCTTATTGCAATTGGAATGTCAAGATCATCATCTCATATCTCATGGTCAAGACCTGTCTCCAGTTCAGATTATTGGATTGTGTCAGTTGCTTGAGGTATATTACCTGTCATGTCCTTATTTCTGCGGGTATAGACTTAACCCACCTGTTAGTGTCTCCCCCTAAACTAGAGTTCTCTTCATATTCCCTAGGCACCTCATGTGATGTTTCTACAAGAGTGTAGACTTAATTAGGTTCACTTATGATTTCTGACCCGATAGTCTAAGGTTCACTCCAAGTCTCCCCTTGAACCGAGGACGATGTATAAAAAGGAATAGTCTCATGGAAAGTAACATCACGGGTGATAGAGTCGTTTCAAGATAGGATCAAAATATTTATAACCCTTTTGGTTTCCCGCAAGCTCTAGGTAAAGACATTTTGCAGCTTTTGGATCAAGCTTATATGTATGGTGCAGATGAACAAAGGTGGGGCAACCAAATATCCCGAGGTGGGACATTTAAAATGCTGGTGAAGGACTTGTATAGGGGTTTAAAAGGACAAGGGCTTACATGGCATCTGATTGAGCAAGAAAGTGATAGTTAGAATGGCATCATCCCAATGGTAGGTAGATACATTGCTGCTAAAAAGGAGAGCCTGAGCAGTTTCAAGGTGTCTATTTTTCCGTTCAGTAATTCCATTTTACTATGGACTATGGGGACAAGCTTTTATGAGCGATGCCTTTTTCCTTAAAAAAATTAGAAAACTGATGATTAATGTGTTTGGTGCCATTGTCAATATGATGGATTTTGATCTTGGAATCGAATTGTGTATGGATCATATTGTAAAAATCAATGAATGTTTGGTATACAGCAGTTTTATCTTTAAGAGGAAAACCCAACAGGCACAGGTATAATCGTCAACGAGAGTCATAAACCATTTTGATTGAGTACAAGTTTTAATGAGATGGGCACCATATGTCACTGTGGATAAGGGTAAAAGGTCTAGAGGGTTGATAAAGAACACTAGGGAAACTAGTACGATGGTGTTTAGCTAGCTCGCATGAAGCACAATGAAAATCTGAATTTTTATTTAAGCAAAGAAAGAAACATCTTACATATATATTGAAAGTTGGGATGTCCTAATCTTTTATGCCATAACTCCATTTCACTAGTTTTAGGGAGAGACACTTTATTACAGAGGTAAGCTACTAAATTCTGACAGTCATTCACGTAATAAAATCCACCAAATTCCTTATCAACACTAATCGTCGTCTCCGTGAACAGATCCTGAAAAACACAATGCGTGGCAAAGAAGTCAGCATGGCAGCGTTCTCTTTGATTCAGTTGACTTACAAACAATAAGTTACATTGTAGTTTTGGAACATGAAGAATATTATGCAGCACAAGTGTATCAGAAATTTTAATGGTACCACTCCCTGCTACTAGAGTCTGAGGCATCGGCAATTTTTATCGTAAATCGTGACGTGGCAGGATTATAGTTGGAAAACAAGGAAATGTCATTAGTCATATGATCCGAGACACCTAAATCAACTATCCAACAAGGGCCTATGGTCTTACCTTTAATAGTGGTAAGTGCTGTAAAAAAGTTACCTTTTTGTACCACAGTATCACCAGGTTTATGGGACTGACTTTCCAATGCATTCAAGCGTTCGAGGATCATTGTCAATGGATCAGTTGCAGAATTTGGGCCAACCTAGAATGGGCCTGAAGCAACCCCTAAAGCAGCAACAGAATTGGGCCTAGAATTGCGTCCTTGACTTGATGCAGAATTGGGCCCATGAGGAGATAAAACAATTGGGCCTAAGGGTACATTTTGTCTTGGGCTGTCCATATCCTTTGAACCTGTCGCAGAGTTGGCTAGATGGCTTCTCGGTCGGTGTTGCTTGCCTTCCAGTCCAGCGACTTGCCGTGAAGGTCCAAGCAACATTCCTTGGTATGGCTCGTCCTTCTACAGTGTTTATATGTCGGTAGTTCTTTCTTGGAGCTAGGGTCGGATGCGCGGATGGCGAGGGCTGAAGCTTCAGTTGCCGATGAAGGAGTTACACAGTTGAGAAGCATCACTTGCGGACATGATTCTTTGTCGCGTAAGTAGGAGAAAGCTTCTGACACAGATAGAAGGGGAACACGGCTGAGGAGATGGCCACGGGCATTATCATACGCCAAGTCGAGTCCCACCAGGAATTCAAAGAGGCCTTCATCTAGGGTCCGTTGGTATTCAACGGCGTCTTCGCCATTTTTCCATACTCGGCGTTGGAGCAAACCAATCTCCTACCACAGCGTCGTTTTCTCGAGGTAATAGGCATTCAAAGGTCTGGTGCCCTATTTCACGACCTAAAGACGAGCTCGGAGATCAACAATAGAGAGGCATTTGGACGCTTCCCATATGCTTCTTTTACTGCGAATCAGATGGATTTTGTAGAAGTTAAGAACATAAAACTTCTTTGGACATCTGGAAGCATGGAATTCGGGAACCAGGAGGCGACGATAGCATTCTCTTATTTCTATCGCCGACGGGAATTGTTATCATCAAAGAGTGGCTAGTCATTGTAGATCAAATCAAGTCAATCTCGACCATCAAGAGCGAGGAGCATGGATTGGCTCCAATCGAGATAATTCTCACCGGTGAGACGCTCTAGCACAATGACAATAGTAGAGCTTTCAAAACCAACTACTTTAGCAGAGGCTGAACGTGACCCTCCATTAGATATACTCTGCTCTGATACCACCATATCAGTAGCCATACTAATTATAGACACTACACGGTGAGAATGAATTGCTTTCTGTGTGTATTACTTCTTTTGTACATGGTTACATATATACACAAACTGAATCCCATTCATGGAAGGCTTGTAGGAGCAGAATCAGGAAATATAATTAAGATACAATCAAGATATAATCCTTACAATCTCTCTTCATTAATTCCCTACAATCTTTCTTAATTAATTCTAATAATCTCCCCTCTTAATGAATCCCACTAACTTCTCTTCTACACTTATTCATCTTCGAACAGGGGTACATCATATTTGATGGGTTTATCTCAACTATCTTACCTGAATCATATCTCAACTTCAATCAAAACAATTTGTTCTTCAAATATGACTCTTGAAATAGCTTTAATCAAATGTTTGCAATTTGAGCAATGGAAGTGGTGTAAGAAGATCAATCATTCCTGATTCAATCTTCTCCTTTATAAAGTGTTAATCAATCTCTACGTACTAAGTCCTATGATAATGAATAATTCTTCGAGATTCCCAAGGTTGCCATGTATCACACCACACTTTCATTGGAGAGGGGGCGTGTTAATCCTCAGTTCTTTGTAACAATCTACGAATCCACATCCCCTCACAAACTCCCAAGGCTAGTGCTTTGAACTTGGCTTTAGCACTACTTGCTATTGTAACAAAATTACCTCATCAAACATATAGTAGCCAACAATAGACCTTCCATCACACAAATCCTGCCCAGTCAACATCCATATGAACTTCCACACACTTGCCCTTCCTATTGCAAAGAACAATCATCCACAACGGGGCATCTTTAGGGAACTCAAGTTTCTACACACTGCTTCAATGTGTTATTGCGATATGTAAACTGACTTGCCGCACTTAGAAAACTACCTGGTCAAAGCACAATATTAGTCCCTCTACCAATCATTGTTATCTTCCCTAGTCTACTTAATGGTACACCATCTGGCATGTGCTAAATCTTACTAGTTTCCTCCATAGGTGTTTTTGCAGGCTTGGCCAACGTTTGGAACATAATTGTCATCACAATAGCCCTTACAACCCCCAAAAGATGCCTATTGTGTTTTGGTACTCCATTCTGCTATGGATTGTTTACACAATAAATTTGATGACAACCCCATGCATTCCTTAAATGAAAAGCTTAATTATTCTCTAGCATTATCAATTCTACGCACTTTGATGGTAGTCAGAAACTAATTTTGCATGAATTATGTAAACTCTAGTACTTGTGCAACTACTGACTTTTCTATTATCAAAATTACCCACAACCTGTAGGTGTGGTCATCTATAAATGTGTAAAGCCATTTAACATTTGACAAGGTGGTTGTTCTAGAAGGGCCCTGGTGGATCCCAAGCTCAAATAGATATTAAAATTCAGAATTAGCTTGCCAGAGTGTAAGTCAAAAGCAGGATAAGCTACAATTTTGAAAACACACTCCTTATATTCGAGAGAACCTGCTCTCCCAAACAACAGTCAATAATTACCCCCTCCTGATCCCCTCACCACTATATATGTTACTCAAACTCTTTCTCACAAAGCGCATCAGTCACCAGCTCAGCCCATTAGTTGTGGGTCGAACATTTCCCAGCCGTCAAGGTTTCACTTGCCATCAAGGTGAGAGTTGGAAGTACGAATCCTTGGCTTCCTTCCCAAACAACCTAACTTTATTTGTTTGCTAAAATAAACTTCCAGTTATCTTTTAGTTGCAGCAGCCGTCTTTATGCCCCATTACCAACAGAACCAGATTCTCTGCTTGAAGAAACGACTTCGTTTGATTGGCACTCATAAGAATTCCTTCAGAAGAAGAAAATAAGAAAGCAAAGGTAAAGTCTCGTGAAGAAATCACTTGCACTGAATCTCTTTCATTTGCATCATGCAAAGCAAGAATTCTTGCTTGCAGAGTCTTGTCAATTTTTCCATCATCAGTGCCGCCCTTGGTACCACTGCAAAGTGCAAATTAGGCCATTAAAATAATTCAAATTTGAGTTTCCTCCCTTCTGCTTATGTATCATAGCTTGCCCAGACTTGGGACATATACAAATGCTTGAAAAAATAGACAATAACCAAATAATGAAATTGATTGAACCCAATGCTTTCCATGTTGCCTACCCCAAAATGCCCTTGAACCCAATGTAAGCATCCCCAACGCCTCAAAATGCAGGAACAAAGAAACTGAAGGCATGGTGAATATCAAGTACAAAGCAGGTCTGAGTTGTTTGGCTTTGACCACAGGTTTGTTTCCCCACCACAATTACTGCAATAAGATTCCAATATTGCAAGGGATAAAATCACTCAACTTTCTATGCACAGCCCCCTGCCCAATTTGTCCTTCCTTTGCAGTGTATTTCTTTCTCCATTGTTCGTCCAACACATCCTACCATGGCCGAAAGCAGCCCCTATCCCAACTGTTCTGTCTGCATTGGCATCAAACATAAGTGAAGATTTCCTTGGCTTATTCGACATTGTTGCCAAAAGTGAGGACACCCACTTCCCCACTTTTATGATGGGTTAAAAATCCCAAGAATCTGAATTCTTATTCATCAAAAATAACAGGGATACATCGTAATTCAATGGGTCTATTTAAGCAGTCCTGGCTGAATCGTATCTTAGATTCAGTCAATACAATCTGATATAAACTAAAGCGAAAATAATAGCCACCGTTAAGAAAAATTATACAGCTAATAGGCATAAGGGACTTTAGCAGTTGATAACATATAAAAATTAGAATTTTTAATAGTTTGTAATATTTTGATATATTTATATAAATAGTTTGCTAGAATTTTAACTGACTAGTTTAAGGTACGATTTTCCTGTTCTCTTGCAATTTGAATTTCTATGTAAATTTCTTTATCATTATGTTGTATTTCAATGCCCCCTTAGGGCCTAGGGACTCCATATAAAGCAACTACCAACACCAATTAGTTCGATTCAGTTTCATGATTAATAGAAGTTCAGTTCCACATCAATGAATGTTGAATTTTGTTTGACATTTCCTTCCCTTTCTTGCTTTGGTCCTATTTCAGGTACTTGTTCCAATAACCAATCAACAAATAGCATAGCAACCCATTTCTTATTTCGCTGGACCATCTCAATAATATCAACTGTCAACCATAATATAAAAATTTATAAATATCTGTCTTGGAGGATATGCACATAAAAATAGTCGTAAACCTTACCTCAAAATCACCAACGCTAGCAGTTTGATGAACTATTGATTCATCTTCATTTCCCACATCATCTGTTTCATCTTGCCCAGAATTTTCAGCAGAAGCAGCATCTCCAGAAACAGCAAGGCCCATTGCTTGTCCCAACTTACGCAAAACCTCCTCATCATTCCAGTATCTAAAAGAAAAGAAATGTAAACATTATTTATGACAAGGATCTCAATCCATTAAAACCCTCAAGAAAAAATACAATAATGTTTAGCCTCTAAACCTCATCATTGCAGTAGGACCACCAGTCTCTATCTCTTCTAAAACGTGTTTCAAAGATGGATCTTCCTTGATACGTGCCATTCTCTCCTCAAGCTGATCTTTATTTGATGGGTTTGAAAAGCTTTCGAGCATGGAAGACATAGCAGGGTCCTGAGATAAACAGCATACAATTTTAGTTAACCAGTAGATAGGCCACATAACAGACAGGATAGAAGGGGTATATTAATTAATACCTGCATTAATGCATTACCCAGGCGCTCAGCCATGGTCATAAAATTAGGATTATGCATAACCTGTTGCAAGGTTGCCATGTATTGTTGATTATCGAAGTTAGGGATGCCTTCCTGAGTTGTTGCACCTTGAAAAGTTTTCTGCATCTGCTCAGCCATTTGATTGAATGAAGGATCTTTTGCTATCTGTTCAGCCAATTCCTTGATGCTTGGATCCTACACACAATCAAGGTTCCATTAAATTTCTACCAACATTTTACGATTCCTTGAGATTACAAATTCAGACTCATGGAAACATCTGACAAAATCATCCCTCCCTAGTTTAAAATGGAGAAACAAGCCGTGATTCAGACCAGAGTTCTTGAGAGCAATCAAATGTTTCTCCAGTTCTCTTAATTAAATTTTTCAATGTCATCCGTTTGAAGACATTAAGGATTGTGAAGAAGATTTATGCCATGAGATGATGAGAAAACAAAGTATCTTCTACAAACTAATCCACAAAGACAGCAAACATGATCTGCTTAGAAATAAACACTATTTGGTTTGTAACTACACTAGGAACACCCTAAAGGAAATAAAAATTCTTCTCCGCTCACTTCCAAAAAAGAAAATCTCCACAAAAATTAATTATAATTCCATGAAAATTTAATCACTGCTGTCCAACCATAGACTTTAAACCGGATCCAAACCCAAAAGCACACATAAAAATAAAATAAGCTCTTCCATAACACAGACGCAACTGCATGCATACATGGCAACCATCACCAAGACAGCACTATCAGTAAATAAAGTAGACATTATAAATGAATAGCAACAATCAGAGGAAAGGAGGCAAAATGGTATACATTAAGCAGGCCAGTCATTGCTGAGAAATCAAATGGGTTGGGTGGAAACCCAGTTGCTGGTGCAGAGGTAGCTCTTGTTTGTCCTGATTGCTGCTCTTCAGACACAGTTGCTGGTGTAGAGGCGGTTCTTGCTTGTCCAGAGTGCTGCTCCTCAGAGGATGTTTCATTTTTGGAGCTTTTGTTCTCTGCAAAACAGGCTTTGTCATCTAAGAAACATGTCGCATGAGTAAAAACAACCAACTTTCAAGCTTCAAGAACCCAAAGCTATTATTCTCAGACGTTCACAGCATTAGTAAGAAAACATAAATGAATATTTTCACCCCAAAATAAATAAGACATAAACAACATGAATAAATACCAAGGAAGCAATTACCAACCAACAGATAACAAAATGCAACTCCATGAAAGCCCATGCAACACTTGTAAATTCAAACATCAAGAACCCAAAGCAATTATTCTCACTATTAATGTTTTGTATGAGTCCATCGCCTCCCACTCCATCTTGAGTTAACAGGAAAAGATTATTTAAATCAAAATTATTAATTAATAGGCCCATAACTAATGGGTGAAGCAACATTCAATTACTGATGAGAATTAAGAGAAACCAGAGGAAGGAGTAGAGCCGGCAGCAAGTGCCAAGTATTATGGAAAAAGATAAAACAGACTGAGAGAAATCATCTGGCTTAGCACTCAAGGCATAGCAAGCTCCAACTCAAAACCTCCAAATTGTAATATCTGAGGAGGGAAATATGACAGAATAATATCTAAATATACTTTAAACCACTCTTAAATCATATTTTGACACCACTTCTTCAATGCTATTCAATTTCTTTTCTATACAGTTGACCTAATTGTAGAGGATGCACGAACAGCAAATATTCTTTGACTTTCCAAACACTGACCCTCAAGAGTAAGCTTAGTTTTCTAACACTACCATCTCACAAATACTTGACATAGACTCAGGGAAACAAACACATGACCCTAAAGAAACCATGGACAACTAATACTCCTCAGAAGGACAGCTCTTAGAAATATTCAACCTCCCTTGACGTTATTCTAGCTATTCTGATTCTAGTAGTTCTTTGATAACTCAATTTGTTGAAGCCCCGTCAACATTCTCTTTGATGCTCTAATATACTTGTTATTTTAGATAAATAATACTTTCTTTCTTTTTATATTCAGAAGGGCTATACATATACACAATCGAGAATAATAGGTAATCCTAAATACTAATAAAATAATATCATATCTTATACTATATACTAATTATAGGATATTTATTATCTCATAATCTCTCTTATAATATCTCTATACTCCCCCTCAAATTAGAGCATAGATATCAATCATATCCAATTTGTTACAAAAATATTCAAATTAAATCCCATTAAGAGTTTTGGTGAGGAGATCACCCAATTGATCACTCAAAGTACAGATAGAAGTATAGAATTAATTTTTAATTTTGACAGTAAAGGCACAAAAGTTAAAGAACAACTTAGAACAATGTTTCATTAGATATAACCAAGTAGTATAGGAATAATCATCGACAAACGTAACAAAGTACTTGAAACCAACTTTGAACTCAAATGGACATTGACCCCAAGCGTCGGAATGAGCTAACTCAAAATGAGACTCCGCCTATTTATTGACTCGAGATACTAAAGGAAGATGATTATGTTTAGCAAAGTGACATGACTCACAATCTAACAACAACAAATGCTGCCACTGAGGATAAAACTTTCTTAAAGATGACAAAGATAGATAGCCTAAACGACAATGTGCTTCAAAAGGAGTGACACCACTGGTACAAGCTACCGCAAGAGACCCCTGATCATCAAAAAAGTAATAACCGCCAGATTCGTAACCTCTACTAATAATCTTCTTCATCATGAGATATTGAATCAAACAATGATGAGGATAAAATGAAACACAACAATTGATATCACGGGTGAGTTTGCTTGAAGAAGATTAAATACAAGGTCTTCTACATGCAGCACCAAGGGTAATTGAATGGAAGGGGTAAAACTCACTATACCAGAACCAATGACACAAGAATAAGAACTATCAGCAATAGTAATACTTGAAGGATTGGCATATGAGTCATGTTGAGAAAAGATTACAGGTCTATTTGGAAAATTATGAAATTAAGATTTTAAAAGAACTTCTGGCCCAAACTTTAGTTTGGAGAAATTTTAAAACAGTCGTATTTGTCCATAAGTACTTATGAGTTAAACCATGGTTTAAAACCAAGATTTTGGATAAGCTACTGATACTAGCTTCTGGAACAGTAAGAGAGTTTATAAACTACCTGTTGAGATGTGCTAGTTTAGAATTAATTATTAATTAATATTATATTTTATTAATTATTTAATTAATTATCTAAAATTTAAGTTTAGATATTATTTAGGATTAGATTTGAATATTAAATTATCATATCTTACAAGAATAAATTTAAGATATTAGGATTATGATAGATTCTAAGTTTAGCCTATTAGCTTATATTTTTATCTATATAAAGACTTATTTGTATTCCCATTCATTCAAAAAATGATTAATAATATTTTTAGGCTTTTTCCCTCTACTTTCAATCCTTCAAATTTCCATATGCTATCAGAGCGGGAACATTAAATCTTAGTTAAGGTATTGATGAAGAAGAAAAAGAAAAAGGTCAAACTTAAAGAGAAGGCAAGCCTTCAAGTGAAGATTAATTAGATATAACAGAATAAGGTAATTTGGGTCTCTTCTCACAAAATTTTATAAGTTATAGGATTAATTCATCTATCTCAAGTGAAGTTAGATTAATATATAAATTCAAATGGGTTACGATGGAAGAGGGTAACTTTTATCTCTTTCTATAAAATCTCATAGGTTATGGGATTAAATCATTTACCTCAAGTGATGTTAGATTAGTTTATAAACCCAAGTGGGTTACCATGATTGTATGACCAAGTTGCTCTATAATGGAAGAGGATAACTTAAGTCTTTTCTCACAAAATTTTATAGGTTATGGAATTAGTTCATCTCCCTCAAATGAGGTTAGATTCGTGTGTAAACCCAAGTAGGTTATCATGATTGTATAAGCATGTTGCTCTTGAATAATACACATGATTCTTCATCAAATTCCTCTATTCCAAATGTTTTTGTCAAACATCCAACAATGATATTCTTCATCAAGTTCACAACTTTGCCTTAAGATCCAGATTCAAGATCCAATCAACTTCAGTTCAGTACTCACTATTGGTTTAAGGATTCAAAATTCTGATTCTTCTATAATGATGTTGCTCACATCTAAGCCGCCTCCCATCTTGAGGGAGAGTGTTGAGAAGTATAAGTATTCAAACTGTAGATCCAACTTGAGGGGGAATGTTGAGATACTCTAGTTTAGAATTAACTAATATTGTGTCTTGTTATTTAATTAATTATCTAAAATTAAATTTGGATATTATTTAGGATTAAATTTGAATGTTAAATTATCATATATTAACTCCGCCTACGCATGTAGCCGGTCCCAAGCCCAGGTAAAGGAGGAGGGTTGTGTTAGGCCCCGACAGCCAACGTAAAACTTGTCGAATCTTATGAACATGGACATACGAAGAAATTACACTAATACTAGGTCGTTGCCTGTAACGCGATGTATGGCTCAAGTACAGTGAGAAGTGAGCAAGGGCCGCTGTATCGTCACCCGCATGTAGTGTTAAACGAGCAAGGGCTACCGCTCTCTTATGGACGGAGGCGGCTAAAGAAGCTAGTTCAGGAGAAAAAGATCAGATTTGGTACTTGGAATATTGGAACTATGACCGGAAAAGCGTGGGAGGTAATAGGCAAAATGGTAAAGCGAAAGATTAACATCTTGTGCCTTCAGGAAACTAAATGGGCTGGAGAAAAATCTCGGGAATTCAATGAGTTCAAATTTTGGTACACAGGTAAAACAGGTAAGAGGAATGGTGTTGGTATCATTGTGGATAAAGAGTGGAAGACGAATGTGGTGGATGTTAAAAGGATTGATGACAGAATTATATCATTAAGAATAATTGTTGGTAGAGATACAATCAACGTTATTAGTGCTTATGCACCTCAAGTGGGAACAGAAACACATCTTAAGGAAAAATTTTGGGAAGATTTGGAGGGGCTGATTCAGAGCATACCACTTACTGAAAAGATTTTTATTGGTGGGGACCTTAATGGTCATGTTGGTAAGGAAGCAGGGCAATATGCAGGGACTCATGGTGGTTTTGGTTTTGGAGAAATTAATGAAGGGCAATCTATCCTTGAGTTTTCTTTAGCTTATAACCTTAAGATTGTCAACACGTGCTTTAAGAAACGGGAGGAGCACTTGATCACATACAAGAGTAGGGTCCACAGGTCACAGATTGATTTCTTTTTGGTAGGGAGTCATGACAGAAGACTTTGTACAAATTGTAAAGTGATTCCAGGGGACGGAGTGACAATCCAGCATAGGTTAATGGTCCTTGACGTGCGTATTAAGTGTAGGAAGGAAAAGCGGCGAGAGGTTTTAAACACAATAGTCAAGTGGTGGCAGCTAAAGAGGGAGAAGAGAGAAACTTTTAAGAGAACTATGTTAAATGAAAGGATTTGGGAGGCGCAGGAAAATGCTAATATCATGTGGAAGAAAATGGCTGAGAAGATCCGAGCGGTTGCTAAAGTAATTTTGGGAGAATCTAAAGGTTCTGGTCGACAAGATAAAGAGACTTGGTGGTGGAATGAGGACGTACAAGCAAAAGTGAAGTCCAAGAGAAACTGTTTCAAAGCTATACACTTGTGTAATGATACCGAAAATTGGGAAAAGTATCGTTTAGCTAAGAAGGAAACTAAGAAGGCGGTGAGTGCAGCTCGTTTTAAGGCGTTTGAGAAATTTTATAAAGAGTTAGGGACAAAATCGGGAGAACGAAAGATTTATAAGATTGCAAGAGACAGGGAAAGGAAATCGAGGGATTTGGATCAAGTACGATGTATTAAAGATGAAGAAGGCAATGTTTTAGTTGCAGATAGTGATATCAAAGAAAGGTGGTAGACCTATTTTTACAAATTGTTTAATGACGAGGGAGGAGGGTCGAGTTATGAGCTAGAGGATTTAACAGGAGAAGTTGAACCAAATCTGGCATTTTACCGTAGAATCCTTGTTGGCGAGGTTAAAGAGGCGCTTAAGAAAATGGAAAATGGTAAAGCTGTTGGACCTGATGGTATTCCTATTGAAGTTTGGAAGTGTTTAGGTGAAATGGGGGTGGTGTGGCTTGCTAAACTTTTTAATGTGATATTAAGTTCTAAAAAAATGCCGGATGAATGGAGAAAAAGTACTTTAGTTCCTATTTATAAAAATAAAGGGGATATTCAAAATTGTGCAAACTACAAGGTGATAAAGCTTATGAGCCACACTATGAAGTTGTGGGAAAAGATAATTGAACACAGGTTGAGATTAGAGACTGATATTACTGAGAATCAGTGTGATTTCATGCCAAGTAGGTCTACAATAGAGGCGATTTATCTATTAAGGGGGTTAATGGAGAGGTATCGGATTAAAAGAAGAGACTTGCATATGGTCTTCATTGACTTAAAAAAAGCATATGATCAAGTGCCAAGAGAGGTTCTTTGGAAAGCTTTAGAAAAGAAAGGTGTTCGTATGGCATATATCAAGGCAATACAAGATATGTATGAGGGGGTAACAACTACTGTAAGAACGTCTGGAGGCGAAACAAAAGATTTTCCCATAAGGATTGGTCTACATCAGGGATCAGCCTTAAGTCCTTATTTATTTAATCTAGTAGTTGATGTTCTAACTAAGCTTATTCAAGAAGAAATCCCTAAGTGCATGCTTTTTGCGGACGATATAGTTCTTATGGCGGAGTCAAGAGAAGAGATTAATTTCAAACTTGAGTTATGGAGAAGTACTTTAGAGTCGAAAGGTTTTCGTCTGAGTAGAAGTAAGACTGAATATATACATTGTAATTTTGATAAGAGACAAGTTAGAAGTAACTTGGATGTCAGATTGGGAAATCAAGTTATTCCACAAATAGATAAGTTCAAATATTTGGGATCAATGATACAGAAGGACGGTGAAATTTTGGAGGATGTTAATCATAGAATTCAGGCCGGGTGGTTTAAATGGAGAAAAGCTACTAGAATTATATGTGATCGGAAAGTACCAGATAAAGTAAAAGAAAAGTTTTATCGGACTGCTATAAGACCAGTAATGCTTTATGGAAGTGAATGCTGGGCTTTAAAAGGACAGCAAGAGCATAAAGTTGGGTAGCTGAGATGAGGATGCTGAGATGGATGTGTGGGCATACAAGAAAAGATAAGATTCGTAATGAACATATACGGGGAAGAGTTGGAGTGGCACCTATTGAAGAGAAAATAGTAGAGAACCGTCTTAGGTGGTTTGGACACGTACAAAGAAGGCCAAGGGATGCGCCGGTAAAGAGGGTGGATCAAATAGTATGGACACCGGTTAAAAGGGGTAGAGGAAGGCCAAAAAGAACGCTCAAAGAGGTCATTGAACAAGATGTCCTGGTCCATAACCTATCTAAGGATTTAGTTTTCGATAGAGCACAATGGCGTCGTATGATCCATGTAGTCGACCCCATTTAATGGGATAAGGCTTGTTGTTGTTCTTAAATTATCATATATTAGAAAAATAAATCTGAGATATTAAGATTATGATAGATTCTAGATTTACCCTATTAGCTTATATTTTTGCTTATATAAATATCTATTTGTATTCTCATTCATTCAAAAAAGAATTAATAGTTTAAGGTTTTTTCCCTCTACTTTCAATTCTTTAAATTTCCACACTACCTAATTGTTATTTTACCTACTTTTTCTTACATCATCTCTCCTCTCTTCTCCATCCTCTCTCCTCTCTCCTATTTTTAATAAAATTATACCCTTTCTGATAATTTTCTAATTATAAAAGTCCTTATAGTAATAATTATCCAAAACCACTTTTTTTCTATAAGTTCTTCTCCAAAAAGCCTTTTTCTAAAAGTTGTCTAAAAGCTTTTTTTTAATAAGTTATTTTTTAAAATCCTATCCAAACATACTACGATTACTTGTCATATGGTCAGTGGCACCAAAATCTACGATCCATTTAGAAGAAGAGACGACATACATCAATATTACTTCTCACCACAAGACCAATAATAGAAGGAGTGGCATGTTTTATAAATTAGTGTATTTGATGAACAGGGTATACTCTGTGTTGTAAATATTAGCATTAAATAGAGAGATTAAATGAGGGATTATGGGAAAATCTATTAATTAGGAGGACTATAGGTGATCTACTGTTATATCTATTAATTAGGAGAATTACGGGTGATTTGCATTTATTGTACAGATTATAAGATCCCTATAAATCAATTTCTAGAATCATCTCATATGTGTATATATATATGTAACACCATAGTGAAGCAATACAAGTAAGAAGATTATATAGAACTTCTTATAGTCTTTGGCTATCTCTATTGTTATCATTGGTATGTCAACCAATATGGTATCAAAGCAGGCAATCCGATCTACAAATTCTTCTGGCACGGAGTCCGACGACACTGTCATGTCTAATGGTAGGTCACGTCCAAACTCGTCGCCAACCTTGAAGGATCAACTATTAAAGGTAAACATACCAATTCCTGTTGGATGATAGACTCTGATACCTCTGTCATACGACTAATATCTCATTATTTGCAAATTATACCCCTGCCAAGTCACACCTCAGCTAAAATTGTTGATGCTTCAGATTCTCTAGTGGCTGATATTGGTACCATTATTGTTTCTACTACACTAACATTTCATGATGTATTACATGTTCCAAAGTTGAAATGCAATTTATTATCTGTAAACCAACTGATAAAACAAGAAAAATGTCGTGCTAATTTCCTGGCTACTCATTGTGTTTTTCCGGATCTGTTCACGGGGATGACGATTGGTGTTGCTAAGGAGATTAATGGGTTGTATTTTCTGAATGACTGTCATAATGCAATCCCTTATTCCTATAATAAAGTCTCTCCCTAGAGCTATGAGTTGTAATTATAACACAAAAGATTAGAACATCCAAATTTTCAATATATGTGTAAGATATTTTCCTCAATATGCTCAACTAGAAATTTAAACTTTTATTGTGATTCATGTGAAATTGCAAAACATCATCAAACTTCCTTCCCCATTACTTCATATCATCCGTCTAAACCTTTTTCTGTTATTCACAATGACTTGTGGGGTCCATCCCGTGTTCCCAATCGTACCGGTTCTAAATGGTTCATGACCCTCATTAATGACCATACCCGAGTTAGTTGGGTTTTCCTCTTGAAAGATAAAAATGAGGTATGTCAAACATTCATTGATTTTTTTCATATGATCCATACACAGTTCAATACAAAAATTCAAACTCTCCACATTGATAATGGTACCGAGTACTTTAACAACCAATTATCCATATTTCTTAAACAAGGTATCACTTATAAAAGTTCCTGTCCTCACAGTCCTCAGCAAAATGGTATTGTATATAGCAAAAATAGACACATCCTATAAACTGTTAGGGCCATCCTCTTTAGTAGTAATGTTCCTACCCACCATTGGGACGACGCTATCCTCACTACTACCTTCTTAATCAACCGCATGCCCTCCAAATCTTTGTCCTTCCAAACCCCTCTATAGGTCCTTCACCACTATTTTAACCTACCCCATCTTAAAAATACTTTACCACTAAGAATCTTTAGGTGTACTACCTTTGTTCACCTACACAATACCCATAAACTCGAACCCAAAGCCGTCAAGTGTATTTACCTAGGTCCTACTAGGACCCAAAAGGGGTACAAATGTTTTGATCCCACTTCTAAACGCCTCTATGTCACTTGTGATGTCACATTCTATGAAACTGTTCCACTTTATCCCTCGCCTTCGGTTCAAGGGGAGACTTGGAGTGAACCTCAAACAAATACTGAATCCACATACCCCCAACATGAACATGATCAAATCTATGTCCTTGAGGAAACTGTACATGAGGTGCCTAAAGAAAGTGGAGAGGACACTAATTCAGGGGGAGTGCCTAAGGAAAGTGAAGAGGACACTAATTCAAGGGGAGTGCCTAAGGAAAGTGAAGAGGACACTAATTCAGGGGAGACAACAATAGATGGAGCCAAGTCTATATCCACCGTAACATGAATATGAACATGACAAGTAATACACCATAAGTAACTGACACAACCCAAGAGTCTGAGTTAGGAGCAAATCTTGACCACGAGATGCAAAATGAGGACCTTGATCTCCCAATTGCAGTATGAAAGCAACGACGATCCTGCACTAGACACCCTATAGAAAGGTTTGTCTCTTATCAGGCTTTATCATCAAAACATTATGCCTTCATATCTCATCTTGATCAGGTTAGGATACCAAAAACTATACATGAGGCTCTTGATAATCCTGAACAGAGAAAGACAGTGCTGACAGAAATGGAAACCCTAGAAAACAACAAAACATGGGAAGTAGTTTAGCTGCCTAAAGGCAAGAAAGTTGTAGGTTGCAAATAGGTGTTCACCCCAAAATATTGCGCTGATGGGATCCTCGATAAGTATAAAACAAGATTAATAGCAAAAGGTTTCACTCAAATTTATGGCATGCACTACACTGAGACGTTTGCACTAGTGGCCAAACTAAATGCTATTAGGATCTTATTCTCCCTGGTTGCTAATCTAGAATAGCCTCTACACCAGATGGATGTCAAAAATGCATTATTAAATGGGGAATTGAAGGAAGAAATATACATGAAAATACCTCCTGGATTCCCTAGAAGAAAGGAAAATCAAGTGTGCAGACTAAAGAAATCATTGTACGGCTTAAAACAATCTCCTCGAGTTTTGTTTGAAAGGTTTACCAGGGTACTCAAAGTTCAAAACTATACACAGGGACAGAGTTATCACATCCTATTCTTCAGGTATCTAAATGGAAAAATTGTAGTATTGACAGTATATGTGGATGACATTGTTCTCATAGGTGATGATCCAACAAAGATTGACAAGATCAAGAAAGCACTAAATAAAGAATTTCAGGTTAAAGACCTAGGACAAATGAAGTATTTCCTAGATATGGAGATCACTAGATCTAAAAAAGGGATTAATATCTCGCAGAAGTACATACTAGATCTCTTAGAAGAAACAGATATGCTTGGCTGCAGACCAAGTAATACTCTGATACGGGCCGATAAAATCAGCGATGATGAAGACCTAGGAAAAGCTGTAGATATGGGGAGATATCAACATATAGGAGGAAAACTAATCTACTTATCTCATACTCGACCAACAGTTTTTATGCTGTTAGTGTGGTAAGCCAACATTCACATGACCCCAAATAAAAACACTTGAATGAAGTTTACAGGATTCTTAGATATTTGAAGGGCTCTCCTGGGTTAAGCCTCTTATTTAAAAAATCTGATACAAGTGTCGAGATATTAACAGATACTAACTGGGCAGGTGATCAATATGATAGGAAGTCCATCTCAAGTTATGTTACCTATGTATGGGAAAATCTAGTCACTTAGCGTAGCAAAAAGCAAAGTGTGGTTGCTAGCAGCAGCGCTGAAATTGAGTTTAAAGCTATAGCTCTTGGAGTCTGTGAAAGTCTGTGGGTAAAACGGGTATTAGAAGAATTGAGGATGCTAATGAAACTACCTATCAGATTGCACTCAGGCAACATAGCAACTATCAACATGTCACACAACCCAATCTAGCATGATAGGACAAAACATGTAGAGATTGGCAGGCACTGCATACGAGAGAAGATTGATGCAAAGATAATTGATCTTAAATACATTCCTTCAAAAGAGCAGACAGCAGATATGCTCACAAAAGGATTGACCCGAGATAAATTAGAATATCTGGTTGGCAAATTGGACATGATAAATATCTATACTCCAACTAGAGGGAGAGTGTTGTAAATATTAACATTAAATAGAGAGATTATAGGAGATTCTATTAATTAGAAGGATTACGGGTGATTTGCATTTATTATATAGATTATAGGATCTCTACATATCAGTCTCTAGAATCATCTCATATGTGTATATATATATGTAACACCATAGTGAAGCAATACAAGCAAGAAGATTATATAGAACCTCTTGTTGTTCTTTGGCTATCTACATTGTTGACATTGATATGTCAACCAATACACTGTTATGTCATCATTACAATAAGATGAACCACAATTATCCTCCATATTGCACCTCAAAAGAATATTTAACGGCCCAGAGACAATACTCAAGTCAAAAATAATGAATAAGATGTCAAACCAGGGACAGATGACCAATAAATATTTAAACCAAAATAAACATATCAAGGAGAATAGCAGCCATACCAAAGACATGAATTCCAACAGCCACACCTAAGGCTCTATAACAGAGAATACCACGCATGCCATTACGTGAAATAAAAAATAACCAACTAACAAAGATAATACCAATCGGGATAAAGCAGCAACTAAAGGTCTCACTAGGGACCAATCAGCAAAGATGTACCAAATAAAAACTAAAAAACTTGTCTCACAATAACAAAAGGGCTTCACCCCTGCTAAACCTTCATGGGCTTAAACCTTACTAAGCCCAATCTGAAGCATATTGGATCAACAACTTCCCTAAACTCTCAAATTCTTTGAAAGCAAAAAATCAGCAATTAAGGGCCTTTTACCCTTTTCGGATTTCTTTGAACAAAGAAACACTTTAGGTTTCTTCAAGAATGCCTTCTTGGTCTGTTCCGCCATTGCTACGGGTTTGAGGTGATTGATCCAAGCCACAATGAAACACAGAAGGCTGCCCACAAAATTCTTGTGGATGCACCATCACATGTGGTGAGCTTGTGTTGAGGATAGTGAGTCGTTGCTGCTTTTGATCACTCACAAGTCTGCACCTTCGCTGCTGCACTGTTCACGTGCTGGGTTGATGTTGTGCTTCTGTCTCGTGTCATCTGCAGCTGGAACGGAGAGGAGAGGGGATGACGATTGTGCTGATGATGACTCTATGGAACGGGAGGAGCCATGTTTAAGTTATTTGATGTTGTAGCTGTTCAAGTCTGTGCAGACTGCAATGTTCATTAAAGCTAAAGAAAGGAGTAACAAAACCTAATGGGCCAAACTCATCGACGCTGGACTGCTCGTACGACGCTAAACCAGGAAGCCAAGGAGTAAAATAAAAAAAATTGACACCAGTAACTATGTAGGCTCTGGTACTATGTTATTTTAGATGAATAATACTGTACTTTTTTTATATTCAGAAGAGATATATATACACAATAGAGAATAATAGATAATCATAGATACTAATAAAATAATATCATATCTTATCCTATATACTAATTATAGGATATTTACATATCTCACTATATCTCTTATAATATCTCTACAATACCCAATGGCACAGCACCTTGAGGTCTTGAACCTACTTTAGTCCAGTTATGCCTTTAATTTTGTCCCAGCTATCTTGGTTCTCATACCATTTAGCATCACATACACTTGGTATCGACATATTCACAATTCGTTGGTGGTTAAAAAGAGAAACAAAGTAAAGACATGGCTGTCCCAACAGTGTTCCAAAGCAGACCACAGAACCAAATCACTTAGCAGCCTCAATAGTGAGATCGTACCAACAACCAAACAATAATAAATCCACCATCCTATCCTATGGACTCTGATCAAGCCTTTGAATGTGGATAAGCCTCTTAAAAACTGTCAATCTCATTGTCTGAGATGGTCACAGGCATTGGTTAGCCAGGAAAATATTTACAGAAATCACAATCTAACCAGATTATACAAAGTCAAACAATGGGTTGGGTTAGAAGATGCAAGCCCAAGCCCATTTAGAAGGGCTCACTAATGAGTTACTGTGTAGTTATTATTATTATTCCTTAAGAACAAATAAATTTTGGACTGACTTCAAAAGATCAAACTTCTTAATATTCCCACTCCTCGCCTATAAAACTCATGCGGAGGCAGTATGATTACTAACTTTGTCAGAGATTTACAGATAGACTGAGAATCCCTTTTATGCCGTTTCGAGAAAAGGATCAAAGGAGCAACAAAAAGCCTCAACACGTCTTTTGGGGCTGAGGCAAGGACTCTGCATCCAAGCTCCCCTTTGGCAGGACCTTAGGCACATTTCCACTAGGTTTATTTTACATCGACTTTCATCCCTAAACAATGCTACCGAGATAATCATACAATCAAGTTAATTATTTTAAAGCAAAAGAAATATCTAAGAGCAGGAGGAAACCATAAATCCCAGCTTAACAACCCATGTGATACGGAAGATTGGTTATCTACTTCAATAGATGGCTATGTTACATGCTTCTAAAATACTGGAACGGACAAATAATCCGGTAACGTATTAGAAGTTTTTTATCGCCTTCTTCCCTTGCCAATTATTACTGCATCTACTGCTCCAAACAAGATGCCCCGTTGATAAATAACGAATTAAAAATAATATCGACGGGCAAATCCCATGATAAACCTGAAATCTCCTTGACGCAGAGAACAAATAAATCAAGCCATCCTAGGGTAAACCAAAAAAAACGGAATACATACCAGCAGGAAAATCCTTTTGCGAATTTGAAGCCATAGGAAAGAGCTGAAATGGAAAGAGATATTCAAATTGCTAAATCGCAGATTAAAAAGAATCGACGTAGATACAAGAAAAGCGAAATTTGAATCCTCACAAGAGATAGCGAGCAAGTAATCTGTCAGTGTACAGAAAGCAAACGCGGCAGGAATGGGGAGCGAAAGAAATCCAGAAGATAAACCAAGACTGGGTCCAAAGCGGTGGATCGAATAAAAAAGAAAGGTATAGTATATTGAAATGAACTGCGCTGATCTGTGTAGGGTGTACTTTAGCGAATTAAAAAATAAATAAAAATAAAAATAACCAGTGGGTCCTCTGATCCTCATCCACTGAAATGAATGGCTAATTGGCTCCTAAATATTGCCCATATCGTATCCGACCCATTCATATCACTAACCCCTTGTTTGCATTCAGAACAAATTTGGAGTCTTAAGGATAAAATATATAATTATTTAAAATATATTTTATTTAAATAATTTTTATTATGATTTTAATTTTTATATTTAAGAGAATTCTAAAAAAATATTTAAATTATATTTAAGAGTAATAGATAATTTATTCTACCTAATTTAATATTGTAGGTTAATCTAATCTTTTTTTAAAAACTAAAAAATAAAATTAAAGAAAGAAAATATGGAGAGAAATAGATTATCTAATTTGTATGAGAGAAAAGAAAGTGGGAAAGAATGGAATGTGAGACTTACAGGATTTCTCTCTAACTATTCTCTCAAGAAAAGATAAAGAGAAGCATCTTCCTTTGATGTCCTTATCATTAAAAATTACTTAATTTTTTCATATTATATTTTTATCATTTAGTTTTTCGTAAAATGATTTTTAGCATTTATTAATAATTCCAGATAATATATAATTTATTTGTTTATTTTATAATATTTAATTTCAAAAAATTATCCACTTCTTATTTGTTTACTTGCAAATACTATTTTTATAAATTATTTGGTTTTAAAATATAATAAAATGAAAGTATATATTTACCAAATAATTTGATTTAAAATTATTTGATTATGCTATTATTAATATTATTTGTTTATTGTGATATTTAGTTGGATTTTAGTCATGATATATATGTATATAAATGTAAAAGTATTTCAGTCATTTACTCACGTTCTTTCTTTCTTTTATCTCTCGCCCATCCACACAATAATGATGATAATGTTACAAATATTTTTGCACATGTGGATGTCCATAAAACTTATACCTCTTGGGATTCCTCTTACGATTCCTTCTTCCCTTTATGCCATAAAACTATAACTTCCTCAATAAATGACTTGAGAGGGGTTTCTTATGGTTAATGGCATTTTATTCCTCTTTAATCTTTTGTAACCTTATGTTTAATCTTTAATGGGTATGGTATATAAATAGTGGCTATGTAGAAGGCATTTGTACCAATGAATATACAAGCATAAAGAGAAATTCTCTCTTGTCCTTCCATTTCTCCCATCTCAAAATTCTTGTCTTGTTATTCTTTCTACTCTCTCACTTTCTTATTTTTATAACACGTTATCAGCACGACATTACTCTGAAAAATTTAAGTTCGATCCATGGCTAATCTGATGAAACTCGAGTTTATTGCTCTTGATATCTCAAGAAAAAATTATCTGTCTTGAGTTTTAGATGCTGAAATCCACTTAGATGTCAAAGGTCTAGGAAATGCTATTTTACCTAGAAATAAAGCAAGCAATCAAGACAAGGCTAAGACCATGATTTTCCTTTGCCACCATTTACATGAAGGGCTAAAAGCTGAATACCTAACAGTGAAAGATCCGTTATAATTGTAGAACAATTTAAAAGAACGATATGATCACCAAAAGAAGGTAATCTTGCCCAAAGCTCGTTATGAATTGCTGCATTTGAGGCTATAAGAATTTAAATCTGTATTTGAATATAATTCAGCTGTTTTTAAAATAAGTTCTCAACTGAAATTGTGTAGTGAGAAAATAATAGATGAGGACTTATTAGAAAAAACTTTTTTAACCTTTCATGCTTCAAATGTGCTCCTGCAGCAGCAATACCGTGAAAAATGTTTTAAAAGGTATTCTGAACTAATCTCATATCTTCTTGTGGCTGAACAAAATAACAAGTTATTAATGAAAAATCATAAGATCCGTCCCACTGGATCAGCTCTATTGCCTGAAGAGAATGTGACTGAACGCACTGATTTTTATGCCCGTGGTCATGGTAGCGGTCGCGGCCATGGTCGCAGCCGTGGTAGGGAACGTGGCAATTACCATCATCATGGTGATGGAAGTAATTATAATCCAAATACCCACCAAAAGAAGAAATAAAATGAAGGGCAAAGAAAAGACAAGGGTGGTCCCTCAAAAACTGTGGAAAATTTATGTTATAGATGTGGGATGAAAAGGTATTGGTCGCGTACCTGTCGTTTGCCTGAGCATCTAGAAAAACTTTATCAAGCCTTCGTAAAAAAGAATTCAAATATGGAAGTAAATATGACTTTCCAAGATGATGATGTTGAGGCAAATTTTGCATACAAGAATGATGATACCAATGAGCTATATGATGACCTTGATGCTATGGCACACTTAGAAGTGGCCGATTTCTTTAAGAATTATGATTAGAGAAATAAATTTAGTTTATGTTTTATCTATATTTTATCTTAATTTAGTTATACTTTATGCTTTATTTATGTTTACTTTTATTTTTTTCTTTTAAGAGCATTATTGCTAATAATATATTTGATACATTTATTTTCTTTTGATGAAGAATATGGATGTTCCTCTCTCTTTTATTGGGCATAAGAATGAAGATATATGTCTCATAGATAGTGCTACAACACATACCATACTCAAAGATAAAAAATATTTTTCTCATTTGACAATGAATGGTGTAAGCATCAATACTATAGCGGGTAATACAAAACTAATTGAAGGCTCCGGAAGAGCAATGATAATATTACCCAAAGGGACAAATTTTCTAATTAATGATGCTTTATATTCCTCTAAGTTTCAAAGAAATTTGTTAAGTTTTAAAGATATCCACCGAAATGGGTATCATATTGAGACTACAGATGAGAAAAATATTGAATATCTATATATTACAAATGTTAGACATGGAGAAAAATGTGTTCTTGAAAAAGTACATGCATTATCTTCTGGTTTGTACTATACAAATATTGGTATAATTGAAACAAATACTATAGTAAACCAGAAGTTTACTGATAAAAATACATTCATTATTTGGCATGACCGGTTAGGCCATCACGGATCAACTATGATGCGAATGATTATTGAAAATTCACATGGACATCCATTGAAGAGTCAGGCGATTCTTCAATTTAAAGATTTTTCATGTGTTGTTTGTTCTCAAGGCAAACTAATTACAAGACCTTCATTAACAAAAGTTGGGGTAGAATCCCCTGCATTTCTAGAACGTATCCAAGGAGATATATGTGGACTTATTCATCCACCATGTGGACCATTTAGATATTTTATGGTTTTAATAGATGCATCTACAAGATGGTCACATGTGTGCTTGTTATCTACACGTAATTTAGCATTTGCTAGATTACTTGCTCAAATAATTCGATAAAGAGCACAATTTCCAAAATATGCAATTAAGACAATTCATCTTGATAATGCGAGTGAGTTTTCATCATAAAAGTTTAATGATTATTGCATGGCAACTGGAATAACAGTAGAGAAATCTGTTGCTAATGTCCACACTCAAAATGGTTTAGCAGACTCATTAATTAAATGCCTCCAATTGATTGCTAGACCAATACTTATGAGAACAAAACTTTCCATTTCAGCTTGGGGACATGCAATTTTACATGCATCAACAATTATACGCATCAGGCCAACAAGTTATCATAAATTCTCCCTATTACAATTGACTTTTAGTCAGGAGCCAAATATTTCTCATCTTAGAATTTTTGGATGTGCGATATTTGTCCCAATTGCTCCACCACAACGCACAAAGATGGGACCTCAGAGAAGGTTAGGAATATATGTTAGTTATGAATTTCCTTCTATAATCAAGTATTTAGAACCGTTAATGGGAGATTTATTTACGGCACGTTTCAATGATTGTCATTTTGATGAGACAAATTTTCCATCATTAGGGGGAGATAATAAGCAACTGGATTAAAAAATCACGTAAAAAACATTATCGTTGTCTCATTTAGATCCTCGAACACAAATATGTGAGCTTTAAGTTCAAAAAAATAATTCATTTGCAAAATATTGCAAATCAACTGCCAAATGCATTTACTGACTCCAAGAGAATTATTAAATCTCATATTCCAGCTGAAAATACTCCAATTCAAATTGATGTCCCAGCAGGATAAGTAGCAAGTGCAAATGAAACTAAACCACGTTTGAAGCATGGTAGACTAATTGGTTTCAAAGATAAAAATCTTAGAAAGAAAAAAGTAAATAATCAAGATGGTCAAATTGAGGAGGCTAGTCTTATAGGAGATACCCAGGACATAACAAATCAAAAGACCCTAGAAGAGGTCCAGGTACCTAAAAATAATGAAGAGATCTCGATAAGTTATGTCAATACGGGAAAAAGGTGGAATCGAGAAAATATAGTCGTCGATATTTTTTCATACAATGTTGCTGTTGAAATAACTAATCAAAGCGAGGATCTTGAACCTAGGTCAGTTGAAGAATGTAGACATAGAAATAATTGGCCAAAATGGAAAGATGTAATTCAAGCAGAATTGAATTCACTTTCAAAATGTGAAGTTTTTGGACCTGTAGTCCAAATACCAAATGGTGTTAAACCAGTTGGATATAGATGGGTTTTTGTGCAAAAATAAAATGAGAAAAATGAGGTTGTTAGATATAAAGCGCGACTTATGGCATAAGGCTTTTCGCAAAGACCTGTCATTGATTATGAAGAAACATATTCTCCTATGGTGGATACAATTACTTTCAGATATCTAATCAGTCTGGCAGTGCATGAAAGACTTGATATGCGTCTAATAGATGTTGTTACAGCATACTTATATCGTTCTTTAGATACTGAACTTTATATGAAAATCCCTGAAGGATTTAAATTGCTTAAAGCATGTAAGAATCCTCGAGAAAATTATACAATTCATCTGCATAAATCCTTATACAGATTAAAACAATCTCGAAGAATGTGGTATAACCGTCTAAGTTAATATTTGTTGAAAGTAAGCTATAAAAATGACTCAATTAGCCCATGTGTTTTTATAAAAAGGAACATATCAGAATTTGTTATAATTGCCGTCTATGTAGATGACTTGAATATAATTGGAACTCCTGAAGAGCTTCAAAAAGTAGTGGATTGTTTAAAGAGAGAATTTGAAATGAAAGATCTTGGAAAAATAAAGTTTTGTCTCGGTTTACAAATCGAGCATTTAACAAATGGAGTGTTTCTTCATCAATCAGCTTATATTGAAAAAATATTAAAGCAATTTTATATGGATAAAGCACATCCATTAACTACTCCAATGGTTGTGAGATCGCTAGTTAAAGAAAAAAATCCTTTTTGCCCTCAAGAGGAAAATGAAGAACTTCTTAGTCCAGAAGTACCATATCTTAGTGCTATAGGGGCAATAATATATCTTGCTAATTCAACATAACCTGATATTGCATTTGCTGTGAGTTTATTGGCAAGATTTAGTTCTTCTCCAACAAGAAGACATTGGAATGGAGTTAAACATATATTTCAATACCTTCGAGGGACAATTGATATGGGATTATTTTATTCTAATGAATCCGGATCACAATTGATTGGTTATGTAGATACAGGATTTTTATTAGATCCACATAAAGGTAGATCTCAGACATGATATTTATTTACTTATGGAGGTATAGCTATATCTTAGCGTTCAATAAAATAAACTTTATCAGCTACCTCATCAAATCTTGTAGAAATCATTGCAGTTCATGAAGCAAGTCGAGAATGTGTTTGGCTAAGGTTAGTAATCCAACATATCCAAAGAATCAGTGGTCTACTTCCAGAACAAGAGATTCCAATAGTATTATATGAAGATAATACAGCATGCATAGCTCAATTGAAATGAGGATATATCAAAGGAAATAGAACAAAACATATTTCTCCAAAATTCTTTTTCACTCATGATCTTATGAAGAATGGTGATATAGATATTCAGCAAATTCGATCATGTGACAATCTTGCAGATTTATTTACCAAGACACTACCAACTAAGCCATTTGAGAAGTTAGTGTATGATATTGGAATGTGCAGATTCAAAGACATAAATTGACAATGTCATCAGGGGGAGTAAACAAGTACTTGATGTACTCTTCATTTTAAGGATTTTGTTTTTCACTGGGTTTTCCTAAAATTTTTTTGATAAGGCAACCTAAATAAATATTGTGTACTCTTTTTCCTTCACTAGGTTTTTGTCCCAATGGGTTTTTCCTAGTAAGGTTTTAATAAGGCATAATATCTGTCATGGACATCCAAGGGGGAGTGTTATGAATATTTTTGCACATGTGGATGTCCATAAAACTTATACCTCTTGGGATTCCTCTTAGGATTCCTTCTTCCCTTTATGCCATAAAACTATAACTTCCTCAATGAATGACTTGAGAGGGGTTTCTTATAGTTAATGGCATTTTATTCCTCTTTAATCTTTTGTAACCTTATGTTTAGTCTTTAATAGGTGTGACCTATAAATAGTGGCTATGTAGAAGACATTTGTACAAGTGAATATATAAGCATAAAGAGGAATTCTCTCTTGTCCTTCCATTTATCTCATCTCAAAATTCTTGTCTTGTTATTCTTTCTACTCTCTCACTTTCTTATTTTTATAACAAATAATATTTTCTTTTTAGTTTTCTCTTTTCTCTCTTTTCTCTCCTATTTTTTCTTCTTAACTTTTATTCCCTTCCAAACAAAGCATAAAGCTGCGGATATTTGTATTTTGTTAGGTTTCATTCTATAATAAGGACTGAGGCAGTCAAAGTAACAAATATAATGAGATTAGGAGAAGCATATTTAGATCCCAAAATATCAATTAATGTAAATATGGTTGAAAAAAATTACAAATTAGAACATTTAAATCTCATAGATCACTCTCAATAATATGTAATTACAACTCTTATAATTGTAATTGTCTAAATCAAAACTTTCAATTCATGTTCTAGTACAAAATTTTTGAACATAATCGTATTTAAATTGAACTTTTGGACCTATATATCATTTTTCTAATAAAATATACTAATTACAAGGTTATATAGATTTCTTTTTCTTTTATTTTTATAAAAAACAAATGACATTAATTAATATATGAGAGAAGCATGTAATTAATTAAGGATAAAAATAGAAAAATACATTAAATTTTTAGACACATACAAATTATTATTTATATATAAGATCAATCATATGTGAATGAATGTTTCTTATGTATAGAATTCCGAAGAAGTATAATGATGTAGTAATAGAAACAGAAGTGCTTCTTGGAGAGCAAACCCTGCATTTTAGCTGGTGGTGGTTCAATTTGGTGATGGCATGCTTTCACGTCAGGTTTGTGTGTATTTTTTTAATTGGAAATTAATTATTATCCAACATCAGGGGAATGAATAAAGCAATTTGAATTGAAATTTGAAAACCCTTTATTTGATCCAATACTTAATAAATAACTTATTTAACTAATTTTATTATATTAAAAAATTTAATTAAGTTGATTAATTTAACATATATTTTTTTAAAACGCCCTAATAATCGTCTTTAACTCCCTTCCTCCCTCTCTTAATTATTATTGAGAGAGTATAATGAATCTCTATTTTATCATATTATTTCCTATATATTTAAGGGACTTTCTCATGTTTAATAAGCACTATTGTAACAGTTGTGGTTATTTTATACTTTAATTGATTATATGAAATAAATTATTAAAAATATTATTTTCTTGTATTTTATTGATTTTATGATTTCTCTTGATTAAATTAATTTGAATGAAGGTATGTTGCTTTTATGTATTTCAGAAAATTAAGAAACATAAATATATGATTGTTAGATTGAATATATTTTGATAATGACAAAAGAAAAGAATTGAGTTAATATTTTTGAAGGAATAGAAATGTTTTTATTGGAACAACGTAAAAGAGAATGAAGTTAATTAAAGTTGTAAACAATTATTTTTGAAATAATGAAAATGATTGTGGAATCAAATTAAGTTAAAAGAAGAAGTTAATTGATTAGTTATTCGATTATTGAGCAGTAATCAATTAGTTAATTGATTAATATCAATTAATCGATTAGTTAATCAATTAAATAATATATTAATTAGAAAGGAAACCTTCTATTTTAAAAAGAATATCAATTAATTAATTAGTTAATTGATTAATTAGATATAATTAATCGATTAGTTTATTTATTAATGTCGTTTGCCTTACCTTCTATATTTTACTTGTAAAGTCAATTAATCAATTGATTAATCAATTAATACATTAAAAATAGATTTTTTCTTGAACAAAAGTTGTGTCATTAATCGATTAATCCACATTAATCATTAACTATTCGATTAATCAGAGAAGTATTATTTCTGTGAAAATTCAAATATATATATCAATTAATTGATTGATTAATCGATTAATATGCATTAATATATTAAGTGTTATATTAATCTGTGTTAAAATACTTTCTCATTCATTTTTCTAAAAACATTAATCTACTAGATATTTGATTAATTTGTATTAATCGATTAATCCAAGAAACTTTTGAAATTTGAAATATAGCTATCTTTTAAGATACAAATTCATTTAAAAAATTCAAATGATTGATTTATGAGATAATATGTCAATGTTTCTTATTATTCTTCATTCCAAATCTATCTAGAAACCTATTTATTCAAAATAAAATCATATATGTTAGAATCATTCAAGCATTATGATGCTCTGTCTTCTGTTTTATTCATTAAACATAATTAATCGATTGGGTAATCGATTAATACAGTTTGATCTTTGAAAACAAGCAGAGTCTTCATATGATCTTAGAGTAGTTATAAACACCAAAATTACAACAGGTTCTTAGTAGCCTTTACAATCTCAATTTTAATGGCTAATTAAGAGTCTCCTCAACTATTGATGTTACACCACTCTTTCTTTCTTCTTCCTTAACTATTGATTTCCAGTAGTTCATTTTCAAGCAAAGTTTTTTCATAATATTTTATTCATCAGATTCTAAAAGAGTTTTCAAATATTTTTAAAAGTTGTTGTTCACCCAATTCACCCCCTCTTGGGTGATTCGACTTATCTACCTAGAACTAATATTTAGATCAGAGCGTCACTTGTTTAAAGGATCTAACGATCTCAAGTGTAAAGATCATGACTGTATCTATCTGTGAAATACTTTTTAAAGGTTTTAATTTTACTATTCCTCTGACTTTATAAAATTATGAGTTTTTGTATTGGAAAGGTCAGATAGCCATATTTTTAAAAACTATTGATTTTGATATGAGAATAATCCTTTCAAATGATTTTGATTTTAATTCGAGAAATGATTGGAATGATTGTGAAAAGAAATTATTTTCACTCAACCTTAGAGTAATGAAAATCTTATATAATGTTATTTTTGAAAAAGATTATTTGAAAATCAAATTTTACTCTAATGTCAAAGAAATTTTTAATACTCTTGAATGTGTTTATTCCTCTGATTTTTATAACGAAAATGTTGGCAGTTCATCATAATTAGAAAATATTTTATCTATCAACGATGAACAAATAGAAACAGAGAACTTTCAAGGTGAAATCCAAACTAACTCCCATGTGTTTGTCAACATACAACATCATGAGTAAGAAGAGAATCAAGAAGAGCTCGACACATATAAATTTGAGAAATCATCATCCAAAGATCAAAATACTTCAGTGGTAAATAATCTCAATTTTTCTTGTGAATTTGTGAAAAAGGATTTCAAAAGCTTTCATGAAATAATTTTTTAACCAATCATTGATATTGTTTCAAAAAGTAAAAATGCTTTGCATCAAAAGAATTTTACTAGAATGAATGGAAGAAAGGAAGAAATTTTACATAATGATTTTAAACTTCCTCTACTCGACTAACACAATATTTGCAAATGAGATACAAAAGTATATCATTCTATTATCTACAATTATTGTGATTTATGATAAACAAGGTCATATTTCTCACACTTGCTATATCATAATAAATTATAATGAGAAAAATAAGTTTGTTTGGGTTCCTAAAGGATAGTCAATGTCCGAAACTAATGATCAAGTGTCATTCTGAAGGTTTAAATGCACAAAATATTTATAAGAAGAATGGACACAATAAAAGGAGAAATAGGAATCCAAGAGTCTCTTATGCATTAGTGAAAGTCACACCATATAGGAAATCTCTCGGAGCATCCATTGCTGGCATATCAAAGGGATTTCATAAGAAGCAATGGAGAAAGGCCCTAGGAGCATATTTTGCCTCAATAATAGGCTATCCCATAGTACCATTCAACTATCTTGAGGAAAATAGAAAAAGGAGGATCACTCAAGCTTCAAGTATCAAATCAATTGAGAGACCATTGTAAAAATTTGTCAGAGGCAATCAAAAGATACAATGGGTATACAAAGGCAATCCTTCTTCCACATGAGGTAGAGGTATAACAGTAAACTTTGCACATTATCTCGCTTAACACATTTTCAAAGTTTACCTTTGTATCTCTAAAAACAAACATTGCAATTAAGTTATTTTTATATACTCCTGATATAATTTGATTGACAAAATTTGCTTTTATAAAGTAGAAAAGGTAATGTTCAGAATCACAAATTCTTTAATCATGCATATTTTAAAATTTTAATATTTCCTTTATGCATAAAGACATAGTTCACAATATCTTTTGAGCATATGACTTTTGTCTATTTCCTACAACTAACCATCATTGGATCCAATAAAGTTGGATACCTTGGAAAGAAAAAGATTTTAGTGTAAGAAAGACGGAGAAAGTTACACCTTATAAATATGGCTACAAAGAGACACATTCACATTTTGAGGAAGCAGACGTTTTATTTTGATTGTGTTGAATTAGACAAATCTCAAGAATAAGTAAGCAACCCACAGAAATCAAGTATACATTGGAACAAGAGCAATAATGGTGAAATCTATTCTTACCCTCATGTTTTGTGAATTAAATCAAGAGTAGGTTATAGTGATAACTGTCATTTTAATTACAAAAAAAAACTATGCTTACCAATAGTAGAGTGAAGCTAATCTAGGTCGATTCACAAGGAGTCTAAAAGGAAGTTAAAGTACCTAATTAATCCAATGAGTCACAAATTAACAAATTAATGCAATGATATATGAGATGAGATGTTTGAGCAAATTCTGAATGTAAATCCTATGCTACTATTTATGAATTTAGGTGTTTGTGATGATAAAATGAATTAATGACAAATGTGTTCCTTTGGAGATTACCTCACCTTTATTGTCCACAGAATATTTAGAGTTAATTAGTAGAATTAGAATGTGTTAGCTAACAACTCGCCAACTAAACCTCAGTCAAAACTACAACTCGTAGACATTGAATAGAGAAATAGGAATCATTCAACTCAAGTGATAGAAAAAGATAAATTAAACAGATATAACTATACTTTGTTACATAATTTCTCTAATTAACCTCAACTATATCCAACTAGTTCAAAGATGAGAATTAATCAAAGTATTAATTATGTAGAAATAGGAAATCCAACTCAGTTCCCTTATCATTAATCATCTACTAACTCTAATTGCATCAATAATACCAGAATTAACTACATCAACTTGATATAATTAAGTCTGAATTAAAGACACAATGAACTCCCTATTTCAGATTAAGGCTTCTGGTTCAGTATCATCTCTAAGAGAGCACAACAACTCTAGCCTTCCATTGATGTCAAGACTTCAACAGCAACAGTAAAATCAACAACAGTCATGGTAAGTACAGAAGGTAAAGTTGAAGATGGAAGTTGAATGTTCCTCTGGTTTTCTTGCTAAGAACAGAGCAAGAATGAAGATGAATAGAGAATAAAGATGAAGTGAGACTGTCTGGTGGGAGCTATGTGAAGTGTATTAAGTGAGAAAGTATGATCTGAATGAAATGGATACAGAAGCAGAGAGTGTGTGTTGTGTATGACATGAATGTATGTATATATAGGAGAAGTGTGGAATGAGTGAATTGATATGATAAGCTATCCAGAGTGAATAACTCTTTCCTAGCACGTTCATACATCTCCTATTGTCCAACTGCCATGTGATTTCTATTGGCTCCTAATATGCAATCTATTAGCCTACTTGTTCAGTATAACACATGTCTAATATGTTACAGCACATGTGTGAATCCAGTCTCCTCTTTAGCACATGTGACTTTTAACAGAAAATGGAATTTTGTTTCTCCCTTTAGCTGTCACTATTTTCCACCTTATATGTTGGTTGGTTACAACATTTTTCTACAATGGGAATTTAAAAGATACAAATTATTTATCTAATAAGTTATTATTCTAATATATGATCAAAATTATATCAATTAATTCCCCATTTTTCTAATTTTATTTTATCAATTAATTGCTCATCATATAGTAAATGGGGACAAAAATAAATAATAAAACTCTCTTTAAACACATTAAAATAATACAAATAAGAGTTTATCATATAGATACTTGTTCCTGGTGAGATTCCATTAGCAATAAGTTTATTAAAAGTTTTTCCAAAACTTATATTGGTAAATGGATTACTAAATGTTTTATAAATATTTCTCAAACATTATTTCAAGAAAATTTTCAAACTTATACATCAAATTTTTAAACATTTTCTTGTTGCATATAAGAGTACTTGAAAAAAAATTTAATTCTTTATATGTTTCAGAATAAATTTTTTTCAAAGATTTAAGAAAATGACATTGAAAGTGCATATTTGCTTTAGAATATTATTTCAAGACATTCTTAAGAAATTAGGATCTTTATACTTGTCTATTTCAAAAGCTTAAGTCTCTAAGCTAACTCATCTATATCCACAGAAAAATGATATGTTTTGATGATGAGTTGTTTTTGTGTGATTCCACATATATTGTAGAAATTAATCATTTAATGATTATACCAATCATTCTTCGAGAAAGAAAGAAGATTTGTTTATAACAGGAAATTAAAGAGATATTTCAAAGTAGAGATAGTCGAGGAAATGAACTCTGTCAATACAAAGATGCTAAGGAAGAGGAAAATGGGTTAATACATCAAGCGGCAAAAATTTGAATAAGCTTTCTTCAACCTTCTCTTTACATTGAAAATATGTTTGTGGGATCTTAATGTTAATGTTTTATTCATGATACATGTTTGTGTGAATTTATCTCATGAGAAGAGTTAACATTTTTATTCCTCAATGATTTTAATTCTAAAAGTTAATTGATTGATAAATTGAGTAAATGATATTTGAAAGTTTGTTGAAAATTATTTTTCTTTTAAAATAATCGATTAAATATTAGATTTATGTGAATTAATCGAACAATTAATCGATTAATTATGGTGGAAAATTCATTCAAAGTGTTTTAGGTTGGAATTAATCGATTAAGTGATCTATTAATGAGAATTAATCGAACAGGTAATTGATTAATATGTTAAAATTGTTTTTTGAAGATTAATCGATTGATTGATCGATTAATAGGTATTAATCGAACATCTAATCGACTAATTAGTGTCAATTTGTGTTTAAATATCGTTTTGTTCACAATTAATCGATTGACCATTTAATTAATTGGAATTAATTAAAAAACTAATCGATTAATAGGCATTAATCAATTATTTAATCGATTAATATCAGGTTTTAACAGTTATTAGTCACAACTCTTCACTATTCAACTTCAACCCTAGTTAATCATTCTCCAAATTCTCTCAACACCAATCTCCAAAATCCCATAAATTTCCTTGGGGAAAGATTTCACACCTACTTCCTATTAAAACCCACCCAAAATCTTCTATAAATTCCTCCATTTCACCAATCAATTCTATCAAAAACTGTAGAAGATGGCATAAACCAAAACAATAAATGTGGATGGTTACAAACAAAATCCTTTAAAATCAGTCTCTAACGTGACTTAAGCCTCTTAATCAAAGGAGAAGAAGAAGAAATTTTTACCCAAGGTGGCTAACGATAAGCCAAAAATCCCATAGGACAAAGGGAAAGCATTGACTTACAAGGCGCCAATAGGGAAAGGGAAAGGCCAAGCATCTAATTTATCTTATTAGTCCAAAAGGAAGTCTAAGTTATAAAAGGCAGACTTTGACTAGGATATTAATCAAAATAGAATGATTAAACTAGTTAAAGAAGGATTGCTAGGTTCCTACAAATATAGAAATGTCCTTATGTGAAAATTATTTAGCTGGAAAGGTAAACAAAAAGCCTTTTGGTAAGGGAACTAGAGCTAAAAGCCTATTGTAATTCATCTAATCTGATATTTGTGGTCTAATGAATGTGAGGGCAAGGCATGAAGCTTGGTATTTCATTACCTTTATTAATGACTTTTCACAATATGGCTGTGCCTATTTAATCTAACATAAGTCCGAGGCCCTTAAGTGTCTCAGATGATATATTAATGACATAGAGAATCAAATGGATAATAAAATCAAAGTATTATGCACTTATTGAGGTCATGAATATTTGTCTGATCAATTCAAATAGCTATGTGAAGAAAAATAGATTATTAGGCAACTAACTATCCCAGATACTCCTTAACAGAAGAAGAAATATAACTCTGCTATATATGTTTAGGTATATGAAGGCTCAAGCAAACCTTCCAATTTCACATTGGGGGATACTCTACTAATAGCAACCTTCATACTTAACCATGTGCCCTCAAATTTAGTCACTTCCATGCCCTATGAGTTATGGACTAAATGTAATCCAAATATAAGCATCCTTAGACCTTGAGGCTCAATGGCATATGTCCATGATGGTTCTCACAGGCATGGAAAACTCAGTCCTAGAGAGAAGAAGTGTATCATTATAAAGTACTCTAAATAGTCAAAAGGATATGTTTTCATAGGTGAAAATAAAGATGGAACAATGACTAAAATAGAATCAAGAGATGATACATTCATTAAGACTAATATCCTAATAAAGATGTTAATTGTATTGTATCTCTTGATGAAGAATATCAATATGATAGTGCAAACAAATTGAAAGACCATAATCCTCTAGGTATGTTAATTTGAGTAGGAGCCAAGAATAATTAATACAAAGACCAAGACAAATAGAAAAAATAAGTAGGCAACTCCCGTCAGAAGAAGTAATAGGGAAAGTATTCCTAAGAGGAACTTCCAAATAGAAGGATATTCACTCTTGTTACTCCTGAGGGGACGATAAACCCCATTCCATATATGCGTCATTGTCAAGTCCTATTAAGGATGAATGATTCAATGAAAAGAATCAAGTATGGGAGTCAGTTGATCTTTCAAAATGGCGTAAAGCCTTTGGGAATATATAGGTGTTGGAAATCGTGCCCTAGGGGCCAATCATTATCTTATGAACATTATTGATTTATGAATTTATTAATTGAGTTATCATATTATTTGCATGTTTACTATGATGATCATCCTTGGATAATTCATGATATTATCCTAAATGTCCCTGGTCGATCATCTATATGGGAGCACAGATGAAATAAGACCAGTATGACTTTGAAGATGTATAGAGATATAAATCAAAGTCATAAGCACATGTAAGAGTACAAGGTGCTGGACCGACCCGCTATGAGAGAACTGCATGGGTAACGTCATAAGCTTCTCTCATATACAAACCATGTCAATACGCCCTTTGACCTGAGATCATCATGGATTCCTACATGACAAAACGCTCAACTTTGACCTAGTCAAAAGTCACTCTTGACCGAGTGATCGTAAAGACTATGTTCGGCCTTAGTGGTTTTTCATGCGGAGGAATGTGAATGGTCAAGATGGAATTTGTCCCTCACATTTGTAGAGAGATATTACTGGGCCCCTCGATAAGTGAGTCTGAGAAATGTATGGCCATACTGTAATGGAAAGGTAGTTCCATTTCTATAGTCAGACTACTCAGGGATCGAGAAAGTAACGGTCAGGAATAGGAGGATGACATTATCCATGCCTCATCCATGACCAAAATATCGCGTGACAGAAGGGACATGATATGGTTGTATAAAAGGTTACATCATTTATCGATCCTCATATGATTTGGGTAGTCGTTATGTCTTGCTAGAGACCGCTTGCGACTTGTGGGCTAGTATAGCAAATGGCCCACTGCCAACTTCATATGGGCCTACAGGGTCGCACACAAAATAGCCCAACACGAGCTATGATATCCAGATTCATTGAATCTAAGACATGTCCAGATTCAATGAATGATCCAGGATAGATGTATATATATTTATTTATATTTATATTCGTATATATATATAAATTCGTATATATACATTATATGTATATATGAGATTTAATTTATAAGGATAAATTAAATCTCTATCATGTTTGAAATTCGAAATTCAAATTGATAGGATATCTCATATAAGAGATATTTATAAGATTTAATTTATAAGGATAAATTAAATCTCTATCATGTTTGAAATTCGAAATTCAAATTGATAGGCTATCTCATATAAGAGATATTTATAAGATTTAATTTATATGGATAAATTAAATCTCTATCATGTTTGAAATTCGAAATTCAAATTGATAGGATATCTCATATAAGAGATATTTATAAGATTTAATTTATAAGGATAAATTAAATCTCTATCACGTTTGAAATTCGAAATTCAAATTGATAGGATATCTCAAATTTGATTTATGAAAATAAATCAAAAATAGTTCAGTCTTATCTTTATTTAAAATTAAATAAATGGGTAATTAAATCTGTGGGACGGATTTGATATTATTTATTTAATTAGTTTCTTATAAAATTATACAATATATGATATTGTATTAATTTTGGAATTAATATAAGATTAACTCCAAAATCCAATTCGGTTGACAGAGAAGAACGCATAGCATCCTATATATCTGATTGTAGGAGCTACGTTTTGCACAGAGAAACATATAGAACATAGAAAGGCCGAAGGAGACTCTACAAAAGGTTTGCAGATAAGAAACTGCCGAAATAGAGATGGAGAGGACGAACTCTTGAGAAAGCCCTGGAGGGACAAGAGACGCTAGCACATCGTTCGTGGTTGGAACGCTGTTCGTGTGGATACCAGTAGAGGAAGCTGACCTGAGTCGTCGACTTCTTGTGATCAGAAAGGGAGCACGAGCCGCAAAGAGAAGCTGTGAACGTCGTGACCGAAAGCTGTGGAAGTCGCTGAGGCACACTAAGGGTAATACTTCTTCCCACTTGACTTAAACACATACGGTAGATCCTGGCAAGGAATGGAAAAATTTTTAAATTAATTTCCGCTGCGTGTCTTCCAATTCCTTCCAATAGGTTCTCAAAATTAAGAGAAAAGTTTATGGATCAATTGACAAATATAAGGCTCGATTAGTAGCAAAAGGATATACTCAATAGGAAGGGATATATTATGAGGATACATTTTCATGTGTGATGCGCTTTAATTCTATAAAACTTATTTTAACAATAGCAAACAATTTAGACTTAGAATTACATCAGATAGATGTAAAATCATATTTTTGAATGGTGATCTCGATGGAGAAATCTATATGCAATAACCATTAGATTTCATTGAGTAAGGAATAGATAACAAGGTTTGTAAACTCAAAAAGTCCATTTATGGACTGAAGTAGTCATCCAAATAGTGGTACTTGATGTTTTATAAGACGATAATCTCAGATGACTTCCAAATGATGTAGGAAGACCACTGCTTCTATATTAAGCAGTTTGAGAATAACTTTATTATATTATCCTTATATGTAAATGATATACTATTGGCCATAAATAGTCTAGATTTGATAGCAGTTATTAAAATCATGAGCTTCTATGCTACACGTATGTGTTTTATTATGGGTCTTGAAGGATGAATGGATTATCCCATATAAAGTTGGGATTCTTAAAAAATAGAGCCTATTAATTAGTGTTCTAGAGGTGGTTCATTAATCTAAAAAATTTTCTAGATTGAACTCACTATGATATGGGTTCTTAAGATCTCCGAAAAACACTTCAGAATTAGATTTAAGTTATCTAAAAATAATTAGATATGAGGCAAAGCTTTTAAGATGATTAAAGCATGCTCAAAGATTGCAAAGCTTTTAAGATGATTAAAGCATGCTCAAAGATTTGTAAGTAAATATAAAATAAATAGAAAAAGTGAGATGAAACAAGTTGGCCTATCAGGCAGTAAAACTTTGTTGCTTAGTGAAGGATTTTGATGCTGAAAAATTGGTTTAAGCACTTGACAATTATAAATATATATTAGCTTATGAATGTATTGTAAAGTCTTGTGGCAAATGATTAAGGAAAGTTGTAACATGTGATGTAGATTGAAGATAAAAACTTAGCTAGACCATACTGTTATAGATCCTCAAGTGTTGGGTCATTGTTGTGAGTATTTAAATCATAATTATATGCTTCAAAAGGAAGGTTTAAACCTTGTAAATAAGCTGAAAATGTACAGGTCTAGGAGAAAAGAAAGAGTATATTTTGGATATATATATATATATATATGCTTCTGTTTGTGAGTGAAGGAGTAGCTGAAACATTAAAAAAATTAATAATAATAAGAAAAGTTTCAGATTTATTAAGGTGGGGCTGTGAGATGTATAAGTATGGTTGGAGGAAGTTGGAATGTAAGTTGTGATGCTTGTTTTATGACTTGCACATTGGTTGTTGCTTTGAGGAGATGATTTTCGAATCTATCTTAGTTGTTCAAAGATATTTTTTTTGTTTCTTCTTATGATATTCTCATGGAGATATTGAAATGTTGGAACTAATATATTATATAAGTGTAATTTGATTACCTAGTGTTAGGAGCATGTTTGTGCTAGTATTGGGAGCAAAAGTTGAAGGGAACCTACTGGTTCAAAACGTTAAATGAGAATCTCAAAATTAATTAAGCATGATTGGGGATGCTAATAGAATAGTTTGAATGTTACTTTGAAGCTAGAAAATTTCAAAGATTTAATGAAGAATGTTGTCCAAAATTTTAAAGATAATGGAAAGCTCATGGAGTACTATAACACTAATTTTTTATGTCTTAGGGACAATTATGTAGCATCTAGAACTACTTATATGATCATTGAAGTTCAAATTCAAAATCTGAAAATTTCCAACTTACGAGTACTGTTCAAGTGGTATTTTCAGATTAAGTGATGAATTTCAAAAAATCATAATTAATTTTAAAATAAATCAAAGTGTAGTGGTTCAAAAGTATACACAAAGCTAACATACTGCATTTCGAGGGAAAAATAATTATCATACCAAATGCTCAGCCAATTAGTACAGATTAACGTCAAATATTACTGCTCATTTGGTCTAAAATTCTAAAAATAGTTTATGGTCCCCAACTTTAAAAAAATTGCTCTCTTTGTATAGATATCAAAATAAGGCATTCTTGGTAATGAAACTTGACATGTTAAATATGTACTTCTAAAATATCATACATTTATTTGATTATTTATTAATTTTCATTACATCATAAATGTCACTGCCTCAGTACAAGTTACTGTTTACAGTGACATTTCAACAATTATACATACATTCATCATATACATGTTAATCATGCTATCTATCTACTAAATTATCTTCATGAATCTTCCTCCATCTTTGATAACCTACTAGTATGGGGTAACATGGAGGAAGTGAGATTTTAGAGAAAATTTCAATAGCAAATGGAAACTATATAATATATGCAACTACATGCTTGATGTTAATATGTGTGCACTTAATGATCATGCTTATATAATGATAAATTACATGCTTCCATGTTCCTTAATTATAACATATGTCCATAGTATAAAGAAATAGAGTATCAATTAATCATACATGCTTCAAATAATCAAAGTAAGCACACATCGTATAAAGCATCCAAGCAACATAAGCATACAAGTAGGTAAGTTTACTACCTTGGAATAACTCTATTTCCTTATCCTTTCTCTTTACTTCTTGCTTTTCCTTACTCTCCTTGAAATGTGTCTTCCTTATTTGAGTATACAAATTCAATCCTAGCATCATATAATTACTCATTCATTATAATCTCAATTCACTAACATTTCATAACTCTATTAACCACTTAACCCATAACTTTCTTTGTTTGTGGTTAATTGCCTTATCCTTTGAAATAACTTGCATCTTAACTTTAATCTACACAATTTTGTCTTTTGAATCTATTTATAGACTTAGAATGTTGAAAGCCTAGCTGCTTCATCAAATCTAGACAGAATAAAAAAGAAGCATATAATTCATTCAAAAATTATCATTTTGATTCTAATGCTTCTAATATTTGGTCATCTACTTTATCTAACACAATTTTTTATTTTAAAACTACTGGATGCATCAAAATTATAAAATTTAAATCATTATTCATGCAAGTGAATAGTAACAAAGAATACTCTAAAATTTTATCTTTCAATTGTAATGCTTCTAACGTTCCAAACTTATTCAATCCTACACAAAATCATCTTCTAAATTCAGTGGAAGTATTAAAACCATGAAATTAATCTTCTTTGGTCCTATACAACTCTAGGTCAAAACCCTCTTCAATGTGCAAAGTAAGGGATTTCAATCTAAATCCATAACTAACCATTAAATATAGCTTATCTAAGTGTTAATTACATAGTTCTAACTTGATTTTTTTCTTCCCCTTACTTCCTTGAATTTTGGCCAGCATGCATACCAAGGGAAAAACTCAACTTTCAACCATTAACACCTAGGTTTTATCCTTCCAAGACACTTATATAAAAGTTAGGAAAATTGCTTACCTTATGCCTTAATTATTTTAGATCAAAGTCTCTTTAATCTCCTCTTGAAATTGTCTTGGAAAGGTTGAGTTTTAAAAATACAAAATTTTCCCCTTGGTTCACCATGCATCACAGCTTTATGAAGGAATGTGAGGGATATTTATAACTTAAACTTTGGTATCTTGGGACAAGATTTTCCCAACTTTTTCTAATTATTACATAGCATTAATCTTAAATTTGGTTGCTTAATTTCTTAATGACCATTAATTTCCTCCTTTCCTTATGCCACTTGGTGGATATATGGGTCCCACAATACACCTCACAATGCCACCTGACAAATCTCTTGAATTTTCCTTAATTTTCTTTCTTTAAAAATTCATAAAATATCCTAACTTGGATTGAGCTCCAAGATTTGCTTTTGGGATTGTTGGGCTTGCATATGACACCATGTTGGGTTTTTCTAGGAGTAACCCATAATTTTTAGCACACATCCCAAGGCACTTCCTCACTGATATCCTCTAAATTACCCTAATTTAGAGATAAATTCTAGACACTTTTTTAATAGTTCTAATATTTTTAAAAATCATTCTAATATAAAATAAGTTTCCTATAAAGTCTCATAATTTTCTGAGATCCAAACATTCTGATAAAAATCCATATATTTTTTTAATCATTTATCGATATTTTATTTCACCTTAAATTATATAATTAATTATATAGGACTCTTTTTTTACTTCTATCAGTTTCATAAATTCTTATATTAATTATAAGAATTTAGTAAAAAATTTCATCTGATTCTAGGTCTAAAAAATATTATAATAATATCCAGACTTCAAAAATTAATAGCAATTTATTGGCACCTTAAATCAGAATTTTGAGAGATATGATTGGCCAGAATTTTATCCTCTATTTATTGGTAAAATTTAGGACCAAAATATTTTTGGGCAATTTTAGGCCTTTTCTGACTCAACTTTCTACAATTAACTTTTGCCCCTTAAATTTGGCAAAATTGCACTTTAATCCTTGAAATTGTCAAATTTCATTTTAGCTCATTTCTACCAAATTTGAAATTCTAATTTGGTCCTTGAAATCTCAACTCCAGTATTTACAGTTTAGTCCCTAGACTTTAACTAATTGCAGTTTAGTTCCTATGACTTAATAACTCTATACCTTCTCTCTTTCTTTGACTTAAACCTTATCTAATCATTAACTTTTCTTATGATTACCATTATAATCCCTTGATAACCACTTTTCTCTATCAGTCTTATACAGATAGAAAAATTTATGATCTTACATTTCTACCCCCTTTAAAAATAAATTTTGTTTCCAAAATTTAATTTGTACCTTAGTCAAGTAATCTTATATATGTATTCTCTTTATATCATTTTCTACTTTATGAATAAGGATCGAGGCATCTTTAGGAATCATATTTTTTATTTTGGCATTTGGCAGAGTACTTTCAACATCCATAGAACTTTATATTTTTCTCATGCTGCTATGCTCCCGTTTTCCTTATTCAACTCAATTAGAGTTAAATTTTGCATCTTTATGTTCTCATATGTCATCCATCTATCTGCTCATACTTGCGGGCAATTCACTATACTAAACTTGTGAGTAGTGTCCATTTCTTTCATACATAATCTTATAGACATTGAATGAAATTTTGGTGGGTCTCTATCATACATCATACTTCTCATTACGTATCTCTTATCACACATATTTTATTGTGTATTGAATATTTCTCATTATGCATTGTGAATCTTTCATTACACTTTTCTTTCTATATTCTAGAATATTCTTTGACTTATAGCTTTGTCGATTCTAGGAGGATCTTACTCTTATGCCTTTCTAATATCCTCCTATGTGAATATTTTTTCCATAAAGCTCATTTCGGGATTCTGTTAGTTTCCTAACCTTTTGTTTCACATGATGCAAATTTCTATAAATTTTCATCTATATCAGAGGTCCTGAAGGTTTGATGAAAAATCTAGATAACTTTAAGAGCATGAGTCAATATTAATTGTTTGAGACCTTAACTTAAATTTTTTTGTTGCATTAAATTGACTAAAATGATTTTCTCTATCTCCTAATGAAATTTGAGACTCAAATGCTTTTGAGAAGTTCTTTTGACCACTTTCGGTTTAATTTCCTCATAATTACATTTTTGCTCATAAATTTGGCAAAATACACTTTCGTCCTCAAATTTGACTAATTCCATTTTAGTCCATCTTTCTTTTTTTTTTAAATTCTAGTTTGGTGTTAAAACTTCAAAACTCCCTTTACATTTTTCTTTCTTCTTTAATACTTTTCTACTTTACAATTTAGTCCTTTTTTACTTTCTTAGACCATGTAGGATTTTTCTTTACAATTTAGTCCTTTCCTTCCTCTTTCCTTTTTGTTTGCCCAGGAGACTCTTCTGTAGCCTATACTTTACATAATTTTGCATACACACCACAAGAACTTTTTATTATTTATATATAATTCCATGTACTTTTATTATTTACAATTTAGTCCATAAGCATCTCCTTTATGTTTCTAGGACTTATACTCAAAGGAGCTTGGTAGCCTACATGTTTCAGTTCACTTTCTGGGCTTTTAGGCCTAAAAATTGGGATGTTACATTTATAGATGATTTTACCATGTATGGAAATTCTTTTGACTAGTGTTTAAAGAGTTTTGATCAAGTCCATGGTATATGTATTGAGAAGAAACTTATTTTGAACTTTGAAAAATTCTATTTCATTTTTAACCATGGGATAGTGCTAGGACATCTCATATCTAGCAAAGGAATTGAGGTAGATAAAGCAAAAATTGAAGAAATCTTCTTGTGCGTATTGGATTTGGTCATGCGAGAATAAAAGGGAGAGAAAGCTACAGACGTAAGGAGGCTAGTTTTTGGACCTAATTAGGCTAAGAAACAGTACTCCAATCCTCTCTATACCTTCTCCATAATGTACACACTCATCTTCCATCTTTCTGTATCTTTCCACAGAATCTCATATATCTACATCATTAATCCATCACCTCTTTCTGCTTTCATCATGGTATCATATATGGACAGTGATTGTCGCATAGTACGAGTCATGAGAGGCTAAATCTTTAGTCTCTTAGTGATAGATCACATATCTTAAGCTTATGGACTGCAGTGTACATTGGGAGTTTTCTATTTTAATCTCACCTTTCTTATGTTTTTAGAATTCCTATATCTTGGGGCTTGATTTTATGAGTAAGGATTGTATATCGATCGATTATGCAAAGATTAAGTTTTATAATTGAATTTGGATGATTTGGATGTTAGTTTAATATGAATATTTCAGTTTTGATTTCTGGATAATTAGGTTTTTATCAACGATCGTTGCTAACTAATTTGATCGCTTGAAATCTATGGTCATCGATCGATAATCATTTGAGGGCATCTACATCATTTGATTTAAATTGCACGCTAAGTGGGTTTTTTTAACAGTTTATTAAGAGTTTTTAAACTAGCTTTGATCAAAGGAGTTTAAGGAATGTTAATGTTCTGAACTCAATCAATCGATTAAGGTTTCTTTTAAGATTTAGTAATTTTAAAACCCCATATCATATTAAAAGTAAGGATAGATAGTTTTCCATTATCAAGAGTCTGTCTCAATACATTCCTTTCAAAATCCATTCATTTTCTAAATTAATTAAAAATATAAAAATATTTACTTTACTGCACCATTATTTTATTGCTTCAAAAATCAATCAAACCCAAAAACCAAAATTTGCTTTCACTCAAGTTTTTAATGGTTTTGTCACTAGTTTACTAGGTTTCCAATAAAAAGATTCCTCGAGAAGAACGATAGGGTTGTGCCTTATACTATATTAATAGGGTGCAATTAATTTTATTTTGATGCATAGGATGATGACAATCTGTGTAAATCAATGACGCCGTTGCCGAGGAACCAAGTATTTGGTTCGTTAGCAATTGGTTTTCAATTTCATTATTTACCTGAGTCAGTTTTTGTTTGAATTTTAATTTATTATTTTTAATTGCATTGCACTTTACATTTTTCTAAGTTTCTACGAAATCAATCTCTGTGACTGTAAGTCATGACCAAATATCACTCGAGTAACGATCTTTTCTCTCTGTGAATTTGGTCACGACCATAACACATTTTAGTCGCGACCATTGAACTTTTCTGCTGTGAAACTTTTGCATCTGAATTTGATTGCTTGCGTGGTTATTCTTGATTGTTCCTGTGTTACATGCATAGAATAATTAAACTATTAGTGCCTTTTGAACCTGAAATTGAGAGACGACTGAGGAAACTAATGAGAGAATTTAGAGAAGAGGCAAGATCAATAGAGTCTAATTCACCCTCTAGTACTCAAGGATCTGAAATTGAACTCAGTTTAAAGATTCTATTAGAAATTTCTAACATGGCTGATATTAATCCTAATGGACATAATAGGCAAGGAGAAAATGAACTACCAGTTAACTTAGAAGATAGTAAAAGTGTGAGGGAAATAAATCATTCGCATGTAAACTATGATCCTTATGGCTTTTACACTGAAGAGGCTAATTTTGAAATTAAAGGAGTTTTGATTGCAGTCTTACCTAAATTTCATGGTTTTACAGGAGAATGTCCACATCAGCACTTACAAACCATGCATATGATATGCTCTTCGATAAAGCCTCCAATGACTGCATTAGATGATGTTTTAAGGAGGTGTTTCCATTTTACTTTGGAAGGGAAGGCTAAGGAGTTGTTATACAATTTGTCAACTCATTTCTCAACTCTTACATGGGATTAGTTGAAGTCAACATATCTAGAACAATTCTTCCTGACCTCAAAGACAACTCAGATGAAGAAGGAGATTACAAATATTTTGCAACAGGATGGAGAGTCATTACATAAATATTGGAGAAGATTTATTAATTTGTTGGCTCATTGTCCACATCATAATATGACAAAGACTGATTTAGTAGACATTTTCTTTGATGGTCTACTCCCTCACAATTAGGTGTCCTTGAATACAGCAGCAAATGGCTCTTTGAGAGATAATACCCTACAAGCAAGTTCAGATTTATTCCAGAAAATGGCTATTGAAGACTATCAGACTGGGGATCTAAGGAGAATGCCCTCATCATCTTCGGCTAATTCAAATGAGATCTTAACAGGAATAACCGCTTTTAGAAACCGAATGGAAAAAAGGATGAATGTAATTAAAAGAAATCTACATTCCATAAAGAAAGTTCATGCAGTGGGAACCTCACAAGCACTAGTTATAGGATGTGAATTATGCGGTTCAATAATGCATGCTACTAGTACATGTGACATAAATATGAAGAACTGGTAGCAATGTATCAAGGGAGAGATAATCAATACTAGAAAAGAGACCCATACTCTAACACATACAACCCTGGTTAGAGAGATAACCCAAATTTTAGTTGGGGGAGTGGGAAAAATAGGCCAAACCAATTATAAGGAGGTGGCACTTCCTCAAGCAACTACCAAAATAATACAAGGTCTATAGTTCTAACTCACCCTAATACCTTAGTAGCATTAAGACTAGATGAGACTTCTCAGTTGTTGAACAACATAGACGATAGAATGACCAATATAGATAACAAGCTCAAAGAGAATGACGGTCAATTCACCTCTATAGCTTCAATCTTTCAAAGTATGCAGAAGGATAATGCTGATATGCACAAAAAATTTGAGGAGTTAAGTTCCAAGAATGTAGATATTACAAGTCATTTAACTCAAGTCTCCAATATAGTGAGTGACATCCAAAGGAAGAGTAGTGGCATCATACCTTTGAATACTGTCATTAATCCAAAGGATCTGAATGTCATATCACTCAAAAGTGGAAGAAAAGTGCATTTTAAGGAAGATGATATAGTATAAGAGGATATGAAAGATCCTGAAGTTGAAAATTTATCAATGTCACATATGAAGATTGGAAAATCAGAAAGTATTAAAGAACAACTTATGCTCAAGAAGGCAACCCAAAAGCAAGAAGAGGAGGTGATAATGCCAAGTCTAGCATACAAGGGAAAGCAAATTGAGGAGAAGGTGGAGTCGAGCAAGCAACCCTTTATGCATACAGGTAAGGAGGTAAATATAAAAGATCTCCCTTTTCCTAAATCTTATTTTGCTGGAAAGAAAAATATTGATTTTGAATTTGCAAAAGATGCTTTCAATCTCTTCAATAAGTTAGAAATAAATATTCCTATGGTTGAATTCCTCAAAAGAAACCCTAAATATGCTAAATTTTTAAAAGAATTGTGTGCTTATAAGAAGAAGTTTAGGCATATTGAGAGAACTCAGGTGAGTGCTCATGTGTCATCACTTTGTAAGACTGAATTGCCTGTAAAGTACTAAGACCCAGGATCCTACACAATCCTATGCACTATAGGACATGTTAATGTGAAGGGAGCGTTATTAGATCTAGGGGATACCATTAATGTAATGCCTTAGTTAGTATACTTAGCTCTAGGTATTGACAAACTTAGAGAAACAAGTGTAGTACTCCAATTAGTTGATAGATCAATTAGATACCCTAAGGGAGTTCTGGAGGATATTCTAGTACAGGTGAAGGACTAGTGTTCCCAACTGATTTTTATGTTATGGACGTGTCTAGTGAGCTAATGAATGAGAGTACTTTGATCTTAGGTAGACCTTTTGTCTAAACTTCTAAAACAATAATTAGTATAAAGAATAGTTCCATTACAATGGAAGTTGGAGGACATGTGGTGACTTTCAATATGAATGAAGTAATGAAATACCCTTTTAATAATTTCGCTTGTGTTGGTTTGAATGCTATTGATTATGCTATTGAAGAGACTAGGGATAAGCATGAAATGAGTTGCATGATGGGTATGATTTTAGGTTGCATAATTCCAATAAGTCCCATGAAGCATCTTAGAAGCATGTAGATTCATATTCATCATTGTGTGCTTATGATGATTATTTTGAACCTCTTTCTTCTGTTTATTCTTTTCCCTATTCTTGTGAAGGCAATACATCATGTGTTAATTGTCTTGATGATTATAGCATGCTTTCAACTTCTGTAAATTTCTCATTGTTACCAAATTCAATTATATTTCATCAATTGCTAGTGATAATGCTTTTGGGAAGGAGTTTGTGAGTAACTTTATAGGGTCACAAGATAATTTAGGAGCTACAAGTTGAACAAATAAATCAGGGTCAAGCATAAGTAATCCCAAGTCACGACACGAAGACCTCCAAGTGCAACTAAACATCAATTTGTTGAGGGAGAGATTCTCTATAAAAATTGGTCGCGACATGAGAATAATAATGTCGCGACTAAAAACTCCTGAGACTACATGTCGTAACCTATGGATGAAAATGTCATGACCAGAAGATCAACATAAACTCTCTGTGAAGTGGAGCCATGACAAGATGATTGTATGGTTGAGACACAAAACTGCCGAGACTTTCAGTCCCGACCATAAATTTTAGAGACACTCACTGTCAGTTTGAGTTGCGACTAGAAGTTGATTATGAACCTAATAGGTTGTGACCAGGAATGGCAGACACAGCTAGTGAATCTCATATTCATTATGTTCCACACTCTATTGCTTTGGTTAAAGGGCCAATATGTTCTAACTCTACTTCTCCTCACTCATATTCAACAATTACCTCTCATACTTTAAGATTCTTAAATGATTTGATATCAAATAATAATACATGATTGAGAGTTTGATCTCAACTATATTGTAGCTGTGGACCAACTTAAGCTGGGTATAACTCTTAAAGAGACTATAATTAAGATGGAATTTCCTAATGAATTGTATATGAGCAATATCCAAGGATATACAAAAGGGAGTATTTTTAATTTAAATGATTTCCCCCATTTGATCCCTTCCATTTTCCAATCCCCAGAATTAGAGTTAAAAGATTTACCTTCTAACCTAAAGTATGCTTACTTTGAGCCAAACTCTAAACTGCCAGTCATAATTTTTAGTTCTTTAATTGTTAGTGAAGAGTCTAGGTTATTAAGTGTGCTTAGAAAGAATATAGAGGCCTTGGGTTGACAATTAGCTGATATAAAAGGGATAGATGCCACTGTTTGCACTCATAGGATTCTGTTGAGTAAAGATCTAAGCCAATTAAATAACCCCAAAGAAGATTAAATCCATTGATCTCTTATGTGGTTAGAAAGGAGATTAGTAAATTGTTAAATGCATGAATCATATATGATATTTTAGATAGTGAATGGGCATCTCCTGTGTATGTGGTGCCTAAGAAGAGTGGACTAACAGTAGTCAAGAATAAGAATGATGAATTGATACCTACTAGAGTACAAAATTCATGGAAGGTTTGTATTGATTATCAAAAGTTGAACGATTCTACTAGGAAAGATAATTTTCCCTTACCTTTTATTGATCAAATGCTTGAGAGATTAGCAGGGAAAAGCCATTATTGTTTCCTAGATGGGTATTCGGGATATTTCTAGATTCTAATAGATCTGAGGGACCAGGAAAAGACCATATTTACATGTCTCTTTGGTATATATGCCTATAAAAGAATGCTATTTGGTTTGTGTAATGCTTTAGGCACATTTTAGCATTGTATGCTTTCTATATTTGCTGATTTCATTGAAAAATGCATGGATGTGTTCATGGATGATTTTACTGTATATGGAAATTCATTTGATGAGTGTCTAGAAAGCCTTGATAGCATCCTTGCTAGATGTATTGAGAAAAAATTGGTTTTAAACTTTAAAAAGTGCAATTTCATGGTAAATCATGGAATAATACTTGGACATCTTATATCTAGCAAGGGGATTGAGGTGGATAAAGCAACAATTGAAGTCATTTCCTCGTTGTCCTGCCCTACATCTTTAAAAGAACTTCGATTTTTTCTGGGGCACATTGGATTTTATAGAAGATTCATCAAAGACTTTAGTAAAATTGCTTTGCCACTCTCAAAACTTCTTCAAAATGACACTAAAATTATTTTTTCTGCTGATTACAAAGAGGCTTTTGAAAAATTGAAGGATAGGTTGATTTCTCCACCTATCCTAACTTCACCAAATTGAGATCTTCCTTTTGAACTATCATGTGATGCTTCCAATTACACTGTGGGAGCTATGATAGGACAAAAGGAAGGTAATTGATCTAGGGTGATTGCCTATGCCTCGAAAACACTTGATGATAATCAAATTAATTTTACCACTACTGAGAAAGAATTGTTTGCAATTGTAGTGACTTTGGATAAATTCAGAGCATATCTCATTAACTCTAGAGTTATTGTTTCCACAGATCATGTAGCAGTCAAGTACTTGTTTCATGAACCTCAATCGAAGCCAAGACTTCTATGGTGGATGCTACTACTTCAAGAGTTCAATATAGAAGTGAGGGATCGAGCTAGAAATATAAACCACGTTGCAGATCATCTAAGCAGGTTACCAATAGAGACAATGGGAGTACTTAGTTCTTATCTTATTTGTGATTTTTTCCTTATCAATCCCTTTGTTTGATTGCTGTTGTAGAACTTTAGTATTCTCATTTAGTTAATTTCATTGAGACTGGCCTAATCCCATTTAATTTCATTGAGACTGGCCTAATCCCATCTCATTTGTCTAAGTTTCAGGACCAAAAGCTCAAGAGTGAATCTAAATACTTTATTTGGGACAAACATTTTTTGTGGAAGTTATGCTCAAATCAAGTATTAAGATGATGTGTCCCAGACTAAGATCACAAATAAGTTTTGGAAGCTTGCCATTCATGGGTTTGTGGTGGTCCTTTTAGGGGAAAAGGATTGCACATAGGGTCCTTGAATATAGTTTTTATTGGCCTTCCCTTTTCAAAGATGCTTTTGAGGTTTTAGAGCCTGTGATAGGTGCCAAAGATTTGAGGGATAGCATGAGATGCCACAACAACATATTCTATTTTGTAATGTTTTATATGTTTGGGGAATATATTTCATGGGACTTTTTCCACCTTCAGTAGGATTTCATTACATTTTATTGGCTGTAGACTATTTATCTAGGTGGGCAGAGGCCATTCCACCAAGACTAGATGATGCCCATACGGTCTTCAAGTTTCTAAGGTCCCAAATCTTTAATAGATTTAGAGTACCAAAAGTGTTAATTAGTGATCAAGGTACCCATTTTTGCAATAAGTTAATCAATAGTTTATTGGCAAAATATGGTGTCACTCATAAAGTCTCAACCCCATACCACCTTCAAACTATTGGTCTAGCATAGGTTTCTAATAGGGAAATTAAGCATATTCTAGAAAGGATTGTTAAGACATCTAATAAGGATTGGAATTTAAGACTTGACAATGCCTTGTGGGCATACATAACATCTTTTAAAACCCCTCTAGGAATATCCCTTTATAGGATAGTTTTTAGAAAGGTTTGTCACATGCCTGTGAAAATAGAGCATAAGACATTTTGGACAGTGAAAGCCTGTAATGAGGACCTTGCAAAAGCTGGTTTAGAGAGGTTGATGCAGATTCAAGAGCTAGAAAAGATTAGATTAAATGCCTACAACAGCTTTAAAATTTATAAACAAAACACGAAGTTAATCCACGATGCTCATGTTATGAGAAAGAGTTTTAAGGAGGGTGATAGAGTATTAAGGTACTAAGCTAGGTTCAAGTTCAAACATGGAAAATTCAAAACTAGCATGGACGGACCTTACATAGTTATTAAAATCCACGAATTTGAGATGATTGAATTGAAAGAGGAAGCGACGAGTAAAATCTTCCAAGCCAATGGTCACAATTTGAAACTTTATGAGGAATTTGCTTTGATGGCTTGAGGCTAGGTTGTCCATTTCCTATCTCCTACCTTTTACAAGTTTCCCCAATGTGATATGTTGATGATGGTTTGAGGATTGGAAAGGGATGATTCAGTAGGTAGTATTTATCTTCGGTTTATTTCTATTTATTTTCAGTTTATTTCTGTTTTGCATAACACTCTGTTATTGTCTATGTCTCACAAACTCATTGATGGTTATTTTAAATGCTTACATATTCACATGCATGATTTTATCTTACCTATTATGTCATCTTTGCTTTACTTGTATTGTAATGTATGATTTGAATGTGACTGCGTGCTTCATTATTGAATTTGCATTGAGTTGTGTGTTAGTTTACTGTGGGAGAAATCTATTTTGCTGACAGTGAAGACACTATCAAGTTTAAGTATGGGGGAGATGTTATTGTTTATATGCTAATTAATGCAAATTCTTCTATTAATCCAATCTTTCATCATAAAATTTTTAGTTTTTGATTTTAATGAATGATGAATTACTGAAAATTGGAGCCCCACTTTAAACTGTTTTGTGGTTAGCTAAAAAAGGTTTAAGTGTAAAAGATGTTTTGGGCTTTAAAAAGCATTAAGTGGTAGTCTTTATGGTGTTTTGTCATGACCTATGTGTTGTATGGTCATGACCTTATATGGAATTTTGGACTTAATATGCTCTCTATGAAAATAAGTCACGACAATATCTCTCTGTGTACTTTAGTCATGACATATGTACTGTATGGTAGCGACTACTTGTTGTAAGTTCAGGGCAAGCACCGACTGTGAAATTGGGTCACGACCTTCACTGCTTCAAGTCACGACCTTAGTGTGAAAATGTCCATTTACCTTCTCTTTGCTTTTTGCAATGTTGTATAGAAGGATTCCGTTTAAGCCACTAAGGTACTTTCATAAATGATTCATTATCCTCTTGTTTTTTTTAACCTTTTGCATAAAAAGTTTATAGAAACCATTGTGACACTTGAATTTTTGAAAATGGAAATTGAATTGGAAACACTTAAGTTTTTACTGTTAGATTTGGGATTATTACATGATTATGAGTGATTACTTTGTAACTGTTAATCCATCATTCAAGAGGGTTTTCAATTGTGATAAGTGTTTTAATGCCTAGTGAATGATGAACATTGTTTGAGACTTTAGCTTATGAGCAATTTAGATGAAAACTTTAGTTAGGAGGATGCTCAACCTAAATTTCTATATTGAGTGGTTATTCAATTGGTTTATATCCTCTAGAAGTTGTTTTAGCTCTGAGTTAAAAATTACTTGTGCATTTATGTTATTGAATAGGATAAAGGCATTCATTTTTAAACCCTTTTATCCCAAACACAAGCCCATCACACATTATATCCATAGTTACCCCCTTTAAGCCCATCACTTTTCTTCTTTCCATTATAGAAAGTTACATACGCAGGAGTACCTCTTTGAAATAAACTTCTTATTCATGTCACAAAATAAAATTATTATGAAATTGTGCTACATCTTTTATATACAAAGTGCCAAATAAAAAAAAGGGACAGCATATTGCACTAAAAAGAAAAGAAAAAGAACGAAAAAAGAAGAGAGATAGTGCAAGAAAAATTAAAGAGGAAAGAAAAGAGAAATGAATTAGGCACTATTATCAACTTCTATTAGCACAATTACCACCTCTACATCTCGGAAGACATGAATTTATGCTATATATTCATCATCACATGCATATGGTACTTTCCACCCTTCATATTCGATTTCATGTGGCATATCTCCATCATCTCACCCTAAAAAGACCTCTTGAAGCTTTCCATAAGTTTTGTATAGTTGATGAGATTTACAGCAATTACAAGCATATGGTAAGATGTGTTCCACTTTGAACCTAAGTGAAAGAACCCTAACAATGAGAGAACATGAGAGCTAAATACTTACATCCTTAGAGAGAATATATTGCGCTCATATAGTTAAGGTTGATTTTAGTTAGTAGTTGATTACTTGGCATTGCTCATATTATCACTTTTGCATTCCCAAAAGATGGTGCATTAATTGTCTTAAGGTTTCACTATGGGTTATGTTATTACCTCAGATTTAATAGCTTTAGCTTAGGTGTACTTCATGTCTTTGTCCAAGACTACAAATGTTCAAGTATGGGGGAATTGATAAGATATAAATTGTGTATGGTTTCTATGACATTTTCAGGGTCTTATTACAACTTTACCATTCATTTTATGCTTGTACTTGTGCTTTTTGGTAATACATGATTATGCTTGACAATGTGCTAATTAAAGGGTAAAATGGTAAATTAACTCTTCCAAACTACATAAATATTGTTCTCCACTAATTTGGACTTTTACAGTGAGCTTTGGTTTTGAATCACAGGTATTTTGGAGGAGAACCAAGGACTAACGTGAGCAGAGAAGAAATCACATGACAAAGAAAATCAAATCAAGCTTATGTGCTTTTTAGTCGCGACCAAAGTGTCCAAAGGTCATAACCTAATTTCTTCTGAGAAGTTTCTCTATTTTACAGGTCGCGACTAAAACATGGATCTGATTAGGCTAAGAAGCAGTACTCGAATCCTCTCTATACCTTCTCCATAACCCACACACTCATCTTCCATCTTTTGGCATGTTTCCACATAATCTCACATCTTTACATCATTAATCCATCACCTATTTCTGCTTTCTTCATGGCATCATATCTTGACAGTGATTGCGGCATAGTAGGAGTCATGAGAGGCTAAATCTTTAGTCTCTTGGTGATGGATCACATATCTTGAGCTCTTGGACTGCAGTGCGTATGAGGAGTTTTCTATTTTAATCTCACCTTTCTTATGTTTTTGGAATTCTTAGATCTAGGGTTTTGATTTTATGTGTAAGGATTGGATATCGATTGATTATTCTGAGATTAAGTTTTGTAATTGAATTTGGATGATTTGGATGTTGGTTTAATATGAATATTTCAGTTTTGATTTCTAGATAATTAGGATTTTATCAACGATCATTGCTAACTAATTCAATTTCTTGAAATCTATGGTCATTGATCGATGGTCATTTGAGGGTATCTACATCATCTGATTTAAATTGCACGCTAAGTGATTTTTTATCAGTTCATTAAGAGTTTTTAAACTAACTTTGATCAAAAGAGTTTATGGAATGTTAATGTTCTAGACTCAATTGATCAATTGAGATTTCTTTTAAGACTTAGTGATTTTAAAACCCCATATCATATTAAAAGTAAGGATAGATAGTTTTCCATCATAAAGAGTCTATCTCAACATATTCCTTTCAAAATCCACTCATTTTCCAACTTAATTAAAAATATAAAAATATTTACTTTACTGCACTCTTATTTCATTACTTCAAAAATCAATCAAACCCAAAAGCCAAATTTTGCTTTCACTCAGATTTTTAATGGTTTTGTCACTAGTTTGTTAGGTTTGCAATAAAAAGGTTCCTCGATAAGAACGATAGGATTATGCCTTATACTACATTAATAGCATGCAATTAATTTTATTTTGATGCATAGGATGACGACAATCCGTGCAAATCAATACCTTTTTTTTTTCATGTACCGCATTCATTCTTAAGAGTGATATTCTGCACATTTGACACACTAAAAGAACACTTTAGTACCCATTCAACCTTGGGTCCTTGATCATTAAATTTAGACCTTGATTGTCGTTTAGGAACCCATATACATTTATTTCTCACATTAAAATTTCTTCTCAAATAATAATTGGGAGAAATATGACTTTGTTTACCACAATAATTATAGACAACTGGATTATACACTTTCGTAGTATATTTGCAAATATTGTGTTGGTCGAGTAGAGAAAGTTTAAAATCATTGTACAAAATTTCTTCTTTTTTATTGAATGTTCTAAAGATATCTTTTTGATACAAAACATCTTTACTTTTTAAAACTGTAACATCCTTACTTTTATACGTCTTAGGGACCATTCAATAGTATTTGGAATCACTTACAAGACCTTGGAAGTCCATTAACAAAATCTGGAATTTTACTCTTTCTCGGTTTACTGTTCATATGGTATTCCAGATTACACAATGAAGTTCAAAAAATCATAATTAATTCTAAAAAAATTGAAATAAAGTGGTTCAAAAAGTTACATGAAGATAACATCTTTAACTTTAGGGGAAAAATAATTTCCAGACCAAATGATTAGCCAATTAATAATGTTTATTCGTTGAAGTTTACTATTCATTTGGTCAAACACTCTGGAAATAGATTCTGGTCCCTTACTTTGGAAATTCATATATCTTGATATACACATCAAAATGAAACATTCTACCTATTCAATTAAATCTATGGATGTGTGCTACATGCTTGTAAAATTTCATGAAATAATTCCTTCATTTGCTAGGTCAAACTGAAGCCACAACAAAACTGCTTCAGGACCTATATTTTTACCATTTCAGTTTCATTTCTTTTACTTTCAATAATTGTTCCAGCATGCATAAGCCATCAAATAAGTTTCTCAATATTCATATACATCATGTACATATGCTATAAGTATTACAAATAGTTTCATCACATAGATGGACACCTTATAGGGCATTTACATACATAGATAATCTATAGCATATGCTAGGATATCAATTACTTCCATTCCTTTGTTCCATTCTCTAGCTCTTCTCCATGCATACATTTTCCATCATGCTTGACCTAAATTGGTTAGTTATGGGAGAGTGAGATTCTAGGGAATCTCAATAGCAAACATTACCACTTAAATATGCAAGATGGAAGCTAATGCATGATATGTAATTTCATTAAACTTTCTTTGATTAGTAACATGCCATCATGCTATATACTCTTACATAAAGTGCATGGCCATGGAAAACATGTTATTTATAATAAATTCAACATCATTTATCATGTTAAAAAATCATTCAAATATCATATATATGTCAACACATAAGCATACCACATCAAGCATATAAAAAGGTAAGTTCACTATCTTGCACTTAAGCTTTCCTCTTGACCTTTAGTACTTGCTCCCTAGCTTTCCAACCATGAAACCTTTATGTCAATCACTTCCCAACATCTCCTTGGATGTTTCAAGGTCCTAAACATATTCATATTAATCACATAATTCATTAGGACTCATGAACTCCAACCATGTTCAAGACTAACCTTGTTACACTCTTTATTGTCATAACTTTCTCTAATCTCCACTAATCCACTTGGCTCTTGAACCAATTGATATTTTGACTTTAACCTATATAATTTCATCTTTTGATCTATTTATGAGCTTAGAATCATGAAATTCTAGCTCCTTCATGCCCTGCTGTACAGAACCGAACACATGGACATAATTCTTTCAAAAATTCTCATTTTGATTCTAACCCTTCCCATACTTGTTTCTCCACTTTACCCCACACAACTTTTCATTTTAAAACCATTGGAAGCATCAAAATCATGAAATTCCAATCAATTTTTATGTGAGTGAACAGTAACTATGAAGGGTTTCAAAAACTACAACCTTGAGATTTTAACGTTTCCAAGGTTCAAAATCTTTCCAATCCTACATAAAATCATCATATAAATTCAATGGAAGTATTAAATCATTGAAATTATATTTCTTTCCCTCATAAACAGTGCATACCAAACAGGGTAAACCATGACAAAGTGAAGAATATCAACTTGATTCAACAATCAATCAATTAACTAGCTTGTTTAAGCTTTAATCATATATTTCTAACTTTAATTTCTTCTTTCCCCTTTCATCTAAGGTTTTTGGCAGAACCACCCCTTAGAGAAAACTCAACTTTCCCCCATAAAAACCCTAAGTTAAAGCTCCCAAATCAAAGGAAAATAAGCTAGAAGAGATTGCTTACCTTTAATCTCTAGCTTGCTTGAACTTTGGTACCTTGAATCTTCTTTGTCTTAACTTGAGTTTTTATTTTGCAAGAGTTTCCCCAAGGGTTGATATGCCACGGTTTGGATGCAGATTTGAGGGGGTATTTATAGAAAAATCTTGGTGGAAATCAATGGCCAAGATTAGTTTGTACACTATTTGATCTAATGGCCCACATTTGATCTTGGATTTTCCTTTTTCAAAAAGAACAGTTATGACATCATCCATGACATCACAAGGGACAACTCAAGGGGACACCTCATAGAGTTATGTGGTGAAATTCCATTGGGGGAAGCTTTTAAAAGAATTTCAGTCCAATCCGGTACCGGCTCAATCCAATTCCCTAAAAACCAGACTTTTTTATAAATCTAATTTTTCTGAGATTCCATAATACACTTTCTGATCTTAAATCTAGTATACGGATTCTTCCTACCATTAACATTCTTGTACTGGCCATAACTTAATTATAGATCCCTTGGGAAATAATTGAAATGCCCTTAGTTCACTGTCTTGCACTATATTAACCCTAAGGGCATAATCGTTATTTTACCCCTCTTTGCACTACCTCAGAGTATATATTGTCTTTGAATAATCATATTTATACTATCTTGGATGTTTTTGGCTTGTCCAGAATGACCAAAATACCCTCCATCCATCACTAGTACAATATGGGCATCCAGGGGCATTTTGGTAAGTTCGCACTTTTCTTAGACTGCTCTAGACCCTAGCCTACTTAATTGTCTAGTCATCATATTGGGCCTGCTATGGTTCCATTTGGACTTAGTTTGGGCTCATTGCCTTTATTGCCCTTATGGCCTAATTCACAAGACATCTCTCCCAATCTTATTTATCGGGTATTATATTTCACCGTAAAATTCTGTAAGGATTCCTTTTCTAACTCTGTCAATTTTATAAATTCTTACATTAAATATAGGAATCTCCTATAAAGTTTCATCTGATTCTGATGTCTAAAAAATACTATAATAATTCTTCTGACTTCAAAAATTTATATCAATTAATTGAGACCTCAAATCAAAATTCTATGAATCCTTAAACTGATCGGAATCACTTTGTCTATCTACTAGTAAAATTTGAGTCTAATCTGATTCTGGCATTTTTAAGCCTTTTTCATTTTAACTTTCTCATATTTACAGTTAGGTCCCTAAACTCTTGAATAATTGTAATTAGGCCCTTGGACTTTTGGCTATTTGCATTTAAGTCCCTTAACTTTTGAAAATTACACTTAAGGGCCTAACTTTTGTTTTTACTTTCACTTTTGGCCTTTAAACTTTTCTACTTTACATTTTAGTCCTTCTCTTTCTTCAACACTCATCTAACCTTTATCATTTCTTCTGATCTTCGTTATAATCCTTTCCAAACCTCTTTCCACTATCAGTACTATACGAATAGGGGAAAAATTAGGATATGACAAAAATAACATTGATGATTGATTGAAAAATTATATCATGAAACCTTTTGAAATAATTTTTCTCAAAACATCTTTACTTTAGAAAAAAGAATTGAAATAATTTACCATTGAAAAATTTTGAGTTCTTTATGATGAGTCATCATATTCACATGCATTGAGCTCTTCTACTTGATTCTCTTCTTCCTTTTGCTGTTATGTGTTGACAGATATATGGAAGTGAGTTTAAATTTCTTCTTCAATGCTCTCTGCTTCTATTTATTCATCAGTAGAGAATTTACAATCATCAACTATTGATGAACCGCCAATGCTTTCAACACAAGGGTAAGAGGAATAAGCATATTCAAGTGTATTAAAAATTTCTCTAACATTAGTGCAAAGTTTTATTTTCAAATAATATTTTTCAGACACATCATTATATAAAATTTTTATTGCTCTAAGATTCAGGAAAAATAGTTTCTTTTTATTTTCATTCTAATACTTTCTTGATTTAAAATCAAAATCATTTGAAAGGATTTTTGTCATATCAATATCAAGAGTTTTCAAAAATATGGTCATCCAACTTTTTCAATACAAAAACTCAAATTTCTAAAATAGGAGGAATGATAAAATCAAAGCCTTCATAGAGCATTTTACAGACAAATCTAGCCATGATCCTTTTACTTGAGATTGTTAGATTCTTTAAACAAGTGACCTGCTCTAATACCAAATGTTAGTTCTAGGCATATAGGCTAAATTCCCCAAGAAGGGTGGTTTGGGTGATCGATGACTTTTGTAAACTTTTGAAAATCTTATTTGTTAAATAAATTGGTTTGAAATTGAAAATGAGTTACTAGAAATCAAGGAGTTAAGAAAGAGAGAAATTGCTCACAAAGATTTATCCTAGTTCGGTCATTTCTTGACCTATGTCCAATCCTTAGCTTCTCACTAAAATTTATCAATTCACTATATCGAAGATTACAATAGGCTCTTGGTAGCTTTTACAATTTCAATTTTTATGACTAATTGAGAACCACCTCAATTTTGAGGTTACAAAATACTCCGGGGGCAACGCTCCCCTTAATTAGATATAGGCAAATCTTAACATTGAATCCCCTGATTCTAAGGTTTGCTCTTAGAAAGATAAAGAATGAAGGGATTTCAAACTCTTTCAAATAGAGTGAATAATAAATATTGTAGCTTATGATATTTTTCTCTCTCAATGAAATAATACAAAATGTACAGAAATAATACAAAATGTACAGAGAGTAGAATGACTAATGGAGTTTGCTTAAATTATTCTCGTTGATATCTCCTCATTATCACCAACCTTTAAACTTTAAATGCTCTTCTATTTATAGTTGAACTTCTAATTGTTGAGCATTATTTCTGTCGAGGTTTTTCTTCTGTTGAACCTTTTCTCCTATTGGAAATATGACTGTTAAACTAGCCATTGAGACTTATGACACAAAGTGACTTTTTGTCATTGAATATCTTTTGACTTTGATCTTGGTCCACTCTTATTTTTAGCTTTAATCTTAACAGAATCTAAACTCCTGATATTAATCTTGTAAACACTTCATTTAATTCACATGTTAACTGATAAGAATATGAAGTGAGGATTGATAAAAGTAAATTTAATGCTCGAAGATAATCAATCATAAGAAATATGTGATAACAATGTGTGCTCAATCATATAAATTAATATTTGATAGTCTAATCAATTATCCATTGTATAAAATTAATTTAGTTATCTTGTTTTTAAAGGTTATTTATATTAATCGATTAAGTAGAATTAATATGTGAAACATAAAATAGAGCATCACACTAACCAGATTATTCAAACATAAATGAAGTAAGTTTATCATGAAGATTAATAGGAAACATAAGCATTTTGTCCCTTAAATCAATCATATGCTATTTATGAAGATATGAAATCAGTTTTTAGCTTGAACAGAGAGAGATTCAAAATTTCTGAAGTTTCTAAAATTAATCAAATGCTTAGTCAATTAATGTGTCTAAAAGAATTGAACAGTTAATTTGTTAATATAAATTAATCAATTAACCAATAGATTAATTGGTTTAAATTTGAATTTCACAAATTTGATATTTTACTGATTAATTGAACAGTTAACATATTAATATAAATTAATCTATTAATAGTGTTATATTTGTTCAAGAGAAAATATATTTTCACTATATTAATAGATTAACAAATCGATTAATTGCTAATCAATTCAATTCCAAAAGGAAAACTCTCAACATTAATCAAACACTTAATTAATTAATGGTCACTCATTAATCTATTACCTAATCAATTAATTGATTTTCCTTTATAAAATAGAATGTTGCTTTTATATTAATCTAATAACCAATCGATTAATTGATATTAATCGATTAACTATAATCGATCGAATGTCTAATCGATGAACTCCTTCTTTTCTTTCTAACTTCATTTGATTTAAAACACATTTTCATCACTTCAAAAACACTTTTCATATAATTAAACAATTTAATTATTTATCCTCTTTTGACATCATTAAAACATATAGAATCTAACATATTTTTTTGTGAATAAAATTCCTCTATTATTTGCTTATTTTCCATTATATGGTATTGTCTTAGCACCCACTAATTGCATGATTATATCTTACCCATCTTTTATAATTAGCTCTTCTTGAATTGCTTCGTATGTTTAGAATGTGATTGCGTTCTTTATTGTGAATTTTGCATTGAGTTGTGTGTTGACTTGATGAGGGGTAAGATTAGGGTAAGTTGGAAGGTTTGCTAAAGTAGGTTTTCCTTACAAAAGATTTAGAGTAAGTTGATAATCATTATTTTGTTGACAGAGAGCCACTGTGTATTTTAGTCACGACCAATGATTCATTCAGTCGCAGCTAAAGTTGCTTGAGCAAGGAATAGTCTCTCTATGTTTTCTAATCGTGACCTAAATGAAGGTTAGTCACAACTAGAATTCATTCTCAGCAACTTAACTCTCTGCGTATTGGAGTCACGACTTGTACTTTTGTTGATCAGGACCTGAGCTTTATATCATATGAGCTATGATTTTTTAGGCACTAAACCTTTTAAACTTTATAGGTCTACTATGCCCTATAACCCTAAGTCTTGCTACTCATTTTATCCTTCAATTTCACCTTGCACGACCTGCAGCTGTTATCCAACTTTTCTTTTTCTTCTCCTAGCCTTATCTATCTTCTTCGTATTCTTTTCATCTCTCACCCAAGCTGTCAAACTCATGCTCTCCAGGGTTACTTCTTCTATTCCCATTATGTCAACTACTCATCTTTTGCATATAAATTTGTATTTCCTCCAATACTTTGAGTTTAAAGCATGAATCATTCTCCATTGCTGAGCCTTTCAATATAGTTCCTCATTTATCTTGTTTTTCTTTAGGTTTTGTTCCTTTTCATTAGATTTTCTAGGTTTTTCACTAGATGTAGTTTAGAGGAGAAAAATAATAGTTTAGTAGTGGGTTTATGACTATTTCTTAGTTAATACTTTTCTGGAAACTTTGGCGGGTTTGGTTTTGATGGGTGGATCTTGGCTGATAAATGTACTAGTTTCAAAATTTTTACATTATAGTCGCGACCATATAAATGTTTAGTCATGATTGAAATTCTCAAAAGTTGCTTATTGCGATTATAGAGTCATTTAGTCACAACTAGATTCTTCATATTTGAAATTTTCAACTGATTTTGAAAAGATAGTCAGCTAGGTCCAATCAAGCAAGGTGAGCTAGATTTTTCAATGGTAAAGGATATATTTCTATTGATTGGTTGTTCATTTGCATATGCTTGATTAAATGGCTTGTATAAAGAATCTAGAGCTTAACAAGAGGTCCCGATCACGAGTGCCTACAAAGCTCAGTCAAAAACAAGCAATAAAAGAGGATTTGTGCAAGAGAAGGAATTTCCAAAAACTGATCAGGTGGCTTTTTACAAATTAGTTATAGACGAAGTCTTCAAAGAATTGATGAAAAGGAGATGTTATAGATCAAGTCTTCAAAGAATTGATGAAAAGGAGATATAGAGCTAATGACACATTGGGAAGAGAGTTTTATATAACTTCTACCATGGAGGAGTTGTTAGGGCTTGATTGTAGAAACTGAGGATTTTTCATTTATGGTTTTAAAATTAAGGGATATTACAAATTACTAAACCTATCTAAGTGTTGATTCCATTAATTGAAGGTTCATTTGGATGAAGTGTTATGGGATAAAGTTATAGCTTTTTTGAGAGGAAAAGGAGCTGAATGGACTATAAGGGGTCAAACAAAGAGGTATCTAGAGCGTACATTTATGAATGATGAAGAACGAGTTTGGTTTAATTTCATGACTTATAACATGATGCCTCAGAATCATATTTCTGATGTAAATGAGGAGAGAGCCCTCTTTCTTTACTATTTGATGACCAAACAACCTATTGATATTTCTTATGTTGTTTATAGCTCTATTAGCCAATGTATTTTATCTGTTATAACCTTTCTAGTCTTCCCTTACCTGATCATAGACCTATTTATGGTTCATAAGGTCATTTTCCTCAAAATTGACATTTTTATCGACCTTTGTATTACCAAGTGTTATAGTGTTTTGAAAGCCACCAAGAAGGCTGGAGAGAAAAGGAACACAAAAATAGGGAAAGAGAATGCCTGAAGCTGACCCAAAAGAAGATCAAACTCCTGAGGAAGTAGTTGAGGGTGACTTTGATCTCTGTGAGTAAGTTATATCTGTACCTGATCAACTTGTAGAGGTCACTGTATATCTACAGGAGCAGCAGAGGGCTATCATTATGAATCAGGAATTTAGAAGGCAACAATTCATGGATACCTTGATCTTAGAAATAGCTAAATCCCTCTACATAGCTCTTCCTCAGGATTTGAAGAGGCTTTCTTTAAGAGTAATATTCATGCCTCTACTTTCTTCCAAGAGGGACTAGGTAAAACATCGAGTACAAAAGTTAGACATACTAGAGATACTGGGACTACAACTAGATTAAATTAAGAATGAGATGGTGCTAATATAGTAAAAGAGCAGGCAGATGACTAGGCCTGACACTTTTCTTTTTATTTCATTTGTTTTTCTATTTTTGTTTTTGAAGGGTTATACTTAAACATGGATGTTGACTATTGGATGTTTGGGCAATGCGTTCTTGTCCACATCTTTTAATATATATATATATCCTTGTTTTTCAATTGATATTATTTCATGTTGTTGTTCCTAAATATCTACTGAGGATTTAAATGCTTGTACTTTCCCTATTGACAGTAAGGATACTATCAAGTGTATGGGGGAGAGGCTTATGTTTTTATTCCAATGCAAAAATGCCAAAAAATTTTAGAGTCCAATATTTCATCACAAAATCTTTGGTTTGTGAATAATAAGTGATTAATTGCTGAATATTGGCTTCTTATTTTAACTATTTTGATGCTTGCTGAAAAGGTTTGAGTGTTAAAAATGCTTTGGCCTTTCAAAATTTTCACTTGGTAGCTCCTATGTTTATTAGTTGCAACGCAAGTGTTGTTTGGTCGAGACTAAAGATGGATTTCTAAATTAAATGGACTTCCTATGTTTTGTGGTCATGCCTACGTGTATTTTTGGTTTCGATGAAATTTTGTTCTATGCTCACTTTGTAAATTGATCAAGACTTGCAATGCTTTTGGTCTCGACTAAAACTTCCATTTTAAAAATGTACATATACCTTCTCTTTGCTTCTTACAATGTTGTATGGAAGGACTTTTTGAACTACCATGGTTATTTATTCTAGCAAATTATTCCCTTTTCTTCTAATTTTTTACATCAGCAATTTTCTAAAAACCATTCCTATACTTGAGTTTTTGAACATCTTGAAAATCAAACTAGAATCACGTAAGTTTTCATTGCTAATATTGAGATCTATGCATGATCTTGAGTGACTATTTTGGTACATTTAATCATCATTTTAGAGGATTTTTAATTGTGATAAGTGTTTTAATGCCTAGTAAATAATGAGAGTTGTCTGAGACTTTAATGTATGAGAAATTTAGATGTAAATTCTTGTTGGAAGGATTCTTTGCCTTGATTCTAATATTGAGTGCTTATTCATTTGGCTTGCATTCTCTAGAACTTGTCTTAGTTTTGAGTCAAAGTACTTACACATTTATGTTATTAAATATGATAGATACATTCATTTCTAAACCTTTGGGCCTAAACACAAGCCATAAGCACTAATCCATTGTTTACCCATTGGGTTTTGACTTTTTTCATTTCATACATTGTTTATCCATTTTATTTGAGACTAAATTGTATTGTCAATTGAGTCAATTTTAGCATTTTATTTGATACCATATAATCTTCAAGGAATTTGTGTGAAGTACTGTCTGTATTTAAATTGTGAAAAATGAGGAAAAAAAGAAAATAGAAGAAGGAAACACAAAAAGAAGTTGAATAAAGTTTTAACAATATCAAGGAGCTATTGCAAAAGAATAAATTTGAAATAAGTACTTCTTGGTAACATAAGATTATGGTTTGAGTTTATTTAGATGAAATTTAACTTGCACTATATTTAATTAAGGCACTCTATTACAATAAAACAATATTCCACTTGATATTTCTATTATTTCAACCCTAAAAGTCTTATTGATTTTTTGTATGTATGTTGTATATTAGAGTAGATTTAAAGCTATTACAAGTCTATGGTAGGGTGTTTGCCACTTAAATTGGAGTGAAAGAACCCTGACAATAAGAGGTTAGAGAGCTAAACACTTTTAAACCCAAGAGAATCTATTGCACTCATACATTTAAGGTTGATTTCATTGGGTAGTTAATTATTTGGCATTGTTCATGTTATCATTTTTGTATTGCTGAAAGATGATTGATTAATTGTTTTAAATGTTCATTGTTGATTATGTTGTTTTCTCCAGTTTTGCCAAAATTTACCTGGGTGTGATTTCATTCTTTATCTAGGAGTACAAAGGTTAAAATGTAAGGGAATTGATAAGATACAAATTATATATGGTTTTTTTGGCATTTTAAAAGGGTTTTGTGACACTTTTACTCTCATTTTATTCTTGTAATTGTGCTTTTATGATAATACTTGATTTTGCATGACATTGTGTTTTGTTAAGGGTAAAATGGTTAACTACTTCTTCCAATATACAAATGCATTGATATTGTCGTATCCTTATTTTCAACTTCAATTATACTAAATTGTAAGTCATTTGAACCAATTACATATTTCTTTGCTTTAGAAACATGCATTTTCAAAAGATTTCTTCGCAGGTACTATTCATTTGGTAATCCAGAACACATACCTAACTTTGAAAATTCATAATTAAATATAGAAAAATCGGAAAGGGGTGGTTCCAATTTATTATAAAATCTCTTTCATTTAAATTTGAAGGAAAAATGTAAAACTGAAGTTTCATTGTCCAAATGAAATTAGTTTATTCGTTGAAAAATACTGTTCATTTGGTAAATCAGGAAGTTCCAGTTTCTTTTCCTTAATTTCAAAAATTTATTTCTCTTTGGTTACTTGTCCAAATGAAACGTGTTACTTATGGATTTAAATCTCCAGATGTGTTCTTTAAGTCCGTAAAATTTTGTAGAGAAATTCGTTCGTTTACTATATGAAATTAGCTATTGAACATCACTACCTCTAGTTGTTCACTTTATCTCAATTTCAGATTTTATCTCCAACGTAGAAAAATCATAGTAAATCGAAAACTTAAACAATTGAGGAATTCTTGGTTTCCATTTAAATCTCTATATCTTATCTATTTTCATACCAAATTTCAAGTCCAAAATTGTTGGCTAAGTCATTGTAATTATCGTCATAAGGATACTGCCTCATATTACAAACAGACTATATCATGCTAGGTATCCCATCAAGTCATCATCATAGTACCAAGTGATCAACATAACTTATTACACAAGTTCAACCATATATATTTAACCTTTTCCTTAAGATGTTCTAGCACCTATAATATGGTTATGTATATGGAAAGAATGAGATTTCATGGAAATCTCAATAACAAGTCATACAAACTATAATATCATGCATGATTAATTAGATGCTCAACATGTTATCATGAGATGGGAGCTACTTCATAATAATATATAAACAAAATCTAAAATACATATTGTCATGACATTAGTTACAAGGAGTTGCAATCATTCATACTTCATCATCATCATGATGGCATAATCTTAAACTCAACCAAACATCATAACTAATAAGCAAGCATACAATGAAATAAACATGAAATTATAGTTAGGTATTCTTGCTACTGTTAGAAATCGTGCCCTAGGGGCCAATCATTGTCTTATGAATATTATTGATTTATGAATTTATTAATTGTGTTATCATATTATTTGCATGTTTACTGTGATGACCATCCTTGGATAATTCATGATCTTATCCTAAATATCCTTGGTCGGTCATCTATGCAGAAGCAGAGATGAAATAAGACCAGTATGACTTTGAAGATGTATAGAGATATAAATCAAAGTCATAGGCACATGTAAGAGTACATGGTGTTGGACCGACCCGCTATGAGAGAGCTGCATGGGTTATGTCATAAGCTATGTCATAAGCTTCTCTCATATACAAACCATGTCACTATGCCCTTTGACATAAGATTATCATGGATTCCTACATGACAAACGCTCAGCTTTGACCTAGTCAAAAGTCACTTTTGACTGAGTGATCATAAAGACTATGTTTGGGCTTAGTGGTTTTTCATGCAGGGGAATGTGCATGGTCAATATGGAATTTGTCCCTCATATTAGTAGAGAGATATTACTGGGCCCCTCGATAAGTGAGTCTGAGAAATGTATGGTCATATTGTAATGGAAAGGTAGTTCCATTTCTATAGTCAGACTACTCAGGGATCGAGAAAGTAACGGTCAGGAATAGGAGGATGACATTATCCATGCCTCATCCATGACCAAAATATCGCGTGACAGAAGGGACATGATATGGTTGTATAAAAGGTTACATCGTTTAACGATCCTCATATGATTTGGGTAGTTGTTATGTCTTGCTAGAGACCATTTGCGACTTGTGGGCCAGTATAGCAAATGGCCCACTGTCAACTTCATATAGGTCTACAGGGTCGCACACAAAATAGCCCAACACGAGCTATGATGTCCAGATTCATTGAATCTAAGACATGTCCAGATTCAATGAATGATCTAGGGTGGATGTATATATTTATTTATATTTATATTCCTATATATATAAATTCGTATATATACATTATATATAAGAGATATATGAGATTTAATTTATAAGGATAAATTAAATCTCTATCACGTTTGAATTTGAAATTCAAATTGATATGATATCTCAAATTTGATTTATGAGAATAAATCAAATATAGTTCAGTCTTATCTTTATTTTAAGTAAAATAAATAAGTGAATTAAATCTGTAGGACAAATTTAATATAAATATTATTTATTTAATTAGTTTCTTATCAAATTATACAATATATGATATTGTATTAATTTCTGAATTAATATAAGATTAACTCCAAAATCCAATTCAGTAGAAAAAAATGCATAGCATCCTATATATCTGATTTTAGGAGCTACGTTTTAAAATATATAGAACACAGAAAGGCCAAAGGGGAATTTGCAAAAGGTTTGAAGATAAGAAACTGCCGAAATAGAGATGGAGAGGACAAATTCTTGAGAAAGCCCTGGAGGGCCAGGAGACGCTAGCACGTTGTTCGTGGTTAGAATGCTATTCTTGTGGATACCAATAGAGGAAGCTGACCTAAGTCATTAACTTCTTGTGATCAAAAAGGGAGCATGAGCCACGGAGAGAAACTGTGAACGTCGTGACCATAAGCTGTGGAAGTCGCTGAGGAACACTGAGGGTAATGCTTCTTCCCACTTGACTTAAACACATACGGTAGATCCTGCAAGGAATGAAAAAATTTTAAGTTAATTTCCGCTGCGTGTCTTCCAATTCCTTATAGCTACCTCTTAAGATATCCTTGTCACACTCTTCTTGAAATGGTATTCTTCCCACACAAATGTCAAAATCTAGCCATTACAAAGTAACATCAAGTTAAACTCAACTTCAAAACAATTCCAAGACTAGGTTTTCACTAACTTCCATTCTTTTTCCATTTTAGATTCCATACTTCCATATTTCTAAAATAAATTCTTATAGTTCATTTCCACACAATTTTTCATGTAGAATCCAAATATGAAACTAGAATTTCCACAATCAAAATGCATCCTTGGCTTCCGTACAGAACCGAAAAGCCTCACCTATTTTCCAAAAATTCACATTTTGATTCCAATGCTTCCAAGACTTGTTTCTCTACTTTATGACCACACAATTTTCCATTTTAAACTCATTGAAAGCATCAAAATCATGAAATTCCAACATATGAACAATGATTCATACAGTGGCAGCTAAGAAGACAAAACCCTAACTACATGCATACTTGAATTTCCAAGCCTATACCACTTAATTGTATCTTGTTTAAGCTTGTCTAAACTATCCATAACATAAAACTCATACTCTTATCACATATGGACTGCACTTCTAGCAGCACCATCAAGGGAAATATGCCACAAAAGCCTCTTAAAACCAAGAGCCAACTTGCTAGATTAAAGTCTAAGAACAAAGGAACTAGTTACCTTACTTGTTACTCCAAGTTGTATGCTTCTTTCTTGTTTTAAAGAAAATTTTGGTAGAGGTTCCCTAAGGTGCTCAAAGATGCTGACCCAAGTCTGATTTGGTAGGGTATTTATAGGCAAAATTGGGTGGAAATGGAAGGCTAAGATTAGCTTAGTTATTATTTGATCTAATGGTCCATAACTTACCTTTCATCAAGCTTGCCCTAGAAGCCTTCTAATGAGGCCACGCATGACCTCATTTAGGGCTATGTTTGGCTGAAGAAAGGTAGAAATACTGATAGGAAAAATTCCAGTCCCTTTCTTTCCTACCTCAATATGATTCAGTTTACTTCAAGAATCTCATGTCTATTACATATAAACTGTACATATACATCATATAAGAAAATTGGGGATATGACATATATTTAATTTGTTTGCCTTTCACAAGGAATTTGACTTTGGTTTATAGGAATTTGGAAGATATTTAAGGACTCAAAGTGGAATAGAGAAGGAACTATAAGATATAGAGGACAAAAAAATGAGATAGATAACTTTTGTGATTATTAGTCATGACCTTAATGCCCACTAGTCATGACCTACATTCTACTTGGCAACTTTCTATGTTAATAGGTCATGACCAAAAATGTGGATCTGATCGCAACCAAAAGAGTGAATTACTGAAGCTATGCATTGTCGCTTAGGACACTTTGTAGTTTAGGCAATGGAATCAGCAGCTACTAGGGGAGCATTTTTGTTGCCAGATTTTGTCAAGAGTAGTCTCATCTCATCCTCTTAACTTCTCTTATCAATATTTAATACAAGTTTCCACTTTTCTTGATTTTTCATCATTTTCTCCACTTCTGTACCAATAAAATTATCTATACACCCTTTCTCTTCATCTTTCTATCATATTTTTCTGCTTATCTCATGGTATCAACTTGGAGTGCAATTGTGGCATGGTTGAAGCTATTAGATGCTAGATGTTTTACCCTCTTGGTGATAGATAATAGAACTTGAGCTTGTGGACTATAATAAGGAAGCTTTTCTATCTTAATTTGCACTTTTTCATATTTTGGGATTTCTAAATTTAGTTATTTCATGATATATAGGAGATTCAATATTGATTGATTATTTCTCAAATTAGATACTTATATTTAATTTGGATGATATCGCCACTTATTTTCATATATATATATATATATATATATATATTTCAATTTGATTTCTGATTAGTTGGATGATTATTGGCAACTATTAGTAATTACTTCAATTGATTAGAGTCTTTATTTATCGATTGATAGTTAATTGAGGGTTTTTTATATCATCTAATTCAATTTATACACTAAGTAGTTCTTCAATAGTGTATTAAGGGGGTTTTCATTTAACTTTGATTAAAGTGGGCTTAAACTCAATAATAAATTAGACTCGATCGATTGATTGGAGTTTTATATAAGACTTAGTGATTTCACAACTCTTATTTCAAATCAAGAGCAAGGATAACTATGTTTTCATCATCAAGAGCCTCTTCTATCATATTTGTCCAATAAACCAAATCATTTTTGGATTAATAAAAAAATACCAAAAATATTTACGTTTACTTCATCCTTATTTTTATTGTATCTATGTTCAATCAAACCCTAAAAAACAATGCTTTTACTCAAGTTTTAAATGTTATTGTTCATTAATTGTTAGAATTTCACATTAAAGGCTCATTGAGATGAACAATAGGGTTATACCTTATACTACATTATTGAGTATAATCTTTATTTTAAAAGTCTGGATGGCAATAATCCAGCGACATTTCAGTTAGGTTGGTTTGGAATAATAGGTCTTGAATTGCCTTAATAGTTACTAGAGGAAGCACTACCACTTTGGAACTGATTAGGCCTATTGTCACCATCCCCTACCTAAAGTTTTGATGTTCTCTCCATCAATGATTATATGTATTTGATTAAGGATCCCTCTTCAAAAATTGATTATCTCACCCTTGGTACATTGCTGTAACTTCTTCAAATTGTCTATCACCTGTACTTATAGCATGCATCATGGAACCACATGACTCACACCCTATTACTAATGCTTAAGATTACTTACGGCATGCACTTGTTTTGTAGATTGGAGTTCCTGTTCAAGTAGGCTCATTCTCTTTTCTATTTGGTTACCTAAGGTAGCTATCTCTAATAAGATCTCCTTGCAATTGCTCGTAGAGGATGTGGGCATTCTCCTAGGATCCTTATATTGTTGATGCTCATAAGCTATTTTCTAAAACAATTCCTAACTTACTTGTGGAGTTTTATCTCTTAAAGATCCGTTGGCAGCTGCATTCAAAGACATTTTGTTGTGAGGTAGTAAACCATAAAAAATACGCCCACTAAGTTGGCTTTAGTGATGTTATGATATGGACATCTAGGCAGCAAGTTTATGAACCTTTCTAGTACTAATGCACTGTTTCTCCATCTTATTGAAGAATTTTAATGATATCCTTCTTCATTCGTGTAGTCTTAGAAGCCATGAAGAATTCTTCTACGAATACTGTCTTTAATTGGTCCCAAGTAAGAGTGGTAAAATTGTTTGAAAAATTATATAACCACTCATTTGCCTTCCTTTTACAATGAAGTGGAAACATCTCAACACATCATTCAATATAGTTATTAGAGTCTTCATAGAAGAACAGATCATGTGCATAGTTGATAAACTCATATTTGTAATGATTTTTAGTGTGTTTATAGTGAGGTTTATTATTGATTTTATCCCCATTTACCAATATGATGAGCAATTAATTAATAAAATTAATATGGAACAAGTAGAAATTAATTGATTATATTTTAGTGATTAATTGGATAAATAATATATTAAATTTCTATTTTTACAGTGACCAATCAGCATATTAGATTAATTGACAGCTGGAAAAGAGAAGCGTGTGTTAGACTAGACAAGTGGGCAAATAGAATCATAGCTGGAAGGAGCTGATAACAGAAGCAACTTATGCATGGCACTTGAGAACAAGTAGCTCATAAATCACTCACACCAGCAACACCTCATTTTAGATTTAATCGCCCATGTGCAACACAATAGAATACAAGTGGGAGATTTAGAACCTGATCTGTAACAGATTTAGGCACATGCTATCATCACACTTCCCACAGCTCATCATTTCAGATCAATCATGCCATTCACACTGCTTCTATATAACATATGCATCAACACAGATAATCTAATCATCATATCATTCATGCTAGACTGCAGTACACTTGACTCTTCTTCTGCTCACTATATTCCATTCCATCTTCTACCACACCTTCATGCCATCCTTCCATTCTTCTTTTTCATTTATATTATGCAATTTTCCTCTATTTTAGACAATAGAACTAGAGGAAAGTACAGCTCTTATCTTCATCTCCTTCCACGTTCATCATGACTGCTATTGGGTTTTATGTTACTATTGAAGTTCAGATGGAAATGCAAGGCTAAGCCGTTGTGCTCTCTTAGAGATAATGCTAAACCTGAATCCTTGAGCTAAACAGGGAGTTTATTTTGTCTTTAATCCAAATTTGATTGTATCAAGTTGACATAGTTATTTCTAGTTTACTAATTCAATTAGAGTTAGTAGAAGATAAAGAAGTAGACAACCGAGTTAGATTTCTTATTTCTGCATTAATAATGCTTTGATTGATTTTCATCCTTGGATCGAGTTGGACATGGTTATAGTTAATTAGGGTAATAATAAATAAAGTATAGTTGCATCTAATAATTCATCTTCTTTTATCTCTAAGTTGAATGATTCATAATCTCTTTTAATGTCTATGAATTGTATCTTTGATTGAGATTTAGCTAGCAATTTGTTAGCTAACATCTTCTAATTCAACTGATTAACTTCTCATATTCTGTGGATAATGAAAGTAAGGTAAGGTAATCTCTAAGGGAACACACTTGTCATTCATTCATCTCATCATCATAAACACTTAAAAGCATATACAATGCTTTGAAGGTGCCGATGTGGATATTCATCTCATTCATCTCTTTAACTTGATAATTTGTTGTTCATTAGATTAATTAGGTACCTTAAAATTCATCTAGGCTCCTTGTGAATCAATCTAGGTTAGCCTCCACTTACTATTAGTTAGCTTAGTTTTGTTTGATAATTATAATGATAGTTATCAATGGTTTGAAGGTGCCGATGTGGATATTCTCCTTCAAAACCATGAAATTTAGGTAAGGTTGTAATCAAGGCTCCTTTAATATAAAAATTAACTTCATAAGTATAGAAACCATAGGGATCATAATTCAAATACGAATGATTAATTTCCCTAACTCATATTATATTCTTCATTGTTAAGTAATTTATTCTCTCCTTGATCATTATTCCCATTGTGTCCATTTGTATTAATTTCAACTATATTAGGAATATCAAAAGGAATTTCTAAGTTAAGTCTAAATTTAGACCCTGGGATAATAGAGGATGAACTAGATTCTTGTGATCTAACTTCTTCAGCAAAGCTTCATTAGGTCTTTCTTCTCTAAACTCTTTTATAAGTTTCTTAAGTGACCTTTCAATTTTAGGATCAAAAGGCACTAAGGTTTAGTTCTCTTATGCATGAAACAAATAAGCAATTAGAAAAAAGAAGCAGACAATCATAATCAGACAGAAAAATTTCTCGGCAGAAAAACACTTTTGTCATGATAAAAAGGACGCTAGGTCACAAATAATATTAATAGAGGGCAAAATTCATGAAATAAGGGTATATGGTCATGACAAGTGTGCAAATGGTCATGATGAGTGGTCACATAGACTAAAAATCAATAAGCACAAGCTTTTGTTTGTGACAAAGATAGAAATTGGTCAAGACTAATAATTATAGAGAGTAAAATGCGATAAACACGTACAATTTTGGTCGCGATGTAAATAACTCTAGGTCACGACTAATAGTCATAAAGACTCTCTAGTAAGACAGTAAAGCCATGTAGTTATGACTAAATATGAAAATGGTCATGACTCAAAAATATAGAGCAAGAAATTTCGCAGAAACTTGAAAAATTGAACCAAGTAATTAAGCCAAATATACTAAAAAACTTACGAGCAATTTTCAAAACCTTAGTACAAGTGAAGAATGACTTAAATTCATAGTTGATAGTCTTGAAAATCTCAGTTCACACATAATTAAGTAGAGAATAGTGGATCAGCCAGACTAAACTCTAAAGTGTTGAAAATGCATATTGTTATGCAATAATGCAAATGCAAAAGTGAAAGAAAATAAGATATTTGGTTCTATTGCTCAAAAATTTTATGCCATGCAATGAAGACAATAAAAACTAAAGCTCAATAAAAAGAACGACTTAGGCCAATAATAGAATCAACAACCTATTGTTAGGGAACAACAACTTGACTCATCGGTAACAGTGCCATTGAAACACGTGAGATTCTCATGATCTCAGCTTATCAAAATAAAGATTGCACCCAATAATATAGCATAAGGCACAACCCTATCGCTCTTCTCAAGGAGCTTTTTTATTTGAATCATAGCAAATGGGTGAATGATAAGACACATTTTGTATATGGTTTTTGTGACATTTTTTAGAGTTTTATAACAACTTTACCATTCATTTTATGCCTTAAATTGTACTTTTATGGTAATACATGATTGTGCATAGCAATATGCTAATTAAGAGGTAAAATGGTAAATTAACTCTTCTAAACTGTATATATTCTATTATTTATTGATTTGGACTTTTACAGTGAGCTTTTATGTTGAATTGTAGGTATTTTGGAAGAGAGCAAGGACCAGAAAAGAAATCACAAGTCAATAAAAGAGAAACCATGCTCCTGTGCCTTTTAGTCGCGACCAAAGAGTCTGCCGGTTGCGACCTTGATTATTCTGGAAGTCTCTTTGTGTTTACAGGTCACAACTAAAATATGGAACTACGCGACTAAAATGCAAAATTGCTGAAACTGCGAGTTTTGAATTAGGTTATGTAGAAATAAAAGGAAATAAGAGTTACCATCAACGGGGAGGCTGGTTTTTGACCTGATTAGGCTAAGAAGCAGTACTCAAGCACTCTCTGATCACCTTCTCCATATCTGCCATCGTTCTATACCTCTCTACAGACTTTTCCACATCTCTATACCATTAATCTAATATCTTCTCATCATTTCTTTATGGTATCACATTTGGACAGTGATTGAAGTACAACAGGAGTCATGAGAGGCTAAATCTTTGTCTCTTAGTGATGGATCTGATATCTTGAGCTCATGGACTAAAATAGGGAGTTTCTACTATTCTAATTTGCATATTCTCATGTTATGATTGCTGCTAGATCTAGGGTTTTCATTTTTTGAGCAAGTTTTGAATATTGATTGATCATTCTTAGATTAGACTTTGTAATTGAATTCAGATGATTTGAACGTTTTCTTTTTAATAGAATATTTCAATTTCGATTTTAAGAAAGTTGGGTTATTATCAGAGATCATTGTTAATTAATTCAATTGCTTGAAATCTAGGGTTTTCGATCGATGATCATTCGAGGGCATTTTCATCATCTAATTCAACTTACACGCTAAGTTGTTTCTAACAGTTCGCTAATAGTTCTTAAACCAGCTTTGATCAAAGGGGGTTTAAGGAAAATTAGGGTTCTAGACTCAATCGATTAATTAAGGTTTTCTTTGAGATTTAGTGATTTCAAAACTATAATTTTAACATGAGAGCAAAGATAAATACGTTTTCATCATCAAGAGTCTTTCATAATATATTTCTCAAACAAACCAACTCATTTTCATCTTAATCAAAAATTTAAAAACATTTACTTTTCTGCACTCTAATTTTATTGCATCAATCACTAAAACCCCAGAAACCATTTTATCCCTCTTCAATTTTTTCATTGATTTTGACATCCAATCTGCTAGGTTTCCAATATAAAGGTTCCTCAAGAAGAACAATAGGGCTGTATCTTATACTATATTATATTAGGTGTAATTAATTTTATTTTGATGGATCAGACCACGACAAGCCACCCTCATCAATGGCACTGTTGGTGGGAGCCAAGTAATTGGTTCCCTAGTAATTGTTTGTCAATTTCATTAACTACTTGAGTAATTTTTCTTATTATTATTTACATTTTAGTTTTTAGTAGTTTTTAAATTGTATTGCATTCTACACTTTTATGAGTTTTTACAACAAAAAATTAGTCTCTGTGACTGTGAGTCATGACCTAAACTCACCTACGTCGTGACAATTACTCTCTGTGACTTTAAGTCATGACCAAACACCATTTGTGTCACGACCTAATTGCTTCCCTATGAAATTTGACTACTCTGCAAAAACTAGTTGCGACATTTAAAATCTTCAACCGCAACTACTACTCTCTGTGATATATAGTCGCGACTAACTGAAAAATTTTTGCTATGCAACTTCCGTGACTAACTTTGACTGATTACATTGATTATTCTCTATTATTTTTGCATTGCATATGTAAAAGAACTGAACCATTAGTTCCTTTTGAACCTGAGATTGAGAGAAGACTTAGGAAACTAAAGAGAGAATTTAGGGAATTTAGAGAAGAAGAAGCAAAATCTAGTTCCTCCTGTAGTATTCCAGAGTCTAAAACTGAACTGAATATGGCTAATATTAATCATAATGGGCATAATGGGCATGGAGAAAATGAAATACTAATGAATGCAGAAGATAATAGAAGTGTGAGGGAAATTAATCTTTCGCATGTGAATTATGATCCTTATGGTTTATATACTGAAAAAGCTAATTTTGAGATTAAAGGAGTTTTGATTGCAACCTTACCTAAATTTCATAGTTTTAAAGGAGAATGTCCACAAAGGCACTTATAAACCATGCATATGATATGTTCTTCAATGAATTCTCTAATGACTGCACTGGATGATGTCTTAAGGAGGTATTTCCATTTTACCTTGGAAGGGAAGGCAAAGGAGTGGCTATGCAATTTGCTAACTCATTTCTCCACTCTTACATGGGATCAACTGAAGGCAACTTATCTTGAACAATTTTTCCTAGCTTCAAAGACCACACTAATGAAGAAAGAGATCACTAATATTCTATAACAGGATGGAGAATCTTTATATGAGTATTGGATAATGTTTCTTAACCTGTTGGATTGATGCCCTCACCACACCATGACCAAGGCTGATTTAATAGACATTTTCTTTCATGGTCTACTTCCTTATAATCAAGTTTCCTTGAATGCTATAATAAATGGATCCTTGAGAGATAAGACTCCATAAGCAAGTTGGGAGTTATTCCAGAAAATGGCCAATGGAGACCATCAGACAGGGGATCCAAGGAGAATGCCCACATCTTCTTCGGGCAATTAAAATGTGATCTTAGGTGACATAGTAGCCCTGGGAAACATAATAGAGAAGAGGATGAATTTGATTGAAAGAGAGCTGTATTCCACAAAATAAGTTCATGCAGTGGATACCTCACAAGCCTTAGTTACAGGATGTGAATCATGCAGTTCAATGATGCATACTACCAGTACATGTGATAGATAGTATGAAGAAGTAGCAGCAATGTATTAAGGGAGAGACAATTAATACCAGAAGAGAGACCCATACTCTAACACATACAACCCTGGTTAGAGAGATCACCCAAACTTTAGGTGGGGGTAATAGGCCAAATCAATTCCAAGGAGGTGGTGCTTCCTCAAGCAACTACCAAAATAATGCGAGGTCTATAGTTCTAACTCACCCTAATACCTTAGTGACATCAAGACCATATGAGACTTCTCAATTGTTAAAGAGTATGGTTACACAGATGAATAATATGGACAGTAGAATAACCAATATAGACAACAAGCTCAAAGAGAATGATGGTCAATTCACCTCCATAGCTTCAATCTTTCAAAGTATGCAGAAGGATAATGCAGATGTGCACAAAAAACTTGAAGAGTTAAGTTCCAAGAATGTAGATATCACAAGTCACTTAACTCAAGTCTCCAATACAGTGAGTGACATCCAAACGAAGAGTAGTGGCAGCATACCTTCAAACACCATCATTAATCTGAGGGATCTGAATGCTATATTCCTTAGAAGTGATAGAAAGGTACATTTAAAGGAAACTGATACACCAGAGTAGGATATAAAAGATGCTGAATTTAAGTATTTATCTTTGCCACAAGTGTAAATTAGGAAATATGAAAGTGCTAAAGAACAGTAGCTTATAATGAAGAACCTATAAGCCCAAGTGGAGATACAAGAGCTATAAGAAGAAGCAACAATAGTACCAAGTCCAACCTACAAAGGAAAGCAACTCGAGGAGAAGCCAGAGTCTAGCAAGTAAGGAGCCTCTATGCACAAAGGTAAAGAAGTAAGTATAAAAGATCTCCCTTTTCCTAACTCTTACTTTGCTGGAAAGAAAAAAATTGACCCTGATTTTGCAAAAGATGCTTATACTCTATTCAATAAGTTAGAAATAAATATCCTCTTGGTTGAAATCCTCAAGAGAAACCTAAATATGCAAAAATTTTGAAGAAATTATATGCTGATAAAAAGAAGTTTAGGCCTTTCAAGAGAATCCAGGTGAGTGCTAATGTGTCATCACTCTTTAAGGCTGAATTATCGGTTAAGTCATAAGACCCAGGATCCTACACAATCCCATGCACTATAAGAAATATTCCTATTAAGGGAGCGTTACTAGATCTAAGGGTAGCCATTAATATAATACCTTGGTCGGTATATCAAGCTTTAGGTATCAACAATCTTAGAGACATAAGCGTAGTACTCCAGTTAACTGATAAGTCAATTAGGTATCCTAAGGGAATCCTTAAGGATATTCTAGTGCAGGTCAAGGACTTAGTATTCCCAGCTTATTTTCATATTTTGGACATATCCAATGAGTTAGTAAATGACAACACTTTGATCCTAGGCCGACCTTTCTTCTAAACTTCTAAGACCATCATTAGTATGAAGCATAGTTATATCACAATGGAAGTTGGAGTGTATGTGGTAACCTTCAACATGAATGAAGCAATGAAATTTCCTTATGATAATTCTGCTTTTACTACTTTGAATACCATTGATTATGCTGTTGAAGAGACTAGGGATGAAAATGAATTGAGTTTGCATGATAATGATAGAGATAATGCATTTGCAAAAGGTTTGTTGAGTGATTTTGCAGGATCCTAAGATGTTCTAGAAGCTGGAAATACAACAATTGAAGAAGGGTCGAGTTTCTGTGACCTAAGGTCACGACTAAATAACCTCCACATCATGACTAAACATCATTATGAGACTCACTATGAAGCTGGGTCGCGACTAGATGGCTTTAAGTTCATGACACGAAGATATAGATATCACGACTAAACATTAATCCGCTACGGGACAACCTTTCTGTGACCCCAAGTCACGACTAAAAGATAAATAGGTCATGACAACAAGTTCCAAAGACACATCCTGTTAACTAGAGTCATGACGAGAAGTTAAAAGGTCACGACTAGAAATGCCAGACATAACCAGGGAACTCCAAACTCCTTCAGTTCCATACTCTACTATTTTGGTTAAAAGGCCAATATATTCTAACTCTTCTCACCTTCATTCTTATTCCAAAATTACATCTCATACCTTAAGATTTTTGAAAGATTTAATCTCTAATAATAATTCAGGTATAGAAAAGAATGATCCCAAGTATGTTACAGTCATAAACCAACCTCAGCTTGGTATGACACTTGGGGAAGAAAATGATATATTGGAGGATCTACACAAGCTAGAGAAGAGCAATTGCAGAGAATATACGAAGGATACGAAGGAAAAACTTCCCAAGTCTATTGTTACTACATGCCAACCATAGTTAGGCAAGTTTAAGTTTAAAGAGGGAAAATTCAAGATGAGCTTAGACAAATCTCAGTATAAGATGCGCAATTGTGGAATGCTAAAGTAGAGAGAGAAGGCAATGGGAAAAACCTTCCAATCAAATAGCCATCTCTCAAAGTTTTATGATTTGCCACCGCCTCCTTGAGGCCAGGTTGTCCCTTTCCTATATTCTACTTGTTGCACGTTTTTGTTTTTTTCTATGATATGTTTGATATGTTGGTTTGAGTTTAAGAAAGGGATGTTTCAGTAGGATATTTTTCATTTTCTATTTATTTCTGTTTATTCTAGGTGTCTTTCTATTTTGAACACCCCCATTACTGTCCATGTGTTGTATAGTCATTGATTATTCTCTTTGGAACTTACACACTCACATGCATAATTTTAGTTTACCTATCATATTATCTTTGCTTTAATTGTATTACAATATATGATTTGAATGTGACTTTGTGCTTCATTGCTAAATTTGCATTGAGTTATGTGTTAATTTATTGTGGGAGAAATCTAGGATAATTTGGGAGAATTAGGAGAAAGTTTGGAGTCTATTAGGGAGTGATATTGTATTCTGGTTGTGACAATATAAAACATTGGTCGCGACTAATGTATGTGGGCATTATGGTCACAATGTTAATTCATGTGATCACAACTATATCTCTCTTAGTATTTTGGTCGCAATAGGAACTTTCTATCGTGCACAACTATACCTTAGCTATGCATTTTGACCCTCAGACCTTTTAAACTCCACTAGCTCACTTACCCCACACACCTAACCATCGTGCATGACTCTCTTCTCTATTTTCCTCTAGTCCACAATGCAGTTGCTTCCCTCAATTTTAGTTCTACTCTATATTTCTCTTCTTCAATTTGCTTCCAGCACCATTCTCTTTCCTCCTGAAACATTTTCATCCTCCTTCCTTAAGCATCAAGCTCTGCGTGGCCTTCTTTGTGCCCTAATATTTCTCATTCCTCTCTGACAAAAGTTTAACCCGTCACACCCTCCTACAAAATAGATTAAGGTAGTTCTCTGTTCCTTCAATCTTTTCTTGTTCCTTGATTATAGCTTCTAGGCTTTAGGCAGTTTTAATTTTGAGGAACATTTGGGAGATTTAGATGTGTAGCATTGGGTGGTGACTTTTGCGATTCCATATCTGTTTTAGGCTAGAGTTTTGGCAAGTCTAGTTGATTTGTGGGACATGGCTGATAAGTTTCTCTGATTTGAAAAGTTGTGTCTAGTCATGCCCTTAAAGTTATCTCATCGAGACAACAAGTTATAGTGACTCGTGGTCGCGACTGAACATGTGCAACCTCTATTTTGAACCCCTTTTGCATAGAACCAGTCAATGTACCATAAATTTTTCTAGAAGGACTTTCTTTCTAAGGGATAGGGTATTGTTTTATGTTGATTCACATTGTTGATATGTGTATTCAGATGGCCTGAACAAAGAACCCTGAAGTGAGCAAACGATCCCGCTCCAGGACCCCTGCCAAGTTAACCCAAAAGATGGCTAAAACTATGTTCAACAACCGAGGCGTTGTCCATGAAAAAGAATTCCCTGCAACCAAGGAGTTTGACTTCTATAAGTCAGCTTTAGCAAGTGGATTTAAAGAGTTATTAAAAAAGAGGAATACAGCTAATCTTACGTTAGTACAGGAATTCTACATGACCTCAACCTTGGAAGAATCCTTGGGGATTGCATTTAGAGGAAAAGAATTTTTCCTCATTGCCTGGGATACAACAATAACAAGCCTTATCCCATTAAATAGGGTCAGCTACATGGATCATACGACGCTATTGTGCTCTATCAAAAACTAAATCCTTAGATAGGTTATTGACCAGGAGATCCCGTTCAATGACTATCAATTCCATTATTGCCTGGGATATTAAATCTTTTTACAAACTGCCCACTCTTTCTAAATATCAATTCCATCATCTGAGACATCATTTAGATGAGGTCCCTTAGGATACAATATTGGCCATTTTAGGAGGAGAAGAAGCATAATGGATGATTAAAGGGTAGAAGAGATATCTGGAGAGAAAGGTCATGAATGATGAAGCTAGGGTTTGGCTCAACTTTATGACCTATAACGTGATGCCTCAGGCCCATATTTTAGATATTAATGAGGAGAGAGCCATCTTGCTTTACTTGTTAATAACCCAGCAACTTGTAGAACTCACCCATATTATTGCTACTTCCATTCACCATTGTGTTAATTCTTCAACAACCATCCTTGTTTTTCCTCATTTAATTACTGACCTGTGTAAGAAGAACGCGATCCCTACCCTTAAGATTGACCTTCTCCTTAACCCATCTACCACCAAATGTTATAGTGTCTCCAAGGCCAATAAGAAGGTTAGGGAGTTGAGAAGTATAAAAAGGGACAAAAGGGTAGCTAAGGGGAATGTGGAGGAGGAGCACACTTTGGAGGATACTACTGAGGGTGACTCTAGTTTGAGTGCATAGTTTGCAGTAATTTCTGATCAATTACTTGAAGTTACTTCTCAATTGCAAGAGCAGCAAGCAATAATCATGAACCAGGAATTTCAAAGACAATAATTTATCGATCCATTAGTTCTTAAGATTGCTCAAATGCTTCACATAGCATTGCCTCCCGGATTTGAAGAAGCTTTCTTCAAGAGCAACATCCCTACCTCTACCTTCTTTCAGGAGGGACTAGGTGAATCCTCAAGGGTAAGAGCTACAGATGTTGGGGATGATGATGGAGTTACTGTTGACATGAATGAGGACGACTGCGCTACTGAGGTCTCTAAGGATAGAGGAAAGATTAGCATGAGAGTTGCTTTTGTTTTGTATTTCCCTTTGTTATTCTTTGTTTCTATTAGGCTACTATGTAATTGAGAAAGACATTGATATTATGATGTACATTGCTCTCACTTCATCCAAAGGCTTTGACTCCCATTGTTTCCCTGATTGTGATCTTTTTGACTTTAGTTGTGTTGACAGTGAGGACACTATCAAATTTAAGTGTAAGGGTGGATATTTTTTATTTTGATTATGTAAAAAAATCTTCTATTAACCCAATCTTTCATAAAAAACTTTTGGTGTTTGATCTTAATATGTGTGATAAATTGCTGAAAATTAGACCCCTACTTTAAACTGTGTTAATAATTGAAAAGGTGTTAGCATGAAAAAATGTTTTGAGATTTTGACAATTATCACTTGGTAGTCTCTGTGAAACCTGGTCATGACCTGTAATAGAATTTTGGACTTAACATGCTCTCTATGAACTACGGTCGTGACCTATGTACATAGTGGTCACGATAATAACTCTCTGTTGATTTGAGTCGCGACATGAGTACCTACCTAGTCATGACTGTTCCTCTCTATGTATTTGTGTCACAAAAGGTATATTCTATAGTCATGACTAAATGTTTTGAAAATCATGAGCACCCCTATGACAAGTGGTCATGACCTTCAATGTTTTAAGTTGTGACTTATGCTTGAAAAATATCCAATTACCTTCTCCTTGCCTTGTGCAAAGCTGTATAGAAGGATCCCTTTTGGACTACTAAGATTCTTTCATAAATAATTCATTGTTTCCTTATTGCAAAACCTTTTTAACTCCTAGAAACCACTGCCTCACTTGAATTTTTTAGAAATTCTTGGAAATTGAATTTAAAACACCTAAGCTTTTGCTGTTAGATTTGGATTATCACATGGTTCTAAGTGATTACTTTGAAACTTTTAAATGATCATTTAGAGGGTTTTTCAGTTGTGATGAGTGTTTTAATGCCTAGTGAATGATGAACATTGTTTGAGACTTTAGCTTATGAGCAATATAAATCAAAACCTTTGTTAAAAGGATTCTCGACCTTAAAATCTATATTGAGTGATTATTCAATTGGTTTATATCCTCTAAAACTTGTCTTAGCTCTGAGTTCAGAATTACTTGTGCATTTATGAATTGAACATGATAGAGGCATTCTTTCTAAACCCTTTTTTATCCCAAACACAAGCCCACTACAAATTACATCCTTAGTTACCCCTTCTTGAGCCCATCACTTTTTCTTTTCATCATTCTTATAGAAAGTCATATGTGCATAAATATCATTTTGAAATAAAATTTTTATTCATGTCAAAAATTCATTATTGTTGTGTTATTGTGCTACAACTTTCATGAATGAGGTGCTAAATAAAAAAGAGAAAAGAAGTATATTGCACTGGAAAAAAATAGAGTGCAAAAAAAAAAAGATGCAAGAAAAAGAAAGCAAAAAGAAAAGAAAAAAGAAGTGAAGAGGGCATCATTATCAACTCTTATTAGCACAATTACCGCAGCTACATCCCTAGAGACATGAATTCATGCTACATATTTATAGTTGAATGCATATAGTACTTTCTATTCTTCATATTCCATTCTATGTGGCCCATCTCCATCATTTCAACCCTAAAAGACCTCTTTATTCTTTGCATAAGTGTTATACAGTTGCTGAGATTTAGAGCCATTTTAAGCATATGGTATGATGTTTTCTAATTTGAATCTAAGTGAAAGAACCCTAACAATGAGAGGAAATAGAGAGCTAAACACTTACACCCTTTAAGAGGATCTATTGCGCTCATACAGTTGAGGTTGATTTCACTTAGTAGTTGATTACTTGGCATTACTCACATTATCACCTTTGCATTCCCAAAAGATGATAAATTATTTATTTTTAGGGTACACTATGGATTATGTTGCTATCTTGAATTTAATAGTGTTGTTCTAGGTGTGATTCATTTCTTTGTCCAGGAGTATAAAGGTTTAAGTGTGGGGAATTGATAAGACACATTTTGTATATGGTTTATGTGACATTTTTTAAAGTTTTATAACAACTTTACCATTCATTTTATGCCTTAAATTGTACTTTTGTGGTAATACATGATTGTGCGGGGTAATGTGTTAGTTAAAGGGTAAAATAGTAAATTAACTCTTCCAAACATAATATATTATGTTATTTACTAATTTTAACTTTTACAATGCGCTTTTATGTTGAATTGTAGGTATTTTGGAAGAGAGCAAGGACCAGGAATGAAATCACAAGTCAATGAAAGTGAAACTATACTCATGCGCCTTTTAGTCATGACTAAAGAGTTGCTGGTCATGACCTTGATTCTTCTGGAAGTCTCTTTGTATTTACAGGTCACAACTAAAATATGGATATGGTCGCGACTAAAATGGAAAATCGCTGAAACTATGCATTTTGAATTAGGTTATGCAAAAATAAAAGGAGAGGAGGGTTACTGTCAACAGAGAGGCTGGTTTTTGACTTGATTAGGCTAAAAAGTAGTACTTGAGCATTCTCTGATCACCTTCTCCATATCTCCCATCATTCTATACCTCTCCACAGACTTCTCCATATCTCTACATTATCATTCTAGCATTTTCTCTTCGTTTCTTCATGGTATCACATCTGGACAGTGACTGCAGTACAACAGGAGTCATAAGAGGCTAAATCTTTAGTCTCTTTGTGATGGATCTGTTATCTTGAGCTCATGGACTGAAACAGGGAGTTTCTACTGTTCTAATTTGTATATTCTCATGTTATGATTGCTGCAAGATCTAGGGTTTTCATTTTATGAGCAAGTTTTGAATATCGATTGATCATTCTCATATTAGACTTTATAATTGAATTCATATGATTTGAACGTTTGCTTTTTAATAGAATATTTCAGTTTTTATTTTAAGAGAGTTGGGTTATTATCAGCTATTGTTATTAATTAATTCAATTCTTAAAATCTAGGGTTTTCGATCGATGACTATTCGAGGGCATTTTTATCATCTAATTCAACTTACACGCTAAGTGGTTTATGACAGTTCGCTAATAGTTCTTAAACCAGCTTTGATCAAAGGGGTTTAAGGAAAATTAGGGTTCTGGACTCAATCGATCGATTGAGATTTTCTTTGAGACTTACTGATTTCAAAACTATAATTTTAACGTGAGAGCAAGGATAGATACGTTTTCATCATCAAGAGTCTTTCATAACATATTTCTCAAATAAACAACTCATTTTCATCTTAATAAAAAATCTAAACATATTTACTTTTCTGAACCCTACTTTTATTGCATCAATCACTAAAACCCCAAAAACCATTTTATCCCTGCTCAGGTTATTCATTAATTTTGACATCCAATCTGCTAAGTTTTCAATATAAAGGTTCCTCTAAAAGAACGATAGGGTTGTTCCTTATACTATATTATATTTGGTGCAATTAACTTTATTTTGATAGATCGGACCAAGACAATTCGCCCTTATCAATGAATGATAACATTAAAAACCTAAGTAAAGGCATAGATTTTGGGTTTGATTGAACATTAATGCAATAGAAATAAGGGTGCAGTGAAAGTAAATATTTTTGGTATTTTTTATTAGTATGAAAATATAGCTATCATCGCTCTTGATTTGAATTGGGAGTTATGAAATTGCTAAGTCTTCAATAAAACCTAAATCGATATTGATCAAGTCAAGTTAATTAATGAGTTCAAGCTACCTTTAATTAAAGCTGAATTAAAAACCCCTTAATGCATTATTGAAAACCACTTAGTGTATAAATTGAATAAGATAATGTAAAAACCCTCAATTAACTATCAATTGATAGCTTAAGACTCTAATCAATTGAACTAATTATTAAGAATCACCAATAATCATCTAACTAACTAGAAATCAAATTGAAATATATATATATATGAGAAATTCAGTAATCACATCATCCAAATCAAATATAAATATATAATATGAGAAATAATCAATAAATATTCAATCCTCATACATATTTTGAAATCCCTAAATCTAGAAGTCTCAAAATATAACAAGTGCAGGTTAAGATAAAATAACTCCCCTATTTTAACCCATTAGCTCAAATTGTGTTGTCCATCACTAAGATGCTAAAAGATTTAGTCTCTCACAGTGCCATTGTGCCATAATCACTATCCAAAGTTAGTGCCATAGGATATGCAAAAAATTATTATGCAAAGATGAAGAGAAAAGTGGTAAAGATGAATTAATCACTGTAGAAATAGAGAAATTGGTGAAAAGATGAAGAAACATGGAAGATTAGATTGAAGGTTGACGAGAGAAGTAGAGAGAATGGCTTGGGATTGTTCTTAACCAAATATGGCAAATATTGAGCCTCCCCTTCATGGTTGCTAATCCCCTCTATTGCAGAGTGACCTAAGCATAAATGCACAACTTCACTAATTGGCTCATTTGGTTGTGACTAGTTAACATAAAAAATCTCCCAGAAGAATGTAGGTCACAACAAGTTAACACTAAAGTCACGACTAAGAACCACAATGAGCTGGCTCTTGTTAGATCCAATGTTATTGTTTTGATAATGAAAATTAATTGAGAGAAGATTTCAAAAAGTAGTTTTTAAACTGATAAAGAAAATTTATCAATAAGCTTATCGATAATGTCGTTATTCAATAAGTTATTCGATAAATGAGAAAGAACATTTGAAGGAAAATTTGATTTCTGAAATGCATTTATCGAAGACCTATACTATAAGGTCTCTATCGATAAAGACTTTGATAAATCATTCAAATTAGGCTTATAAAAATTTTGAGTCATTGTTCTGAAATTCGAGTTATTCGAAGAATGTATTCAATAAGGGGAATTACTGACAAAGTCTTTGATAAGTATTATAGAGACTTATCTTTGTGAAAAGAACTTCATGAAAAAGTTTTATCGATGAATTGATTAAACAAGATATTTATCGATAAATTTTTCGATCAATAAACTCTGTTTTTCAAAAGAAGTCATCATATTTTCAAAGACACATTTATTAAAGGAATATTCGATAAGCTGATTTATCGAATACCTCTTCATTAAATTAGAGAAAATTTCTTAGTTGTTCAATAAGTATTTATAAGTGATTTTTCACATATACAACTACTTTTGATGAAATACTATTTATTTGTTTAACATTGTTTAGAAAATTATATGATCAGAGGATGGAAAGGGTTGCAGGTTTAAAATCTAATCGTTGAAAATATCTTTTTGTCGAGATCACTGAGATTTCTGTTATGATAAATGATCTTTTTAAATAATTTGATTAAATTTTTTCTTTTCTAAATGATCTTTGGAATCTTAAGTCATAAATTTATAAGATTAAATGAAAGAAAAAAAGATAAATTGTTTCAAATTCAAATCACTGGAACTTTAATTTGATAAATGTTCTGAATATAATTTGATTGTTTGAAACATTGATTAAAGATGATTCATTGCCCTTAAAGTTATTTTATTTGAATCATTTATCTATAATTGAAAAAGATTATTCATGAAAAACTCAAAGTGAGAGTCGTTATATTCTTATCTACAAAACTATTCAATAAAATCTCTTATTGATAAGATTTTCAATAAGACAAACTAAATTGTATTGCTCTTTGATGGTCCTAAGTTTGATAAGTTTATGAATTACTTTAACTTGATTAAATGATTAATCATCAAGGATTCATAGCCTGCTTATTTGCTAAATGATTATGTGATCATGATTTTTTCTAGTATGACAAATATTTTTAGTCAAGATTATAATCTTATAACTTGTGGAATTGATCTAATATGTTAAATGATACTCTTGATCTGATTTGGTGAATAATCTTTATTAGACTCCAATGTTTGGATGATGACAAACAATAATTGAGAAAATACTTTAAAAGATTTCAAAAAGTAAAACTTAATTGATATAAAACATTTATCAATAAGATAATTATTCGATAAGACATTCGATAAATGAGAAAGAACTTTTGAAGGAAAATATATTTTCTGAAAGGCATTTTGACCTATTCAATAAGGTTTCTTATCGATAAAGACTTCGATAAATCAATCATATTTAGTTGAAAATTTTTGAGTCATATTATTCTAAAACTAGAATTATTGGAAGCTCTATTTGATAAGTGGATTTATCGAATAAGCCTTCAATAAGTTTTGAAAAACACTCAGTTTGTTACCAAAAAGTTGATCAAACAATAGGTTTATTGATAAGATATTTGATCAATCAAAAGATATTTTGTTTTCAAAGATCCATTTATTGAAAGACTATTCGATAAGGGGAGCTATTGAATAATTCTTCGATAAATAAAGATAAACTTATAAGTTTTTTAAAAGATTGATAAACAATTTTTCATATATTCTACCACTTCGCTTTTGATATTATGTTTTGTAAAATCTTTTGATCAGATATTTGAGAAGACACCCAAGTTTAAAATACGATCATTGTAAATATTTTTGAAATTGTTCCAGATAATTAAGTTTGGGTTTTTTATTATCTTTACAAGTGATCTAATTGATTTCTTCTCAAAATGATATTTGAAATATTAAGTCACAAATTTATAAGATCAAATAAAAGAAATAGAAGATAAGATGTTTCAAATTCAAATCACTAGGATCTTAACATGATAAATATTTTGTTAATGATTTGATTGTTTGAAATAATGTTGATGATGATTCATTGTTTGTTTTTTGATCTATTCAAATCATCCATGGTTTACTTAGTCTTGAATTTATCGAGAAAAGATTATTCATGAAAGATTTAGAGAATAATTCATTATATTCTTATCAATAAAGCTATCAATCAAATTATTTATTGAAGAGATTTTCAATAAGATCTCTCATTAAGACTAAATTGAATAATCTTGAAATATCTTATTGGTTGCGAATATATTTCTTGAACTTATGAATTACTTGGAATTTGATTGAATGAATGATCTTTATAAATGTATAGCCTTCTCTAAATTGATTATATATGTTGATGACTATTCTGACATGTTAAATCTTTCAAGTCATGCTTTGATCTCTAGTTTGATCTATTATACTAAAATGATAAATCTTATTATCTGTATGGATAAATGATCTTATGACTTATGGTTTTTAAATATATTACATACTAATTTGAGAAAAGATTTGAATGTTTCAAAGCTTGTGTTGAAATTATTTGAAAGGAACGTTCTTCAATATTTATCAATATGATATTCAAAGAATTTATTTATTGAGGAATACTTTGATAAATGATGTATTATGAAATATATCAATAAGTTCAAAAGCATATATTTTGAAAGAATATTTTTCAAAGAGTTATTTGATAAGGATATTTATCCAATAACTATTCCATAAATCATAAACTATTTGTTTACAATTTAATAAAGATTTATCGAAGTCCTTTTCAATAAGGCTGATTATTGAAGAATTGCTCGATAAGCTTTAATTGTTTCAAATGAATTTCTTTATCAATTTATTGAAGATCTTTTCGATAAGGGTGTTCTTTGATAAGTTCTATAATAAGTCAAGCTAGTTTGCAAAAGAAATTTTAAACTAGACTTTATCATATTTTGATCTTAATGCATCAATGACTACTTCAATGCTTCAATAGATTTATGAAGAACAAAGTATAAAAGAAGAAGGAGATGAAATGAGAAAGCAAAAATAAGTTGAAAAACAAAAGAAGATGTAACATATGCTTACAATGTAGTTTGATTACATTGACTAATTTGGATCTTTATTTTCTCTCCATTGGTTCAAAGCACATTATATTCTTGAGAGAGAAATTTAGAGAGTTAGAGCTTAAGTATTTATCCTATCACTCTACTGAGAGAGTTTTATCTGTACTAATCATTCTCTAAATTGCTTAAGAGTATGATATCTTAAGTGGATTGTTACCTTAGGGTTGTAAGGGGAGTGACAGGGATTATTAGTGTATTATGTCATTACGGTTGTAAGAGGAGTGTGAGGGATTCACACACTGACTGTATTGAGGCACTAAGAGCCCACTGAATCTTGGAGTATAGTGGAACACTTAGAGGAGCTATCTGGGGACTGGATGTAGGCCACGTAGATTTGGTCGAACTAGTATAAATCATCTAGTACAATCTTTCTTCATCAACTTCTTCATTCAAGGATATCATAATAAACTCTAATCTTTAAATTTGTTTTAAATATTTTAGAGTTACCCTTTTGGGTGATACAACTATATTCAACATTTAGTATATGAGCATATCACTAGTTTAAATGATCTAACAATCTCAAGTGCAAAGTTCATGGTTGTATTTGATTGTGAAATGCTTTGTGAAGGTTTCGATATCTCTATTCCTCCTGTTTTAGAAAATTCAAAGTTTTTGAATTGGAAATGTCATATGACTATATTTTTTAAAACTCTTGATTATGATATGAAGGAAATTCTTTTGTATGATTTTTATTTTAAACCAATAGAGGATTAGAATAAAAATAAAAAGAAATTATTTTCCTTTAACCTTATAGCAATAAAAATTTTGTACAATACTTTATCTGAAAATGACTATAAAAAAATCAAATTTTGCTCTAGTGCTAGAGACATTTTTTAAACTCTTTATTCTATATATTCTTCCTATGATGATCATATTAAAATTGTTAGTGTTGACAATTCATCTATGATCAAGGCTAAAAAGGAGAAATTTCTGAACATCTCCATGAAATAGTCAACACAAGGGAACGTGAAGAAGAAGAGAATAAAGAAGTACTCAATGTATATGAATATGATGAATCATCATTCATAGCCCAAAATTCTTCAATGGTCAAAAATTCAAATTCTTCTTATAGGTTTAATAAAATTATTTTAAATGTTTTCATGACATGATTTTCAACAAATTATTGATGTTATTTCAAAAAGTAAAAATATTTTGCATTTTAAAGATATCATTGAAGTATCATATAGGAAGAAAGAAATTTTACACAGTGATTATAATTTGCTTCCACTAGACTAACGCAATACGTATAGATATACTTATAAAGTACATCATTTCATCATTTGTAACTATTGTAGAAAACTAGCTTACATTTCTCATATGTGCTATTTTAGAAGAAATTCTAATATGAAAAATAAATTTGTTTGGGTTCCTAAAGGGACAATCAAGGTCCAAAACTAATGCTCAAGGACCCAAATTCAAATGGGTACTAAAATATCCTTTTAGTGTTTCAAATATGTAGGATAACACTAAAATGAATGGACACAGTACAAGGAAAAAGGGGCATCCAAGAGTTCCTCATGCATTAGTGAAAATTACATCATCTAAGAGAACTTAAGGAGCATCTATTGTTGCAATTTCAAAGTAAATTATAAGAAGCAATGGATAAAAGCTCAAGAAGTACGTTTTACCTTAATAATGAACTATCATACCATATCATTCAATTATCTTGAGGAAAATAGAAGAAGAAGAAGAAGGATCTCTCATACTTCAAAGATAATAGCTGTCAAGAGACCATCAAAGCAATTATCAGAAAAAATTCAAAAATGCTATGGGTATGCAAAAGTAATCCTTCTTCTACATAAGGTCAAGGTATAAAGGTAAATGTTATGCATTATCATGTTTAACATATCTTTGAAGTTTATATATGTATCTTTAAGAATAAGCATTGTAATGAATTCTAAAATCTTTTCATGTACTTCTGTTGAAACTTATTTGATAAATATTTTGTAAAGAAGAAAAGGGCAATGTTAAGTAGCTTAATTCTTTGTGCATACATGCTTCTGATATTGAAAATATTTCTTATGCATAAAGACATATTCATCTTACTTTGCTCAACTAAAATATTTATATTCCCTGAGCATATGGATTAAATTATCTCCTATAGACTAACTACTATTGGATTCAGATAAGGTTGGATACCAAGAAAAGAAATCTAATTTAACTATTTTGTAGGAAATCTAATTGAGGAAATTCATCTCAAGATTAATGGATACAAAGAGAGATAATCTAAATCTTGAAGATGAACTAATGAAACTTGAATTTTGGTATTAAAGAAAAGTGTAAATATCAATTCACCAAGATCAAGTGAGCTGCTACAAGGACAAGGGAAAATATAGTGAAATCTAATCCTTATCTTTTCTTTTTGATTAAATAAATTCTCAATTAGATTATTAAATATTTGTTCCTTGTTTCATCCCTTTAGTAGTCGACATTGTTTTTAGATTACTAAATAGACTATAAAATAAAACCATGCATGCTTTCACAATCATTTTTTCAAACATATTTCATCATGAATTTCAATTAACTTATAAATGTGCATATTTATGATTTCAAAGATGAAAGTAAAATTTCAAATCTCAGCATCACTTGATTTTACAAAATGCATATAAATGATTTGAAGATTTGTTTTGAAATTAGTAGGTATATGTATTGAACATTAATACTCGTATTTGAAAATTTTAAAGGTTCAAATTCATTTGCTAGAGTCATCATTGACAAACTATCAATTTCTTGAACTTGTTATTCTTCAATTTAATCATCTTTAGGAAGTTCAAGCCTATATGTTGAGAAAAATAATATTCCATAACATCAAAGTCTTATGCTTAAAAGTGTTGATTTGTTGGAATATATTCGTTACTCTAGTTATTTTGACTAATGAGTAAAATATGTTCCATTATTCAAACATCTTTTGAGAAATAAGCAAAGTCTTCGAATCTCTATTATATTCCTCTAGCTAATATCCTTTCCAATATGACTTTTGCTCTGAAAAAAAATATTCCCAACGCATTAGTTCTATTTGTGATCTCACAAGGATATTCCTCTCCAATCTGATGACCTTCAATGTTTTCATAAAATTAATCTTCAAAGATTCATATTTGAAAAATAACATTGAAATTGCACATTTTCAAGAGAAGCATTATCTGTGAAGATAGAATCATTTTAAAGAAAGAAGAGCTTTGTATTTATATATAGTATTCTACAAGCTTAATGCTTTAAGCATACTCATCCACATTCACTAAGAATTTAATATGTTTTCATGATGAGTTATCCTTGTATGGTCTAATAAATATATGAAAATTATCCTTTATATGATCATACTAGCTACTCTCCTAGAAAGAAAGGATCTATTTTTTAGGAGAATAAAGATATCCTAATGGATTCGCAGTTGATATGTCAAGCGTAAAATATGAAGATGTAGTAAAGACAAGTAAGCATTAAAGCAACAAAATTCAATTGCCAATGAGCTAAAAGAATAATCATTTAGGTCAATACAAAAGCTGCTCAAGAAAGGAAGGCAAATAGCTTTATAGATCAATTCATCAAGCTACAAAAAACTGAATATCTCTTTATATTATTGAACATATCTAAGCTATCTTGAAAATGTTTCAATACTATTTGTGATTGTGTGCTTTTGATCTTACTTTGATGCATCATGATTTTTGAAGAAAACCTCATGTTTGAAAACTTATCATCCATTTTTTTTGTCATGAACTTATCAAAGAAGTTATCGATAAAGGCTTTTATAAATAAAATCTTCAATAAACATGAAACAAAATCTATTTTTTGATAAGCTAAATCTTTTTAAAAATTTATTCGATAAAATTATTTATTTAATATATATTCGATAAAAATGAATTGCTTTAAAAAAATTTACAAAGTATTCTGCATTATTTCTCATTGATAAATTCTTTGAAAATAATACTTATCCAAATTCTTTATGAAAAAGCATTGAAGTTTATCGAACAATTTATCTATAAGACTACTTATCAAGAAACTATTTGATAAATGAAGTATTTTTTTTTAAAAAAATAACTCTAGTTTTTTATCGAATAACAATTTAATAAAGAAACTTTTCAGAGGATGCTTTGATAAATCTTGTGTGATTTCTACGAAAAAGGTCATCAGACAACTTTTTAATAAGGAGACTTATTGAAAACCCATTTGATAAATTTATTATTGTTGTGTGAAGATTTATCGATAAACACTTCGAATAAGGTATTTATAGAAGGATTTATTGATAAATTATGTGTTATTTAGTGAAAATATGATTGTTACTATTTCAGTTTATCGAAACCCTTTTCAAAAAATCCTTCAGATTCTCTCAACCCATAAACGGCTCTATAACTCCCTATATGAAATTAAAACTGTCTGAAATCATTCCCCCAACATTCTAAAGCATATTTCTCAACCAAATCCTCCGCCAATCTTCCTCATTATCACAGAACCCTCACTGTTTATCACCACATCAATGGTAAGGACTAAGGTACTAGAAGTTGGCTTAAAAAGGAGAAGAAAAAGGAAGATGATTCAAAATCAAAAGGGGCATAAGAAAAGGATTATTCAAAGGTTCACAAGCACACATAAGGAAGTCCTGCTCAAAAAAGTTCTAATCATACTTCTACAAGAAAGAAAATAGAAGAGACTTCTTAAGGTAATTCTATGTCTTCATGTTCACATTTCACTTTTCTACCATTACTTACTGGCAATCTTGAAAAAGGGGTAGATAAAGAGAAATTGAAGCCAGAATACGCTCATAGGGATTTCTGTCCTATCGTTATTGTAAACTTAGACTACCTAAAGCACAACAACAAGACTAAGTTAGATCTAAGTAACCCTATGGCACACTACACAAATTGATTAAGAGTTAACCTCTAGTATTGCCTTGAAGTAGCCAGAAGATTCTTCTACAATACGAGAGTGATTGATGGAGTTAGATATGATAGAGAATTTGTAAATGGCTATCTGATTACATAATTAAGAGGAAAAGAAATAAGACTAGTTACATATATGATTAACTTATTGATAAAAATCATAGATTACGAGAAGAGACCAGAGTTATCTAGGAAGGAGATTTATGAGATTTTAATGATGAAGGATAACTTATCGGGTGAACTAAAATTTATGCCAAAGGACATGTGCAATTATCATAGGATAATATACTACATCTACTCGAGAAGCATGGTCAACAAATCAGGGAGCTTTACTTATATGATTCAAGATAATTATAGACTGCTGGCTAAGATAATAAGTGGAGAAAAGATAAATATTGGAGAGTTGATCTACAATGAGATAAGGAATTTTTATTTTTCAAAATCTAACACCACTCCTATGCCCTATACCCAACTAATTTCTCTCTTCCTTCAATGCTATAACGTAGAGCATATGGAGAAAGGGGAGAAGAAAGTTAAGGTGCCTAGATTTGGGGTTAAGCAAATACATTGTATGAAGATTTCACTACCACTAGATGGTGTAGGTAAGAAACCACATAAAAGAAAGAAGCCTATGCAAGATAAAGCTAAATCTTCAGCTGCTTATACTGCCACTTTTACTGCACCTTCCTTTGCCCAAGCAACAATGCATAATTTGGTACAACAAGAACTCATAAGCTTTAAAGAAGATATATTAGCTCAACTTCAGACAAGTTTGAAGCTCTCTAATTCTAAACTTCTAGAGTTTCTTAAAGGGTTAGGAAATTCATTGAAAATAATATTGCCTTTGAAGTATAAAGAGCAATTCAAGCCAGCAAGACTCATTCAACTCATCTTGAAATCATTATGTTACAGACTCAGGCCATAACATTTATGAGATAAAAGGCGACTGAATTAAAGAGTCAAGTTGTATCAACTTCTTATGGTCCTCCCAACCCAACCATTATCCCTAGACCTACCTATAACTTACCTCACCCATAAGGCTATATTTTCTGGACTTTAGGACCTCATTTTTTATAGATGTCAAAAATCAGGAGAATATATAGATAAACTGGTTCATTCTTGGTTTAGTTAGTTATTTCTGGTTCAATCTTGGTTAGCCAATTGTTTGTGTTTTGTTCTTCAATTTTTTTTATTTCTTAAATTACAAATCAAGGTTTTTCAAAAGATTCTCAATTAAGTTTTGACATCATAAAAAGGGGAAGAAATGTTAGACTCCAATATTTTGATGATGACAAATAATAATTGAGAAAAAACTTTAAAAGATTTTACAAAGTAAAACTTAATTGATATAAAGCATTTATCGATAAGCTTATCGATAAGAAAATTATTTGATAAGTCATTTGATAAATGAGAAAGAACTTTTGAAGGAAAATATATTTTCTGAAAGGCATTTTGACTTATTCGATAAGGTTTCTTATCGATAAAGACTTCAATAAATCAATCATATTTAGTTGAAAAAATTCTGAGTCATGTTATTCTAAAACTGGAATTATTGGAAGCTTTTATTTGATAAGTGGATTTATCGATTAAGTCTTCGATAAGTTTTAAAAAAGACTCAGTTTGTTACCGAAGAGTTGATCAAACAATAGATTTATCGATAAGTGAAATATCCTTACTTTTGTACGTATTAGGGACTATTCAGTAGCATTTAGAACCACTTACAAGACATTAGAACTCCATTAGCTAAATCTGAAATTTTACTCTTCTCAAATTACTGTTCATATGGTATTTCCAGATTAGGTGATAAACTTCAAAAAATCATAATTAATTCTAGAAATATTGAAATGAAGTGGCTCAAAAAGCTACATAAAGATAACAGCTTGAACTTTAAAGGAAAAATAATTTCCTGACCAAATACTTATCCAATTAATATAGTTTAATCGTCAAATATTACTATTCATTTAGTCAAAAATCCTAAAAATAGATTTTGGTCCCTAAATTTAGAAAATTTGTTCTCTTGGTATAGACATCAAAATAAGGTGTTTTTTATGTCAAAATGAAGCTTGACATGTTAACTAAATGTCTATAAAATTTTATACATTTACACTATCATTTACTATTTTTCATTACATCATGACCATCACTACTTATATTGGTCATATAGCAACATTACATATAACAATTCTTCACATAACATATATACTATCCAATCCCTAGCTTCTCTTCATGCTTCATCATCCTCTTTCATCATTCATAAACCTATTGGGATTGGGATTACATGGAGGGATGAGATTTTTGGGGAAATTTTAGTAGCAAAAGTATTAAATAATGTGCATGCTTCCATGTAACATATAAAATACAATTGGTGAAGGTAATCATAGAAACATAGCTTCAATCATAAATACATATGCAACACAATTCAACCAAATCATAGCACAACCAAGCATAACATTCAATAATACAAGTTTAGGATAAGTTTACTACCTCATATACTTGACTTTCTTTCACTTTATCTTGCCTTTTTCTTCTCACTTCTCTTTGATGTGTGTTGGAGTCCACCATCAAATCCTAACATCATATAATCATCTATCTATTACAATCTAACTTCCTTTGACATTAAACTTACTTTAACTAACATAACTTCCTTTAATCTTTACTAATTGGCTTGGCTTTTGAACCAATTGATGTATTGACTCCATACATAATTCCACCTTTTGAATCTATTTATGAGTTTAGAATCATGAAATTCCAACTCCTATGCACTGTTCTAGACAGATTTGAAAAATATGTATAATTCTTCCAAAAAATCTCATATTAATTCCAATGATTCCCATACTTATTTCTCTAATTTATACCACACAACTTTTCATTTTAAAACCATTAGAAACATCAAAACCATGAAATTCCAAATACTGTTCATACAAGTGAACAGTAATAGAGAAGAACTTCAAAAACTATAACTTGGAATTCCAATGCTTTCAAGGTTCAAAACCTATCAAATCCTACACAAAATCATCATATGAATTCAATTGAAGCATTAAATCATTGAAATTCTGTCTCCTTCTATCACAAACAGTATCGACCAAAATGGTTCAACTATGACAAAGTCAAGAATATCAACTTGATTCAACAACTAATCACCTCACTAGCTTATTTGAGCTTCAATCACATATCTCTAACTTTAATTTCTTCTTTCTCCTTTCATCTAAGGTTTTGGACAGCATATATATCTTAGAGAAAACTTAACTTTCTTCCATAAAAACCCTAAGTTTAAGCCCCTAAATCAAAGGAAAACAAGTTATGATAGATCACTTACCTTAATCTCTAGCTAGCTTGAACTTTGGTACCTTGAATCTTCTTTTTCTTGGCTTGACTCTTCATTTAAGTAGCACCTCCACAAGGGTTCCAAGGGCCAAAGTTTTGTCCAGAAAAATGGGGGTATTTATAGAAAAATTCTATGGAAAATGAATGGCCAAGATCACTTTGTGCACTATTTGATCTAATGACTCATATTCGATCTTGGATTAGCTTGCCCTAGAAGCCAATAAGATGACATCATCCATGACATCATCAAAGGATAACTCAAAGCTCATGTGATGAAATTACAAAGGGAGGAAGTATTTAGAAAAATTCCAGTCTAATATGGTACCGATTCAATCCAATTTCCCAAAAACCATACTGTTTTCTGAATCTAATTTTTCTGATATTCTATAATATGCCTTTTGACCTTAAATCTAGTATCCAGATTTTTCCTATCATTGTTATTCTTATACTGGGTCTAAACTTAATTACAGATCCCTTGGTAGATTACCAAAATACCTCTTGGTTCTTCTTTATTTACTTTAATACCTCAAGGGTATTATCATCTTTTCACACATTATCAGAGTATTCCCTGACCTTGGTCAACTATTTTGGGAACTCTCCTTGATTGTCTAACCTTATTCAAATGACCAAAATACCCTTCATTTATCTTTGGCTCATTGACACAACACAGTGGCTTACTAAGTGGTATTTCATAATTTTACATTTTTCCTGATCTTTATTAGCCCTGGCCCACATACTTATCTAAAAATATCATTGGCCCTATAAGGTACCATTTTGGGCCCTCTACATGATCCACTACGTTCATAGGCTCAACTCTTGAGAAATTCCCCGAAACATATTTATCGAGTGTTTTAATCCACTGTAAATTTCATAATAAATTTTACATAACTCCTTTTTGATCTCTGTCAGTTTCATAAATTCTCATATTAATTATAAAAATTTATTGCTAAATTTAATCTAATTATGAGGTCCAGAGGATATTGTATTAATTGTTCTTTCTTTAGAAATTAATATAAATTTTTCGGGACCTCAAATTAAAATTCTATGTTGCGTCAAACTGATCATAATAATTTTTTCTATTTATTGAGAAAATTTGGTACTAATATGATTTTGGGCATTTTTGGGCCTTTTCCAGCTCAACTTTTATTAATTACCATTTTGCCCTTGAACTTTTGAAAAATACACTTTAGGCCCTCAACTTTTCATAATTACACTTAATGGCCCAAAGTTTATTTCTACTTTCATTTTCCACCATGGAACCTTTAAACTTTTCATTTTAGTCCCTCTCTTTCTTCAAGACTCGCTAATCTTTCTCATTCCTTCTTATCATCGTCACAATCCTTTCCAAACCTCTTTCTACTATTAGTATTATACAGATAGGAAAAAATTAGAATATGACAATAAGATATTTGATCAATCAACTCTAATTTTCAAAAGAAGATATTCTGTTTTCTAAGAGCCATTTATCGAAAGACTATTTGATTAGAGGAGTTATCGAATAATTGTTTGATAAATAAAGATAAGCTTCTAAGTTTTTCAAAAACACTAATAAATAATTTTTCATATATTCTACCACTTTTATTTTGATATTATGTTTTGTAAAATCTTATTATTAGAGATTTGAAAAGATTTATAGGTTTAAAATCTAATCATTGATAATGTTTTTGAAATTGTTCTAGATCATTGAGTTTGAGTTTTATGATCTATACAAATTATCTAATTAGTTTATTCTCTAAATGATCTTTGAAATCTTAAGTCACAAATTTATAAGATCAAATAAAAGAAAGAGAAAATAAGATGTTTCAAATTCAAATCACTGGGATGTTAACTTGATAAATATTTTGTTCATGATTTTTTTTTTGAAATAATGTTGATGATGATTTATTGCTTCAATGTTGTTTGATATATTCAAATCATCTATATTTTACCTAGTCTTTAATTTATGGAGAAAAGATTATTCATGAAAGATTCAGAGTATAATTCATTATTTTCTTATCAATAAAACTATCAATAAGATTATTTATTGAAGAGATCTTCAATAAGATCTCTCGTTAAAACTAAACTAAATTATCTTGAAATATCTTATTGGCTGCGAATATATTTGTTAAACTAATGAATTATATAGAATTTGATTGAATGAATGATCTTCATAAATGTATAGCCTTCTCTTAATTGATTATATATGCAGACGATTGTTCTGACATGATAAATATTTTTTAAGTCATGCTTTGATCTCTAGTTTGATCTATTGTACTAAAATAATAAATCTTATTATATGTATTGATAAATGATCTTGTATGATTTTTGTAACATCCTTACTTTTATGTCTTAGTGACCATTCAGTAGCATTTAGAACCACTTACAAGACCTTGGAAGTCCATTAGCCAAATCTAGAATTTTACTCTTTCTCGGGTTATTGTTCATATGGTATTCCAGATTACGCAACGAATTTCAAAAAAATATAATTAATTCTAGAAAAATAGAAATGAAGTGGTTCAAAAAGCTACGTGAATATAACATCCTGAGATTTAAGGGAAAAATAATTTCCATGCCAAATGACTCATCAATTAATACAGTTTATTTGCCAACGATTACTGTTCATTTGGTCAAAAATTCTGGAAACAGATTCTAGTCCCTTACTTTGGAAAATTATTTCTTTTTGTAAAGACATCAAAATAAGGTGTTCTTGGTGTCAAGACGAAGCTTGGCATGTCAACTAAATGTCTGTAAAATTCCATACATTTATTTCATCATTTGCTATCTTTCATTACATCATGACCATCACACTACTTACATTGGTCATACAGCAATATTACACATTTACATAACATATATACCATCCAATCCCTAGCTTTTCTTCATGCTTCATCATGCTCTTTCATTATTTACAAACCTGTGGGATTGGGATTACATGGAAAGGGATGAGATTTCTGGGGAAATCTCAGTAGCAAATATTACTAAATAATGCATACATTAATGTAGATACTTGTGCTTGCTTGTGAAAGTGTTAACATTGTGTAATGTGCATGCTTCCATGTAACATATGAAATACAATTGGCCAAAGTAATCATAGCATTAGAGCTTCATACATGAGCACATATGTAACATAATTCAATAAAGCCATAGCACATTCAATGCATACAAGTTTAAGATAAGTTTACTACCTCATATACTTGATTTCTTCACTTTATCTTGCTTCTTTCTTCTCACTTCTCTTGGACATGTGGCTGCCTCTTTTGGAGCATATCAATCAATTCCTAACATCACATAATCATTCATTCATCACAATCTAACTTCCCTGAGCATTAAGTTCACTTTAACTAACATAATCCCCTCTTGAACATTAAGCTCATTTACTTTTCTTAATCTTAACTAATGGACTTGGCCTTTGAATCAATTGATGTATTGACTTTACCCTGCGCAATTTCATCTTTTGAATACATCTATGAGCTTAGAATAATGAAATTCTAGCTCCTTCATGACCTGCTGTACAGTACTGAACATATGCATACAATTCTTTCAAAAATTCTCATTTTGATTCTAATGCTTCCCATACTTGTTTCTCCACTTTAACCCACACAATTTTTCATTTTAAAACCATTGGAAGCATCAAAATCATGAAATTCTAATCACTATTTATGTGAGTGAACAGTACCTATGGAGAATTTCAAAAACTACAATTTTGAGATTTTTAATGTTTCCAAAGTTCAAAACCTTTTCAATCTTACACAAAATCATCATATAAATTCAATAGAAGCATTAAATCATTGAAATTCAATTTCCTTCCCTCATAAACAGTGCATACCAAATAGGTTCAACTATGGCAAAGTCAAGAATATCAATTTGATTAAACAATCGATCACTTAACTAGCTTGTTTAAGCTTTAATCATATGTTTCTAATTTTAATTTATTCTTTCCCCTTTTATTTAAGGTCTTTGGGCAGCACCACCCCTTAGAGAAAACTCAAATTTTCCCCCATAAAAATCCTAAGTTCAAGCTCCCAAATCAAAGAAAAATAAGCTAGGAGAGATATCTTACTTTTAATCTCTAACTTGCTTGAACTTTGGTACCTTGAATATTCTTTGTCTTGGCTTGAGTTTTCATTTTCCAAGAGTTTCCCCTAGTTTCCATGGCTCACAGTTTGGCTGCAGAATTGAGGGGGTATTTATAGAAAAATCTTGGTGGAAATCAATAGCCAAGATTAGTTTGTACATTATTTGATCTAATGGCCCATATTTAATCTTGTATTTTCTTTTTTCAAAAAGCTAATTGTGACATCATCCATGACATCAAAAGGGATAACTCAAGGGACACCTTATGGGACATGAGGCAAAATTCTCATGGTAGGAAGCCTTTGGAAAAATTCCAATCCAATTCGGTACCGATCGGAGCAGTTTCACAAAAAATCGGACTATTTTCTGTTCCTTATTTTTATAATATATCAGAATATGTATTCTATCCTGAAAATCAATGTATAGACTTCTCATACCATAGACATACTTGTACTGGGCCAATACTTAATTATAGATCCCTTAGGAAATGACCAAAATACCCTAAGTGTCATTTCTTGCACTATATTGACCCTAAGGGTAAAATCATCTTTTCACCCTTTTTTGTACTGTCTCAGGACCTATACTGGCTCTAAATAATCATACTTAGGCTATATCCCATGTCTTTAGCCTATCCTAGATGACCAAAATGCCCTCCATCCATCTCTAGTACAATCTAGGCATATAAGGGTATTTTTGTAATTTTGCATTTTTTCTGGACATTAGCCCCTTCTACTGATAAATTGGTACCTTGGGTTTTGGGCCCTCCTTGGCATCATCATGGGCCTATATATGAGGTCATCTGATCTTATTCTATCCAGACTTACATACCAATAAGTTCCATTATTGGTTCACGGGTATTATCAAACTCGCGTCAAAATTCACTAATATGTGAATAACTTTTTATACATAACTTCTTCTGGAGTTCTGTCAGATCCAGGACATCTGACACTGTAGAACACACTTTCCTGTGATTCCCCCACTTATATCTGAAGTCCATGAAATTTGATAAAATTTCATATAACTTTCAGACTATCAGATAAATATATGATGTCTGGAGCCCTAATAAAATTTCTGCAGCATGCTAGATTAACCAACATATCTTCCTCTATTTACTGATAGAATATGGGACTGAAATACTTCTGGGTAGTTCTGACCCTTTTCGGGCTGACATTTCCATAATTACAATTTTACCCTTAAATTTTTTACTTAATTATATTTAAGTCCCTTAACTTTTGAAAATTACCACTTTTGGCCCAACTTTTGTTTCTACTTTAACTTTTGGCCTTTAAACTTTTCTAATTTTTGTTTAGGTCCCTTTCGTCCTTCAAGACTCATTTAACCTTTATATTTTCTTCTAATCTCCGTTATAATCCTTTCCAAACCTCTTTCCTTTATCAGTATTATACAGATAGGAAAAAATTAGGATATAATAATTTTCAAATGTATTACATACTGATTTGAGGAAATATCTTAATGTTTCAAAGTCAGTGTTGAAAAGATTGGACAAGAATATTCTTTAGTGTTTATCAATAAACTATTCAAATAATTCATTTATCGATGAACAATTTGATAAATAATGTATTATAAAATATATCGATAAGTCCAAAAGTATACATTTTGAAAGAATATAAAGTTGAACGTATGCCAAGTGGATTGAACCGAACTAGTATAAATTGTCTTGTGGAATCTTTATCAACTTCTTCATTTGGTGATATCATACTAACCTCTACTCTTTAAATTTGTTTCAAATATTTTAGAGATATTTCAAAAGTTTTAAAATGCCCAATTCACCCCCTCTTAAGTGATATAGCCAGATTCAACAATATTATGAGTTATTATTTTCAAAGGTATTACATGTTGATTTGAGAAAAGATCTAAATGTTTGAAAGTCTATTTGAAAATATTTAAAAAGAGCATTCTACAATATTTATCGATAAGCTATTAAAATAGTCTATTTATTGAAAAACACTTCAATAAATGATGACTATGAAATATATCAATAAGTCTGACAGCATATGTTTAAAAGAATATTTTTTTAGAGTTTATCGATAAAGACATTTATCAAAGAACTATTTGATAAATCATTAACTATAACTTTAAAATTTATTGAAATTTTATCGAAGTCCTTTTTGATAAGGCTAATTATTGAAGAATTGCTTGCTAAGTTTTAAACTATTTCAAATACAATTCTTTAGTAATTTATCAAGACCTTTTTGATAAGGATGTTCTTTGATATGCTCTTCGATAAGTCAAGTCATTTTGTAAAAAGAGTTTTAAATCAGACTTTATTAGATTTTGATATTTAATTCTAAATTATTTGGAATCAATTGCTATATGTCTACATTGTTTATATATTTTTTCTTAAGTATATTTCAAGATCATTTATAGGCTGAAACAAGATTCAATGAAGAGATCAGCCCAAGAGCCAAAAGCATCATATTGTCCACGTCAATAATAATGATTATATTTAGTAGATGGCTATCTTAATGGCTACTTCAATGCTTTAACATAAATATGAAGAGCAAAGTATAAAAGAAGAAGCCAAAATGAGGAAAAAGAGAAGTTGGGAGACTTAAGAAAACAAGAGATGCTCACAATACACTAAGATCAAACACAATAATAGTCTCTATTTTACTTTGTTTCCTCTCCTTTTAGTTCAGAGTATCATATATTCTTGAGGGAGAGAAACTTAGAGAAATATAACTTAAGTGTTTGTTTCATATACTCTATTTAGATAGTGTTATAGATATCAATCTTTTTCTGAATTGTTCAAGTCTTATTCTTAAATGGATTATTTCCTTACGTGTGTAAGGAGTAGTGAGAGGGAATTCACACGTTGATGTACTGAGATACCACTCACATAATCTTTGAAGACAGTGGAACACTTAGAGGAGATCTCTAGGGACTAAATGTAGGTCAAGTGATTGGGTTGAACCAGTATAAATCGACCTGTGCAATCTTTCTTCAACAACTTCTTCCTTCAGCGATATATTTCCAAACTCTACTCTTTAATCTTGTTTAAATATTTTTAGAGTTTTTCAAAAAATTTAAAATCACTCAATTCACCCCCTTTTAGATGATATATCTAGATTCAACATTTAGTTTCAGAGCAAGGTTACTTGTTAAAGGATCTAACGATCTCAAGTGCAAAGATCATGGTTGTATTCGATTGTGAAATATTTTTGAAGGATTTGATATTACTATTTCTCCTGTTCTAAAAATTTCTGAGTATTTATATTGGAAAGGTTAAATGACCATATTTTTAAAAACTCTTGTTTTTTAAATGAGGAAAATTCTTTCAAATGATTTTGATTTTATACCAAGAAATAATTGGAATAAAAATGAAAAGAAATTATTTTTCCTGAATCTTAGAGTAATAACAATTTTGTACAATATTTTTCTAAAAATGATTATTAGAAAATCAAATTTTGATATAATGTGAGAGACATTTTGACACTCTTGACTCTATATATTCTTTCTCTGACAATTTCATTGAAGTTAACAATATTGATAGTTCATCTGTAATTAAAAGTTACATATCTACTATTGATGAACAAATGGGAGATAATGCAGAAAAAGAAGAAATCACAAAACATTACCATCAAATGATCAAGTGGAAGAAGATAATCAAGAAGATCTCAATGCATGTGAATCTGATGAATTATTATTCAGAGCTCAAAATACGTCAAAAAACAATTTCAATCCTTCTTGTAAATTTGAGAAAAATAATTTTAAAAGTTTTCATAAAATATTTTTTCAACCAATCATTGATACTATTTCAAAAAGTAAAAATATTTTGCAATTTAAAGATATCACTAAAACTTCTGATAGGAAGAAAGAATCTGTGCACACTGATAACAAAATACTTCCACTTAATCAACACAATAGATGTAAAATCTCAAAAGCACATCATCTTGTTTTATGCAATTATTGTGGAAAATTATGTCACATTTCTCACACATGCTATATTAGAAGAAATTTTAATGTGAGAAATTTAGTTTTGGTTCCTAAACGGTAATCAAGGTCCAAAACTAATATTCAAGGACCCAAAATAAAATGTATACCAAAATGTCCTTCCAGTGTTTTAAATGTGCCTGATATCATTAAAAGGAATAGACACCATACAAATAGAAAAAGGCATCTAATAGTTTCCTATCACATCCTTACTTTTAACCTCAATTATACTCCATTAGAAGTGATTGGAACCAATTCCATGATCATTTGCTTTGCAATCATTCATTTCCAAAAGAATTGCTCTCAGGTACTGTTTACTTTTACTGATTATTTGGTAATTCCAGAACATGTACCCTACTTTGAAAAATCATAAGTAATTGTAGAAAAATTGAAATGAGTTGGTTATAATTTTTAATGAAATATATTTCATTTAAATTTGAGGAAAAAGTATAAAACTAAGGTTCCATTGTCTTAATGAAATCAGGTTAATCGTTGAAAAATACTATTCATTTGGTAAAATCTGGAAGTTCCAGTTTCTTTGTCTTAAATTTAGAAATTCATTTCTCTTTGGTTACTTATCCAAATGAACTGTGTTACCTATTTATTTGAATCTCTAGACGTCCTCTTCAATCTCATAAAAGTTTATAGAAAAACTCGTTCATTTGATATATAAAATATCGTGTGAACGTCACTGCCTCTCAGAATTCATTTTATCTCAATTCCAGATCTTACTTCCAACTTTGGAAAATCATAACAATTCGGATAATTATCCAAATGAGGTGTTCTTAGTGCTAATTTAAATATATGTATATTAAATTTAATTATACCAAATTGCAGACTAAAAATTGTTGATTTAGGCATCAAAATCATCATCGCATCACCACTGCCTTAGAACAGGGTTATAAAAACATACACCATGCATACTAGCATATCATCACATAGTGTCATGTAAGTCATGTAGCTTATTATACAAACTTAATCATCAACATTTACTCTCTTCCCTTGAGAGGATCCAGCACCTAAAACATAGTTATGAATGTGGAAGGAATGAGATTTCATAGAAATCCCAATAGCAAGTTATACAAACTATAATATCAAGCATGAATAATTGGATGTTTAACATGTTATCATGAGATGGGAGCTACTTCATAATGGTACATAAGCAAACTCTAACATGCATATTGTCATGACATAACTTGCAAGGAGTTGCAATTATTCATACTTTATCATAACATGATGACATAAGCTCAAACTCAACCAAACACCATAATCACCAAGCAAGCAAAATAATTAAATAAACATGAGTTATAGTCAGGTATCCTTGCTTCCTCTTAGCTATCCTTCACAAGGTCTTCTTGAAGTAGTTTCCTTCCTTCACAAATGTCAAAACCTAGCCATTACAAAATAATATCAAGTTACAATTCAACTTGAAACCAAATCCAAGACTAGGTTTTCACTAACTCCCTTTCTTTCTCTACTTTATGTTTCTTACTTCCATCTTTCCAAAATAAATTCTCATGGTTCATTTCCACATAATTTTTTTATGTAGAATCCAAATATAAAACTATAATTTCCAAAATCAAAACATTTCAGTTGCTACAGTACCAAACCAAAGTGAAGCCTTTGATTCCCAAAAATTCACATTTTGATTACAATACTTCCAATACTTGTTCTCCTACTTTATCCCCACACAATTTTCCATTTTAAATTCATTGTAAGCATCAAAATCATGAAATTCCATCATATGAACAGTACCACATACAGTACCATCAAGAACACAAAACCCTAAATCCAAACATACTTGAATTTCTAAGCTTATACCACTTGATTCTAGCTTGTTTAAGCTTGTCTAAACTATCCATAACATAAAACTCATATTCCACCCCATATGGACAGCACTTACAGAAGAAACCATAAGGGAAATAGAGCACAAAGCCCCTTTAAAATCAAGATCGAACTTGCTAGAACAAAGCTCAAGATCAAGGGAGATGATTACCTTGCTTCTTGCTTCAAGTTGTGTGCTTCTTTCTTGGTTGAATGGAAATTTTGCAAGAGTTTCTCCATGGTTCCAAGGGCTGCCAAATAGTTCTGAAATTAGGGGGTATTTATAGAGAAATTTGGGTAAAAATGGATGGCCAAGATTGATTTGTACACTATCTGATCCAAGGGCTCACATTTAATCTTGGATTTAACTTTTTCTAAAAAGAATAATTATGACATCATGTGGGACAGATCATGGGACACCCAAGAGGGGTATGTGGTGTGCTGTCCATTTAAGGAATCTTCTGGAAAAATTCCAGTTCAATTCGATACCGATCGGAGTAGTTTACAACAATCGGACTGTGTTTTGTTCCTAATTTTTATAATATATTAGGATATGTATTCTGTCCTAAAAATTAATCTCTAGGATTCTCATACCATTGAAAATGATATACTAAAGATTTATCTGCCATCCATCCCTTGAAAAATGGCCAAAATACTATTGGTGTCCTTTCTTGCACTGTACTAACCCTAAGGGCATAATTGTCATTTCACCCTTCTTTGTACTGCCTCAGGGCATATACTGGCTCAACTAATCATATTTATTCCATGTTCCACATTTTTATCCTATCCCAGATGACCAAAATGCCCTCCATCCATCTCTAGTACAATCTGGGCATCCAAGGGCATTTTCATAATTTCTCACATTTTCTAGACACTAGCCCCTTCTACTGATGAAATAGTACCCTAGGTTTTAGGCTCTCTTTGGCATCATCATGGGCCTATATATGAGGTCATCTGCTCTCATTCTATCTAGGCTTACATACCGATTAGTTCCATTATCGGATCATAGGTGTTCAAACTCCTGTCAAAATTCACTAATATGTGAATAACTTTTTATACAGAACTTCTTCCAGGGTTCTATCAGATCCAAGACATCTAACACTGTAGGGCACACTTTCCTGTAATTTCTCCACTTATATCTAAAGTCCATGAAATTTGATAAAATTTCAGATAACTTTCAGACTATCAGATAAATATCTGTTATCTAGAGCCCTAATAAAATTTTTTTATTATGCTAGATTGACCAGCATATCTTCCTCTATTTACTGATGGAATATGGGACTGAAATACTTTGGGGCAGTTCTAACCCTTTTCGGGTTAAACTTTCTATAATTACAATTTTGCTCTTGAATTTTGCTCTTAATTATATTTATGTCCCTAACTTTTTGCATATTTACATTTAGGTCCCTAAACTTTTAGAAATTACCACTTTTGGCCCAACTTTTGTTTCTACTTTAACTTTTAGCCTTTAAACTTTTCCAATTTTCTTTTAGGTCCCTTTCTTCCTTCAATACTCATATAACCTTTATCATTTCTTCTAATTTTCATCATGATCCTTTCTAAACCTCTTTCCACTATCAGTATTATACAGATAAGAAAAATTAGGATATAATATTTCCCATGAATTAGAGAAAGCTACATCACTAAGGAGAACTCATGGAAAATCCATTGCTGCTACAACTAAGGCATACTATAAGAATTAATAGAAAAAGCCCAAGAAGTCTGTTACACCTCAAGAATGGACAATAATAATGTATTGTTCAATTATCTTGAGGATAACAGAAGAAGAAGAAGAAGAAGAAAGATCTCTCAAGCCTCAGAGTTTATATTAATTAAGAAACTATTGCAAGCATAAAAAATAAATTCAAAGATGTAATGGGTTTGCAAAGGCAATCCTTCTTCCATGTGAGGATAAAAGATATAATGGTAAACTTCTTGCATTATCATATTTATATATTTAAAGTTTACTTATATATCCTTAGAAATAAACATTGCAATTGATCTTAAATTCTCTTTATATACGCCTACAAAAATTTGGTTGATAAATATTTTTTGGGAGAAAAATGCAATGTTCAATAGTTCAAACTTCATGCATACATAACTCTTCAATATGCATGAAGTAAACATGCTCATCTATTCCAAGTTATTCATATTCTCTTTGAACATGTGAATTATATTCAATTTTCTATAAACTAACCATTGATGGATCTAAACCAAATTGGATACCAGGAAAAGAAAATTAGATCATTTGTCTTGTAGGAAATCTGATTGAAAGGTTCATCTAATATCACAAAGAGATAACTAAGTCTTGAAAAATGTGAACCAAGGAAATTTGAATTTTGATGATGAACAAAAGATCAATATCAATTCACTAAAATCAAGTGAATTGTCACAAGGACAAGAGTAAACACGGTGCAATCTAATCCTTATATCATTACTATGATTTATTGAATTATGGATTAGATTAATGATTACTTGTTCCTTGTTTAAACTACTTTAGCATTCAACATTATGATATTCTAAATATATTTTCATATTACTAAATGGATTATAAACTAAACTGTGTATTTTTATTTCTTTTAAATATTGATATTGATTTATAGATGTGTATATTAATGATGTCAAAGACAAAAGTATTTTTCAAACCTCTACATCAAATATCTTAGTTTTACAAAATGCAACAAAATGATTTGAAAATTCATTTTTGAAATATATGAGGATGTCAGTATTGGAGATTAAGACTTTTATTAGGAAATTCCATAAATACTCAAAAATCCATTTGACAAAGTCATTAATTTATCAAACACTTGAATTTCTTATCATTCTCTGACCTTTGTTTATTGAATCATCTACATGAAGTTCAAATCAATCTACCAAAAAGAGAAATATTCCAGTACTTCAAAGCTTTACGGTTAAAGTGTTTATTTTGTAGAATATATTGGCTACTCTAGTTATTCAGACTAAAGGGTAAATATGCTTTATTCTTCAATCATCATGTATAAGTTAAATGATCAAAATCATTGGAACCATTTATCTTGCTAATATCTTATTCGACTTTTGCTCATACAGAAAATCCTATATATGACAACACTTATACTTTGTCTCCAATATAATGATCCTTAATGTTGTTCATATATTAGATGTTTTCACAGGTTTATATTTAGAAAAATGATATTGAAATTGTATATTTCAGAAAGAGTCATTATTCTTCAAAATAGCTTCCAAAGAAGGAAACTATTTGTATCATACATTTCAAGCTCAATCTTAGACATACTAATATGGATTCACTAAAAATGATATGTTTTGATTATGAGTTAGTTTTATATGATCTCATATATATGGAAATCATTCTATATGATCATACTAACCATTCTCCAAGAAAGAAAAAGATTTGTATTTAAGACAGGAGAATGTAGAAATTTCTCAATGGATAATACAAGATTGAGATGACACAATGAACACTAGAGTTACAAGGTTCAAATTAGCAACAAGCTAAAGATCACCACTCATTCCAAAACAAAAGATGCTCTAGGGAGGAAGGCAAAGAATTTCATGGATCAATTTATTTGTTAGATTGCCAAAACTAAACAAGAATCCCTTAAACCTCTCTTGATATTAAAATATATTTGATATATTTCAATAATATTTTCATGCTATATGTGTTTATGTGCTTTTAATCCTCTTTTTATGCATTATATTTTAAAGTCATTATTCTTAAAACTCATGATTTTCACATAAAATTTATAAAAGTTATGAGATTATCAAAGAAATTATTAATAAAAATTCTTATCATTAAAAACTTCCATAAACATGAGAAAGTTTTTGTTTGAATCTTTTCTAAAACCTATTCAATAAAGTCATTTATCGAATAAGTATTCGATATGTAGGAATTACTTTGATAATTTTGCAATGTGTTGTGTGTTATCTTTCAATGATAAATTCATCAAAATGAACACCTGTCCAAATGTAATTCGATAAAATCTATGAAAAAGTTTTAAAATTTATCGAATAACTTATCAATAAGGATACTTTATAGAAAAGCTATTTGATAAATGAAGTATTTATGGAAAAATGACTAAAGTTTTTGATCGAAGAACAACTTAATAAATATACTTTTCAAAAGGTTCTTCAATAAATTTTGTGCGATTTATGTGAAAAAGGTATATTTTTGTCGAATACTTCATAAATAAGGGGCTAACGAAGAACTATTTGATCAATTTGTTACCGTTATATGAATATTTATCGATAACCACTTCAAAAAAAGTACTTATTGATAAATTGGCATATATTTAGTTAAAATATGATTGTTACTATTTTAATTCATCGAAATCCTTTTTGAAAAATCCTTCTAATTCTCTCAACCCATATCTCATAACCATTCTCATAAATCCCTCTCAGCAATTAACACTGTCATAAATCATTCCCTCAACATTTCAAATCAAATTTCTCATCTAAATCCTCAATCTACCTTCCTCATCGTAGCTAAACCTTTACTGTGCCCTATCTTATCAAGCAATGGCAAAAACCAAGGTACTTAAGTTGGGTTAGAATAGGCAAAAGTAAAGAAAAGGGAGATACTTCTAAGTAAAAAGTGGTCAAGAGTAAGAGTTTATCATAGGTTCAAAAGAACACATGAGAAAGTCTTGCCCAACAAAGTTCTCAACATGCCTTAAAAATAAAGAAAAGAAATTAGACTTCTCAAGGTAATTCTGGGTCTTCATCTTCAAACTTTGCTTATCTACTGTCAGTTACTGGTAATTTGGGTCAAGGAGTAGATAAAGGGAAGTTTAAGGTAAAATATGCTAATAGGGACTTTTGTCCTATCCTTGTTGTAGACATAGATTATCTAAAGCACAACAACAAGACTAAGTTAGATCTAAGCAATCCTAAGAAGAATTCTAAAAAATGGATAGGAGTAAATCTTTCATATTTCTCTAAAGTTGTTAGAAGATTCTATTGCAATATGAAAGTATTTGACAAGGCTAGTTCTTATGGTGAGCTTAGTAGTCATCCAATCACATAATTAAGGGGAAGAGAAATCATATTTGACTCAAATATGATCAATTCTATACTAAAAACAATAGACTTTGAGGAAAAGCCACAATTTCCATGAGGCATATTTGTGAGATTCTGATGCAGCAGAATAACTTCTCAAGTGATCTTAAATTTGTTCAAAAATATCTGTGTGATTATCATAAAATAATCCACTACATATACTTGAGAAGTATGGTCAACAAGTTAGGCAGCTTCAATTACATGATTCAAGAGGATTATGTGTTGCTGGCTAGGATAATTAGTGGGAAGAAGATCAACATTAGAAATTTGATCTACAATAAAATGAGGAATTTCTATTTCTCAAAATCTAAATCCACTCAAATGCCTTATCCTCAACTAATTTCCCTATTCCATCAACACTATAACATAATATTTAGAGAAAGGGAGAAGGAAGTGAAGGTACCAAGATTTGGGGCCGAACAGATACACCAAATGAGGATTACACTGCCACTAGATACTAGAGGAAAGAAGCCACAAAAAGGGAAGCAACCAATGCAACACGATGAAGTTGAATCTTCAACTGCTCCTACTGTAACTTCCACTGCACCCTTCTTGCTCAAGTTACTGTGCACCACAGGTCCAACAATAACTTAGAAGTTTTAAAGAAAAATTGTTGGCTCAAGTTAAGGAAACTATGAAGTTATCTCACTTTGATCTTGACCTTCCCCATATGCTCAAAGATGCTTGGATTCTCCTTGTAAAATAAGATTGTCTCTAAGGTTGAAAAGCAATTAAGGCAAACAAAGATCATTCAGCTACTCTCCTACATATTATTAAGTTGCTGATACAAGCAATCAAATTTTTGAGATAAGAAGTAATTGATTTAAAGAGTCAAATTGCCTCTAACCCTCTTCCTAATTCAAACCCAACTCATCTGTCTACCTCTCGACCTATATACAATATACCACCTCCTCAAGGCTCAATTTTTAGGGCTTCAGGACCCCATTTTTAATAAATATCAAAAAGGGGTAAAGATGAACTATTTTAATGACTGCCCTTCTGAATATGTTATTTGCTTTTGTAATTGTTTGATTATAAAAATTAGAAATCAATGAAAATTTTCCTTGCTTATGATATTTCTTCTATGGGTAAAATTTTCTGGTATGGTACTCATTGATCGGTACTTACTTTTTATTCCAATTTAATAATTTTCAAAATCTTCTCAATTAAGTTTTGACATCATCAAAAAGGGGAAGAAATGTTAGACTCTAATGTTAATATTTTGATGATGACAATTAATTGAGAGAAGATTTCAAAAGTAGTTTTTAAACTGATAAAGAAATTTATCAATAAGCTTATCGATAATGTCATTATTTGATAAGTTATTCGATAAATGAGAAATAACTTTTAAAGAAAAATTTGATTTCTGAAATGCATTTATCAAAGACCTATTCAATAAGGTCTCTTATCAATAAAGAATTCGATAAATCAATCAAAAACTAAGCTTATGAAAATTCTGAGTTGTTGTTCTAAAATTGGAGCTATTCGAAGAATTTATTCGATAAGGGGAATTATCATCAAAGTCTTCAATACGTATTATAGGCATTTAGCTTTGTGAAAAGAATTTCATGAAAAGTTTTATCAAAGAATTGATCGAACAAGGTATTTATCCATAAACTCTTCGATCAATAACTTATTTTTCAAAAGAAGTTATCGTGTTTTCAAAGATACATTTATTGAATGAATATTCGGTAAGGTGATTTATCAAATACCTCTTTAATAAATTAGAGAAAATTTCTTAGTTGTTCAATAAGCACTGATAAATGATTTTTTACATATACAACTACTTTTGATGATATACTATTTATTTGTTTAACATGGTTTAGAAAATCTTATGATAAGAGGATGGAAAGGGTTACAGGTTTAAAATCTAATCATTGAAAATATTTTTATTGTCTATATCACTGAGGTGTCTATTCTGATAAATGATATTTTGAAATGATCTCATTAAATTGTTTTCTTTTCTAAATGATCTTTAGAATCTTAAGTCACAAATTTATAAGATCAAATGGAAGAAAGAAAATATAGATTGTTTCAAAATTAAATCACTAGAATTTTAATTTCATAAATGTTTTGATAATAATTTGATTATTTGAAATATTGATTGAAGATGATTACTTGCTCTTAAAGTTATTGATTTTTTTGAATCATTTATCTATAATTAAGAAAGATTATTAATGAAAGACTCAAAGTGAGAGTTAGTATACTCTTATCTATAAAACTGTTCAATTAGACCTCTTGTCGATAAGATCTTTGATAAGAAAGCCTAAACTGCATTACATATATATATATGATTAATAGTCATGAGTTTGATGAGTTTATAAATTACTTTAACTTAATTAAATGATTAATCTTCATGGATTCATAAACTGCTTATTTGTAGTGTGATAAATCATTTTTATTCAAGTTTATAATCTTATAACTTGTGGAATTGCTCTAATGTGTTAAATGATACTCTTGATCTGATTTGGTGAATGATCTTATGAGTTATGATTTCCAAATGTATTACATGTTATTTGAGAAAAAATATGAATGTTTGAAAGTTTGTATGAAAAGATTTGAAAAGAATATTCTTCAGTATTTATCAATAAGCTATTCAAAAAGTCAATTTATCGAAGAACACTTTGAGAAATGATGTATTGTGAAATATATCAATAAGTCTAAAAGCATATATTTGAAAGATTATTTTTTAAAGAGTTTATCGATAAGGACATTTATTAAAGAACTATTCAATAAATCATGAACTAACTCTTTTCAATTTATTAAAGATTTATCGAAGTCCTTTTTAGATGCAATTCTTTAGCAATTTATCGAAGACATTTTCAATAAGGGATTTCATAAGCTATTTGATAAGTCAAGCTATTTACATTGCTTATATATTCTTTCTAAAGTATATTTCAAGATTATTTATAGTCCAACACAAGATTAAATGAAGAGATCAACCAAAGATCTAAAAGCATCATATTGTCCACATCAACAATAACGACTATATTTAGTACACAACTATCTCAATGGCTACTTTAATGATTTAATAGATTTATGAAGAGTGAACTATAAAAGAAGAATAAGCCAAAATGAGAAAAAAGAAGTTGGGAGATTTAAGAAAAACAAGATATGCTTATAATGCACAATGATTATACATAGCAATAGTCTCTGTTTTACTTTGTTTCCTCTCCATTTGGTTTAGAGCATCACATATTCTTGAGAGAGAGAGACTTAGAGAATTAGAACCTAAGTGTTTATCTCATTTACTCTATTGAGAGAGTGTTATATGTATCAATATTTTTCTTAATTGCTCAAGTGGGATTCTTGAGTGGATTATTACCTTATGGGTGTAAGGGGGAGTAAGAAGGATTCTCATAGGTGACTTCCTTATGGGTTGTAAGGGGGAGTGAGAGAGAATTCTCGTGTTGATGTTCTAAGGCACCAATAGCCCATGGAACCTTGGAAGATAGTGGAGCACTCGGAGGAGATCTCTAGGGACTAGACATAGGCCAAGTAGATTGGGTCAAACCAGTATAAATCAACCTATACAATCTTTCTTCAACAACTTCTTCCTTAGATGATATCTTTCTAAACTCTGCTCTTTAATCTTGTTTAAATATTTTTAGAGTTTTTCAAAAATTTTAAAATCACCTAATTCTCTCCCTCTTGGGTGATATAGCCAAATTCAACAACTCTCTCGCTTTTCTCATCTTTGTCTTGTGATTTCTTCTCTACTTCACTTTGGGTCTTTGAATCTCTTCCAAATCCCTGCAAACCAAAGTCAAAACTCCTTGTAAAGGTCAAGCAAATTAAAGATTGAAGGATTTGTAGTTTAAAAAAAATAATTGACCATTTTACCTTTATATAAACACATTCTCGTGCAAAATCAAATATTATAACAAAAGTACAATTGTATGCATAAAATAAGAGTAAAAGTGTCACAAAACCCATGAAAATACTAAAGAAACTATATATATTTTGTACCTTATCAACATTCCTTCACATTCTCACCATCTTAATTTCTTTTTTGAATTATAAAAAGGAACAAGAGATTATACTACTTAACTTATATTTCATTTATATATATCAACTTTGTACATCAGCAGTAGAGTTTATCGCATAATACAATGATTATATACATAACATTTTATGATTCTATATACATACATGTTTGGCAGTAACTCTATATATAAAAAGTTCCCTAATTATTTCTTACTAAACTTTTACAGAAAAGTACAGAGAACAAAAACTACTAAATTTGTAACTAAAGTTTGCAAGTCTTGTACTCCAAAATATTGTAAGTGAGTAAGTTCTCGTAACCATATAGGCATCTCTGGGAGTACTTGGCTAAGTACCACCATTCAGGTTAACTCATCCAAAGTTTGTGATTCTCAAGTAACCAGATAATGTAGTACTTTAACAGTTTGAAGAAAGTATAAATAGATAGTAAAATCATGTTCTCATGCTTCTTTATGTGTCAGGCTCTAAGCTTAAACTCTTCTAAAAGGTCAACATAATTATTAAACTCAGATTTAACTCTAAGTAATTGAGTGCTAGGTCTAGGTATATTTGGATATAGGACCCTCATGTTAACACTATCTCCATTATCAACTAAGTCCATAACTATCTCATCAATCTAGTTAGAGCCCACCAAAGATATATCATGCTCTGATTAATCAAACCACTAATATATCTTGGGATCTACCTCTATCCCATGTATCCAGTGTAGTTCAAATATAGGTGGTACATTTCCTTCAACCCCTTGGTTTACCGATGGTTATGAACACTCTCTATAGTAAGGCTCCATGCGTGTTTTCCCAGTAAATCTCAACTTATATATCAATTCATCCATAATTGACACATAAATCTAATAATATTAAACAGAAAACACTATTATTGTAATATCCTTATTTCCATACGTATTAGGGACCATTCAGCAGCATTTAGAACCACTTACAAGACCATGGAAGTCCATTAGCCAAATCTGGAATTTTATTCTTTCTTGGGTTACTGTTCATATGGTATTCCAGATTACGCAATGAACTTCAAAAAATCATAATTAATTATATAAAACTCAAAATGAGGTGGTTCAAAAAGATACATGAAGATAACATCTTAAAATTTAAGGGAAAAATAATTTTCAGACCAAATGATTCTCCAATTGATACAGTTTATTCGTTGAAGTTTACTGTTCATTTGGTCAAAAACTCTGGAAACAGATTCTGGTCCCTTACTTTAGAAATTCATTTCTCTTGATATACACATCCAAATGAAACGTTCCACATATGAATTTAAAGCTCTGGATGTGTGATACATGCTCATAAAATTTCGTGAACTAATTCCTTCATTTGCTAGGTCAAACTGAAGCCACAAGAAAACTGCTTCAGGACCTACGTTTTTACCATTTCAGTTTCTTTTCTTTCATTTCCAATAATTGTTTCAGCATGCACAAGCCATCAAATAAGCTTCTTAACATTCATATACATCATGTACATATGCCATAAGTATTACAATAGTTTCATCACATAAATGGACACCTTACATGGCATTTACATACATGGACAATTTATAGTATATGCTAAAATCTCAATACTTCACTTCCTTTCTTCCATTCTTTAGCTCTTCTCCATGCATACATTTTCTTCATGCTTGACCTAAATTTGTTGGTTATGGGAGAGTGAGATTCTAGGGAATCTCAGTAGTAAACATTACCACTTAAATATGCAAGATGGATGGTAATGCATGATATGTAATTTCATTAACTTTCTTTGATTAGTGACATGCCATCATGCTATATACTTTTACATAAAATGCATGGCCATGGAAACATGTTATTCACAATACATTCAACATCATTTATCATGTCACAATATCATTCAAATAACATATACATGTCAACACATAAGCATACCACATCAAGCACATAAAGAGATAAGTTCACTACCTTGCACTTAAGCTTTTCTCTTGACCTTTAGCCCTTGCTCCCTAGCTTTCCAACCATGAAGCCTTTATGTCCATCACTTCCCAACATCTTCTTGGATGTTTCATGGTCCTAAACATATTCATATTCATCACATAACTCATTAGGACTCATGAACTCCAACCATGTTCAAGACTAACTTTGTTACACTCTTTATTGTCATAACTTTCTCTAATTTTCACTAATCCACTTGGCTCTTGAACCAATTGATGTCTTGACTTTACCCTACACAATTTCATCTTTTGAATCCATTTATGAGCTTAGAATCATGAAATTCCAGCTCCTTCATGGCATGCTGTACAGAATTGAACATAAACACATAATTCTTTCAAAAATTCTCATTTTGATTTTAATGCTTCCCATACTTGTTTCTCCACTTTACCCCACACAACTTTTTATTTTAAAACCATTGGAACCATCAAAATCATGAAATTCCAATCACTGTTCATGCGAGTGAACAGTAACCGTAAGGAATCTCAAAGACTACAACCCTGAGATTTTAATGTTTCCAAGGTTCAAAACCTCTCCAATCCTACACAAAATCATCATACAAACTCAAAGCATTAAATCATTGAAATTCAATTTCCTTCCCTCATGAACAGTGCATACTGAACAGGGCACACCATGGCAAAGTCAAGAATATCAATTTGATTCAACCACCAATCTCTTAACTAGCTTGTTTAAGCACCAATCATAAGTTTCTAACTTTAATTTCTTCTTTCCCCTTTCATCTATGGATTTTGGACAGCACCTCCCCTTAGAGAAAACTCAACTTTTCCCCATGAAAACCCTAAGTTCAAGCTCCCAAATCAAAGGAGAATAAGCTAGGAAAGATTGCTTACCTTTAATCTCTAGCTTGCTTGAACTTTGGAACCTTGAATCTTCTTTGTCTTGGCTTGAGTTTTCATTTTGTAAGAGTTTCCCCAAGGGTCCATGAAGCTATGGTTTGCTGCAGAATGAGGGGGTATTTATGGCCAAAATCCAAGAAAAATGAATGGCCAAGATTGATTTGGTTACTATTTGATCTAAAGGCCCACATTTAATCTTGGATTTAACTTTTTCATAAAATAATAATTATGACATCATGTGGGACAGCTCATGGGACACCTAAGAGGGTTAGGTGGCGTGCTGCCCATGCAAGGAACCTTCTGGAGAAATTCCAGTCCAATCCGATACCGATCAGTGTAGTTTCACAACAACCGGACTGTTTTCTGTTCTGAATTTTTCTATAATATACCAGGATATGTATTATGTCCTGAAAATCAATTTCTAGGCTTCCCACACCATTGACATACTTGTACTGACCACAACTTAATTACAGATCCCTTGGGAAATAACCAAAATACCCTTGGTGTCTTTTCTTGCACTATATTGACCCTAAGGGCATAATTGTCATTTCACCCCTCTTTGTACTGCCTCAGGGCATATATTGGCTAAAATAATCATATTTATACCATGTGTCACGTTTTTAGCCTGTCCCAGATGACCAAAATGCCCTTCATCCATCTCTGGTACAATCTGGGCATCCAGGGGCATTTTCATAATTTCGCACTTTTTCTGGCACTGGCCCCTTCTACTGATAGACTGGTTACTTGGCATCATTATGGGCCTATATATAAGGTCATCTGATCTCATTCTATCCAGGCTTACATACCGATAAGTTCCATTATCGGATCACCGGTGTTAACAAACTCCCATCAAAATTCACTGATATGTGAATAACTTTTTATACAAAACTTCTAGAGTTCTGTCAGATCCAAGACATCTGACACTGTAGGGCACAATTTCCTGTAATTTGTCCACTTATATCTGAAGTCCATGAAATCTGATAAAATTTCAAATAACTTTTAGACTATCAGATAATTTTCTACTGTCTGGAGCCCTAATAAAATTTCTGTATCATGCCAGATTAACTCGCATGACTTCCTCTATTTACTGATGGAATGTGGGACTGAAATACTTACAGGTATTTCTAAGCCTTCTCTGGCTGAACTTTTCCATAATTACATTTATGTCCCTGACTTTTTGCTTAATTACATTTATATCCCTAACTTTTTGCATATTTACATTTAGGTCCCTAAACTTTTAGAAATTACCACTTTTGGCCCAACATTTATTTCTACTTTAACTTTTAGCCTTTAACCTTTTCCAATTTGCGTTTAGGTCCTTCTCTTTCTTTAAGACTAATCTAACCTTTATTATTTCGTCTGATCTTTGTCATAATCCTTTCTAAACATCTTTCCACTATCAGTACTATACAGATAGGGAAAAATTAGGATATGACAATTATACTATGCCAAAACTTTTGCTCTAATACCAACACTGTCATACCTTAGTTTTAGACCATATTAGGGTTCAATTATGTCCATTGGAACCACTATGGAAAGCCTAAGACTTAAGAAAACCAAATCTAGAATTTTTCTTTCTCAAGTTACTGTTCATTTGGTAATTATATAATTTATGCACAACTTTAAAAATTCATAACTAATTCTAGAAAAATTGAAATTGAATGGTTCCAAGTTCCACTGAAATCTATTTTATAGCTCTTTAAGGAAAAAAAATATGAAACTAGAGTTAATCCTTTTCAATTAATACAATTATTCATTGAACTTTAATCTTAAATTGGTCAATTTTGAACTTCTAGGTTTCCAACCCTAACTTTGACAATTAACCATAAATTATGTACAAATCCAATTTGGGTGTTCTACCTATATATTTAATCCTCATCATTGCAAACAAAATTTCAAGGACATATTAAAATAATAACTTGAACAAAACATTGCTCAAAGATCACTGCCTCATATATGGCATACATATTGTCATAAATAATTACATATATCATTAAGTAACAAAATGTAATGACATAATGCACTATTTCTCCATAATTGAGATCTTACCCCTTGTTGGTTCAGCTCCTAAATAATAGTTTAGTTGGAGGAGTGAGATTTTAAAGAAATGCCAATAGTAAGTTACATCACCAAAAATATTAACAAGCAATATTGTTATGTAACTAAGCATTATTCCATAATTAGATAACTACTTTATCTTATACCAATTCACATATGCATCAAGTTAAGACATTATAATGCAAGAATAGTATCATATCGTAATCTTTAGGTCAACCAACAATCATGGCAAACACACATATAACAATCATCGTACCACCTAATAATGATGATGTTATATAGATGATGTTATGAGAGGGAGTTGATGATATAAGGAAGCTAGGTGGTTAAATCTAGACCCTTGATTTCTATGTTGCAATCTTGGCCATTAATCTAATATCAAAATTTTCTATAAATACCCCTCCTCTTAATGGATAGAAAGCATGAGGGAACCATGAGGGAACCATGAGGGAACTCTTACAAAATGATTCTCAAGCAAGATCATGCAATCCAAGGGCCAAGTGATCAAGCATACAAGGTAAGATACACTCCTAAGTCCTTAATCTTGTAGTTGGCAGGATTAATTGTTAGATTAAGTGGTTAAAAATCTTGTTGTTCTCCTAACTATGATGCTGGAAGAAATTTGTACATATAGTATAAGGAAGAGTTTGGTGTTAGAAATAAGTAAAATAAGATGGAATAGATAGGATTCAAGTGGTTCTAGCTTGTAGTTGGTTGAATTTCATGACGTGGTAACTATAAGAGATGCCACAACCATGATGTGTTCATAAGCCTAGGATGTGATTTGATTATTTTAAGTCTTACAAAGGATTTATAATGAAAAATTATGTGGAACCAAGTCAAGGAAGTGAAGTTGAAGCATTGGAATCAAAAGTGGCATTTTGGCACCAAGGAACTGTGTCTCTCAGCCAAGTGAAGATCATGGGAAAGCAGTGTGATTTTGATAAATCAAAGCTTATATTTGGATTTCTCATGCAAAATTGTGTAGGATTGGCCTATGAGAACAATTTATAGAAAGCTAGAACACTAATGTTAAAATTAAGAGAAAAAGGTTGAGTTAAGAGAGATAGTTATGACTATAATGTAACCTCTTGGTCCTAATGAGTTATATGATCAATGTGGTTATGTTTAAGACCTTGAAACATGCAAGAAGATGATTTGATGATGTTGACAAAAAGCTTACATGGTTGGGAAGCTTAGGGAGCAAGTGGAAATTAAAAGGATAAAGCTTATGCACGGTAGTGAACTTACCCTTCTTGTGTGTTTGATGTATATGCTTGTGTATGTTGATGTGTCAATTTCTTTGCTTGATTATATGAAGCATGTATGAATATTTGAAGCTCTATTTCTATGAATGTAATGGCAATATATATATTTCGTGAAACAATGAGCAGCACATATGTCATTATGATATCTTGATTTATGGCAAGCAACATGTCATGCACTAAGCATTAATCTTGCACATATATGTGGTAATGTTTGCTACTAAGATTCCCCAAAATTTTAACCTCCCTTAAACAACCAATATAGGTCAATCTATGTGGAAGATGCATGTATGAAGAAGAGCAAATGAACAGAAGAAAGAAAGTACATAGTTACATGTTCTAGCGTGAGTTGTATGGTTTTCCCATGTGTGTAAATATTATATAATATGACAAGTTATGTAATGGAATTAATAGAATAATTATGGCATGTTTACATAATGCATATGAATAAATGAAAATCCAAGAAGATGGTTGATGCATGGTAGAATAATTAATGAGAATTAAATAAAGAAGTTAGTAAGGTAAAAGGTAAGCCCTAAAGCAGTTTTGTTCTAACTCTAGTTTGACCTAGCAAATGAATCAATTAAACTACAAAATTTGGTGAGAATATAGTATGTATCCCAATCTTTAAAATAATGGATAGTTTGGCCTAATTGGATGTGTGTCCTAAGAGAAATGAATTTTGAAAGTTGAGGCTTAGAATCTAGAATTCCAAAAAGAATATGAACATTAAACTTTAACTAATTAACTATACTAATTAGACAAGTAAAACTCAAAATTTATATCTTTACTTAAAAAAATTAATTTATTCAAGTACAAATTTCAATCACCTCCATATAATGTTTCTAGAATTATTTATGATTTTTCAAATTTGGACTGTCAAATTTGGCAAATGAACAATAAATAGTACCTGAAGACCAATTTGTAAATTTTTTTTGGGTCAAAGTAATACTTTTGCTAATCAAATATATTTTTGAATGCGTAATCTGGGGGTAAAAGTGAGGATATTACAATTGGCCTATGTCCTAAGTAGACCCATACGAAGTCCATGGAGATACTAACCCATTCCCATTCTTGTATCTCGAGACTCTGGAGTAACCTTGTCAGTTTCTAGTGCTCAATCTTCACCTTTTGACATGTTAAACACTTACCTATAAAATTTATCACTTCCCTTTTTGTACCTAACTACTAAAACTATTGTTTTAGGTCATGGTACATTTTTTTGTAATTTTGTGAGCATAATGTACCTACTCTAATGTGCTTCTAGTAAGATGCACTTCTTGGATTTCTTGTCATAAGGGATGCATATTCTATTTTTGTATCTCAAAAGACCATCTTTATTAACTCTAAAGTCTATCGTTAAAACCTCTTCCACCTCACTTTGTTTCTCTCACTAGGTATTTATCTTCTAACTATACAGTTCATATCTCTTCCTAAAATTGCTTTTCATCTGCAAGGATCTCAGGATGGTCACTTTGTCTTGTAACATACCCGAGTCCTTTAATATGTCTAGCTAGTGGTGCTCATACAAGAAAAATTGAAATACTTGGACCACTTTCCAACTTAAGGGGTCAGTGACTATATTCAACTTTCCAAGGTGATATTTTAGCTTAAAGTCATAGTCATTCAGGAATTCCATCCACGTTGTTTGCCTATTGTGCAAATCCTTCTAATCTACTAGGTACTTCAGACATTTATGGTCACTTAATACCTCAAACTAAGAACCATCAAGGTCATGCCTCTAGATTTTCAATGCAAACACAACCATAGCCAACTCTAGGTCATGAGTAGAATAGTTCTACTCATTAGGTCTCAAATATTTCATAGCATAGGCTACAACCTTACCCTCTTGCATAAGTACACATCACAAGCCCCTCATAGACATGTTGATGTATAAGGTTTATAGTGCATAAGGGTTGGGAATTATAATATCCTAATTTTTAAGCCTAAAGACCTAAAAAGTAGCCTAAAATAGGTAAGTTACTAAACCCCTTTGAGCAAAGTCCCATAAACATACAGAGAGTTTTCAGGGACTAAACTACAAGTAGTGAAAGTCCTAGGACTAAACTATAAATAGTAAAAGTCTAGGGACTAAATTATAAATACTAAAAGTTTAGGGACTAAACTGTAAATAGTGAAAAGTTTAAGGCATTAAAGGTAAATATGAAAAGTCCCTCAGGGTAAGTATGTAAATAAAAGAATAAAGGTATAAAGGAAAGGGAGTTTTGAAAGTTCAGGTACCAAATGGGAATTTCAAAAAGTGTAGTAAGGAACAAAAATAGAATTTGGTCAAATCAAGGACTAAAGTGCATTTTGCCAAATTCAGGAAAAAAAGTGTAATTATGAAGAGATTCAACCAAAAGTGGCTAAAAACTGCCCGAAACAATTTGAGTCACATATATCACGAGGAGAAAGAGAAAATTATCTGGTTGATATGATGTAACGCAATTTTTATTTAAGGTCCCAAACAACTGATATTGATATGGAATTTTGAAAGTTATTTATATTTTTTCTCAAATCTTCTGGACCTCAGATATAGATAAAAGATTATAGGAAGGTGTGTTATGTGAAGCTAGAGGTTAAAGAACTAACAGAACCCTATAAGGAGTTTTGTAGGAAAAGTTATTCACATTTTAGTGATTTTTTATAGGAGTTCACGGAAACCTAATATCTAGGTAATTAAACTTAAGCAGTATGCAAACTGGGTCTTAGTAGGCCCATAATGGAACCAAAGAGAGTTATGTCATAGGGTAGTAGTGCCCAGTATATTGAAACAATAATTCAGTAAGATCAAGGAAAAATACAAGTACCCGGTTACAGTTATAACTAGGGAAGTAATTCGATAAGGGGAATTTTACTAGATATTTATAAGTATCTATTTGATAAAATTTCTCTAGGTAAATAATAAGATTGGAACACATAAAAATTATTGGACTAAATGACATTCTAATCATTTAGAAGAATCCCTTTATATAGTACAAGATTATATAGGATTAGACAGAATGTACTGATTACTCTAGAGATTTCTAGAAGCGATAACTCACCATTTGAGGTGTCCTTATGGGACACACACAAGGCACTACCTAGCATGATTACATAAGGAGGATGATATCATCATGATAATACAAGCTTTACTTAGGAGCAAGTTAAGCAATATGAGTTATTCATCGTGATACGATCTGAACTGTCCAAGCATTCCATTGACAAGCAAGAAGAGAGAAAGAGAAAGAAATGAAGAAAAATGAGGAGGTTTGACTAAGCTAGGAGTAATCCAAATAGTTTAAGGACTCAGTAAGCTTAAGATTGAGGCAAGTAAATCCTAGTCTATACTCTAATAAATTATAGGACTTTTCTTGTAGATTTAATAATTAGAATTATAGAATCTTTCTTGATAAGGCTAGTCATGAAGAGAAAGAAAGTTATAGGCTTGTCGGGTTAAGGGTATTACCTTAAGTAAACTTGAGTTAAGATTAAACTACATTATACAGCATAATAATGAAATATTATTACACTATATTTAGGCTTTGTCTTACGTGAAGAAGGAACCTTAGAGCAAAGGCTGAGGACAAAGGAAAAACTACCCGACAGGTAGTAAACTTATACCTAAACTTGTCTACTTAACACTTGAGGGTTGTTAATGTGTTGTTGGCTTGACTGAATTATGTGAAGCATATATGATTGAGAAATTTGTATTTCTTTTTATACTATAGCCATATGTTATAAGTAAGAAGCATGTCATTATTTAAGCATGATCATAGTAAGCAAGCATGTTTAACAGTAAGCATATAGTTGTGTATATTGTTTGTGGTACTATTTTCTACTGAGATTTCCTAAGAAATCTCACCTCTACTTTTTCCCTAAACACAACAGGCCCATCTCATGGTAGAGGCAAGACCAATTGAAGATGTCTGGTTACTTAGCATCTTGTTTATTTGTTGGCCTATATTGTAAATAAAAAATAACATGTCATATATATATTTACTCATGAATAGTACCACTTATGTTCATCATCTTTTTATGACTCTGATTAAAAATAGTAAATAGATTAATAAAGGTATGATATTTTACCAGTAAATAGTAGACATAACTAGCTTCGATTTGATATATATCATTTAGATATCTACACGTAGAGATATAATTTTTTAATGTTGGGACCAAAATGCTAGAATCGGGGGAATGACATTGGATGATTAGTAAATTTGAGTGTTGATTAATGTTGACTTGGTCAATACGTGGTCAACAAGTTATTTTTTCCTAAAACAGGCTCAAGTTAGCTTCATATAACAACTTGAACCACTTTGTTTTTTATTTTCTAGAATTAATTATAATTTTTCTGAGTCAGGTCACCTGTCTAAAATTTATATAATAAACAATACTCAATAGAGTAAAATTTTAGATCATGTAATTTGACTTCAATAACCTTAAAAGTAGTTTCTAATACTACCATTTGGTCCCTAAGACAGAAAATTAAGGATTCTATAGGAATGTAAGTACTAATATGATTAAGTAGACTATATGCAAATTAAAGTAACAATGGAAAGGGGGTTTTGTCACTTAACTAATAAATATGAATGAATAAATGCAATTAGACTAATATTTTTGGTATTTTGTGAATGGAATAGATAAATATAACAATGAATGGGATAATCTTATTTGGCAAGAGATAAATGGCCATCCTTACTTCTAATGATTGAGGAGTTGCTAGCTTAAGAAATATATGTCAAAGCCCACATAGAAATCCAATTAGATTGATTAATATCAAGCCACCTTGAATATTAAACCAATTAAGCACAACTAGAAAATGGGAACCAGAGATAATAAGTATTTAATTCACATCCCAATTTTTAGGCCTAAAAGCCCATAAAGTAGCCTAAATTAGGTAGCTATAGGCCCCTTTGAGTAGAAGTCCCAAAAATATACAGAAGTTTTAAGGTACTAAACTGTAAATAGAGGAAATTCAGGGACTAAGTTGCAAACAGAGAAAGTCCCTAGGGCAAATATGTAAATAAAGTTAGGGACTCCTGAAGAGTCTCAAGGGCTCAAAAAGAGAAAAGAAATTAGTTACAGGCCTAAAGTTAACATAAAGGTCTCAAAGTGATTATTTATGACGTTGAGCCTAGGTAAGGGCAAACTTGTAATTTCAGTAAGTTTAAGGGGATAAGGGATAATTATGGATATAAACAGCACAAAAATTAAAAAAAAATGGAAAAATGAGGCATATATGTCTTTTATGAACATAAATGACAAAAATTCCCTGAAAGTAACTTTAACAGAATTTTCAGTATAATTGCTCGATTTGAGGTATTTATCTAAATATAATTATTTGAGCCATGAGGAGGCCTGGAAAACATACTTAAAAATGGGGAATAAATTGTTAAGAGACTAGAGACGTTTATAAACTTAGTCTTATTCCCAAAAGGTTAACAGTATGAGCTACAAAAATACTGGAAGCTCAGAATGCCAGTAAGAGACATTTTACAGGAAATTCAAAAAGAAATAGTTAAAGGAAGAGTTATGGCCCAACAAAATTCATAGAATTTTTTTATAACTAAAGGAAGATTATGGAGTAAACAGAAGAATTTTTTGAGCTTCAGAAGGCCCTCAAGAAATCTAAACAAATATGAGCCAAGTAAAGTAAGAAAATGTTTAGAAATCAAGCACCAAGATTTAATCTTCTTCCTTCTTCCTTCTTCAAGATTTTGCCACATAGATAGGTGATGCAAGGAAAAATGAAGGAAGATACCATGAAGATGATGTAAGAGGAGGTGAAGATAATGCAAGAAGAATATGTGGTGAAATCTTGGCCATGAATTTGATATTGCAAATTCATACAATTTGGAGGGCATTTTAGTAAGTGGAGTATTATAAATACCTCCCAAAATTGCATGGCAAGTGAGAAATAAAAGGGGAACCTACAGAAAAAAATTAGAGAGGAAGAGAAAGAGAAGAAGCCATGGATGAGGAAGAAACCAAGAGCAAGGATCAAGCTTAATCAAGGTATACTACTAGAAAAAATGCTTATCATAGCACTACTTCACGGCTGTTAAAAGTACAAACATAGTAAAAAAAGTTCTGGTATATTTGTAAAATAATCTACATTTTAGAAACTTTTTATGGTAGTTTTTCATACAATCGCTATTAAAAGTGATACTAAGAACTTATAACGGCAATTTTTAGAACAACTGCTATTATAAGTCAATCGTTCTGCCTTGTTGCCTTTGCCCCTATATGAAGAAAGAAAGTGTATGTCTCTTGCTTCTTTGGTTCCCAATGTCTTTAGCCATCATGAGGGAAGACCAACAGGTACCTCTTACGAACTATCTTTTCCTTAATCTTACATAACCTTCCATTGTACTTTTTATTCCATTTCCTTTTCCACAATATGTTTCCTCTTATATCATCTTTGTCTTACTCTCTTTTCATCTTTCTTAAAATGGTGTCCTCGTCAGGCTCTTTTCTTTCCCGTTCACAAAAAATATTGTGTGATGATTTTGAGGATAAGCATCCTCTCCCAGACCCAATACCTTCTTTGTTATTTCAAAACATCCTTAAACATCTAGAAGAATTGATAAACATAATGGATATATTAGAGAACTCAATTCAAGAGATCTCCCTACAGGTAGAGAACCTACAAGAAAGGTTCGATTGTCTCTATTTTGATCTCCACTGACAATGTAACCATCAACGCTTCCACCGCCCTTCAAATGACCTAAATGACTCCCAAAACTCAAATGACTCTACTTCATCATCTAATTGAAAGGCTTCACATGTTTCACTCATATCCTTTTTTATACTTTTTAGCACTTGGCGAATGGGATAGGATTTCTTACAAAATGTAAAGAATAGTCTATTACAATATTTTATCAGGAATAGTCAAGATAGTTAGAATATTTCTAAAGTCAATTATTATTGTTATGATCAACTATGTACACATTTTTCTTATTGGGCCCGTTTGGATAAGATTTTAGAAAATGGCTTCTAAAAAAATGGCTTTTGGGTAGTTTTTAGAAAGAACTTATGAAAAAAAGTGGTCTTGAATAAAAAAGTGTTTGGATAGTTATTTCCAGAAGTACTTTTATTATTGATAAATTATGAAAAGGGCATAATTATTAAATATAGGAGAGATGAGAGATGAGAGATAAGAGATGGTGTAGAAGAGAGAGGAGAGAGGAGAGATAGTGTATAAGAGAGATGAGAGAGAAAAGAGGGTATAGAAGAGAGATGGGAGAGGGTGTAAGAAAGAGTAAAGGTAATATAGTAATTGGTCAGTCTATAAGCTCTTTTATTGTCCATAAGCTACTCTGACCAGCTTATCTGAAACCTTAGTTTTAAACCATGGTTTGGTCCAAAAATCCTTTTGAACAAATATAGCTGTTTGTTTTAAAATTTCTCAGAACCTAAGTTTTGACAAAACCTAGGTTTTGCCACAAACCAAACACACACATTATATTGTACTGAGTTTGAAAATTTTGTCATAGTTGAAAATAATGCCATATAGGTTGCTCAAAACTCAACAAATTAATACATCAATTTTACCTTGTTTAATTAGCTAAGCATTCAACAATGAGTACTTTAAAGAAAATTGAAAGTGCGTATATTTTGAGAAAAAAATATTAATCAAGAAGTATAATTTATCCAATAAATTGATAAAACAACAAATTAATAAATACCGTTGGTATAATAGCTTACTCTCTATTTTATTGGATTTAAGATAATATGTTATCTTAAAATATATAGTGCATAATCAATGCTTTTTACAATGATTTTTACCAAAAACTGCTATTACACATACTTTTAACAGCGATTTTAATAAAAATTGTCGTACAAATTCTTTACATCTAGTAAATGTCAAACTTTTGACCGTAGTTTTATTAACAATCACCTCTATAATGACAGTTTTTAATAAAAACCATCATAAAAAGCCACAAAAATTTATTAAACATAATCGGTAGTGAGCTTCAGATTTACTTTTCAAATAGCCGCTTGTGGTCTCATTCTCTATCCTACCACCACAAACTTAGACGAAAGGTATTTTTCATCATTTTTCAACTGATTTCAGTGACTTCATCGTCCTTCTCAACATCTTTCACTATCTCTATCGATGTTAACTCCCACTTGTCATTATCGTCTTCAAAGCTATAAGTCGCCATTTAATTTCTTCATTATTTTGTGGTATGGTTCTTTATTGTGATTAAAGCTAAAAGAGACTAAATGAGTTAGTAAAATATGTAAATGTCTAATTGTGGGCATGTAGGCAAGTTATTCACTAAAGTGGGTTATGGAGTTTTGGGCATTTGGTTGTTGAAAAAACTGGATTGAGTTTTGTTTATTTATATTCCTAAATATTTGAACTATTGTAATAAGTATTGAAAAACTCCAAAATGAGGCTTTAGGATAGTACATCTCAAGTTATGAATTTGCTCTCTTCGTTTATTTAGATAGTACGCTGAGCCATGGGAGAACTAAATCTTGGCTTTATGATAGTTTGACAGTACGCTAAGCTCAAGTTAAAATGATAGTTTGATAGTGGATTAATGTATATAACAAAGACAAATTGAGGTTTAAAGAGTATAATATAGTGTGTTGTTTTGAGATTTTTAATTTCTAAACAAGTAGTTCAATGAAGTTATAATTTGGGATATTAGTTCACTATTTTGGATGGTTAGTTCAATCATATTCTTAGTTTTATTTTTTTAATAGAGCATGGATGGTTCAGGTTCAACAGGTTTAGGTTAAGGTTAAGGCCAATCAGAAAAGAAAAGAGGAAAAGGCCTGACCCATATGAAATGAGTCTATAGAACAGATGAGGGGTTAAATCCCATGAGGTTGCTGGTTGAGTTTGATACTAACATGAACACAACTGGTCAAAAGGGCTAGCATTTAACAGCTATGTTGGCCATATAATACGTGCTAAGATTAGCATTGCGTACCCTAACTTGAAGTCGGTCAACCATAAAGACAAGCATATAATTTGAGAAGATATTTTGGTACATTTCTAATTCTATGTTCCACCTATCTACTTTAGTTATTATTTTGGTCCAATATTGCAACTCTTATATATTTTTTGTATTTCCACACAGTAAAATGTTAACATTCCTGCCACTGTAAGTATGAAGCATCACATCTAAAAGTAATACAATGAATGGTTGAGGGACTTTAAGTCTAACCTTATGAAGGACTAACTCTGAGGCAGTAAGATAGGGGAGCATCTGAATGGCACATACCCTAATGTTAGTGATAAAGCTTGGACATTATTTTGTCAATGGTGGGAAGATACTACTTATAAGGTTTTAATTAACTTAGTAATAAATGTATATTTTAATCAAATCCAACTTTATTTCATTTTCATAAGATATTTGTTAGAGAAATCAAGAAATAACCAAGAAGAATGTGTACTAGCACTATAACTCTCGAGGGGGTATAGTGTCTTTGAGAGAAAAATGATGCAAGAGCAATTAGAGGCTATGGAAACAACAACTGCATCAAACCTTTCTACATCAGACCCTTCTCCATCTATCAACATCGATCATCCATCTCGCCAACAAAAATGGAAGGTTACGAGGGTAAAGAAAGGACAATATATCACTCTAAAGGTTACTACAGTTGTTGAGAGGATTGTAAGCAATTAATTTAAATGCTAAGAATTTATATGTTATTACTTCCTTTTCAGTTATTTTAACTTGGTAACTTGTATATGTTGTAGGATGCACTGGAGCAACAGGCTCCCCAAGGGTGTTTCATTCCTAAAAAAGGAATGTACATCCTGGTACTACTAGAAAAACACTTATCACGATGCTACTTTATAGTGATTAAAAGTAAAAACGCCGTAAGAAAGGTGGTGGCATATCTGTAAATAAATTCATATTTTAGAAACTTGTTACGGTGATCTTTTATACAACCACCGTTAAAAGTGCCACTGAGAACTTATAAGTCAATCCTTCTACCTTCCAGCCATCGCCCTCTCTGCAAAAAGAAAGTGTGCGTCTCTTACCTCTTTGGTTCCCCACACCTCTACCCATCTTGAGGGAAGGCCACAAATACCTGTTACAAACCTTCTATTCCTTAATATTAAATAACCTTCCATTGTACTTTTTGTTCCATTTCCATTTCCTCAATATGTTTCCTCTTGCATAATCTTTATCTTACTCTTTTTCATCTTTCTTAAAATGGCATCCTTTTCAGGCTCTTCTCTTTCTCATTCAAAAAAAATATGCGACAATTTTGAGGATAAACATCCTCTCTTAGACCTGATACCTGCATCATTGTTTCTAGACTTCCTCAAACGTATGCTTCATTGGAGAACTAAGTTAAAGAGCTCTCTCTACAAGTATAGAACCTACAAGAAAGCGTCAATCGTCTCTGTTCTAATATCCGCCGCCAATGTAACTATCGACGCTTCCACCACCCTTTAGATGACCCAGACAACTCCCAAAATTGAGATGACTCTGCTTCATCATCTAGTTGAAAGCTTCACACCTTACAGTGTCCATCTCTTTTTTTTTTATACTTTTTGGCATTTGGCGTGCAGATGGGATATATTTCTGTAAAATTTAAAGAATATTATGATATAATATTTTGTAAGAAATAGTTAAAATAGAATATTTTATAAAGTTAGTTATTATTATTCTGATCAATTTGCTCAAAGTTTAACAAATTATTACATTAATTTTGCCTTGTTTAATTTAGTAAATAATTGTTTAATCAATATCTTAAAGGAAATTGAAATTGGAGTACGTATATTTTGTGAAAAATATTAAACAAGAAGTCTAATTTATATAATAAATTCATAATACAACAAATTATAAATTACTAAATACCATTGGCTTACTATCTAATTTATTGGATTCAAGATAATATATATATTATCCTCAAATATATATGTATACTCCATGATCAAAGCTTTTTATGGAGATTTTTATTAAAACCTGCCGTTACATAAACTTTTAACAGCAATTATAAATAAAATCGCCATATAAAGTCTTCACTCTTAGACTTTTTACTATGATTTTATTAACAATCATCGTTATAAGTACATTTAGTCGGCCGTAAAAATTCAAAAACTTTACTAAACCTAGCCACGGTGAGCTTTAGATGTACTTTTCACACAATGAGTAGTCCAATTCTCTGCCCCACTAACATAGACTTGGAAGAAAGACATTTTCTATCTTTTTCCAACTGATTTTGGTGACTCCATTGTTGTTGTCAAGGTCATTCACTATCTACGTCAATGTGTAAAAGTTGTAAGTTACTATTTAACTTTATTATTTTATGGTATATAAATGACGCACTGTGGGTATGCGTAACATCCTTACTTTTGTACGTCTTAGAGACCATTTGGTAGCATTTAGAATTACTTACATGACCTTTGAAGTCTATTAGCTAAATTTTAAATTTACTCTTCATGAGTTACTGATCATATGGTATTACATATTCGGTTACGAACTTTAAAAATCATAATTACTTCTAGAAAAATTGAAATTAAGTGGTTCAAAAAGTTACATGAAGATAACATCTTAAACTTCAAGTTAAAAATAATTTACTGACCAAATGCTTATTCAATCAATACACTTTAATTCTCAAATATTACTGTTCATTTGGTCAAAAATTCTGAAGACAAATTTTGGTCCCTGAATTTGGAAAATTTTTTCTATTTTTATAGACATCGAAATAAGGCGTACTTTGTCATATCCTAATTTTTCCTATCTGTATAATATTGATAGTGGAAAGAGGATTAGAAAGGATCATGACGAAGATCAGAAGAAATAATAAGGGTTAGATGATTCTTTAAGGAAGAGAATGACTAAAATAAAAAGTAGAAAAGGTTAAAGGCAAAAAGTGAAAGTAGAAACAAAAGTTGGGCCCTTAAGTATAATTTTCAAAAGTTAAGGGACTTAAATGCAAATAGCTAAAAGTTCAGGGGCTAAAGTGCAATTATTCAAAAGTTCAGGGACCTAAATGTAATTATGAAAAAGTTGAGCTAAAATAGACCAAAAATACTTGGAATCATATCAGACCCAAATTTTACCAGTAGATAGACAAAATTATTCCGGTTAGTTTAACGCAATACAGAATTTTGATTTGAGGTCCCGATTAATTGATATAAATTTATGAAGTCAGGAGAATTATTACAATATTTTCCAAACACCATAATCAGATAAAACTTTATAGAAAATTCCTATATTTAATGTAATAATTTATAAAATTGACAGAGTCAGAAAAGGAATCCTGTAGAAGTCTTACGGGATTTTACGATGAAATAAAATACCCGATAAATTGGATCGGGTGAGATTTATTGGGATTTATGCCATAAAGGTAATGAGGCCAATGAGCCCATACCAAGGCCCAAATGGCGCTATAATGATCCCAATAAAGTAGTGAAACAGTTATGTGGGCCAGAGTCCAGAGCAGTGCAGAAAAAGTGCTAAATTACGAAAATGCCCCTATATGCCCATACTGTACCAGTGATGGATGGAGGTCATTTTGGTCATTTTAAACAGGCCAAAAACATGGTACATAGTATAAATATGATTATTTAGAGCCAATATATGCCTTGAAACAGTGTAAAGAGGGGTAAAATGACAATTACGCCCTTAGGGTTAGTATAGTGCAAGATAAGACACTAATGTTATTTTGATCATTTCTCAAGGGATGGATGGCAGATAAATCTTTAGTATGTCATTTTCAATGGTATGAGAAGCCTAGACATTAATTTTTAGGACAGAATACATATCCTGGAATATTATAAAAAAAATAGAAACAGAAAACAATCCGATTATTGTGAAACTGCTCCGATCGGTATCAGATTGGACTAGAATTTTTCCAGAATCTTCCTTACACTATGAGCATACCACATACCCCCATGAGGTGTCCCACATGATATCATAATTATTCTTTTATGAAAAAGTAAAATCTAAGATTAAATATGAGCCTTTAGATCAAATAGTAATCAAATCAATCTTGGCCATTGATTTTTCTTGGATTTTGGCTATAAATACCCCCTCATTTCTGCATCAAAACCATGGCTTCATGGACCCTTGGGGAAACTCTTGCAAATTGAAAACTCAATCCAAGACAAAGAAGATTCAAGGTTCCAAAGTTCAAGAAAGCTAGAGATTAAAGATGAGCAATCTCTCCTAACTTATTTTCCTTTGATTTGGGAGCTTGAACTTAGGGTTTTCATGGGGAAAAGTTGATTTTTCTCTAAGGAGTGGTGCTTCCCAAAAACCTTAGATAAAAGGGGAAAGAAGAAATTAAAGTTAGAAACATATTATTGCAGCTTAAACAAGCTAGTTAAGTGATTGGTTGTTGAATCAAGTTGATATTCTTGACTTTGCCAAGAGTGAATCTGTTCGGTATGCACTGTTCATGAGGGAAGTAAATGGAATTTCAATGATTTAATGCTTCCATTGAGTTTATATGATGATTTTGTGTAGGATTGGAAAGGTTTTGAACCTTGGAAACATTAAAATCTCAAGGTTGTAGTTTTTTAAATCCTTCACGGTTACTGTTCACTCGCATAAACAGTGATTGGAATTTCATGATTTTTATGGTTCCAATGGTTTTAAAATAAAAAAGGTGTGGGGTAAAGTGGAGAAACAAGTATGGAAAGCATTAGAATCAAAATGAGAATTTTTGAAAGAATTGTATGCTTATGTTCAGTTCTGTACAACAGGCCATGAAGGAGCTGGAATTTCATGATTCTAAGTTCATAAATGGATTCAAAAGAAGAAATTGTGTAGGGTAAAGTCAAGACATCAATTGATTCAAAGGCTAAGTCCATTGGTTATGATTAAGGAAAGTTAAGGTAGTTAAGTGAGATTAATGATCAAGAGAAAGTTAGGCTAAGTTAAAGTAAGTTTAATGCTCAAAGAAATTAGATGGTAATGGATGAATGGTTATGTGATGTTAGGGATTGGTTGGTATACTCCAAAAGAGGCAGCCACATGTCCAAGAGATGTGAGAAGAAAGAAGCAAGATAAAGTGAAAGAAAGTCAAGTATATAAAGTAGTGAACTTACTTCTTTATGTGCTTGATGTGGTATGATTATGTGTTGACATGTATGTGATATTTGAATGATATTGTGATATGATAAATGATGTCGAATGTATTGTGAATAACATGTTTTCCATGGACATGCACTTTATGTAAGAGTATATGTAAGAGTATATAGCATGATGGCATATCACTAATCAAAGAAAGTTTAATGAAATTACATATCATGCATTAGTATCCATCTTGCATATTTAAGTGATAATGTTTGTTACTGAGATTCTCTAGAATCTCACTCTCCCATAATGAACTAATTTAGGTCAAGCATGATGGATAATGTATGCATGGAGAAGAGCTAAAGCATGGAAGAAGAAAAGTAAAGTATTTAAGATGTTAGCATATGTTATGCAATTTCCATATATGTCAAAGACATGTAAAGCATCTATTTATGTGATGAGACTGTATCAAACAATTATTGTATAACCCCATGATGTATATGAATTCATACAAGGCAAAAGAGATTATTCATGTATGCTTGAACAATTATTGAAAGTAAAAGAAAGGAAACTGAAATAGTAAAAACGTAGGTCCTGAAGCAGTTTTGTGCTGGCTTCAGTTTGACCTAGCAAATGAAGGATTTATTTCACCAAATTTTATGATCATGTATTACACATCCATATATTTAATTTCATAGGTAGAATATTTCATTTGGATGTGTATATGAAGAGAAATGAATTTCCAAAGTAAGGGACCAGAATCTGTTTCCAGAGTTTTTGACCAAATGAATAGTAAACTTCAATGAATAAACTGTATCAATTGGCTAATCATTTGGTCTAGAAATTATTTTTCCATTAAAGTTGAAGATGTTATCTTCATGTAGCTTTTTGAACCACTTCATTTTGAGTTTTCTAGAATTAATTGTGTAATCTGGAATACCATATGAATAGTAACCCAAGAAAGAATAAAATTTCAGATTTGGCTAATGGACTTCTAAGGTCTTCTAAGTGGTTCTAAATGCTACTGAATGGTCCCTAAGACGTATGAAAGTAAGGATGTTACATAATTGTGTCAAAATGAATCTTGAAATGTTAAATATATATCTTTAAAATTTTATACATTTATTCCATTATTTACTATTTTTCATTACATCATGAAAATTATTACTCAAATTAGTCATATATCATCATTACATACAACAATTCTTCATATAACATTTGTACTATCCAAACCCTAACTTCTCTTCATGCTTCTTCATCTTCTTTCATCATTTATAAATCTGTTAGGATTGGGATTACATGGATGGGGTGAGATTTTTGGGAAAATCTCAATAGCAAACTGTACTAAATAATGTATGCATCAATGTAAATACTGGTACTTGCTTGAGAAAGTGTTAACATTGTGTAATGTGCATGCTTCCATGTAACATATAAAATACAATTGGCCATAGTAATCATAGAAATAGAGCTTCAATCATATATACATATGCAGCACAATTCAACATAACCATAGCACAACCAAGCATAACATCCAATACATACAAGTTTAGGATAGTTTACTATCTCACAAGCTTAACCTTCATTTATTTTATCTTTACTTCTTCCTTCTTACTTCTCCTTGATGTGTGGCTGCCCTCTTTTGAGCACACCAATCAATTCTTAACATAGCATTATTGGAAGCATTTTGATGCTTCCAATAGTTTTGAGTCCAATACTTCAAATACTTGTTTCTCTACTTTATGCCACACAAATTTTCATTTTAAAACCATTGGAAGTATCAAAATCATGAAATTTCAATCGCTGTTCATGCATGTAAATAGTAATAGAGAATACTTCCAACAATTACAACTTTCAATTTCAATGTTTCCAAGGTTCAAAACCTATCTAATCCTACACAAAATCATCATATAAATTCAATAGAAGCATTAGATCATTGAAATTCCATCTCTCTCTATCATGAACAGTGTAGACCGAAAGGTCTCTTTAATGGCAAAGTCAAGAATATCAACTTGATTCAATAACCAATCATCTAACTAGCTTGTTTAAGCATTAATCATATAATTTTAACTTTAACTTCTTCTTTCTTCTTTCATATAGGGTTTTGGACAGTATATACACTCTAGGTAAAACTTAAATTTCTTCCATAAAAACCCTAAATTCATGCCCCTAAATTAAAGGAAAATATGTTAGGATATATTGCTTACCTTAACTCCTAGCTAGCTAGCTTGAACTTTAGTGCCTTGAACCTTTCTTATCATGGCTTGAGTTTCCATTTGGTAAGCACCTCCCTAAGGGTTCTAATAGTCATAGTTTTGGGCAGAAAAATGGGACATATTTGCAGAAAAATTCATGGAAAATGAAAGGCCAATATCACTTTGCGCACTATTTGATCTAATAGCTCATATTTGCTCTTGGATTAAGCTTGCCCTAGAAGCTAAAAGATGACATCACCCATGACATCATCAAGGAACACCTCAAAGCCATATGAGACGAAATTCCAAGGGGAAAAGTATATGAAAAAATACAAGTCTAATCCAGTACCAGCCAATCCAATTTCTCAAAAATCAGACTATTTTATAAATCTAATTTTTCTGAGATTTCTTAATATGCTTTCTGATCTTAAATGCAATATCTGGATTCTTCCTACCATTGAAATTCTTAGACTGGGTCTAAACTTAATTAATGATCCCTTAGCAAGTTACCAAAATACCCCTTTGTTCTTTTTTATTTACTTTAATATCTTTATGGCATTATCTTCTTTCCACACATCATCAAAGTATTTCCTGAATTTGGTCAACTATTCTGGGAACTCTCCTTAACCGTCTAACCCCATTCAAATGTCCAAAATACCCTCTATCTATCTCTTGCTCAATAGCACAACACAGTGACATACTTAGTGGCATTTTCATAATTTTATATTTTGCTGGGTCTTTATTAGCACTGATTCATATACTTCTCTAAAAATATTATTGGGCCTATAAGGCACCATTTTGAGCCTTCTACATGGTCCCTTGCATTCATGGGCTCAATTCCTAAGAAATTCCCTCGAAAAGCACTTATCGGGTGTTTTAATCTATTATAAATTCTATTATCATAAATCCTTTTTGAGTTCTGTCTATTTCATAAATTCTTATATTAATTATAAAAATTTACTACTAAATTTTATCTAATTCTGAGGTCCAGAGGATACTAACTAATTTTCCTCTCTTTAAAAATTCATATCAATTTATCGTGACCTCAAATCAAAATTATGTGTTGCGTTAAACTAATCAGAATAATTTCTCTAATTACTGGAAAAATTTGGGACCAAAGTGATTTTAGGAAAATTTTGCCCTTAAACTTTTGAAGATTATACTTTAAGTCATCAACTTTTTATAATTATACTTAATGGCCCAAAATTTATATCTACTTTCATTTTTTACCATGAAAGTTTTAAACTTTTCAGTTTAGTCCCTCTCTTCAAAATGACCATTATGCCTCCAGGTACTTTTACTATTTATAATTTAGTCCTTATATTTTTATTATTTGCAATTAGTCCCTGATATCCTTTATATATTTATGGGACTTCTACTCAACAAGGGCTAGTAGCCTCCCTATTTTAGGCCACATACTGGGCTTATAGGCCTAAACCTTTGTCTAATCATTATATTTCTTTTTATTTATCATCATAATCCTTTCCAAACCTCTTTCCTCTATCAGTCTTATACAAATAGAGAAAAATTAGGATATGATAGTATGTAGGCAAGGGATTCACTAAAGTAGGTTATAGAGTTTTGGGTGTTTTGTTGCTGAATAATTGAATGAGTTTTGTTCGTATATGTTTGTGTATGTTATGAACTATTGGGTGTTTTATTGCTAAAAAATCACCTAAATTGTTTTGTTCATATATATGTCTATGTACGTTTTGAACTAAAAAATTCGAATGAACTATTTTGTTCGTATATATAAAGCTCAAGGACTAAATTGTGAATAGTAAAAGTCTAGAAACTAAATTGAAAATAGTGAAAAGTTCAAGGACCTAAATAGAGTTTAGAGATTTCAGGTACCAAATTGGAAATTCTAATTTGGTAGAAAGGACTAATCTAGAATTTGGTAATTTTAAGGACTAAAGTGTAATTTTGCCAAATTTAAGGGCAAAAGCATGTTAGATCTAGGCAAATAGGCTGGATCACCTAAGAGGAATAAATTGGGTAATTGATAGATTTTAAAAACTTTTTGAAACACTTTTGAAATTTGCTTAGTGACACAAAAAATCAACTTGAAAAACTTTGATTATATATTGAAATATATTACTGAAAATCAAAGAGTTAAGGAAGAGAGAAATTGCACGATAGATTTATTCTAGTTCAATTTTTCCTTGAGCTATATCCAATCCTCATATCCCCACTGAGATTTTCAATACACTATTTTCCAAGATTAAAATGGGCTCTTGGTAGCCTTTATAACTTTAATTTTTATGACTAATTGAGAACCACCTCAATACTGAGGTTACACTACTCTCCGGTAGCAATGCGGGTATAGAGACGAGTAAATACCACCTTGAATCCTCGATTCTAAAGTTTACTCTCAAACTTGGATAATAATGATAAAATATAAAACTCTCTCATATAGAGAAAATAATACATTGTAGTACATGATATTTTTCTCTCTTAAGATATGGTGATGATAAATAATGAAGAATAAAGCTGGAGGCTTTCTTAGTCTAACGATATTTTGACATTATGATGATGCATTTGTAGCTCGTCTCTTCTTTAATGCTTTCTTATTTATAGATGAAGTTTGAGCTTTTGACCGTTGAGCATAATCTCTTTCTCTGTTGAGCTTTTCTTCTTCCGTTAAGAATATGATAGTTGGAACTAGCTATTGAAGCTTCTAACTCAAAGTGCCTTTTTACCATTGCGAGTCTGTTAGCTTTTATATTTTTCTAATCTCATTCTAATCATGTCTTTAGATACCTTGAATGAAGTTTGACACAATCAAGAGAAGTTCTAGCAATAATCATTCAGCACTTGATTTCTTCCATCCTCTTATAATCATAGAGTTTAGGAACAATCGTCATCTTTCAATTTTCATAAATTCCTCTATTTAACTCAAAATATAGTCAATGATCTATCCCTAGAATGATCTCTATGTCTACTTTCTAAGGAATCAAGTTTGACTTTAAAATTTATTGTAGACAAAAAGATATGATCAATTTAGTGAGCATGTGTTATGTTCTATATAGCAGGCCATGAAGGAACTATAATTTTATGATTCTAAGCTTATAAATGGATTCAAAAGATGAAATTGTGTAGGGTAAAGTCAAGATATCAATTGGTTCAAGAGCCAAGTGGATTAGTGAAGATTAGAGAAAGTTATGATAATAAAGAGTGTGACAAGGTTAGTCTTAAATTGGTTGGAGTTCATGAGTCCTAATGAATTATGTGATGAATATGATTGTGTTTAGGACCTTAAAACATCCAAGAAGATGTTGGGAAGTGATTGACATAAAGGCTTTATGGCTGGAAAGCTAGGGAACAAGTGCAAAAGATCAAGAGGAAAGCTTAAGTCCAAGGTAGTGAACTTACTTCTTTATGTGCTTGATATGGTATGCTTATGTGTTGACATGTATATGATATTTGAATGATATTTGTGACATGATAAATTATGTTGAATGTATTGTGAATAACATTTTTTCTATGGTCATGCACTTTATGTAAGAGTATATAGCATGGTGGCTGTCACTAATCAAAGAAAGTTTAATGAAATTACATATCATACATTAGCATCCATCTTATATATTTAAGTGGTAATGTTTGCTACTGAGATTCCCTAGAATCTCACTCTCCCATAACCAACCAATTTAGGTCAAGCATGATGGAAAATGTATGCATGGAGAAGAGCTAAACAATGGAAGAAAGGAATGGAAGTATTTGAGATCCTAGCATATGCTATAGATTATCTATGTATATAAATGCCTTATAAGGTGTCCATCAATGTGATGAAACTATTTTTAATACTTATGGCATATGTACATGATGTATATGAATATTGAGAAACTTATTTGATGGCTTATACATGCTGGAAAAAAATATTGGAAGTGAAAGAAAGGAAACTGAAATGGTAAAAACATAGGTCCTGAAGCAATTTGGTTGTGGCTTTAGTTTCACCTAGCAAATGAAGGAATTATTTCATGAAATTTTACAAGCGTGTAACACATATCCAGAGCTTTAAGTTCATAGGCAAAATGTTTCATTTGGATGTGTATATCAAGAGAAATAAATTTCCAAATTAAGGGACTAGAATCTATTTCTAGAGTTTTTGACCAAATAAACAGTAAACTTTAACAAATAAACTGTATTAATTGGCTAATTATTTGGTATGAAAATTATTTTTTCCTTAAATTTTAAGATTTTACCTTCACGTAGCTTTTTGAACCACTTCATTTTGATTTTCCTAGGATTAATTATGATTTTTTGAAGTTCGTTGCGTAATCTGGAATACCATATGAACAGTAACCCGAGAAAGAGTAAAATTCCAAATTTGGCTAATGGACTTCCAAGGTCTTGTAAATGGTTTCAAATCCTATTGAATGATCCCTAAGACGTATAAAAGTAAGGATGTTTCAAAGTCTATCTTCTTTGAAACATTAGCCAACTGGACAATTAAGGGGGAGCTCTCAACTCTATTCTAATATTTCTTTTATATCTTGCATTAATTAAAGGGAACTTCACATTCACATGTGTATCTTATCTCATAAAGCTCATATCCTTATATAACTCATATGCATTCACTGTCAATTCATTATATTTTGATGATGAGTTATTCATATGATATCTTCCATGATTAAACTAGAAAATATCTTAGTTGGAAAGGTTTCTTGGAGATGCTAACTATTCTCTGTGCAAGAAATATTTTAAAATCATTACAGGAGAATTAATAAGCTACAAGGATGCTCTGATATGTAGCCATAGGTTTAAAAGGTGGAAATATCAAGAAGGCATTCAAAGCTGCAAGTTGACAAATAATTTTTGGTGTCTGAGGTAGTGTTTAGTGTCCACTCAGTTGATACATGAAATGTCACAAACATTTGGTATCTGAAATATAAAGCTGCAAAAGTCACTTGTACTTGTAATCTAAACAATCCAAGAAAACCCAATTCAGAGCAAAGAACTAATTTATGTAAATAAGAATCAGATATGTGCAGCAGAAGACTTAACATTAAGAAGAAACAAGAAAGGAAGACATAGGATTTCAAAGATCAATACAACATCCTGCTGAAATCAAATGAGCATCTCTCAACCCTCTATTTTTTTTAAACATTGCATCATGCCATTTTTTTACTTATATTCCTCATGCCTTACTTTATCTCTTATATTTGCATCACTTTAAGTGAAAAAGATAATATATTACCAGTCAAAGGAAGAGTATTGAATTTTACATTTGATATCCTTCAAACTTTTTGCTGATGACAAATAGGGAGAGAAACCAAACATGAAAAATATTATATTCATTAAGGATTTGCCATCATAAAAAAGGGGAGACTATTGGAAACTATGTTTCGATGATGATAAATGGCAAAGAGTTTTCAGTACTGTTAAAATGTTAAATTGGGTATTTAATGATTTTATAATACCTTTGAGAAAATGATTGTAAAGCTTTAACAAATAGGGGAGAAAATAAAGCTTGTCACAATACGTTTGAAGTTCAGTTACTGCATTCACACTTGATTTTTTTAGAGCAACATCTTATTCAATTTCTAGTACAAAATATTTTTAATATAAGATTGATTAATTATATGTTTTGATTATGTCAAAGTTGTTAAATATATGCCAAGTTTTTTTTAAAGATACTAAAAGATGTTTTAGTTTGATGATGCCAAAGATTCTCTATGCCAAGTTTGATTGATGGTATTGATATTGTGTTTTGACAAATGATGATTTGAAGATTGATTGTCAATGTTATTTGATAATATTTTGGAAATTAGTTTTATTAGAATCCATGTTTTTATTATGTCAAACTGAGTAGTCTTTGTTTGAAGTTGTTTGAATTAATCTATTAACTATTAGATTAATTTATCAAACTTGTGTCTCTTGAGTTAATCAATCGATTAGTTAATTGATTAATATATATTAATAGATTAACTATTTGATTAATATAATAAAGTTGCTCTCTAGAAATGAAAAGAAAATCAATTAATTGATTAGTTGTTCGATTAATGAGTGACCATTAATTGATTAACTGTTCGATTACTGTATTGAAGTTAATTTTTGGAATTGAAAAGATAAGTCAATTAATCAATTATATATTAGATTAATTATAATTAATCAATTAGTTATTCTATTAATATGTTGAGAATAACTTTTCCTGTGAACAAATAACTCTATTAATCAATTAATTTATATTAATAGATTAATTGTTCGATTAATGTGTGTTAAAAATATTTATGTATCAATTCCTCCAAAGAAATTAATCAACTAGGAATTTGATTAACTTACATTAATCAATTAGTTGTTCGATTAATTCTATATATTTCAATAATAATTCTTTGTTTAAGTTTAAACTAATTGCATCTTTCTTTGAACTATATATGTTTGATCCAAACCAAAAGTTTGCTTCTATTTCTAATTATTAGTCATTAGAAAATCTTTAGAGAAACTTAACTTATCAATTTATGTTGAAAACATTGATCGATATGATGCTCTATTTTTTGTTCTCTCCTATCTTAAATCTATTACATTAACGGAGGAATTAATCAAACTCTTGATCATATAAACAAAGGAGTGAAAGAATAGCAAATGGAGAAGATGATGATCGATAAAACAACTCAAATATACATGTTTTGCTACATTAATCGATTAACCTCTTCATTTTTCAATATGCTACTTTGCTCTACATTAATAAAGGTTGAGTATTTCGACTATATCTCAAGATATACTTATCTGATTGAGGTGAAACTTGATTCAAATGAATCTAAACTAAGAATGTGGTTCAATTACACTAATTTCATTACCAAATAGTCTCATATGAGGTAGATATGCCTTTTGCAATATGAATCATAGGATTAACATTTTGACCATGACCTCTACTCACTAAATTGATCATATCTTTCTGTCTACAATGAATTTTTGAGTCAAACTTAGTTCATTAGAAAGTCAACACAGAGAGCTTTATTGGGATAGGTCAATTTCTATATTTGGAGTTAAATAGAGGAAGTTATAAAAATTGAAAGATGATCAATTTTTGAACTCAAAGATAATCAGAAGATAGAAGAAAGTCAAGTACTAAATGATTATTATAAGAATTTCTCTTGATTGTGTCAAACTTCTTTTAAGGTATTTAAAGAAATGATTATTATGAGATTAGATAAATATTAAAGCCAACAGACTCCTAATGGTAAAAATGCACTTTGTGTCATAAGCTTCAATAGCTAGTTCCATCGGACATATTCTCAACATAAGAAGAAAATCTCAACGAAGAAATAGATTATGCTCAACGGTCAAAATCTCAACTTCATCTACAGCTAAGAGAGCATTCAAGAAGACGACAGGCAAATTATGCGAAAATATCATTGGACTAAGAAAGCCCCCAACTCTTTGTTCTTTATTATGTACCATTATCATATCTTAAGGGAGAAAAATATCATGTACTACAATGTATAATTTACTCTATCCGAGAGAGTTTTATATTTCATATCCTTATCCAAATTTGAGAGCAAATCTTAGAATTGGGGATTCAAGGTAGGACTCTTGTGTCTATAAGGGGAGTGCTGCCACTAGATAATGGTATTACCTCAGGATTGAGGAGGTTCTCAATTAGCCATTAAAATTAAGGGTGTAAAGGCTACCAAGAGCCTATTATAATCTTAGGGAGATAGTGGATTATAAATCTCAGTGAGAAGTTGAGGACTGGACGTAGGTCAAGGAATGACTTAATTAGGATAATTATTTTGTGTGATTTTTCTCTTCTTTAACTCTATATTTCCAGCAACTCATTTCATTTATCTAATCAAAGTTTTCAAGCTTATATATTTCACTTATTAGATTACAAAAGAATTTCAAAAAGTTTCAACGAAGTTTTGAAATATCGCAAACACCCAATTCACCCCCTCTTGGGTGATCTAACCTATCCTAACAATGGCCACGTGGCATGGCAGCCACATGACACTCTATGGCAGGCTACTTTCTTTTGCTAGGACAACATCCCCTTGGCTTACCGTAACCTAGTGGTGTATACTTAGGTAGCATGGTCTTAGTGAACTCTACTGACCTTGGCTAGTCTGCACCATACTTGGGAAAGCTTGCTAGTGTCTGATCTCACTTGAGTAGTAATTAGCCCAAGCCGACTAGAATAAGTAAAATAGTGGTTTGTAATATTGTATGGTTAATGAAACTTGTTAGTCTACTTACATTAGTTTTAATCATATGTTGTATGTTTAATTGTTGTGATAAATATAATGTGAACTGCCTATGTTGTTAAACAAAACCCTTAATTATACTTTTGACTTGTAAGTTCCACTAGGCATATGATAGGTGGTGAGGTAGGCAGGTGGATAAGATTTGAGTTACTGACATATTTTGTCTCACCCTACTCCTTTATCGTTTGTTTGGTAAGAGTACCAAAGGCAATGTATTAGGAAAAGTTCTTATGAGGCTACTCTAGAGAGTAGTTGGTCTCTCTTTGATGTTATGTTTTGAATTACCATTTATTGCCACCTAGGATTTTTAGACTTATTTCCATTCATTCCCTTGATGCATGGGATTATGTTTATTGTTATTTGTTTGGTGTTGACTGGGACTGTATGGAACTACTTGGTCAGAGGCCGTATGGCTTGCTTTCAATTCTTTTTGTTTATGGATCCACAAGAATGCGAACCAATTGGTTTAATAAGTGGAACCCTTTATTTGAGATTGATGCCTAAGGCTGTTTATGTGATTATTAAATGTGTATAACTGTGAATATCAAGTATATATGATCCTTAAAATAGCCATGTTAGATGGGTCGCATGCCTTTCTAACATGGTTAAGGTGGGGACAATTAATAGCTGGATGGTATAATCCCCTTCTTGCAGTTTCGGTGAAGGCAACATCCCCTTCCTCGCAGTATGTTGGTTGTTTATTTTTGGAATGTGTAACAAGTTCCTTTTTTATACCCATGATAGGCTTGTAGGTTAGTCGCATTATTTTTTAACATGGTTATGTATAATTAGAAAGAAAAATTTAGGCTACTCCATTTCATTACTATAGTAATGTGTAGTTTGCGTACTTGGGATTATGTGCATTAAAGGTAGGATGTTATAACTTTTATCATTATTTGCAAATAGATAGTTTCAATGAAAATCCCACATCCTTTAACTAGTCAAATACATGTTTTTGTACTTAGTTTACTTAGAATACAATAAATAAGCTCCTCAAAGTGAACACGAACCGAGTCATGTTCTATTGCATAATTTAGTATTTATGTGTGATAGACCCAAGGTAACCAAAGGTATTTTTATTTTAGAAGTTTTCGTAAAAGAATTGTGGGTATTATTAGAAGTTTTTTTTTTTTACTCTTTATCGCCCCAAAAGTCTTTAAAAGAGAGGCAATGTCACCCTTCTCTAATGGCAATCAAACATATGTTTGCCATATTAGACCTTATGGCACTAATGATTCACATGGGCATGACACATTTTCTTATTTAGTCTTTTTCGCCTCTAAAATTTTAATGAAATTGTAATGTTACTCTAAAAGTGTTAGAAAAAGAGCAATGTCACTCAAATTTAATAGCAAAAAAAAAAAAAAAGGGTATGGAAGAGCGATAAAGATGCAAAATAAAGTAAAGGAGAGGGACCATCAAGCACATATATAATGAACAAACACCAAAGAAAATGTGGAAAAAACATATAGTAGCATATGGTAAACAACTCTCCTCCTCCCTCTCACGACACATTCTATAATAACAAGCATGCAAAATTTATAAATAAAATGGAGAACGGAGAAGGTCAAATCTAAAAATAAAAATAAAATTCTAGTGCGATGATGCTATCCTTCATATTTGGCCATCAATATCTTAGTTATCATCTATTTATAACGTATAATTAAATGAAATGAAAATCAATAAAAATAAAATAGAATAAAAGAAAAATTATATTTAAGTTCTATGTAGAGCATTTAATTGTAAAAAAGTCTAAAAAATTCATTAATTATTGTGAAGTCTCACAAGATTTAAGATTATTTTTTTAATTGTAAAATGACAAAATTACCCTTGAAAAAAAGATTTTAATTATTATTTGTTTGGCATTTCAGTTATTATTTCTTCCTAATAGAGTTATTATTTATATTATTTGAATTGTTATTTTTTTTGTTTTTATTTGAGTTATTATTTTTTTCTATAGAGTTGTTATTTTCTATTATTTGAGTTATTTTTTTACAGTAATAACTCTATTATTTTATAATTTAAAAAAATAAGTCACAAGACTTGTGAATTTTACAGTAATTAGATGATTTTTCAATACTTTTTTTATAATTTAATTTTTTATATAAGATTTAAATGTGATTTTTCTTATAATAAATAAGGCCTTGAAAGATACCTCAATGTTTTCTTAATACATATTTGGTTTTTATTAAACAAATCAAATCAAATACGAAATCCTTAAAATCAAGCTAAAAGAAGGAAGACATTTAAGTTGCCAATAAAACGGCATGAAGAACAAGTGTATAATGGTGTTATAGAAAGAGGCAGACATGTAAAGATAGATAGGATAAAAAGCGTTGCATATGGCGGTGCTAGGAGAGGCATATGAAATATCTTTTATATTTTTCACTTTCATTAAAAAAAAAAAATGTCGAATCCTAAGCACAAGCGTGAGTCCCTGACAGCCAGTGCGGTCGATTCGTCCCTTCGGTATCACCCAGCGAATGTTGCGGAATCGGGTGGAAGGTCCTCAATCAGAACCACGAAGTCTTACCCACCGGCGAACGCTCTCTATGAGGACCTCGCCAGCAGTTCGGACCTTTTCTGGAGAAATCTTCAGGACTTTCACAAATACTTGGGCACCAAATTGAAGTGAGTGGAATTCTGGTGTTAATTATGCTTTTCAGTGACCATTTGTGGTATTCGTTGGTGTTATTACAGTTATCGAATGCCAATTCATGCGGGGCAACCAATTTCTTCCATTTTTCTAACCTTCAGTGGATTTCAGTGCAGCATAATTTGTAATCTTGTGGTTTTATTGGCTAAGGACTTTCTTCGTGTTCATCCATGATTTCGTCGTGTATTTCTTTTTGCTCGAATTTAACGTAATCCTTGGTGTGCTGGCGCATGTTTTGGAATCTAAGGAATTTGCTTCTGAGACACTAGCGCTCTTATTTATTTCAAACCCATATTTTTCATCTCAAACTCCATCCAAATAGTTTGCAATCTGTAAAAATCAATTCAGGCTATTATAAAGGTAACGAAAGCCAGATTATTCATGCCTTTTTACCATTCATGGGTTGATGATTTGCCTACTCTTCTACTTTGTACAACAAGAACCTCAGATATAACTTCTCAATTTCTCAATTCTGCTTGCAAGGAATCTTTTATCTCCATGTCTATTTTCTCTTCGTAACTGCAGAGAGGTTATCTTTTGGAAACAAATGTCACCATGAATGGGAACTAATGACTGTGATGTATTTAAGCATTATATTCTATTTTTTTTTAAAAGTGAAGCAAATGGTTACGTAAATGAAACTTCTCTTGCAATTGGACCTTCTAAAGGTGGGAAAGAAGTTTATGCAACTTTATACACTATAATCAAGTTCAGATTTGGGCTCATGCTCAAGGAAGTTGATGCTTCCTTCTAATTGGCTTCACACAGCTTAATAAGTCGCAACCTTTTCTTTTTCCTTTTTCTTTATCTTTGTCTTTACTAAGACGTGTCTGAAAATGTGGTATGAATTGCCAATTGTAAATTTCTCATACAATAGGTTAAATTGACATTCATTTTCCTTTTATGTTTGTGTAGAGTTCCTACTATAGGGGGAAAGCCACTAGATCTATATCGCCTTTTTATTGAAGTTTCTTCTCGTGGTGGACTTGAAAAGGTATGTATTGATTTTTCTTAGACATAAAAAATTTATTTTTTTAAGAGAGGTTACTACAAAATCTGAATCTTCTTTTGTCATATATTGGAAAATGTATGTTTTGATTCATTACTTTTCTGATACGATATCAATCAACTTGTGTTAGGTAATAAGGTAAGTGAAAAAGTACATTTTTAGTTCCAGTTGATAAGATGTTTGTTTTAGAGATTCTTAAGTTTCTTAATTAACTTTGACTCTACTCAGTTGTCTTGAATATTTTGTTGAATATATTATGTTAATTCTCCTCTTAAACTAACAGGTTATTGGAGATCGTAAATGGAAGGAAGTGATTATAGTCTTCAAATTCCCGGAAACCGTAGCCAGTGCATCATTTGCATTGCGCAAATACTATCAATCATTGCTTTATGATTTTGAGCAGGTTTATTATTTTCGGAAGCAAGTCCCTTCTCTTTCATGGCCTGGTAAGAAACAACATTTGTTATTTCATTTCTCTAGTTATGATGTATCAGATTTTGCTCCATTGACAGATCAATTTTTTCATACCATCAGATTCTGGTAGCAGGAGCATATTGAGCTCAAAGGAAGGGGCTGCTTTGAATGATTTACCAGGTCAGTATTATCAACCTACCATTTAAGTGTAATAGGCTTACTGCTTTGATGTGTTATTGATTGGCTGGCAGTTATATATGTTTCCACTGAAAATAAAGTCTCTAGCATCAATCATAAATAGTAGATTTTGTGTCTTCTCCTCTTATCTTCGTTTTGTTTTGGTATTATTATATTAAATTTATTAGATTAATTATTGACTTTGTCCTTAAAAGATTACTCCTTTTGTTTTGGTCCTCCTGCTAAAAAGCCCCTTAATTTGATCCCCTAAACATTTTCATTGAAGATTGTTTACCTTTTAAATACTGGTTAACATCTCTATGCTTTTAGGATTAGTTTAAATATTTTGTTTTAATTAGGATATGATAATCATCCTATTTCAATGTGTAAAAGTAAGTCTTTCTTTTATATAGTATTTGACTTAGTTACCTGAGAGTTTTTTGTTGTCTATTAAAGTAGTGCTCCTTCCATCTGATAAAATTTAGAGGAAAATTTACCCAAAATTTCTACAGTAATCAATCTGAATGCTGCACTAACTCTAATTAATGAGGGTTTATGGAGATCTTAGGAGAAATGTGCCATATGACAAAACGAACAAAAATGAAATAAAATAAAAGGACAATTAACAAAAGTATACTTAAAGATGAAATAAAACCAATTCTTATAATATGATAATTCCTATATTTTTTCTTAAATCCTACAAATAGTTACCAATGATATGGAAGCAATAATATAATCTGATAGAGCTCTGCTCAATATATAAATGCAACAGCAAAAAATAAATGCAAGATAACAATTGAGTGAAATATTGAGATTTTGCTATTAAATAATTTAGAACCGAATCAATGGTATTGCAAAAATTACTTGGAAATAAGAAACAATGGGACCTAAATAGTTCTTAGAAGGATTTTGGGATTAATTCAAATGGGAATTTAGATTCTCGAAGATAATTGGAACTTTGAACTCTAAGCATCTTGTTCCCATTAATTTCCTTTATTTTCTCGTTTTTTTGTCTAATGTATGTATTTTACTCAATTTATGTCTTTTCTGGTGGGATTCTAGTGGCAATCTTGTTGCCATGGTCCCTTTATTTATGCTACCGTTTCATAGCAATTAATCAAGCAGTTTAAGCTTTTTTTTTTTTTTTTTGACATGGCTATTTGATTGGATCAGATTCGTCTAAGCTTTGTTAAAGCTATGCTAAGCTTCACCAGTCAACTATTCTACATTTTCTGATATTTTTATTTGTATCCTATCTTTTCTAATGCTTCCTTGATTGGTTATTTTTAATTTGTTTTTATAACTTTAAATTTTCAATGACTATTGGAGGTTTTAATGTTTAGTTTGAAACCTGGTTTAATATATAAATATATAGAAGTAAATTAAACAATCTGGCACTTGATTTTATTTTTATTAGCAGCTTATGGGAAGTAAATAAAAAATTTCTTGAGGCAACCCGATACGATTCCTAGTCAGCATAGCCATCATTTAATGACTTATCAGAGGTGAAATAAGAGGAAAATATACTAATATGATTCTGTTAGGCTGACTTAGTCATAATTTATATTAATTATTGGAATATTTAATTTTTAGGTACTTTAAGAGTTAGTGGAGAAATAAGTGGACCATTTTGTCAGTTAGAAGGGTAAACAACGTTCATTTCTGTTTCTAGGAGACATTTTAGGGATTCAAGATTTTATTTCTGTTGTAATACTTTTTGATAAATATCCTAGCCACTTCCTATGCTAGGAAGACATTAAGAAATAAACAGATTATTTGATTCAATTGGATATTCTCCTTTTATTGGCTATTGAGATTAATAGAGTGGGATTCTTGCTTTGCTTATTTTTAATAGAAATTTATCTTTGGCTATTAGTGTGAGTGAGATCCTTACCTCAGCTTCCTAGTAGATGATCTTTTCTGTCTGTTATTTTCCCAGTACTCGGTTCTTAATACTTTGGTATCAAAGCCATGGTCCAAACACGCTCCTCCAACTCCGATAATGTTCCCCTTCCAGTTGATAACTCATTTGCTACTGATTCCCATGCCACCATAGCTGCCCATCTTGAAACATTAGAGGTTTTGGCCAACAAGGTCGCTTCTCTTGAAGCTTCGGCTAAACGAACGACAAGGAAAAAGTGCTCATACTAGGATGCGGACTGTGAAGACGACCCATCATCTTATAAGTGCAGGATTCCCCATACTAAAATAGAAGTCCTCAGGTTCAGTGGGGGAGATCCTAGAGGGTGGATCCTTAAACCAGGGAGAGTACTTTCAGTACTATAACACACCTAATGAGATGAAGGTTGATGTAGCATCCATGTACTTAGACCATGAGCTTGACTTCATTGACATCAACTCCCCTGCATGAGGGGGAGTGTTGAGAGCTGCAAGACTACTATTAATTAAGTATTATTGTTATGAGTATTTATATTAGGTTTTGATATTTCTTTTAATTATGTATACCCTAGGATTAGATATGGATATTATATCCTATCTGTCTTAGAAGAATAAATATGAGATATTAGAATTAACTTTGATACTAGGATTAGTTTAGGTTTGCTTTTATATACCAATTGTGTACATGTTTTTATTGACTAAAAATAAAACAGAGAGGAGAATGGGATTCAGAGAGTTGAATATGAGAGAGAAGGCTTAAGAAAACAATATTTGCTAGTGGAGAGTGGTCTATCTCTTGAAAGAAGGACATGTGACTGTTTCCTTTGGTTTTCTATATTTTTTACTTGTTATCCATAGCTGTAACCCTATCTGTTGTAGCAGTAGGAGTTTTCTGTATATTTCTTGTTATTAAAAAGTGAAGATACGAGGGTATTTGTATAGGAAAAGTGACCTACTAGTTTAAATGCACTCTACTACCATCTAACAATATTTGCATAAAGAAGATCAACTACTATCTTTTAATTCATCATTAGGCAACATAAACCATAGTCTACAGAAGAATGGAACTTCAAGTACAACATGATGATGTGTAGCTGGTAGGTTTTTCTCTCCTAATCTCTCTCTTTATAAGGATCTCACAAAGATAAAGAAAAGAAGTCAAGTGAATCTCAATTTTACCCTGTAAATTCTTTCATGTATTCCTTAAAGCCATTGGCCTTTAAATAGTAACTTATAGAGTTGTTTTTGGTATTTTTTTGATAAGAGTAAAAAATAAAAAATTGCCTCCACTACTCCTAAAACGTGGCCTAATGTCTCTATGAAGATTTTGATGCCAGAATGTCTTGTTCTTATTCATCTTTGAGGCTGATATATATAGATACAGATTCAGACATAGCATTAATGTAAAATCCCTAAACTTATGGCTAGATGGCTCCTAGAATCTCTATGATTATGGGATACTGATTACATAATAATAATTCCATGATTTTAGGGATATAATCCCATGATTTTAGAGATCCTAATCAGAGGAGGGAATCAAGACAGATATTAGAATAAAGACAATAAATGTAAATCTTCTATATCTGGAAATTCCTTATTTTACTGTCAACACTCCCCCTCAAGCTGGCAAATAAATGTCCTTCATTCCCAGCTTGCATCTAAGTTCTTCAAACTGTGGTCTTGCTAGAGCTTTCGTGAAGAGATCCCCTACTTGAAGTCTGGATGGGACATGTATTAATTCAAGAATGCCTTCCTCCTCTTTTTCTTTAATAAAATGTTTGTCTATATCCACATGTTTTGTCCGTTCATGGTGAATAGGATTTCGGACCATAGCTATAGCTGACATGCTATCACTTCTAAGTCGAATAGGAGTCTTCAATGCAAGGCCCAGTTCTTTCAAGATTCTAATAATCCATAATCCTTTACATACACCATGAGCTATGGCTCGTAGTTCAGCTTCTGCACTGCTTCTTGAGACAACAATTTGCTTCTTACTTCTCCATGTCACTACATTTCCTCACAGCATCGTACAATATCCTGATGTAGATCTTCTGTCTGGTAGAAATCCTGCATGATCCGCATCTGTGTACACAACTAATTCACGTGACTTTCCTTTTTCGAAATATATACCCCTTCCTGGAGTCATTTTGAGATAGTGTAGGATTCTATAGACTGCATCCATGTGTTCTTTCAATGGTTTATTTGTAAACCGACTTACCACACCAACTGCATAGCATATATCAGGGTTAGTGTGGGACAAATACAAGAGTTTTCCCACAAGCCTCTTATACCTGTCTGCATCTACAGGCACCGAGTCCTTTTCCTCCTTGTCATTATTCTGCTCATCAAGTTTACAAGCAGGTTCCATTGGTGTTTCTGCTGGCCTAGCCCCTAACATCCCTGTTTCTTTTAGTAGGTCCAGAGTATACTTCCTCTGGGATACAGTGATTCCATTCTTAGACCTTGCAACTTCCATTCCTAAGAAGTATCTGAGACTTCCCAAATCTTTCACTTCAAATTCATTTTCTAGTGACTTCTTAAGTCTCATTAGTCCATCGATGTCATCTCCTGTTAGGATAATATCATCAACATAGACAATAAGGATAGCTATCTTGCCTTTGTTGTGTTTTACAAACAGTGTGTGATCTGCTTGGCATTGAGTGAAACCAACTCCTTTTACAACCTTTGCAAATCTTCCGAACCATGCTCTTGGGGATTGTTTTAGTCCATATAATGACTTGTAGAGTCTACATGCTATCCCCTGAGTATTATATTCAGCAACTCCTTCTGGAATATCCATATAGACTTCCTCCTCTAGGTCTCCATTGAGGAAGGCGTTTTTCACACCTAGTTGATGTAAAGGCCAATCCAAGTTTGCTGCTAGAGACAAAAGTATTCGGATAGTATTTAACTTTGCCACTGGTGCAAAGGTCTCTTGATAGTCGATGCCATAGGTTTGAGAGTATCCCTTTGCTACAAGCCGAGCCTTGTATTTGTTTGTAGAGCCGTCAGGGTTGTACTTCTTAGTGAAGACCCATTTACACCCCATAGTTTTCTTTCCCGGTGGTAGTTTCATGAGTTTCCATGTCTGGTTTTTAATGAGAGCTTTCAATTCATCTGCTATGGCCCCTCTCCAGTGTGAATCTTTAATGGCTGATCCAAAGGTAGTAGGCAATTGCTCATCTGCTAAGTGGGGCAACAAAACTTCGCATAGAGGTTGACAATCTATCATAAGAAACAAAATTGCCAATAGGATGTCGAGTACATGATCTTACCCCTTTTCTCAAGGCAATTGGCCACCCAAGATCATTAGAACTAGGAGCCGGGGTTGAGTCCTGGGACGGTTCGATATTAGAGGGCTCTATATGATATGGATTTTCTTCCTCTGCTGTCTCAGCCTCAGCGTCTGTCTCTGGATCATCACATGGTGCTGTCTCAGTGAGATTAGGATTAGTGTCAAGGTTAGGTTCAGGTTCAGAAATATCGGCGGTGGTGGTTGGTATAGGTGTAGTTGGTGCTGTTGGTATGGGTATGGGATTAGTTAGAAACTCTCATTCTCTCATGCTCTCCCCCTGAATGGGTGTTTTGGGGTAAAAAGGTAGGTGTTCAGCAAAAGTAACATTCATGGTGGTGTAGAATTTCTTTTGGGTAGGAGCATAGCACCTGTATCCCCTTTGCGTAGGTGAGTATCCAACAAAAATACATTTTATAGCACGGGGATCCAGTTTGCCACCATTGTCATTGTGAACATAAGCAGTACACCCGAAGACCTTTTCAGGGAGGTGGTTTAGGAGAGGAGCAGTCGGGTAGGCTTTAGAGAGCAGGTCAAATTGAGTGGAATAGGTGAGAGTTTTTGATGGTAGGCGATTGATTAAGTAAGTAGCAGTTAGGATGGCTTCCCCCCAATAATACTTTGGAACATTATTTGTCAACATGAGGGCACGGGTAACATCAAGGAGATGGCGATTTTTTCGCTCTGCGGTGCCATTCTGTTGTGGTGTATTAATACAGCTAGTTTGGTGGATAATACCATGCTGTTGAAGGTAGGTTTGAAGCTGCACGTTGGTATATTCCCTCCCATTATCACTTCTAAGAACTTTTATCGAGGTGTTATACTGTGTTTGGATCATTTTGTGAAAATTGATAAAAATTTGTGTGAAGTCAGATTTTTCTTTCATGAGAATAATCCAAGTGAATCTTGTGTGGTCATCAATGATAGTAACAAACCATTTGGCATGGGAGAGAGTTGGTATACGGGTAGGTCCCCAAATATCACTGTGTGCAAGAGAGAAAGGGTGAGAGAATTCATGAGAATAGGGTTTGTAGCTATGTTTGGTATGTTTAGATAGCTGGCAGACTTCACAAAAGTCAAAAAATGAAGTTTTATTCACAGACTTTGGGAAAATTTTGGACATGTATTGGAAATTTGGGTGGCCTAACCTATAGTGCCAAAGTAAAATTTCTTCATCTGAAAAATGAACTTGGGTATCGGCTGCACAGCTGGTCACTTGTCTTGAGTTCTGTTTTACACAGTAAAGTCCCTCTAGTAGCTTAGCCATTCCAATCGTCTTCCCCGACTCCAAGTCCTGGAATAAACACAGAGTGGCTGAGAAGTCAATATGGCATAGCCCAGATAGTGTAGTTTTACTAACAGAAATCAGGTTGCACTTCAGGTCAGGTGCATATAAGACGTTAGTAAGCATAACAGTACCAAACAAGCAAACTTCTCCTATTCCCTGAACTTTAATATATTTCCCATCTGCTACTTTTATAGACATAAGAGTATCACTAGGTTTAACATTTTGAAGAAGGTTAAGGTTACCAGACATATGATCAGTGGCTCCAGAGTCAACAATCCACATTTGATCATTATGAACATCTGTCCGAAGTGCTAGAATAGCATTACCTGTGTATGCTATATTACCAGCGGCTATAGTCTGATTTCTGGCCTCATGTTGTTGCAGTATTCTCCTGAGAACTCTGAGTTCCTCTCTGCTTAGTTTCTCATCAGGTGCCCCAGTTAGGTCGGAGACAGCAGCATGAGCAGCGTGGGAGTTTGCCTCATTTCGGCCTTTATTCTTCAAATGAGGTGGTTTACCGTGTAGCTTCCAGCATTCATCTCTGATATGTCCTGCTTTCTGACAATGATCACACCATTTTCCACTTCTCTTTCCCTTCAAGCTATTACTTTTCGCAGCAAGGGCTTCTGGATTGATCTCATTCTCTGGCTGTGGTTGTGGGGTTGGAAGATGTAGTCTACTTTCTTCCTGCTTAGCCATAAAGAAGACTTCTCTTAGAGAGGGCAAGGTTTCTCGGTTCATAACCATTCTTCTAATCTCATCAAATGATGGTTGTAAACCAAGCAAGAATTTATTAATTCTTCTTTCTTCCTTAAGCTTCTCGTACAGCCGAGCATCAGCAGTGCATGACCACTCAGGAGTGTCATATTCGTCTAGCTGGTGCCACAGAGGAACAAGTTTAGACCAGTATTCAGTGATGGTGGAATTTCCTTGTCGAACTTTCTCCAAGTTGGCTTCAATATCAAGGATTGCAGCACGGTTTTTAAATGCTGCAAACATATCTCGCGCTGCTTCCCAGACTGCTTGGCTGGATTTGTACAGCGTGAAAGTTGCACTGATTTCGGTAGTCATTGAATTCACAAGCCACGACTGAACCATTGAGTCTTTTGCCTGCCACATGTTGTATCTTGGATCTGTTATTGGTGGTTTTGCAGTAGTACCATCCAAATATCCAAGTTTCCCTTTTCCAGCGACAAAGAGGCGGACGCTTGAGGCCCATTGCAGATAATTGTGGCCATTTAAGCGGTGAATAGTTATTTGTGATGAGCCGGCATCGTGTGGTGCTTGGAGGCTTGCATTTGACACCGGCGGCACTATGGTATTGTGTGCCGATGGATGTAAGCCACCTTGGCTGTTGTTGTTTAGCCCAAAGCCGAACTGAATCATTTCTGCTCTGATACCATGAAGATTTTGATGCCAGAATGTCTTGTTCTTATTCGTCTTTGAGGCTGATATATATAGATACAGACTCAGACATAGCATTAATGTAAAATCCCTAAACTTATGGCTAGATGGCTCCTAGAATCTCTATGATTATGGGATACTGATTACATAATAATAATTCCATGATTTTAGGGATATAATCCCATGATTTTAGAGATCCTAATCAGAGGAGGGAATCAAGACAGATATTAGAATAAAGACAATAAATGTAAATCTTCTATATCTGGAAATTCCTTATTTTACTGGCAACACTCTAAACATGGGTAATACCACTTATTCCATAACTAGCACTAAAGTAGGAAATGCTTAAGAAAATACATAAGGGATTTAATAAATAGAAAATAGGAAACTTAAATATTTGTTGCTGGAATTTCCCTTGTCCGTTTGTGTTTCCTTGAATAAAATTTTAGTTGCTGTCGTGGCTGTGCTGGGGAGCTATCAAGACTGCCCTCCCGGAAAAACGACTTGTCCTCAAGTCGAAAAGATGGAAACTGTGTGGAGAGTAGGTCATAATCTTCCCAGGTCGAGTCTTCTGCTGCCCGGGACTCCCATTGAACTAGTAGTTCGAGGTTGTCCTTATTCCAACGGTACCCTAGAATCTACGACAGGTGGAGAAGCAACTCCATATCTGACGAGAGTGGTAGAGGTGTACGATGAACTATTGGCGGTTGGCCTATTGCTGACCTTAGTAGCGAAACATGAAAAACAAGGTGTATCTTAGCCTCGTCAGGGAGCACTAGTTCATAAGAGGCTTGCCCATCTTGCGTTTCACCTGGTAGGGCCCAAAAAACCTGGGAGAAAGTTTCTCGAATTTCCATTTAGCCAAGGTCTTTTGACAGTAAGGCTGTAACCGTAGCTAGACCAAATCCCTTGGGTAGAACTATAGGTCCCTTCTCTTTTGATCAACTTGCTTTTTTATCCTATTTTGGGCTTTCAACAAGTTCTAGTGCAAAACTTGGAGCATGTGATCTTGTAACTCTAACTGTTCCTCTAAATCCACAATTGCTGTCTACCCTTTAATGTAAGGAACTAGAGGTGGAGGGTCTCTGCCATATACTAGCTTGAAGGGAGTGGTATTGTTAGAAACATGAAAGCTAGTATTAAAAGAATATTCAGCCCAACAAAGGAATTTACTCCACAATTTGGGTTGCTCGTGTGTGTAACTTGAAAAGTTCCTGCTAGAATTCACTTAAAAAAGAGTGGGTCTCTGTCTGAAACAATAGACCTGGGCCTGCTGTGTAGTCTGATTACTTGGAAGAATAGTTTAGCAACTGATTTGGTGGAGTAAGGGTGTGCCAAAGCCATAAAATGACAGTATTTACTGAGGCGATCCACTACAACTAGAATGACATCAAAGCCTTTAGACTTTCGTAATCCGGTGATGAAATCAAGGGACACATCTTCCAAATCCGTGCTGGAATTGGAAGTGGCTGCAAGAGACCTGTTGGCCTCAAGGTTTGATATTTGTTCTACTGGTAAGTATAGCATTATTGTATATATCATTTGACATCATTTTTCATTCCACGCCAGAAAACCATAGTGGCCGCCTGATGGGGTGGCATGAGCCTCCTCAATTAGCTTTGCTCGCTGTTTGGTTCGGGATAACTAGCTTGTTTTTGTAATACATCCTGTCTTGTACCAGCACAAAGTGAGGAAATGAATCTGGATCCTTTTGCAACCCGTCAATGATCTTTATGGTTTTTGCATCCTCCCTTAGTGTTGTTGGTAGCTGTACTAGCTCATCTGCCATAGGGACAGCAATGTGGTAAAAATCCTCATATTGAGGCCTATGAGATAATGAATCAGCTCCTGTATTGGCCTTCCCTAGCTTGTAGGTGATGGAAAAATCAAATGGAAGTAGTTTGATCAGGAGGCATTGTTGGGCAGATGTAATAGCATGTTGATTGAGCAGGAATTGAAGGCTGTAATGGTCTGTTTGCACAAAGAAATGGTGGCCCAGCGAGTAATGACGCCATTTTTGTAAAGAGAGTACCAAGGCTAGTAGTTCTCTATCATAGATTGATTTATACCTGTTAGAGAAAGAAAATCCCTTGCTGTAATAGGCAATTGGGTGCCCTTCCTGCGTGAGTACAGCACTTGCCCCTTCCATTAAAGCATCGCATTCTATCGTAAAAGGAGTGTTGAAATTGGGTGGATGTAGGACGGGTGTGGTAGTTAGTGCAATCTTTAGTTTGTCAAAAGCCTTTTGAGCTCTGTCAGACCACACAAAGGTATTCTTTTTTGTTAGGTCAGTCAATGGGCGAGCGATGATGCTATAGTCCTTTACAAATCTTCTGTAATAACCTGTGAGCCCCAAGAATCCCCTAAGCTCCTTTATCGAATTTGGAGTAGGCCAATGAGCAACATCATGAATCTTTTCATGTATAGCTTCTACTCCCTATGCTATGACAATATGCCCCAAATAGTTGATGCGTGTCTGACCAAAGGAACATTTTTTTACATTTAAATAGGAGTTCTGTTGTAACAACTGGAAGACCAATTGCAGGTGTTTTAAATGGCATGAAGCGTCAGCACTGAAGATTAGGATATTATCAAAGAATACAAGAACAAACTTTCGCATATATGGGCGAAACAACTCATTCATGGCTGATTGAAAAGTTGTGGGTGCATTTGTGAGACCAAAAGACATCACTACAAATTCATAATGTCCTGAACGAGTGTGGGAAGCCGTTTTATGCACATCTGAGGGGAGAACACTGATCTGGTGATAACCCGAGTGTAAGTCAAGCTTAGAAAAATATACTGCCCCATGCAATTCATCCCCTATAGTCTGGATTTCTTTCCCTTTACCTAGAAAATCATAAAGTGTTATGCAATTGTAGAAATAAAAGGGGAAATAGAGAAGAATAGAAGGAGAATAGAAGAGAAATTGAAACTATACTGAATACTCAAAGGTTCACATCATAATCAAAGCATATCCCTATAAGACTGATGATTACCCTTAAATCCTAATCCTAATTAAACATCTAATCCTAATATATCATAATATCTAATCATGATATATATTATAATATCTAATTCTAATATATCATAATATATATATTATGATATCTAATCCTAATCGCAGAATATCTAATACTGGGGAGGGGGGAATGCACATGGTTTAGTGAAGACCCTCTGAACTTGTAGACAGAGGGTCTCCACGGCTGAAACCGTGGGGTTCCCCTGAGAGGTGACAGTGTGACTGCATATGTTGGAGTTGGATAGGTTTTCTTGTCTGTGTAACTATCCCCTATAGTCTGGATTTCTTTCCCTTTACCCAGAAAATCATAAACTATTACGTAATTGTAGAAATAAAAGGGGAAATAGAGAAGAATAGAAGGAGAATAGAATAGAAACTGAAACTATACTAAATACTCAAAGGTTCACATTATAATCAAAGCATATCCCCATAAGACTGATGATTACCCTTATTTATAAGTGGTGGGTAATCCCAATCCTAATTAAACATCTAATCCTAATATATCATAATATCTAATCATGATATATATTATAATATCTAATCCTAATATATCATAATATATATATTATGATATCTAATCCTAATTGCAAAATATCTAATACTTATTCTAATAAAATAATAAAACTACTTAAATTATTTATTTATATTTTATATATCAATACTCCCTCCCCAAGAGACCCTTGTCCCCAAGGGTCAAGTATCAAAAACGATACTAAACGAGAGTTAAGAAGCATTTTAATCAATTTTCTTTTGAACCAAATCTGGACTAGGAGATTTGAAATCTTCATCGTTATCAGTGCTAAGTTTGAAGACATGTTACAAAGTGCACTCTTAATCCCTTCACAACAGTTGAGACTTAATGATCCATCAGCTCTAAACTTTTGTTTCATCACTTTCTTTTTACACATTATGTGTGAGGGTTCTGTAAACTATCAGTTGTGCTTCAAAAATTGATCTCCTTTGAACATGCTAAACTTCTTGCATCTTGGAAAATGATAGACTGAATTATCAACTCTTTCTGAACTGTTATCTACATCGCATTAGAATCTTGAGTCTGGTTAGGGTTCTTGAGACTTTCTTACATATCTTTTTGCTTATCAATAGGTGCTGAAAGGGAAGACTCATCTTCTTGAATTGCCGGGTACTCTTCTTGATTACCAGAAATGTCCTTTTCCTTTTGCAATATTTTCTGTGACTCTGCCACATCTTTTTTTACCAGCTGAGTTTTCTGCAGAAGGAAACTCATCCTGTCAAGATGTCTTACCATTTTCTGAAAACGCCACTCTATATCCATGCTCATCCTGTTAAGATTATTCGTTATATTCTGAAGACACAGTTCTATATCAATACTCATTCTGTTATTGATTCTTGTGAATAGCTGAGGAACGATCGCTCTGATATCACTGTTATGTAATTGTAGAAATAAAAGGGGAAATAGAGAAGAATAGAAGAGAAACTGAAACTATACTAAATACTCAAAGGTTCACATTATAATCAAAGTATATCCCCATAAGACTGATGATTACCTTTATTTATAAGTGGTGGGTAATTCTAATTCTAATTAAACATCTATTACTAATATATTATAATATCTAATCATGATATATATTATAATATCTAATCCTAATATATCATAATATATATATTATGATATCTAATCCTAATCGCAGAATATCTAATACTAATTCTAATAAAATAATAAAACTACTTAAATTATTTATTTATATTTTACATATCATAAACATTTCATTCCAGTTTGATTGAATTGTATTTAGTGAAGCCAACTATTTGATGCCGAGAACTAAATCAGTGTTCTTTAATAGAAATGGAAAAAATTGTTGTTTAATTACCAAGTCAGAAATATGTACCGCCACCTCATCACAAACTCTATTGCATTTAACGTGTCTATCATCCCCTATCTGAAAGCCAAAGAGTGGCGTGGTTTGCGATGGTAGCTGGAGTTTGGAGACCATTTCTTCGAAGATAAAATTATGTGTCGAGCCACTGTCAACCAAAATGAGCACGGAGTAGCCAGGCACCTTTACTTCCAATATCATTGTTGATGTCGATGATTTGCCCAGTATAGCGTTAAATGAAATTTCAGCTATGTGGGCTTCACTATCTTCCTCCATTACTGGTTCAGAGGCCTCTAGCGTCGCCATGTCGTCGCCTGCGTCCAATAATGCCAGGGAAGATGTACCGCAACGATGGATTGGTCTGAACGGCGCTCCACACCTGAAACAAAGACCTTTATACCTTCTCTGTTGCCTAGTCACGTCCCACTTGGTTTGTCGCACTAGTCCCGTCGCTGGTGAAGATGTGAATCCAATTGAAATTGCTGATGGACTAGTGACTGGATTCATTATGGCTTGGGAAGCATTTGGGTCGGATTGCAAGTATTGGGTTGATCGGGTTTGGCCCATTATTGACACTGACTTGGGTACACGACCCATACCCAGAGATTTCTCTAGTTCAATGGCAAGGCTGGTTGCTTGATAAACAGATCACGACTTATGCAGTCTAACGTCCGTCCGAAGCTCTTCTCTTAGTCCGTTCAAGAATACACCGAGTTAGCAATGAGTTCACCACTCGAGCAACTCTCCTAGCCCACTCCTGTCTGTACTCGGCGACGCTACCTATTTACTTGACAACACAGAGAAACTCATCGGGGTTGAGGAACTCTGGTGGACTGTAATGTTCATTCAAGGTCCTGACTAATTCTTTCCAGTATAGCAAGGTACGTTTTGAGTTAATCCATGAGAATAAGTCTAGCACATCACCCTCCAAATACATCGTTGCTATCTCGATTTTGTCATCCTCGGGAGTGTGGTAATATCTAAAATTTTTTTCAGCCTTCATAATCCAGACCCTTGAGTCACCTCCATTGAATTTGGAAAATTCAATTTTAGCATAAGGGACTCGGTTCTTTGGGTAAGTCTCACCTTCATCCTCTGCTTCATCTCCCTAATGTCAGTAATGTTTCCTTTCTGTGTTCCTATGTGACTGAATTTCCAGTGATGTCACCTTATCTCATAAGTCATCCAGCATGTTGAGTTTGGCAGCAATAATTGCCAATGGATCTGCTCTAGGAGCATGACTACCCCCTAGATTGGTGTTGATTTTGGGTTGGCAGTAGCAGCAAAAGAACGTGTCTCAACTGTAACTCTGAGGCCAATTTCATAGGGTTTTCTCTCCTAATCTCTCTATAAGGATCTCACAAAGATAAAGAAAAGAAGCCAAGAGAATCTCAATTTCACTCTGTAAATTCTTTCCTGTATTCCTCAAAGCCATTGGCCTTTAAATAGTAACTTACAGAGTTGTTTTTGGTATTTTTCTGATAAGAGTAAATATAAAAACCTGCCTTCCACTATTCCTAAAACGTGGCCTAAGGTCTCTAAACGTGGGTAATACCACTTATTTGACAACTAGCACTAAAGTAGGAAATGCTTAAGAAAATACAGAAGTGATTTAATAAATAGAAAATAGGAAACTTAAAATTTGTTGCTGGAATTTCCTTTGCCTGTTTGTGTTTCCTTGAATAAAATTTTAGTTGCTGTCGTGGCTGTGCTGGGGAGCTATCAGTAGCTCTAATTGAAGGAAGGGGTTACCGAAAATTGGAAGCATGAACAATCTTTAAAGCTATTTAAGTACAGTTTTCTAATCTCCATCTTGAAGGCAAGATGAAATTTCTTGGGGCTAGAATTGATGAACCCGTATCTGTTGGGCCAAGATTGAAGATTTTTTTTCCAGAAAGAGTAAGTAACATGTGGGGAAGGAGGAAGGGTGGAGGTAGCTTCAGTGATAATGGTGTTGAGTTGTCTCAAGTTAGGCATCTCCAAGCCTAATTAACTATCACATTCTACATTGATTGCGTGAGGAGGGTAGTGCGGTGAGAGAAAACAGTTGGTATGATATATATGAGCTGGGGAGCCTAGTGGGAGGGTAAAGGATTATTTCAGTTTTGTTTTGGGTGTAATGGACCCAATGAGAAAGTGTGCCTGGTTTATAATAGGGTAAATAATAGAGGGCTGGGATAGTTTGGGTTTCCATCTTCCCATTTCATAGAGAAAATGTGTAAAATTCCTATTGGCCAAGTATTATTAAGGTTACATTAGGGAGCGACTCTAGCAATTGAAAGCCAGGGTAAACTTTTATTCTGCTTTCCTTGCTTCATCATCTTCTGCCCCTTTTTTCTTATCTCTTAAGTATTGTTTCACTGAATTCTAAGGTTTTTTTTTAATGGCTAATAATTCTGGGGATTAAAAATAGGTGTCCATCATCTTGTCTACTTGCATTCTGGGTTTCTTCTGTATCTTTCAAATATAATTGCATTTCAGTAATTGTTGAATGCTTATGTTTTGGTGGCGTTCTAAATATTTTTGGCTGCCAGGGCAGCTTCTTAGATTGTAATGTCTGATGGCTCTGCACCAGTAGAAAATTTAACAGCATTGTCAACAGATGCTGATAGCTATCTGTTGCTGCAGCTGCTTTTGGGGCAAGTAAATTTTAACTTCTTAAACTTCAAATACACTTCAGAATTCATAGAATGAGGGATGCCAAATAAATACACTTCAGAATTCATTCATTTGGAGATGTGGAAGCATTAAAATCAACTCCGATGCCAAATTAATGTCAGCCCTGTTGTGGTAGAAAAAGGGAAGATATAAAACTAGATAGAAAGGGTATGGGAAATTAACGGGAGGGAGGGCAGAAGAAATAAAGTCCTGTATGATAATTTTGACGGGAACGTTTGGCAGACTCTCACCGCAAAAGTTAGCTCTTTAGGTTTGAGCCTGTAGACCACAAATCTGAGTCTTACACCTTGAATGTAAGACTGAAATTCCGTACTTAAAAATGAAGCCTGAACCTAATAATAATAAGACAACAACAATCATTATCCCAATACATGGATTACATTATGCCATTGTGTTCTATCAACAACCAAATCTTTTGATAAGAACCTAATAAAGATGAAAACATAATAAAACATCTGAAAAGAAATTTCGTGCCCCTGAATATTCCCTTAATGCTGAGATTACACTAATGTGTGGCCTAAACTTAAATTGTTAATGATGAGGAGGCTAAGTTATAGAATGAGCCCTGTATATGAAACTATGAAATGGTCTCTTGAAATAGAATTTGTTATTGTTAGATAAATTGTATCTTCAATTTTCTCTTAACTAACAAATAATGAAGGTAATGAACATCTGCTTTAATATATCTCTGATTTTTATTTTGTTATCTTATATGCAGTTAGTACACTCGAGCAGAAGCTTGGCTCTTTGGTGCCTGGTACCATCGATTTGAAATTTGATGGTGGATATGTGGTCACTGTGAATCTGGGTTCTGACCAGTTAAAAGGTGTGCTGTATCATGTTCCTCTCAATGCATCCCACAGTTCTACATCCATACCGGTTTCTCTGAATCGAAAGAGATCAAGGTTGGGTTCGCATGATCCATCACGGCCCAAATCAAACAGGAGTGGATACAATTTCTTCTTTGCTGAACACTATGCCAGGCTGAAGCCTTCTTACTATGGGCAAGAGAGAGCAATTAGTAAGAAGATTGGGTTTCTATGGAACCATCTCACTGAAGCAGAAAGACAGGTACGTGTGCTCATTTTTAACTAAATCTCTGGCACGCCAAATGTTCTAAGCTCCAAATCGTGGTACAGGAAGTTCATGATCATACTTGGGTATTTCATCCTAGTTGGTTTGTTTGTTGGTTGCCGTTTGAGATTTATAGTTAACTGATAGATGTTATTTGGTTTGTTAAAAATTCAAATCTGATTTTACATAGTTGAATTTTCTTCTGTGTGATTTTAACACTTTCAGCCTAAATATATTTTTAAACGAGTAGCCTTATCCCATTAGGGGGGTTGGTTATATGAATTACACGACGCTATTATATTTTATCAAAAACAAATCATTGAATAAGTTGTTGACTAAGAGATTTCGCTTAATACCTTGTTGAGCGTTATCTTTGATCTTCCTTTACCCTGTTTTACAGGACATCATATTGCTTGATCCACTATCTTAACTATCACATCTAGTGACTTTCTTTGTAAATGCCCAAAACAACTCAGATGATTCTCTAACATTTTCTCCTCAATAGATGTCCCGTGAACTCTTCCCCGTATATGTTGCAGCATAGAATTAAATTAAAATTTGACATATCCTATTAGTTGACATACTAATGACAGTAATGGAGATAGCCAAAGAACGATAAGAGGTTCTATATAATCTTCTTGCTTGTATTGCTTCACTGTTGTGTTACATATATATACACATATGAGATGATTCTAGAGACTGATTTGTAGGAATCTTATAATCTATACAATAAATGCAAATTACCTATAATCTTCCTAATTAATAGATATAACAGTAAATCACCTATAATTCTCCTAATTAAGATATTCTCCCACAATCCCTCTTATAATCTCTCTATTTAATGCTAATATTTACAACACTCCCCCTCAAGTTGGAGTATAGATATTTATCATGTCCAACATGTCAATCAGATATTCAAATTTATTTTGGGTTAATCCCTTTGTTAGCACATCTGTTATCTGTTCTTTTGAAGGAATGTATTTGAGATCAATTGTCTTTGTATCAATTTTCTCTCGTATGAAGTGCCTGCCAATCTCTACATGTCTTGTCCTATCATGCTGGATTAGGTTGTGTGACATGTTGATAGCTACCATGTTCTCTGAGCGTAATCTGATAGATAGTTTCATTGGCATCATCAATTCTTCTAATATCCGTTTTACCCCCAGACTTTCATAGATTTCAAGAGTTATAGCTCTCAAATCAACTTCAACGCTACTTTTAGCAATCACACTTTGCATTTTGCTATGCCAAGTGACTAGATTTCCCCATACATAGATAACATAACCTGAGGTGGACCTCCTATCATCTTGATCACCTGCCCGATCAGCATCTTTTAACATCTCTATATTTCTTCTATTAGATTTTTTAAACAAGAGGTCTAATCCAGGAGAGCCTTTAAAGTATTTAAGAATCCTACAAACTTCATTCAAGTGTTTTTTTGGAGTCATGTGAATGTTGGGTCCCCACACTAACATCATAAACAATGTCTGGTCAAGTATGAGATAAGTGGATTAATTTTTCTACTATGCGCTGATATCTCCCCATATTTGCAACTTTCCTAAGTCTTCATCATCGTTGATTTTATCGGCCTGTATCGAAGTATCACTTGGTCTGCAGCCAAACATACCTGTTTCTTCTAAGAGATCTAGTATATACTTCTTTTGCGAGATACTGATCCCTTTTTTAGATCTAGCAACCTCCATACCTAGGAAATAATTTGTCTTAGGCTTTTAACCTGAAATTTTTTATTTAGTACTTTCTTGATCCTGTCAATCTCTATTGGATCATCACCTGTGAGAACAATGTCATTGACATATACTGCCAATACCACAATTTTTTCATTTAGATGCCTGAAGAATAGGGTGTGATCACTCTATCCCTGTGTATAGTTTTGAGCTTTGAGTACCTTGGTAAACCTCTTAAACCAAGCTCGAGGATATTGTTTTAAGCTGTACAAGTATTTCTTTAGTCTACACACTTGATTTTCCTTTCTTCTAGGGAATCTAGAAGGTATTTTCATTTATACTTCTTTCTTCAATTCCTCATTTAAGAATGCATTTTTGACATCCATCTGGTGTAGAGCAGCCATGGAGAATAAGATCCTGATGGTATTTAGCTTGGCCACTGGTGCAAGCGTCTTAGTGTAGTCCATACTATAGACTTAAGTGAAACCCTTCGCCACTAATCTTGCTTTATACTTATCAAGGCTCCCATCTAGCGCAATATTTTAAGGTGAACACCCATTTGCAGCCTATTGCTTTCTTGCCTTTAGGCAACTCAACTACTTCCCATGTTTTGTTGCTGTCCAGGGCCTCCATTTCTGCCAGCACTTCCTTTCTCCATTAAGGATTATCAAGAGCCTTATGTATACTTTCTGGTATTTTGACCTGATCAAGATAATATACAAAGGTATAATGTTTTGATGATAAAGCCTGATAAAAGACAAACCTTTCTATAGGGTGTCTAATGCAGGACCGTCGTTATTTTCTTATTTCAATTGGGAGATCAAGGTCCTTATTTTGCATCCCGTGGTGAAGATCTGCTCCTAGTTTAGACTCTTGTGGTGTATTACATGTCATGTCTATTTTCATGTTACAGCGGATATAGACTTGGCCCCACCTGTCGGTGTCTCCCCTGGAATTAGTGTCCTCTTCACTTTTCTTCGGCACTCCCCCTGAACTAGTGTTCTCTTTACTTTTCTTAGCTACCTCTTGTACAGTTTACTCAAGGACATATATTTGATCAAGTTCATGTTGGGGGTATGTGGATTCAGTATATGTCTAAGGTTCTGTAGGAGATATTGGTATTAATTGATAAGATATGTCAATTGATTAGCACGGATTATAGGGGAGTAATTAGGAGAATATTTTGTATTAATTATATTCTATGATTTCCTTGATTCCTTGCCCGGATTATGCTCCCCCAAAATGATTCCCATGTGTATATATGTAAGTGTACAGATGAAGAAATATACAAGGAATTACCTTTTCCTCTTGTCTTTTGTAATTCACCCTTGTTCACGACATGGTATCAGAGCAGGGCCTGGGAATGTCCTTCGTCGAAGTCAAAATTGCCAACGTTGAAGGCACAACTGTTGTTATTGTTCCCGAGCGCCTCACCGGAGATAACTACCTGGAATGGGCTCAGTCCATTTTGCATTAGACGGCCGTGACAGATTAGAGTTGATACATAATGACCCACCTCCCACTGACGATGCTGGTATTCACCGACGGTGGAAGTTTGAGAATTCCCTTGTAGCGTTCTGGCTTCTCAACGCCATGGTTCCGTCAGTGCGTTGTAGTTTTATGTTCATATCCACTGCCAATGATATCTGGCGATCAGTGAAGGAAGCTTATGGCAAGCGACCAACGGCGTCACTGGTATTTGATTTATGGTCTAGACTATGGAATGTCTGACAGAGTAACCATCCCATCAATACATACTATTTGGAGAAGACCACTTTATGGTAGGAATTGGATCTGCTGAAGCACCGCGCCTGGAAATACCCTGATAACGCCGCTGCTCACCGACAGGAAATAGAAGAGAGGTTGTTTGAGTTCCTTATAGGTGTTGACATAGTATATGAAGAAATTTGTGGCTGCCTCCTTGGACGTGTGCCCCTCCCCTTCGTCCTTGAAGCGTTTTCCCTTCTGTGCGATGAAGAATCGCGTCGGCACGTTATGCTTGCCGACTAGTCATCTCGACCAATGCCCTTAGAGGCGTCTGCACTCACCGCTCGTGTTCTAGAGGCCAGGAAGGAGCGCCCTGTCTTTACACATTGCAACAAACCAGACCACACCAAGGAGAAGTGTTGGGATTTCTATGGGAAGCCTGTTGATTGGTGGCCTAGACAGCGCAAGCCCATAGGACATATGGCCAAGACAGCTCACCCTGCGCCAGCCCATTTCCATGAAGCTTCTGCGCCAGCCCACAATCCAGAATATGAAGCTCCAGCCCAAAGTTCAACTATTGGACTCTCCAGTTTAATGGCGGCCCAAAACTTAGATCCACTATCCATAATTCTGTATAGGTTGGCAGCACTTGAGAAACAGGCCCATAAGCAACCAATAGCCACCATGGTACAACGAGGTAATTTATTTAAGGCTCTTGCTACTAATAAAGGTAAGCATAATGGCTCATGCTGGATAATAGACTCAGGGGCCTTTGATCATATGACCAATGATGCTACCATTTTTTCCACATATACCCCTGCTCAAACTCATCTTACAGTTAAAATTGCTGATGCTTCTAACTCTCTAGTTGCTGGCAATGGTACCATTAAAGTTTCTACTACTTTAACACTACATAATGTGCTAGATGTTCCGAAGCTACAGTGTAATTTATTATTTGTAAGTCAGTTGACTAGGGATGCAAGATGTTATGCTCAATTTTTCGCTACATACTGTATTTTTTAGGATCTGCTCACGGGGATGACGATTGGTGTTGCTAAGAAGTTTGATGAACTTTATTACCTGAATGAGTGTTATGACCCAGTGCCTCGTTTATGTAATAACGTGTTTCTCCCTAAAGCTAGTGAATTAGAGTTGTGTCACAAGCGATTAGGACATCCAAACTTTTAGTATATGTGTAAGATGTTTCCTTCAATTTGCTCTAATAAAATTTCAAACTTCACGCATGACGCTTGTGAACTTGCAAAACATCACCGTACCCATTTCCGAAGTATCTTGTATTGCCCATCTAAACCCTTCTCCATAATTCATAGCGACTTCTGGAGTCCATCCCGAATCTCTAATCGCACCCAGTCAAAATGGTTTATGACTCATTGATGATCATTCCCGTGTCAGTTGGGTTTACCTCTTAAAAGATAAGACTGAAGTGTACCAAATCTTTGTTAATTTTTATAACATGGTTCTTACTCAGTTTGATACTAAAATTAAAACCCTCCACACTGACAATGGGACTGAGTACTTCAACCACCAACTTTCAACCTTTCTTACACACCACGGTATCATCCATAAAAACTCTTGCCCATATAGTCCTCAACAAAATGGAATTGTTGAACGCAAAAATAAACATATCCTAGAAACTGCCAGGGCTCTTCTATTTAGCAACTATGTTCCTAGTTTCTATTGGACTGATGCTATCCTCATGGTCACTTTTTTAATCAACTGAATGCCTTGTAAACCCTTATCCTTCCAAATCCCATTGCAAGTCCATCAAGAATCCTTCTATCTCCCTTACCTTGCAAACACGATTCCCCTTCGGGTTTTTGGATGTACTATTTTGTTCATCTCCACCATACATCTAAACTTGCCCCTAAAGCAGTCAAATGTCTTTTTCTCATACTTGTTGGTACTCAAGGGATACAAATGCTTTAACCCCCTGTCCAAACGCCTCTATATTACTTGTGATATCACATTCCATGAAACTATCCCTTTTTATACCTCGGTTCATGGGGAGACTTGGAGTGAACTTCAGGAAGTCCAAGCTGATCTTGAACCTCAACCTCAACCTCAACCTCAAGAATCACCATGCCTCCTCCAACACCCTAATAGTTTTTATACCCTTGACATCCCAACACATGAGGCACCTACGAATATAGAAGATCACACTAGCTCAGGGGGAGACACTAACAAGTGGGGCCAAGTTTATACCCGTAGAAACATGACAGGTAATATTCCTCAAGTGAATGACTCACACCAAGGGTCTGAACCAGATATAGGCCCTAAACAAGTGCAAGTGGAAAGCAATGATCCTGATCTTCCAATAATAGTGAGAAAACAGAGCAGGTCATGTACCAAACATCCTATCGAGAGGTTTGTTTCTTATCAGGTTTTATCATCTGAACATCATGCTTCTGTCTCTCACCTTGATCAACTAAGAATACCCACAAATATAAGAGTCTCTTGCAATCCCTAAATGGAGACAAGCGGTAATAGAAGAAATGAAGGCATTGGAAAACAATGAAACATGGGAAGTTGTCGAGCTACCCAAAGGAAAGAAAGCAGTTGGTTGTAAATGGGTTTTTACCCCAAAATTTCTTGTAGATGGAAGCCTGGACAAATATAAAACAAGGCTGGTAGCTAAAGGATTTACTCAAGTGTATGGGAATACATTTGCCCCTGTAGTAAAGTTGAACACAATCAGAATACTATTATCGCTCGCTGCTAATCTAGACTAGACACTATATTAGATGGATGTCAAGAATGCATTATTAAATGGAGAATTAAAAGAAGTCTATATGAAGATGCCTCCAGGATTTCCTGGCAAGAAGGAAGGACAAGTATGGAAGTTGAAAAAGTCGCTGTATGGCTTGGAACAGTCTCCTAGAGCGTGGTTTGAAAGGTTTACCAAAGTGTTAAAAGAGCAAGGTTACACACAGGGACAAAGTGACCACACTCTATTCTTCAGACACAATAACAAGAAACTTGTGGTATTAACAGTATATGTGGATGGCATTATTCTCACAGGAAACAATCTAGCAGAAATTGACAGAATTAAAAAGGCACTTAACCAAGAGTTCCAAGTCAAAGATTTGGAAAAAATGAAATACTTTATGGGCATGGAGGTGGCTAGATTAAAAAAGGGCATAAGTATTTCACAACGAAAGTACATATTGGATCTCCTAGAAGAAACAGGTATGCTTGGTTGCAGACTGAGTGATACTCCCATTCGTGTTTATAAAATTAAGGATGATGAAGATCTGGGGAAAGATGTGGACATGGGATGATATCAACGTATAGTAGGAAAATTGATTTACCTCTCGCATACTCGGCCAGATATTGCTTATGCTGTTAGTGTTGTGAGTCAACACTCTCACCACCCCAAACAGAAACACATGAATGAAGTCTATAGAATCCTCAGATATCTCAAGGGTTCACCCGGTCAGGGTCTCCTATTCAAGAAATCTAAGAAGAAAAATGTGAAAGTACTTACAGACGCTGATTGGGCTGGTGATCAAGATGACAGAAGATCAACATCAGGCTACGCTACCTATGTGTGGGGAAACGTAATCACATGGCGGAGTAAAAAACAGAGTGTGGTTGCTAGGAGCAGCGCTGAAGCCGAGTTAAGAGCCATAGCTTTAGGCATATGCGAATGACTATGGGTAAAATGGTACTTGAGGAACTGAGGATGCTCATACACTTACCCATTAGACTCCATTCAGACAATATGGCAGCGATCAGTATGTCACATAATCTAGTTCAGCATGACCGAACAAAGCATGTCGAGATAGACAGACATTTCATAAGGAAGAAAATTGACGCAGGAACAATTGAGCTCAGATATATTCCCTCCACCGAACAAATTGCCGACGTACTTACAAAAGGGTTGACTCGAGTCAAATTCAATTGTCTCATTGGCAAGTTGGGCATGATAGATATCTATGCCCCAACTTGAGGGGGAGTATAGGAGATATTGGTATTAATTGATAAGATATGTCAATTGATTAGCACGGATTATAGGGGAGTAATTAGGAGAATATATTGTATTCCATGATTTCCTTGATTCCTTGCCCGGATTATGCTCCCCAAAATATGATTCCCATGTGTATATATGTAAGTGTACAGATGAAGAAATATACAACAAGGAATTACCTTTTCCTTTTGTCTTCTGTAATTCACCCTTGTTCACGACAGGTTCACTCTTAAGTCTCTTCCTGAATCGAAAGTGAGGGATAAAAGGGAATAGTTTCATGGAAGGTGACATCATAAGTGACATAGAGGCGTTTAAAAATGGGATTAAAACATTTGTACCCCTTTTAGGTCTTAGTAGGCCCTAGGTAAATACACTTGATGGCTTTGGGTTCAAGTTTATGGGTATGGTGTAGGTGAACAAAGGTAGTACACCTAAATACTCTTAGTGGTAAGGTATTTTCAAGATAGGATGGATTAAAATAGTGGTGAAGGACCTGGAGAGGGGTTTGGAAGGACAAAGGTTTGGAGGGCATGCGGTTGATTAAGAAGGTAGTAGTGAGGATAGCATCGTCCCAATGGTAGGTAGGAACATTACTACTAAAGAGGATGACCCTAGTAGTTTCTAGGATGTGTCTATTTTTGCGTTCTGCAATACCATTCTGCTGAGGATTATGATGACATCAACTTTTATGAGTGATACCTTGTTATTTAAGAAATGTGGATAACTGGTGGTTAAAGTACTCGGTACCATTATCGGTGTGGAGAGTTTGAATTTTTGTATTGAACTGTGTATGGATCATTGACATACCTCAGTTTTATCCTTTAAGAGGAAGATCCAACTGACATTGGTATGGCCATCAATAAGGGTCATGAATCATTTAAAACGGGTACGATTGGGAACACGGGATGGACCCTATAAGTCACTGTGAATAACTGAGAAAGGTTTAGACGGATGATATGAAGTATTGGGGAAGAAAGCTTGATGATGTTTTGCAAATTCATATGAATCACAATAAAAGTTTGAATTTCTAGTTGAGCAGATTGAGGAAAACATCTTATATATTGAAAATTTAGATGACCTAATCTTTTGTGCCATAATTCCAAGTCACTAGATTTAGGGAGAGATACTTTATCACAAGAGTAAGAGATTGCATTATGACAATCATTTAGATAAGACAACCCATCAAAGCTCCTTAGCAACACCAATCGTTATCTTAGTGAACATATCTTGAAAAACACAATGAATAGTCAGGAAATTAGCAGGACTTTTCTCCCGTATTGTCAGTTGGCTCACAGATAATAAATTACATTTCAACTTTAGAACATGTAATACATCATGAAGTGTTAGGGTAGTAGAAACATTAATGGTACCAGTATCAGCCACTAGAGAATATGAAGCATCAGCAATTTTAACTGAGGTGTGACTTGGCAGGGGTATAATTTGCCAATAATAATATATAATCAGTCATATGATTAGAGGCACCGGAGTCTATTATCCAACAGGGACCGGTATTTTTACCTTTAATGGTTGTGAGGGCTCTAAAGAAATTACCGCGCTGTACCACAATCACAAGATATTGTTTACAAAATTGATTTTCTCCGATGAGATGTTCTGGCACAATGAAGATGGTCGACCCTTCAAGGGTGGAGACTTTGGCTGAGCTTGGACGTGACCCACTGTTAGACACGACGATGCCGTTGGACTCTACACTAGAATTTGCAAATCGGATTGCTTGCTCTAATACTATATTAGTTGACATACCAATGACAGTAATAGAGATAGCCAAAGAACAATAAGAGATTTTGTAGAATCTTCTTATTTATATTGCTTCACTGTTGTGTTACATATATATATATATATATATATAGATGATTATAGAGATTGATTTGTTTGGATCTTATAATCTGTACAATAAATACAAATCACCTATAATTCTTCTAATTAATAGATATAACAGTAAATTATCCATAATCTTTTTAATTAATAGATTCTCCCATAATCTCTCTTATAATCTCTATTTAATGTTAATATTTACAACATTTCCATACTCGTGAAATTGCCAAGATGTGCACGAGTGGAAGCCTATGATAGAATCCTAGAAATGCTTTTGCTTGCATACAGTTGCTTAATGCTTTCCATGAAAGAAGCAGAGGTGTGAAAATTGCCCCGACTTTGAATATGAATTTGTTGTATTGGTAATCTTTGACTTATGAATGAAGATATTTTCTCATACAATCTATATGTAACTCTAATGCCAGGTTTATCAGGAGAAAGGGAGGAGAGATAAGGAGAGATACAGGACTGAGATGCAGGAATACAAAGCGTCCAATAATGTGACTCAGTAGTAGCCTCCAATGTGTGAAAACCATTGCTATTTCTAATGACTTCAGTTTTGTACCTCTTGTTGGCTTTCTTTTCAAGTAAGGAGAACCCCAAAAGATTACTTTGGGATCATACAGGTTAGAGTTATGATGATAGGGTGTGTGAAACTGGTTGTATCTCTCTTTTAGGGATAATTCATAGTAGAAGCAAGGGTCTCTGTGAAGCTCTTGATGCTTGATTTTTTATTGGGAAAAAGACAATAAAAAATCATGTGAATTTGAAAATAACAAATTGGGTATATGAATATCTAAAATAATAGATTAGGTAAGAGGATCCAATTTGTTTGTTGCAAATTTAGGTGAAAAGACTAAATTATTCCTAGAGTTATAAATTTCTTAGAGAGAATTGTGAAAATAATTACTGAAGTTATAAATTCTATTGCTAGAGGTACAAATCCGAAAATAATTGCAAGTATGTTGTTAGAGTTGTAAATGTTTTAGGAAAAGTTGTCAAAATTATTACTGATGTTGTAAATATTATTAGAGGAGTTGTAAATTCGAAAGCAATTAGTTCTAAACTCTAAAGTAATTAGTTGCAATTTTAGAGTTATAAATATCTTAATTGAAGTTGTTAAAATTATTACTGAAGTTATAAATACAATTAATAAAGTTGTAAACTAAAATGTAATTAATTTCAATTTCAGAGTTATAAATGTCTTAGGAAGTGTTGTCAAAATTATTACTAAAGTTGTAAATATTATTGTATGAGTTACAAATAACTAAAGGATAATTTAGTTTTTTGCCTCAAATTTACAAAGGGCAGGTTAAGCAGGAGGTTTAGTCTGTTATTTTTAAAATTTAGAAGCTGTCTTTTTTAATTTTAAAAGGCCTTGGCTTTTTTTTTTTTTATTTCCCACACTTGTTCTTGATTTTCATCTGGGGCTATCCGTAAGGCTTGGTTTGTAATCCACTTTGAAACAAACTAGACCTCAAACGACAACAAGAAAAATCAAGACATCAACAAATAATTGTAAAAGAGAAAGAAGAAATAGAGTAAATCAAAAGAATAGTAATAGAATAATAGAAATAGCTTGTCTAGTAGGAATTGAAACATATGATTTATTTAGAATATTAGGAATAGAAACATATGATTTATTTAGAATATTAAAACGTTAGTAGAAAAAGAACAAAAGTAAAATAAACCTTATATAAATATTATGAATGTTTTGGAGGACTTGGGAGAAACAGATATAGAAGAAATTATAGGAAGAGAAGAAAAAGAAGATTTGGAATAATTAACAAAAGAATTTAGCTATATTATAACTGTAGCATATTCAGAAGTACAAATAAATATGCAACATGGGACAAATAATCAACAACAATTTAATTCCCCAAATATAAATAGTCAAGAATACTAAATAAATGTTAATTCATCAAGTACAGTAACTAACTAGGTAGTCTTCCCCATGCGTTGCACAATATGGTGCCTATTGTACGGTAATATATCCCAAATTTGAATTTGCAGATCTGTTACAAGGTAAGGCATCAAATGAAATTGTAGTTACTTTTTTTTTTTTTTTGAGTGAATGTATTTCATGTGCTTGACGTATCTAAGATTAATATGGTCTGTTGTAGTAAGCATTTGGATTTTATTTATCCTTTTGCCATTGTTAGTGTATCATTTGGTTGTTTGATGTACGTGTGTATGGGGAAGCATGTGGTGTATGTAACTGTGTATTTCTATTCTCCGGATGGTAGGAAGAATGATGTCAACGTGCGCGATAAATTGGTAATATTTAATTATTTATAGTTGAAAGAGTTTAGTTTTTGTAGGAGGTTTTTCCCGTGTGGTATATTGTTCTCCGTATTGAGAGCACATTGAAGCATATCCATTAGACCACAATAAGCTGCCCAAAACATGATATAATTTTGTGCACACATTTTAAATGAATAAGGGCACCGTTACGAAGTCTTCCCTTCCATATATACGTGAAATTGTGTAATATATGTTAAATTTTAATAAACCAATTAATTTTTTTGCATTCCGTAAATCTACTCAAAGTTATACTCAATGTGTGTCAAACACCATAATATTTTTTTCAAGTGCAAAACTACCGATAAACATTTGAAATTTGAGCAAAAAATAACTCAAAAGTATTTATTGTCGACACACTAAACTTGTTCCTGACTCTCCAAGAAGGCACCAACAAAATTAAGTAGTCTGAAAAGTAAGAGCAAAGTAAGAAGGTTTTCACCAACAATTTTGAAACTTTTTTTCTTTTTTTTTACTTACCCAATTCACCGAAACTTTGCCCCAACTATATTTGGACTTAACCCATGTCGCGTACCTGGCTATTGTGGGTGAGTCTCTTAACGGGAATTTTTTATATACGCTAAAACTCGAACTTGAGACCTCATTTAAGTGATACCGAGTCGCTTACTATTCGGATTAATCCCGTTTATGAAATTATAGTTTCTAAAAGTAAACTGATGTATTATGTAACTAAAGTTGGGAATGCCCGGCTCTATATAAAGCTCTGTAAATTGCAAAAGAGAACCATCGAGTATTGTAGCTACCCTTAAGTGCTGTATTTCGCATATCCATAAAAAAAAGTTCTTCAACCCTCGGTTAGTGTTCAGTTTATCTTAAAAATTTTAACAAAAAGTCAATAGTACAAAGGTACGACTATTAAATTCTTTGTAAGGATCAAGGGGTAGAATTGTCTTAATTTAAAAAGTAATGATCCTATAAGGAAACTAGTGATTATATAAACATCATAGAAGAAACTCGGCTATGCCCTCAATAGGAAATAAAGGTTGTGTTGAGGTAATATGAAGGCTGGAAGGTTAGGGTTCCAGAGGTGAGACTTTGTAAGAATAAATATGTATGGGAGAGGATAGAGATCTTTCTATCACTTGGATTACCTTCAGTCAAAAATTGGACTTATGTTCTTATGTTCATACATGTGTATGTATAATGGAAAAGTAACCATTCAAAAAACAGAAGATGGCGCATCTTCTTCAGTTTCACTTTTTTCTGTTTTCTTTTTCAGTAGAATTTCTAGTATCTTAAACGGATCTCACTTAACCAGGGGTATAGACTAATCCGATATTTTTTGCCGTCAGTAGTGTGATTGCCAGAATCCTATGAAGCTTATGTTCTCTGTGTTTTACATACATGCATATAAAGAAAAAAACTGATTCAGAGAAGAAAATTTTAGTTGTGGAAAAAAAAAATATTCGGTTTCACAGCGTAAGAAGGGGAACTCTTTATTGTTATTAGTATCTGAATCATTAGTTAGATTCAATGTTATAAATAATGAATACGATTTAACTAAAAAAATTGGGAACATGAGTCAAATGTTATTTGTTAAGTAATTTTTTTGTAAATAAAAATTAAAATGTATTTATTTCAGGCTTATTCCATTGTGACTCAGTTCGGTTAGGATCAATAACCTTTTAATATTTATCCTCATTTATTCGAGGGTAAAGGTGTAAAAATATCAATAAATTTTATCCTTGGATGTTCAACATCATATATATTTTTTTAAAATATAAAAGGAATCATAACGTTATAAAATGTGTATAAAAATACCAATTTTCATTAGTTGAACATTAAAGAGAGAATTTTGGATTAAAAATATTGACATAGATGCAAACGTGGTATAATTATGATCTAGTTGGCATCATCCATAATTATTATTTTAAAAAAAAAATAAATATAAGATCATAGTCCAGTTTGCCCCACAAATGTATCTCTATTTTTTAATAAAATTTTAAAAATAATAAATTAATATTAATTGGTAGATAACAGATAAAGCCAATAAAGGCATAATTATATTATATCTATGTTCATATCAGCATTTTTAATAAATAAAAATTTCTCTATAACGGTCAACTAATAAAATTTGACATTTTTATACCCTTTTTATAATATTATAGTTACTTTTACACCTAAATAAACTATATGGTGTTGGGCGACTTTGAAGTAAAACTTCATACGTATATTTTCACTTTTCTCCTTTCAGTCAATGATTTTTCAAAATGACAATAAATTAAAGATATTTAAATTTTAAGTTTATTGTAAAGGCTGAATTGTTAAAAAGTTCTATGCGGTTAAGTTTTATTAAAATTTTACTCATCTATCTATCTATTTTAGTAATCCAAAGAGAAGAGTTGTAATAAATTTCTCCCAGGTCCCTTAAAATTTTATATTAATTTGATAATTTAATTGAATTTAATAGTGATATTTTGTCTTTTTTGAGATATGTGCGTAATTTCCTTTAAGTAGTAAATTCATTATGGGAAAATGACATATGGGTCCTATTGAAGCAATTGAATGACAAAAAAGTCATACCAAATGCTATAATTCATTTCAAGTCCCAGTGGACCTCACATGAATTTTTTTTAGTAGTAAAAAGACTTAAATGCCCCTATTGAGAAAACAAATGCTAAATGCAGAGCTCTCCTATCACTCTGCACAATTGAGAAATTGAAGCCCTAGCGAACATCACTCTGCTCCTCTTTTCAGGTTGGTATGTGCTCTCTTCTCCTCGTCTGTGTGTGGTCTCTGCATTGTGTTCCTTAGCTCTGACTTGCACCTCCTTTCATCGGTACTTACTTCATCGTCGAAGTTATCATCGCCTTTCATCCTCTGTTAACCCGCCCTTTCTGTGGTGATTGTCGTCATTGGCACCCACCTATCATGCCATATTTCCTCCTCTGATACTCATCAGTTATACTCCTTCAGTCAGTTGGCCGTGCTGGAGTATCCTACTTCATCGTCCAAATCATCATCACCTTTCCACGTCCTACGAAAGCCCCTGGTCCGGGTAATATCGTTCTTGCTTTAAATGTGACTACTATCTTTATTTTTAACATACAGAAGCGAAGCATTGGCCTTCCGAATACAATGGTCCTTTCCCCTGCTTATTTGTTAGTGTCGCTTTACGTACCTTTCCTGTTAGGCCTTAGTCAGTCCCTTTTTTGGAGTTCAATTCTAAGCCGGTAAGGAAGACAAAGTAAATCAATGTGGGGTTGTGATATAGGAATAGAAGTAGGAGTGTTAGCGTGGATCAGGAAGTCCCAAGTAAGATTATGGATATATAAAGTCAACGTGATAGAAAGCTGGGTCAGGTAAGTGTTCTTGAAGTAGCTAGATATTCAATTGGAGGCTCATAATAGGATAAGAGCCATATGCATAGAGACGTTTGACATAGAAGCTTAAATCTGAGAATGAAAAATCTGTTCACAATGCCATTTTACCAATAGTAATAATTCAGAATGAAATATTTGGTGCTTCTATTCAGAATGAACCATCATCAATAGGAAATCTGTTCAGAATGAAACATGTTCAACAGTAATAAATGGCTTATATGATTTTCATTTGGTGCTTCTACATTTGCAACACTACTGTCTTGATTATTTGGATTGAAATATTGAGTAATAATTCATTGTATTGATGAAAGTGGTTGTTATTGCAGGATAAAAGATGTCCAATATTAGAAAAAGTAAAGGCGGACAAAGAAGTTACAACTTCTCTAGTTATGCACTCTTCATTGAAGAGCAAAAAAATACCAACCCGCGAAAGAAAATGTCACTACAAACTGCTGGTGTATCATTCAGGGAAAGTTGGAATAAATTGGAAGAGCATGAGAGATTAGAATACAAAAGTAGGGCAAAGGAATTAAGAGGTCCAACAAAAGGGAAGAAATATATCGTGCCCTTATACACACGATATGCACCGAAGCAGTTAATAGATGCTTGCAAGGTGTTGAAGGGGAGGCCTAAAACAATGGAGAGGTTGAGAGTGATTGGGTTTGAAAAATTAGTGCGCATAAGCTGCTTACACATTCAGTGAGACTTATGTGGGGTGTTTATGCATGCTTTTGAAACCCCCCCGGCAAAGACAGTTTCAATTAGAGGGAAGATGTGTGAAATGGATGCAACAAATGTGAATGAAATAATGGGATTGCTAGTTGATTTGTATGAAATAATGCCAACAACGTGTGATGAGGAAAGGTTCAAGGAGATGAAGATGGTGTATGGAAAGGTGCCATACACAACAATAGCTTGCTGGTTGGTTGATGAGAAGGAGCATGCTAATTTAGAGTTCCTCTTTGTGATGTACAGCGTAGGGATCCTTTTAGATCCAAGCGCATGCATATATGTAAGTGACAAGGTGTTGAAGGTAATGGCTTTAACCAAGGATGCATACAGAGAGTTTGATTGGTGAACCTTTATTCTTAATAAATTAGCAAACTCTGTTAAAGATTATCTGGAAGAGTTGAGGAAAGGGGATGGCGATGGGAGAAAGAACATAGGAGGCTGCTTATACTTCCTCATGGTAAGTGTCTTTAGGGTAACATTTTTTGTGTGTGTAAGAACAATTAACTATTAGCGTCTATTAAAATATGTTCTTAACTTGTGCATCATGTGAAATGTAGATTTATTGTCTGTAAATGTTTCCACTGGGCTGACAGAAAGCCTCTAAGGTAGGGGATGCCATTAGTTATTAGAATGATGAGCAGCTCTAGGCAAAAACACGGCTTGAGAAGGAAAGCAGGCAAGGTGTTCTACATGGTAACATAAGTAAGGATCAGCCGAAAGCGTCAATGTTTAATCCAGACGTTGATCTTACTCACCCGGTACATACGACGCTAATTGGTTTCATTTGTTGGTTTAGTACAATTTAGATAATGTGCTAAATTGTTTATCTTTTTCAGCTAATAAATGCAACTTACGGTAGAATCATGAATATGGTAGGGAAAGAATTGTTGGCTCTTCAGCATAGCCTCTTAGGGGAAGCTGAAGGTGGAAAGGTTAATGAAACAATATATCATTGTCAAGAAGAAGGAGCAAATAAAGGAATCAAACGTGATGAGGAAGACGGGGGTGAAGGTGAAGAGGAGGGCAACGAAAGTGGTGATGAAGGTGCAGATAGAGGTAGAGACAAATGTGGTGAGGAAGGTGGTGATGAAGGGAATGAACAGGAGGGGGAAACACATGTAAGAAGATCAAAGAGGAAAAAGAAACCAGCTATTAAGTCATGTCACTCGGGATGAGCTAGGTTGCCTCCGTAGTAGAGCATGGATGAGCACCATAGTGAGACAATTATCCTTATCAGCTATGATCATTGTGCACTGTAATGGTGGTTTGCTGATTTGATATTTGTATTCACAAGTAATGATGATGGTGGCCAAGACATTGGTGCAGGATGAGAAAGACAGAACCCGTTCAGTCTGAAGACACGTCTTTTCTGCACATTTCATGCAAAAAATGTTGATGAATCCCCTGCAGTGGTCAATTGAAGCCAATGAATCATAAATACTGCTAGAACATGTTGGGTATAATATTGGTAATTGTGACTTTATTTTTGGACCTGCTTGCATAATGGACCACTGGTTCTGCTATGTTTTTGACGTCAATAAGATGCAATTTTGTGCCCTTGACTCGTTGGTTGATACTTTAACATTTATGCTCTTACAAAGGTAGTAACATCAAGAAGCATCTGAGGACAATAGAAAAGGTAAGCGCAAGAAGAAGAGGACCAGCGGGCAACATATATTCAAAGAGAAGTAATGGATGGTGAATGCCTGTGTATGTATTTCTTAATCTACAGATCCCTACTCACTTACGTATTAGTAGTCATTTTTTAATTTAATTTATCTTGTGTCTGCATTGTGCATGTGCAAAAGTGTTTCTTCCTGAAAATACTTCGTATATTGAAGCCACAAGTTTTTGGGTAGGACGATCGTTTGAAGTCAATTGGCCAAAATTGCATCTTTAAATGGACACGAAAGCATGCTAACACATCTACTTCATTTTTTGCTTTACTTTTCCTTGTGACCGATTGAATTTATAGTCTTCTACTACTGCACAATGTGTAGGTATTCGTGTGGGATTATTGTGTTATCATGGCTAAAGACTTGGGATGGCAATACCGTAGATGACGAAGGTTATACAATGCCAAAATACTCCATTGAAGACCTTCACCAGTTGAGGGTTAATTGTTTGTGTTGGCTGATCAATCACCCCAATAATTCACAACGGGAACGAGTGTTGTCTATACTAGCAGACAAATAGTGACTAATTAGGTGTATTTGTCATTGTAAAATTTATAAAGAATATGTGTATTTGAATAGTTTCAATTAATGTGAAGATGTTAACCTGTTCAGGAAACAATGTTATCATGTTCAATAGCTAAGTGTTGTGTTTCATATGTCCAGTGCGTAGGAATGACAATTAGACCACCCTAAATATCAATTGCATTACACAGGAAAAATAATAACTCCATCACTTATAAGTGACAACCCCTTATTCACTAAATAACAACTCCATCACTTATAAGTGACAACCCCTTATTCACTGAATAACAACTCTACCACTAGTGAATATCAACCCACAACCTACCACTAAGAACAATGGTTGAAGGAATAAGAACCCAGCAGTTGCAACTAATAACCCCAGGCCATGCAACTAAGAAACTCATCTACTGCAATAATAACCCCAGCACCTAAACTAACAACCCTAGTACCTGAATTAACAACCCCAGCACCTGCAACTAACAACCCCAGGCCGTGCAACTAAGAAACCCATCTGCTACAATAACAACCCCAGCGCCTGAACTAACAACCCCATCGCCTTAATTAACAATCCCATCACCTTAATTAACAACCCCAGCACCTGCAATAATAACCCCAGTAGCCTACAACTATGAACCCCATCTGCTGCACTAAGAACCCCATCTGCTGCCACTAAGAACCCCATCTGCTGCACTAAGAACCCTATCTGCTACAACTAAGAACACCATCTGCTGCAACTAACAACCCTAGTGCCTGAATTAACAACCCCAACAGCCTGCAACTATGAACCCCATCTACTGCAACTAACAACCCTAGCAGCTGCAACTTATAACCCCGACAGCTGTAACTTACAACCCAGCGCATGTAACAAACAAATGCCAGCAAATATCAGAAAATATACTATGCACTTTAATTAATATACATGTAGTTTACGATGACATCCCCTGTTAGCAGCAAATGTAAAAGGCATACAGTAAACATATACACCTTCATCAAGATCCACTCTACCTTCCAACAAGGTAGACATTGATCAAGGTTACAAAAAAGAATTTTTAGCACTTTGCACATATATGTGCAAAGCAAAAATCAGTATGCTACGTATTTACAAACAAAATAGAGCAACCAAGCACCAATAATTAGCTTAGGTTTGGATTCTTGCATGTCTTCACTGTATGTCCAACCTTATGGCATCTTCCACAATAATAAATCTTTCTATTATGAAATTGAGACTCAATCATTTTTCTCTTTGGCCTTCCCGGAGGCCTTCTAGTAATTGGAGGGTTAAGGAATCTTTCTTTTATTAGTTCAGACACTGTCAGGTCGTTAGGACATGGACAATCATGTGGAGCAATAGGCCTTATGACACTAGCATATATTTTCTTCTGGGCAAATAACTTGTAGCAATCATCCACAAATGTGTACACACTTCTTTACATTAGCTTTATTGCAACACATGCATTGACACAAGGAAGTCCACTCATTTACCAACCTAAACATGTGCATTTACATGTTTACAGATTAACAGTAAGTTTAATGACTCCATAGGGGCCCCAAGTCTCAACCTGGACAATGTCATTTCCCCAATATTAGGCATGCATATTTGTGGTGAATCTAACTTGTTGTATCAATTTTGCCTCAATATTTGGCCCGACACCATTTTTCCAATTGACCATTGACAATTTACTTCTCAACAACTTCTGGGCCAATTTCTCTTGATGCTTAAGTATTAGAACAAACATATTGTGCCTCCGCTCTTGCAAAATCCATGCATTGAATGACTCTGCGAGATTAGTGGTGATATTGTCCCATAGTTTGAATGGAAACTTGCTCATAGCCCCTTTTTACACGTCTCCTTGGGTCTGAACCCATTGCACCAGATATAGACAAAAGGCTTGTAGCTTTCCCATTGTGACATTAAAATCACCCTCAAGCCTTGCATATGCAATCCCTTCAAGCAGGTTAAGTGCGTCCTCCTTTCACATGCCGGTAGCAATAACCATGTCTACTATAGGGAAAAAAAGTCTGAATAGTAGTGATGATTGCATTGTTTCGGTCAGACACAATTGTGATCTCTAAGGATCCTGTGATCTCTTTAATATTTTGGAGAAACCACGTCTACTCATCATGCGTCTTGCCACTAACAATAGCATATGCCAACAGAAATAATTCATTATCTCAATCATATGCATTAGTTGTAAGCATTGTTCCCCTATATAGACCACTAAGATGACATCCATTTATATACAATATTGCTTTGCACCCTTGCAAAAAACCTTCAATTGAGCATCCATATGCAATGAATACCCTCTCAATCTTTTGGACTCTGAGCCTTCCCATCTAGCAATAGTTCTTGGATCAGTTTCCACAAGCCTCTCACATATCCAAGGAATAATCTTGTACGAATCCTTTACAGTACCATGTATTTCCCTTAATGCTTGTTCTCTACCCATGTACGCTTGCCTATAGTTCAATCCCACACCATAATCTCTGTACAAGTCTTTGCTAATTTCTTTTGCATTCTTACTGATATTACTCGTTAAAGCATCAATCATTAAAGATGAAGTTAAGCTTGCCTTTCCATGGTGAGTTAGAACTAGGTCTTCTTGTGCATTATGCATGTGCTAACTTGTGAAGCTTCTTATACTTAACAATTCTGCATCTTGACGTTCACCCAAACAATATGCACCTATGTACCATGGGCATCCATCGACCTTGCACTTGACAATGATTTTTTTGTTTATTGTTTTTGATAAATTTGTAAGAAAATATGTGCGCGATGTTGTACTTGTATAGTTGTTTCCGAAGAACCCCTGTATTTGGAAATGTTTGACCTTCTCCAACAATCAAATCCTTCCACTTTGTGCAATTCATTTCAGGTGTACCTGTTGGAATCATTTTGTCAGCACAAGACACTAATGGCAACACTTCATTCTCATTTCCCAAATCAGGTGGAGACATAGAGCACGCATTCCTACTTCCAAACAATTCAGCAAACCTACATAAAATGACAACTTACTATGTCGGTAATGACAACTGCCTTCAACTGATATGACAACGTATATTGCAAATTATATAGGACAACATTTTGTAATCAACATACTATATTACTTACACATCTTCCTCCTCTATTACATCATCCATACGAAGTTCTTTGCATTCATTGTTTGCTTTCTCTCTTGCGTACACATAGCCACTTTCTCCATTGAACATTATTAAATGCTCAATTCCTTCATCATTAAACATGTCAACAAATGTGTGTTTATCAAATCTAACAGTGAATTTTATCAAAATTTCATCACTTTCTTTCCCAACCATTGATGCTACTAATATTTTGAACTTATCATATGTTGTGCCTTCTTTTATGGATATTGTTCTTACTTGACCCCCAACATATGTATGACCTTCTACATCATCTCCAAACTATCCTCCCATATGAACATAACAGAATAGATGCTTTGCAGATAAACTAGCCATCAACAATGACAACCTGCACCAGACATATAATATTAACAACTCATGCACTTATATTAACAACTATATCATACTATAATAACAACTCTTATTGCCTCGCATATCAGCTCATGTCTATAATTCACACTTTACAGGTACCTTTCCCTTGTTTATATATTGTTACTACACTCAAACAAACACACCACAAATTCCTAAAAACTAAACATAACTTTTTTAACCTTAAATAAACTCACTTAACCCACACCTCAAATAATAAAAAAGTCATGGAATGAACACAATCTCCATATTTACATGGGTGTTTTTATACCTCACTTCAGCCACACACTATCATATCATATGTAGCAGGAGAATGATGAGCTAACTATTTTCCTCGATTTGCTATGTCTGTCATTCACGTTCTCATATGATAGTCAGAGAAGATGACATATACAACACTTCTGCGTCAACATTTAGCCACGATGATGCGTAAATACACCTGCCAACACAATATGGGAGCTATCGTATGGCCAGTAATGGTGTTCTGACCGTTCTCTTATTTCACAGCAAAGCCCGCCAACTCTGATTTCTTCTTTAATTTTTTTTATATCTCAACAGGGGAATTTAAGTCTTTTTACAATTACAAAAAATTCATGTGAGGTCTCATGGGAGTTGAAATAAATTATAGCATTTAGTGAAACTTTTTTGTCATTCAATTGCTTCCATAGGACCCATATGTCATTTTCCCATTCATTATTGATAATGGACTAATCGTTGAATCAATAAAGGGGTAGAGTTCATGTTCATTGACTTGATTGTGATTAAACTTTTTAGTAATTTAACTAACATATGTTAAGTGTAATTATTTTAGATGAAAAAAGAGATAATACTATAAAGTATAAATTTTAAATTTAACTATCAAAATAAACTTGAAGAAAATTTTAAGGATAAAAGAAATAAAAAGAAGTATTAGGATAGTTTTAAGAGTTAAGAAATATGCAACTCGAATATGTTTGGATTCATGGGAAACCAATATTTTAAAAAGACTTCTACCCTAAATTTTAGTTTGGATAAATTTTAAAACAAATAGACATATTTGTTCAAAATGGCTTCTGGACCAAACCATGGTTTTAAATAAGTTCATATGAATAACTTCTAAAATAGTAAAAGAACTTATAGACTATTTAATTACTATTTTACCATATTTTTTCTAATACACACACTCTCTCTTCTTTTCTTCTTTTTCTTCTCTTCTCTCCCTTTTTGTCACCATTTCTGCTGTCGCTATCATCGGGAGGGAGGAGGGTCAACTTCACTAGAGGAGAAAGTAGATGTCGCTAGGAGGGAGGAGAGTCCTCATTGTCATCACTGGGAGGTCGTGGTCTATGTCACTACTCATCCATTGCTGGTGGACCGTCTCTACTATTGCTTTTTTCGTCATCAGATCTCTAACGACGATAGTCTCTGATACTGCTACTTCCTCGTTGCTGGAAAGAGCAGAAGAAAATAGTGAGGGAAAAGAAGAAGAGGGAATTATTTTTTTATGTTATACCCTTTTAGTAATTTACCAATTACAAAAGTCCTTTTGATAATATTCATCCAAATACTTATTTATTCACAATTATTTTTTTTTCATAAACTTTTCTCTAGAAATCCTTTTTCAAAAACTGTCTAAAAGTTTTTTTTATAAGTTATTTTTTAAAAGTCTAAGGGTCAATTATTAAAAAAGAAAAATATTTTATTTAAAAGTATAATTTTTGCGTACCCATAATATGTTTGTAGAAAATAGTGATGAGAGAGAAAGAGAGTTGGCACAGTATATGCACCAAAGACAAGAAAGACCCACTTCTAGCAATAAAGGCAACTCTATTTATAATGTGTAATGTTACCTTAAATTAATAGAGTGGAATCTCTTTCATTTATTAATAAATAATTATAAATTTTTCCTCTGTATTGCACAAGGTGAGTGAAACTTAAAGAACCATGATGGAATTAATTTGGTATAACAATAATGCATTTATTTTTATATCTTTAAAAGTATTAAATTGGATCAATCCAAATTCACTTTTAATTGAACTAGTTATTATAATATTTTAAGAGTAATATTTAAAATATCATATAATAAGTTAATAGAATTAATGATTAATTATTATCATGGGAATAAAATCTTTTAAAGATCAGAGTGATATTACTAATTGGGATTATTGATCGCGTCTTATAAATAAAAGAATTGAAAATATTGAATCAGATCGACTCAAACATATCTTTAATTGAATTGACTATTACAAGATTTTAAAAATAAAATTGATTATTAATTTATGCTTACTTATTAATTAACAATCTTCTTTATAAATGCGATATTGAGTAATAAATTAAATTCTAATTAAATTTTTATAATTTTTTATAAGCATATGTATTTTTTATTGGAAACAATTATATTCAAAGCATTATCAGATACTAAATGTAAACAAATCTCATAATAGGAATTAGGGTTGTGCACAAAGCCCGCCGCCCAGTAAGCCCACCCGAGCTCGCAATAAAAATGCCTTATCCAGCCCGATAAATATAGGGTAGGGCTAGGCATTAGGCTACAAAATACAGCCCATATATTTTTCAGTCTGGGCACCGGGCATAGGGGTTGCCCTGCCCTGCCCATGAGCACTTCTTCTTTTATTTTTTTATTTTTTCTCTATCTTAGAAGGGAGAATATGATAGTTACTGGTGACTAGAAGGTAATTTTAGAAATATAAGTAATTAAGTAGGTAAGTTGTATCTTTTAATATTTATAATTATACAAATTTTTTCTTTTTTTTTAACTTTGTTAATTATCATATGATTACATTACAAATTATAATTATTTATTTTATTTTTTTAGATACTTTATCTTTGTCAATATTGGGGAGATTGATACAAAGTTATAATTATAAACTACTTAGATTTCAACGTTTATTTTTTATATGTAATGGATCTCAAAATTTTAATTATTATCTTTGTTGCCTTATTCTTAGTGAATTATAGATATTATTTAACTCTTGAAGACACATGAATATGGTATTATTTTAGAAGTTCATAATTACAGATTTTTTTCACAACATGAGCATGACATCACAACTTTAGGTATGCCTAGCCCTCCCATGCCCAGCCCGCTCATGCCCAGCCCAAAATTGTTAGGGCTTTTACCGGGCAGGGCCGAGTATCAGGATGCAAAATGCAGCCCATATTTTTTTAGGGCAGGGCAGTCCTGGCACGTCCAAGACTGGTCCTGGCTGCCCAACTCTGCCCATGCACACCCCTAATAGGAATACAAACATTAGTTCGCTATATTATAAGAAACTAATAAATTCCGGTTAACCCAACTTAATTAGTAATTTCTATATATTGAAATAGGTTTATAAAATTCTTTGGACATGTTTATTTCTATTCTTTATGGCCTGTTTGGTCGGTGAAAAATCAAAAGAGGGAAAGGGAAAATTCGAACTTTCCCTTAGTAGCAGCCGATTGGTTGGAAGAAAAGGGGGGAAGTGATTTTCTTAGGAAATGTGATTCTCCATTGTATAATGGAAAATTGGGTAGGATCTGATTTTCTGTCCAAGTGAAGTACGAATTTGCCCCTGAATTAATCTGCAACAACTTCAGAATAAACTGAAACTGCATCTTCCATATCTCTACTTGTACCACGAATCGATGTAACACCAAACTTTGTATCAGTTGAATTTAAAAAGGAAACTATCGATGAAGCTTTGCCCACTTTCTTTTCCTCCTTGTTTTGTTCCTCTTCCTTCTTAACAGCACTAGATTCACAATTCTCAACTATTTTCACTGCTTCACACTGCCTCTTAGTTGCGTCGGAGAATTAGTACAAAGATTCAGCTTTTGTCGTTTTAGGCTGAATCTGAAGCAGATTTGCAATTTCTATTTTTGAAAAAATCTATTTTGAGAAGGACATAACTCTCTCAATTTAACTCCAAATCTGAAATTATGTAACCCCAAACCTTGTATCAGTTGAATTTAACAAGGAAACCGTTGACGGAGCTTCGCACACTCTCTCTTCCTCCTTGTTTTGTTACTCTTCCTTCTTAACAGCTCTAGATTCACAATTCTAAACTGTGTTCACAGCTTAACACTGTCTCTTAGTTGCTCCAGAGAATTAGTACAAAGATTCAGCTTTTGTTGCTCTACGCTGAATCTGAAGCATATTTGCAATTTCTATTTTTAGAGAAATCTACTTTTAGAAAGACATAAATCTCTCAATTTAATTCTAAATTTGACAAATGATCTATCACTATGGAAATAGAAGTTAGAGACAAGATGTGATATCTCAATACCATATTTTGAAAAGTATATCTACTTCATATAAAATTCTTTAAAATTGAGATTAATGTTCTTCAGCCTTATTTGGAGTGTAGTTTCATATGAAACAGGTTTCACATCAAATAAATTTGAGGTTTAAGAGATGTCAAAAATACCAAAGAAAAATCAAAGTTAGTAAAACAAAGAGCATAACGTAACTTGAAATGATAAGTTGATATGGATTTGTGTTACTCAAAATAGATTTCTCACTCCAACAATCAATTTGTGCAAAGTTATGCTATATATTGATAAGTCAAATGAGTAATATCTTTAGCCATGAAATATATTATGAAAAGTGAAATCGATTTTATTTATACCAAAAATATATGGTTACATGAAATTGAGTTTGACTATTGGGTTTCTAAATTACTCCATTTTATATCATGGAAAATAGGGAAACTCTCTCCTAGAACAATTATAAGCTCTTATAATTATTTCGTTCAGCTCTGGTCCTTTAGAAAATTGGTCTTAAGAGCATAGCAAGTAATTTCAAGAATCACTAAAAATCCTACCATTATTATTCCTAAAATATTGAAAGTCCTTCGATCATGGGAGATTCTTCATCTTTCTTCTTTCTTCTAAATTTCTTTTTCCATCAACATGTTACCTTTCTTGTTGATCATGCGTAGGAACTAAAATTGATGTCCCAATTAGAGATTTTGTAGAAAGGATTGATATTTTTCGATGTTTCTCCCACGTTTTAATTCGTGCTCTTTTCCTCTCTATTTTTGCTTCGTTCTTTCCTCTCCTTCTTAATTCATTTAGTAGTCCAGTTCGAGTTATTTATAAGCCACGTAGTTTATGGCAATTAATTTCTACATCTTACAAATTCTATATTATATCATTCACAACTAATAAATCAATAACATGGCCATTTCAGTTGCCTCTCTGTGAACGTGTGCGGGGTTTAGATGACATCATTTACAAACATGCTATCCACCCATATTTGATCCTCTTAGTTATATATCACAATTTAATGGCTAATATCCCTTGATTGTGGCTTATTAAGGCTCAAAAGAAGTCCTAATTAAGGGAATCAGAATCTCACACGCATGTGTCTTTATACTTATATTGAATATTTATGTTTATTTATTTAAATTATATTTTTATGAATTATTCTATGAATAATTGAATTTTTAAATATTTTGATTTTCAAATTAGAATATGAATCTGGTTAATAAATACTAATCAAGGGTAATATGGTCATTTACATTTTTTTCTAGTTAATTTTTCATCAATCTCAACCTACCAAATATAAATTTTTTCATCAAACTATTTTTTTTCTATTTCCAACTAAACATCCACTTAGTCGGTAATTTTCTATTTCATTCATTTCCATTCCAACCCTTTCCACCAACCAAATGGGCCCTATGTTTTTGTTTTCAAAAAGTTTTATAAAATTGTTTTTAAAAGCAAGTTTTGGAAACAAAAATATGTATGGATAAGTTTTCTAAAAAAATATATTTGAAAACAAAAAATATAAAAACTTATTTAGAATAATTGTTTTTAAAACTAATTTTGAGAATTAAAAGAATGTGAGATATAAAATAGAGAGTGCATTAACGATGGATGAAAAGTCAGAGGATTGAGAGATGATATAAATGAGCGAAAAATAATCATTGCTAGCAATTGCCAGAAGTGGTGATCATCATCGTGGCTAGCAACAACAATAGTGGCTGCCCGCATAGGTTTTGGTGGTGATGGTGGCAATGGTTAGAGTTGTCACTGGCAATTAATAGCGATTGTCGTGGTGGTCACCAATGGTGGCAATTGTTAGTAGAGGGCACCAGTGGTGGAGATCATCAATGGTAGTCATAGTAGGTGATAGTGGAGGCGGTCAATGCCAATGGTCGCTGGCAGTGGGTACTGATTGATAGCGGTGGTCACTGGCACCAAGCAACAAAGATGGTTGTAGACGAGTGACAATGGCAATGGTAAGAATTTATTTTTCTATAGTGGTAACTTTTTCAAAATAAAAAATAAAATAACTTATCTACATTCTGCAATATGTTTTAATGATAATGCCACACTTGGGATGTACCTGAGAGCAACTATATTTTAGCTGTTAACTACAAGAATATTTGGGAGAGCGTTTTGCTCCCCAAACATGCAATTCCACTTATAAAAGTAATTTTTAGGACATAATGATGTTCAGGTTTATAGTTTTTTAAATATGACTTTTGGGTCAAGATGAGTTTTTGGGTAGAAGTTACTTTTTTGTAGTTTCTAGTTTCTGATTTATGATTTATTAATCTTTTTTTTTAGTCTTCATCCAAATAATTTTTTATAAAAATCATTCTAAATATAAAGATAGAAATGCCCATTTCAATTTTAGAAAGACAATTTAGGTATCTGAATGTTGAAAAAGATAGATTGGGTAGGAAGCCCAATCTGTCATTTGTAAATATGTGTAAAAATATAAAATTACCCTTGACTAACTAAATAAGAGTATACTGTAGCAAAATCACTGGACAGAAGGTACTATGGCACGAATGGGAGACGAAGCTTAGGGGGAGACGCATTTGGCTGAGCTGAAGCTGGAAATAAGGAAGTGTAAGTAAATTTTTGACACAAATCTTCTTGTTTTATTGCTCCAGTAATCAATTATATTTTGTTTATTTTGATGGTTACATGGAGATAAAGAATTTTACAAATATTGTAGCTTCTACTAGTTTAAGAAAGGTGTAGGAGAAATGGCAAAAATTCCTAGGCAATACTTGAAGGTATGGAGAAGTCGATACAATTATGGGAAAAATATGGATATGGTTAGTATAAATAATGATGTGTTTGTGTGCTGCAGTCAATTGGGGTATTTCATAATTGGGGTTTCCTTTTTAGGCCATTAAGATTGAGTAGAAAATATCAGTTATTTGGGAAAGAGTAGTCTTTTGCTTTTCGCATGACTCATAATGCTTATAGTAACAGTTACTTGTAAGTCATGAAACTAATTAATTGGGTTTAAGTCATTTACTACTCTTATAATGATATTTACAACTTCAGGAATGATTTTTGCAAATTCAAGTCATTTAATACTCCGTATAAAAAGTTAGGTGCAATTAGTTGGGTTATTTATTATTCCTCTAATGATATATACAACTTTAGATCTTAAACAACATCAAGTTAGTCATTTAATACTCTAAGAAAAGTTACCTACAATGAGTTAGGTCATTTAATACTACTGTAATAGGATTTGCAGCTTCAATAATTATTTTAACAACTTGAGCTAAGAAATTTACAACTATGTAACAAGTAATTGGTATTGCTTTCGAGTTTGTAATTTGTGTAATAAAATTTACAACTTCAGTAATAGTTTTAACAACTTGAGCTAAGACATTTACTATTCTATAGAAAAACTTATAACCTTCATTGCATCAATGAATTTTGTGTTATTATTATCTTGTAAAGTGTTGAATAATGATTGTTAGGGGCGTAAGATTGTGATGAATGCTTTGTTTGTCGCAGGTTAGTGGGCAAGATGATATGAAACATTGAGTTAACATCTTCAAAAGAAATTTATCATTTTTTCATGAGGTGGGAACTTTGTATATAATGTTGAATGTGGAGCTAAATATAATGGTGGGGATATGAAGATAAAATGGATAAAGGAGGGGATAAAACTTAAAGAATTGAGGGTAATGATAAGTGGATGGTTTGGTATAGATGGTAATAGTTGTGTAATGAAATATTCAATGAAGTTTGATGAGAGGATATTACTAGATTGCAATGATGATGGTGAAGTTTATAATCCTTTTTAGTTTAATGACAATAGTGCACATATTTATGTAGTAGTTAAAGTAAATGATAATATACTAGAACAAAGTGATAATCTAGAAATGTAAGTGAAATTTCTTTTGTTTATGTAAGTTGTTAATTATTTCATTATGCTAATATTTTTGCAAAACTTGTTATTTTGCGTCCAGTATTGAGGATTTAATCCAGACTGTCATAACAAAGGTATCCCTCTTCATGGAGGCAAGGTAACAATTTGGAGACTCTATTTGAGGGAAGTACTATTAGATCTATAACTGATAGGGGTGGTGGAGGATTTAATTTAAGCATACCATATGGAGTACACAGTGCACAAATATCGATGCTTGCAATGAATTATGTGAAATGGAAGGAAGAGTTGCTTAGAAGAATGCTGATTTTTGCAAACGTGGACATATTTAAGAAGGCATTACAATGGTTCAGTATTGCGTACCAGTTCGAGTATAAATATGTAAAAAATTATAAGGACAATATGTATATGAATGTAAGGTTGAAGGTTGTATAAGAAAAAAATGTATAGTTCTTGGAATATGATGTATAGTGTTAATGGTTGAAAACAGTAAGCTTAAGTGACATATTAATGCCTACTTGTTAGTTATTCATATGTAATGTAATTGCTGTCATAGGCAGGATGATTTTTTGTAAGTGACCTAAGTTAAATGGTCCATGTCATCAATGAAATTGTGCAATACATTATGGCTATAAGTTGTAAATACCATTATGAGACTTGCAAATCTCATTATGAAAGTTGTAAATACTATAGCAGGAGTTGCAAACCTCATTAGCAGAATGGCATCCCATTGTCAGACTTGCAAATCCAATTGTGGGACTTGCAAATACCATTGAAAAAATTACAAATACCATTGACGGAGTTGCAAATTCAATTGTGAGACTTGCAAATACCATTGTGCAATTAGTTACAAATACTATTAGGGAAGTTGCAAATATCGTTGAGGAAGTTACAAATTCCATTGTACAATTAGTTGCAAATATCATTGGGGGAGTTGCAAATATCATTGGGGAAGTTACAAATATTATTGTGCAATTAGTTGAAAATAACATTGCAGAAGTTACAAATACCATTAGGGAAGTTGTAAATACCATTGGTGGAGTTGCAAACCCTATTGTGAAAGTTGCAAATCCAATTGTGGGACTTGCAAATACCATTAGCGATATGTGATGAAAAATATGTACATAGTCATTACAAAATTTAATCATAGTCATTAGAAAGTTTAACTCTACAAATGTCATACAGGGAAATGTGATTGCCTAAGTTGCAACATCAGTTGGTCAATGGTTGAACTTTCCAAAAATAAAACACTACACAATAAGTTTCGTCACACGATGGCCAAATCAATGTCATTGAATGAATTTGTGCAGTAAGTTGTGACTATTTATGAGTTATAATTTCATAATTGTAAATGTCTTTACAAAAGTTACAAATCCCACTGTTGAAGTTGCAAATCTCATTGCATAAGTTACAAACCTGAAAGCAATATCTTACAATTTCGATTGTAAATAGCTTAGGGAAAGTTACAAATCCTACTAGAGGAGTTACAAATGTCATTGCATAAGTTGCAAACCTGAAAGCAATATCTTAAAATTTCAATTGTAAATGGCTTAGAGAAAGTTGCAAATGCCATTGTTTAAGTTGCAAATATCATTACAAGAGTTACAAATATCATTGCATGAGTTGCAAACCCGAAAGTAATATCTTGCAAATTCACTTGTGAATTTCTTAGGGAAAATTGCAAATGTCATTATTAAAGTTATAAATTTCATTGCAGGAATGACAAATACCATTATAAGAGTTGTAAATCCGAAAGTAATATCTTTCAATTTCACTTGTAAATATCCTAAGGAAAGTTGCAAATCATATTGTTGAACATAGTCATTATAAAATGTAGTCATAATCATTACAAAAGTTGAAAATTGAAAAGTGATTACTTATCAGTTAGTCAATAGTTGAACATTACAAAAAATTGAAACATCATTTGGTCAATATGGCGGTCTCACTTGGTGGAAGTAGGTTTAACACAAATTCTCACCTTGAGTTGAGCTCGTGATTTACTAGCTACCACATTAAGTTTCGTCTAAATTCTACAAAGCCAAAAGATAGCAAAGACCACATATAATTGATGAGTGTAGAAGAACAACTCAAAATTTCATTTCCTCACTGGAGAAAAATATGTCACCACATCAACAAACCAGCTACAAGGCTGATAACTCCTAGAAGATTGGCAACCCTAATATCTTTCTATTGTATCAACTGCAAAAGGGGCCCAATATTATAAGGAGAAGTATATATTTTGCTTGATGAAGCCAACATATTTGATCAAAACTTAGATTTTATTGGTAAAATATTCATATCAGTAGAAACAGGTATGTCAAAGCAAAGCCACATTTTTAGCAACCTTACTTCATGGCGACCAAATAAAGCTTCAAAATTAGACCATATTTATACCAACCATGTTTACATTCCATAAACAATACTAGCAGACTTCCAAGCAAACCTTATTATTTTAAGTGTAAATAACACCAAGTTAAAGCCGGGCAATATAATCCAATTGAACCAAGTCAAAGCCCCAGAATTTTTAATATTAGTATGCTGAAAAATCAAAGTTGGAGAGTTAGATAATTATTTTCTTAATGATAGCAAAATATTTAAAACTTGGGGAGTATTTAAAGGGATTTACACCTCCTGTAATAGAATTTGCAATTAGCCTGATAAGATTTATAACTTCAACAATGTGATTTACAACTTTCCCTCAGACATTTGCATCTTTGAAATTGTAACTCATAAATAGTTGTACAAAAAGCAATAGACTGGAGGACACAAAAAGCAATGGATGGAAAGCAATGAATTCACGATTTCTCATACAACTTTCTTAAACTAGTCGAATCTACAGTAAAAATTATATTCTTTCACCCAAGGTAACCATAAGAATAAACAAAATAATGGTGATTATCAGAGGAGTAAAAGAAGAAGATTTGTATAAAAAAATTTACTTACATTTCCTCCTTTCCAGTTTTAGTTCAGCCAAAAATGTCTTCTGCAAGCTTCATCTGCCATGTGCATCAACAGTTATTTCTTCTTCATATTAATGCCTTAGTTATACATTTTATTTATTCCAAGGGTAATTTGGTATTATTATCCAAATTTGTAAAAAGACAGATTGGGCAGGAGGCACAATCTGTCTTTTTAAATATTCATATGCTTGAATTGTCCTTTTTTAATTCACATGGTCATTCTTTGTCTTTTTCCCTATCTTTTTTTCGTCAGGTTTAAAACAAAAAGATATTTTTGCATTGCTAATCTAAACGCATCCTACATCAATAAAGTTCGATTCTAACATGTTTAATGTCAATATCCCAAGTCAACTTCAAACTAATAGTACACACCCAAATCTCAGCAATAAGACTGTCACCCTCCACCTTATTATTCATAAAGCCTCGAATGAATCCGCCATGCGAATCACCCAAAACCTTCCCCATATCCCCCACATCCCCGAAGCATTATTTAGTCTATCAGTATTTTTAGTATGCATTTTTTGTAATTTGCTACGTGGTAAAATTACATTTTAGCCATTTCTTTAAGTGTTGTAAAGCAAATTATTAATTTTTTATTTCATGTTGGATGCAATATGGCTTTCATTAATCTCACACATGAAATGCTTGTTAGTAAAATAATAGAAAAAATAAAAAAATAAAGGTTTATGGATGAAAAAAAAAGTTTTGGGAGGTTAATTTTAAACTTTGAAATGTTAAGAAAATTATAAGTATATGTTTTCTGACCTAAAATTTAAAGAAAATTTGTATATTTTAACTTATTTTAAAATCATGTAGTAATAGTATGAAATGTGAAAGTGATATATGCAAGGTTATTTTTAAGGATTTTCAAATCAAATACTCCCTCTAGTTATTATTATAAGAATCGGTAAGTAAATTTACAATTTACATAAATAAAAATTCAACTAAATTAATTAATGCTTTTAATTTTTTGAATTACCCTCGATAAAGTTCCTTAAATAGAGATATGTTAATGAGAATATTATCTAGTTTTATAACTCTAACACTATTAGTTTATAGATTAAGGTGTATCTAGGGTCTTAAAATTTTTTCTTATGTATATCTAGTATTCTAAGGTGTATTTAGCATTATAAAGTATTTTGTACTATAACTAGTATCAAGAAGTTTTTCTAGGTTCGTTCAATATAATATTTTGTGTCTTGGTATTGGATAAACTAAAAAATATTTTATATTGTTAAACACACATAAATAAAATACTTCAAGGTGCTGAATGCATTTAAATTACCCCTATTGATACTCTCTCACCAATAATTAAATAAATGAGAGGGAGTTGAGGAAGATGATTAAGGTGTTTTAGATAAAATATGATATATTAACTAATTTAACTATCTTATTTCATCTAATTAAATTAGTTAAATAGATCATATATCAAAGAATGGAGGAATACTAAAATAACAGTGTTACAACTACGGGTGTGCATAAAGCCCGCAGCTTGATATGCCTACCCGTAATAAAAAAATCCTGCTCAGCCAATAAATATAGGACAGGGCTGGGCATTGGGCTACAAAATACAGCCCATACTTTTTTAGACTAGGCACCGGGTAGGGGCTGCTCTACCCTACCCTTGAGTACCCCTTCTTTTATTTTTTTACTTTTTCCCTAGATACTACACTTGGAATGGAGAATATAATAGCTCCTGGTGAATAAAGGGTCATTTTAGAAATATGAGTAGTTAAATAGGTGATAAGACACATTTTGTATATGGTTTCTGTGACATTTTTAAGAGTTTTATAAGAACTTTACCATTCATTTTATGCCTTAAATTGTACTTTTGTGGTAATACATGATTGTGCATGGAAATGTGCTAATTAAAGGGTACAATAGTAAATTAACTCTTCCAAACTCATATATTATATTATTTACTGATTTAGACTTTTATAGTGAGCTTTTATGTTGGATTGCAGGTATTTTGGAAGAGAGCAAGGACCAGGAAAGAAATCACAAGTCAATGAAAGTGAAACCATGCTCCTATGCCTTTTAGTCGTGACCAAAAAGTCCGCTGGTTGCAACCTTGATTCTTCTAGAAGTGTCTCTATGTTTACAGGTCGCAACCAAAACATGGATCTAGTCGCGACTAAAATGCGAAATCACTAAAACTGTGCGTTTTGAATTAGGTCATGCAGAAATAAAAGGAGAGGAGGTCTGCCGTCAAAGGGGAGGCTAGTTTTTTTACCTGATTAGCAAAGAAATAGTACTCGAGCACTTTCTAATCACCTTTTCCACATCTTCCATCGTTCTACACCTCTCCACAGACTTCTCCACATCTCTACACCATCAATCTACCGTATTCTCATCGGTTCTTCATGGCATCATATCTGGACAGCGATTGCAGTACAACAAGAGTCATGGGAGGTTAAATCTTTAGTCTCTTGGTGATGAATCTAATATCTTGAGCTCATGGACTGAAATGGGGAGTTTCTACTGTTCTAATTTGCATCTTCTCAAGTTATGATTACTGCTAGATCTAGGGTTTTCATTTTATGAGCAAGTTTTGAATATCGATTGATCATTCTCATATTAGATTTTGCAACTGAATTCGGATGATTTGAACGTTTGCTTTTTAATAGAATATTTCAGTTTTGATTTTAAGAAAGTTGGGCTATTATTAGCGATCGTTGTTAATTAATTCAATTGTTTGAAATCTAGGGTTTTCGATCGACTACTATTCGAGGGCATTTTCATCATCTAATTCAACTTACACGCTAAGTAGTTTCTGATAGTTCGCTAATAGTTCTTAAACCATCTTTGATCAAAGGGGTTTAAGGAAAATTAGGGTTATAGAATCAATCGATCGGTTGGGGTTTTCTTTGAGATTTAGTGATTTCAAAACTCTAATTTTAACGTGAGAGTAAGGATAAATACGTTTTCATCATCAAGAGTCTTTCATAACATATTTCTCAAACAAACCAACTCATTTTCATCTTAATAAAAAATTTAAAAATATTTACTTTTCTGAATCCTACTTTTATTGCATCAATCACTAAAACCACAAAATCCATGCTATTCCTACTCAGGTTTTTCATTGATTTTGACATCCAATTTGCTAGGTTTCTAAATAAAAGACTCCTTGAGAAGAACGATAGGGTTGTGCCTTATACTATATTATATTGGGTGTAATTAAATTTATTTTGATAGATCAGACCACGACAATCCGCCCCTCATCAATGGCGCTATTGCCAGGGAGCCAAGTAATTGGTTCCCTAGTAATTGTTTATCAATTTCATTAGCTACATGAGTCATTTTTCTTATTTTTGTTTGCATTTTAGTTTTTAGTAGTTTTTAAATTGTATTGCATTCTACACTTTTCTGAGTTCTGTAAAAAATCGGTCTTTGTGACTGTGAGTCGCGACCTAAACTCACTTGTGTCGCGACAGTTACTCTCTGTGACTTTAAGTCGCGATTAAACATCATTTGTGTCATGACCTAATTGCTTCCCTATGAAATTTGACTACTCTGCGAAAACCAGTCGTGACATTTAAAACCTTAAGTTGTGACTACTACTCTCTGTAATATTGAGTCACAACTAAAACACACTTTAGTTGCTAATTGAAAATTTTTTGTTGTGCAACTTCCGTGGCTGACTCTAACTGATTGCATTGATTATTCTCTATTGTTTCTGCATTGCATTCGTAAAAGAACTGAACCATTAGTACCTTTTGAATCTGAAATTGAGAGAAGACTTAGGAAACTAAAGAGAGAATTTAGGGAATTTAGAGAAGAAAAAGCAAAATCTAGTTCCTCCTCTAGTATTCCAGAGCTAAAACTGAACTAAATATGACTTATATTAATCATAATGGGCATAATAGGCATGGAGAAAATGAAATACCAATGAATACAAAAGATAATAGAAGTGTGAGGAAAATTAATCATTCGCATGTGAATTATGATCCTTATGGTTTCTATACTGAAGAAACTAATTTTGAGATTAAAGGAGCTTTGATTGCAGCCTTACCTAAATTTCATAGTTTTGCAGGAGAATGTCCACACAGGCACTTACAAACCATGCATATGATCTGTTCTTTAATGAAGCCTCCAATGACTACACTGGATGATATCTTAAGGAGGTGTTTCCATTTTACCTTAGAAGGGAAACCTAAGGAGTGGCTATACAATTTGTCAACTCATTTCTCCACTCTTACATGGGATAAGCTGAAGTCAACGTATCTTGAACAGTTTTTCCTAGCTTCAAAGACCACTCGAATAAAGAAGGAGATCACTAATATTCTACAACAAGATAGATAATCTTTACATGAGTATTGGATGAGGTTTCTTAATATGTTAGCTCGATGCCTTCACCACAATATGACCAAGGCTGATTGAGTAGACATTTTCTTTGATAGTCTACTTCCTCACAATCAGGTTTCCTTGAATGTTGTAGCTAATAGATCCTTGAGAGATAAGACTCCACAAGCAAGTTAGGAGTTATTCTAGAAAATAGCCAATTAAGACCATCAGATAGGGGATCCAAGGAGAATGTTCGGGCAATTCAAATGTGATCTTAGCTTAAATAGCAGCCCTGGGAAATAGAAAGGAGAAGGGGATGAATTTGATTGAAAGAAAGCTACATTCCACAAAAACAAGTTCATGTAGTGGATACCTCACAAGCCTTGGTTACAGGATGTAAATCATGCGGGTTAATGATGCATGCTACCAGTACATGTGACAGATAGTATGAAGAAGTAGCAGCAATATATCAAGGGAGATACAATCAATATTAGAAGAGAGACCCATACTCCAACACATACAACCTTGGTTAGAGAGACCACCCAAACTTTAGGTGGGGGTGATAGGCCAAATCAATTCCAAGGAGGTGGTGCTTCCTCAAGCAACTACCAACATAATGCAAGGTCTATAGTTCCAACTCACCCTAATACCTTATTAACATCAAGGCTAGATGAGACTTCTCATTTGTTGAAGAGTATGACTGTGTAGATGAACAATATGGATCATAAAATGACCAATATAGACAACAAGCTCAAGGAAAATGATGGTTAGTTCGCCTCTATAGCTTCAATTGTCCAAAGTATGCAAAAGGATAATGCAGATATGCACAGAAAACTTGAAGAGTTAAGTTTCAAGAATGCAGATATCACAAGTCACTTAACTCAAGTCTTTAATACAGTGAGGGACATTCAAGGAAATAGCAGTGACAGCATACCTTCGAACAATATCATTAATCCAAGGGGTCTAAATGCTATATCCCTTAGAAGTAGCAGAAAGGTACATTTTAAGGAAACTGAGACACCAGAGTAGGATATGGAAGATGTTGAATTTGAGAATTCATCTATGCCATAAGTGCAAATTGGAAAATCTGAAAGTGCTAAAGAACAGCAGCTTATAATGAAGAAGCCAATCCAAGAGGAGAGCTCACAAGCCCAAGTGGAGATACAAGAGCTGCAAGAAGAAGCAACAACAGTACTAAGTCCAGCCTACAAAGGAAAACAACCTGAGGAAAATCTAAAGTCGAGCAAGCAAGGAGCCTCTATCCCTTTTCCTAACTCTTACTTTACTGGAAAGAAAAAGATTGACCCTAATTTTACAAAAGATTCTTATACTCTATTCAATAAGTTAGAAATAAATATCCATTTGGTTAAATTCCTCAAGAGAAACCCTAAATATGCAAAAATTTTAAAAGAATTGTTTGCTGATAAAAAGAAGTTTAGGCCTCTTGAGAGAATCTAGGTGAGTGCTAATGTGTCATCACTCTTTAAGGCTAAATTACCATTTAAGTTCCAAGACCCAGGATCCTACACAATCCTATGCACTATAGGAAATATTCTTATTAAGGGAGCGTTACTAGATCTAGGGGCAACTATTAATGTAATGCCTTGATCGGTATATCAAGCTTTAGGTATCAACAATCTTAGAGACACAAGCGTAGTGCTCTAGTTAGCTGATAGGTCAATTAGGTATCCTAAGGGAATCCTTGAGGATATTCTAGTGCAGGTCAAGGACTTAGTGTTCGCAGCTGATTTTTATGTTTTGGACATGTCCAATGAGTTAGTAAATGACAGCACTTTAATCCTAGGCTGACCTTTCTTCCAAACTTCTAAGACCATCATTAGTATGAAGCTTAGTTCCATCACAATAGAAGTTAGAGAGCATGTGGTAACCTTCAACATGAATGAAGCAATGAAATTTCCTTCTGATAATTTTGTTTTTACTGCTTTGAATGCCATTGATTATACTATTGAAGAGACTAGGGATAAACATGAATTGAGTTTGCATGATAATGATAGAGATAATACATTTGTAAAAGGTTTGTTGAGTAATTTTGCAGGATCTCGAGATGTTCTAGAAGCTAGAAGTGCAACAATTGAAGAAGGGTTGGGTTTCTATGACCCAAGGTCGCGACTAAATGAACTCTACGTCATGACTAAACATCAATTTGAGACTCACTATAAATCTGAGTTATGACCAAATGGCTTTAAGGTCACGACACAAAACTTTAGAGACGATCAGTCACGACACGAAGATGAAGATGTCATGACTAAACATTAATCTGCTGAGGGACAGCCTTTTTGTGACCCCAAGTCATGACTAAAAGATGAAAAGGTCATGACATCAAGTTCTAGAGACACACCCTATCAGTGGGAGTCGCGACGAGAAGCTGAAAGGTCGTCGTGACAAAAAATGCTAGACGCAACTAGGGACCTCCAAACTCCTTCAGTTCCACACTCCACTGTTTTAGTTAAAGGACCAATACATTCTAATTCTTCTCAACCTCATTCTCATTCTAAAATTACATCTCATACCTTAAAGTTTTTGAAAGACTTAATCTTTAATAATAATGCAGATATGGAAAAGAATGGTCCCAAGTATGTTGCAATCGTAGAACAACCTCAGCTTAGTACAACACTTGGGGAAGCAAATGATAAATTGGAGGATATACACAAGTTAGAGAAGAGCAACTGTAGGGAATATACAAAGGATGCGAAGGAAAAACTTCCCAAGTCTATTGCTGCTACATGCAAACTACAGTTGGATAAGTTCAAGTTTAAAGAGGGAAAATTCAAGATGAGCTTGGATGAATCTCAGTATAAGATGCACGATTGTGGAATGCTGAAGTAGAGAAAGAGAGAAATGGGGAAAACCTTCCAATCAAACAACCATCTCTCAAAGTTTTATGATTTCTCACCACCTCCTTAAGGCCAGGTTGTCCCTTTCCTATCTCCTACCTGTTGCACTTTTTTCTTCTTCTATGATATGTTTGATATGTTGGGTTAAGTTTAGGAAAAGGACGTTTTAGTAGGATAGTTTTCATTTTCTGTTTATTTCTATTTATTCTAAGTGTCTTTCTGTTTTGAATAATAACCCGTTACTATCCATGTGTCGCTTACTCATTAATTGTTCTCTGTGGAACTTACATACTCACATGCATGATCTTAGCTTACATATCCTATCGTCTTTGCCTTACTAGTGTTGCTTTGCATGATTTGAATGTGACTGTGTGCTGAATTGTTAATTTCTATTGAGTGATTAGGCTACCTGCTATTTTGAATCTAGATTTGATTGACTTTACAAAGTAATTGTGATCTTTTCTACTTTAGTTCTATTGACAGTGAGGACACTGTCAAGTTTAAGTATGGAAGAGGATGTTATTCTGTAAAAAAAACTCTTCTATTAATCCAATCTTTCATCACCAATGTTTAGTTTTTGATCTTAATGTGTGTGATGAATTGCTGAAAATTAGATCCCCACTTTAAACTGTGTTGATAACTGGAAAGGTGTTAGTATGAAAAAATGTTTTGGGACTTTGACAATTATCACTCGGTAGCCTATATGAAAATTGGTCACGACATCTGTGCTTTTTGGTTGTGACCTATAATGGAATTTTAGACTTAACATGCTCTCTGTAAACTACGGTCGTGACCTATGTACATAGTGGTCACGACAATAACTCTCGGTTGATCTGAGTCACGATATGAGTACCTACCTAGTCGCGACTGTTCCTCTCTATGTATTTGTGTCGCAAAAAGTACATTCAGTAGTCACGACTAAATGTTTTGAAAATCTTGAGCATGCACCCCTATGACAAGTGGTCGTGACCTTCACTATTTTAAGTCGCGATCTATGTTTGAAAAATTTCCAATTACCTTCTCTTTGCCTTGTGCAAAACTATATAGAAGGACCCCTTTTGAACTATTGAGATTCTTTCACAAATGATTTATTATTCCCTTATTTCAAAACCTTTTTAACTCCTAGAAACCACTACCTCACTTGAATTATTTTTGGAAAATCTTGGAAAAGTTATTTGAAACACCTAAGCTTTTGTTGTTAGATTTGGATTATCACATGGTTCTAAGTTATTACTTTGAAACTTTTAAATCATCGTTTAGAGGGTTTTCAATTGTGATAAGTGTTTTAATGCCTAGTGAATGATGAACATTGTTTGAGACTTTAGCTTATGAGCAATCTAAATCAAAACCTTTGTTGGAAGGATTCTTGACCTTAAATTATATATTGAGTGATTATTCAATTGATTTATATCCTCTAGAATTTGTCTTAGCTCTGAGTTCAGAATTACTTGCGTATTTATGAATTGAACATGATAGAGATATTCTTTCTAAATCCTTTTATCCCAAACACAAGCCCACTACATATTACATCCTTAGTCACCCCCTTTTGAGCCCATCACTTTTTCTTTTCATCATTCTTATAGAAAGTCATATGTGCATAAACATCATTTTGAAATAATCTTATTTTTCAATTCAAAAATTTATTATTATTGTGTTATTGTGTACAGCTTCCATGAATGAGGTGCCAAATAAAAGAAGAGAAAAGAAGCATATTGCACTGGAAAAAAAAACAGAGAGAGTTTAAGAAAAAGAAAGTAAAAAGAAAAGAAAAAAGAAGTGAAGAGGGCACCATTATCAACTCTTATTAGCACAATTACCACATCTACATCCCTAGAGACATGAATTCAAGCTACATATTTATTGTTGAATGCATATAGTACTTTCTATTCTTCATATTCTATTCTATGTGGCCTATCTCCATCATTTTAACCCTAAAAGACCTCTTGATTATTTGCATAAGTATTATATAGTTACTGAGATTTACAGCCATTACAAGCATATGGTAGGATATTTTCTAATTTGAATCAGAGTGAAAGAACCCTAACAATGAGAAGAAATAGAGAGCTAAACACTTACACCCTTTGAGAGGATATATTGCGCTATATAGTTGAGGTTGATTTCACTTATTAGTTGATTACTTGGCATTGCTCACATGATCACCATTGCATTCCCAAAAGATGACAAATTATTTATTTTTGAGGTACACTATGGATTATTTTGTTATCTTGAATTTAATAATGTTGTTCTAGGTGTGATTCATTTCTTTATCCAGGAATACAAAGGTTCAAGTGTGGGGGAATTGATAAGACACATTTTGTATATGGTTTATGTGATATTTTTAAGAGTTTTATAACAACTTTACCATTCATTTTATGCCTTAAATTGTACTTTTGTGGTAATACATGATTGTGCATAGCAATGTGCTAATTAAGGGGTAAAATGGTAAATTAACTCTTCCAAACTGTATATATTATGTTATTTACTGATTTGGACTTTTACAGTGAGCTTTTATGTTGGATTGCAGGTACTTTGGAAGAGAGCAAGGACTAGGAAAGAAATCACAAGTCAATGAAAATGAAACCATGCTCCTGTGCCTTTTAGTTATGACCTTGATTCTTCTGGAAGTCTCTCTGTGTTTACAGGTCGCGACCAAAATATGGATATGGTCACGACTAAAATGTTAAATTGCTGAAACTGCGCATTTTGAATTAGGTCATATAGAAATAAAAGGAGATGAGGGTTTTCGTTAAAGGGGAGGCTGATTGTTTGATCTGATTAGGCTAAGAAGCAGTACTCGAGTGCTCTCTGATCACCTTCTCCACATCTTCCATTGTTCTACACCTCTCCACAGACTTCTCCACATCTCTACACCATCAATCTACTGTGGTCTCATCATTTCTTCATGGCATCACATCTGGACAGCGATTGCAGTACAGCAGGAGTCATGAGAGGCTAAATCTTTAGTCTCTTAGTGATGGATCTAATATCTTGAGGTCATGGATTGAAACAGGGAGTTTCTACTGTTCTAATTTGTATCTTCTCATGTTATGATTGCTGCTAGATCTAGGGTTTTCATTTTATGACCAAGTTTTGAAGATCGATTGATCATTCTCGTGACTTTACAATTGAATTCGGATGATTTAAACATTTATTTTTTAATAGAATATTTCAGTTTCGATTTTAAGAGAGTTGGGTTATTATCAACGATCATTGTTAATTAATTCAATTGCTTGAAATCTAGGGTTTTTGATCGACGATCATTCGAGGGCATTTTCATCATCTAATTCAACTTACACGCTAAGTGGTTTCTAATAGTTCACTAATAGTTCTTAAACCAACTTTAATCAAAGTGGTTTAAGGAAAATTAGGGTTATAGAATCAATCGATCGGTTAGGGTTTTCTTTGAGACTTAATGATTTCAAAACTCTAATTTTAACATGAGAGCAAGGATAAATACGTTTTCATCATCAAGAGTCTTTCAAAACATATTTCTCAAACAAACCAACTCATTTTCATCTTACTAAAAAATCTAAAAATATTTACTTTTATGCACCATACTTTTATTGCATCAATCATTAAAACCCCAAAAACCATTTTATCCCTGCTCAGATTTTTCATTATTTTTGACATACAATCTGCTAGGTTTCCAAATAAAAGGCTCATTGAGAAGAACGATAGGGTTGTGCCTTATACTATATTATATTGGGTGCAATTAACTTTATTTTGATGGATCGGACTACGGCAATTCGCCCCCTCATCAGTAAGTTGTATCTTTTAATATTTATAACTATATTAACTTTTTTTAACTTTACTAATCATCATATAATTATATTACAAATTATAATTGTTTATTTTATTTTTCAGATAATTTATCTTTGTCAACATTTAGGAGATTGATGTAAAGTTACAATTATAAACTACTTAGACTTTAAGGTTATATTTTTATATGCAATAGATTTTAAAATTTTAATTATTATCTTTTTGTTGTCTTATTCTTAGTGAATTATGGATATTATTTAACTGTTGAAAATATATAAATATGATATTATTTTAGAAGTTCATAATTGTAAATTTTTTTTACAACATGAGCATGACATCATGACTTGGGCATACCCAGCATAAAATGGTTAGGGCTTTTATCGGACAGGGCCAAGCATCGAGTGATAAAATATAGCCCATAGTTTTTTTAAATAGGGTTCCAAGTAAAAAAGGATTGCCCTACCCAACCCATGCATATCTCTAGTTACAACCACATAATGCTTACTTAGAATGCTCCAACATTGATAGTAGATTAATAGAACTTTCATTCCAAAGATTAATAATTATAGCAATTTTTGTTTTTTATTTTTTTAAACAAGTGAACCTTAATTTTCTGAAAATAATAATAGATAAATAAACAAGTATTCCCTCTCTCCTAACTCAAACTTATGCTACTACTACATGAACTAAGGTGAGTCGCATTTGGTGAATGCTTGTTTGGATTGGTGATTTGAAAGTCTCAATAGGGATTTTTAAATGTGATTTTATAGTTTATTAAGATAAGTATGTGAAAAAAAGTTTTATCTGCAATTGTATAAATACACTTATTAAAAATGAATCCAAACAAATACTGAGTCGTTGCGGTTAAATTTCCATAACCCAAAACGCCCATAAAAACGCCCTCACAGTCCACCTAATGACATTAAAAGGACGAATCACGCCCCACCAAAAAAAAAAAAAGCTTCCAGCAAAATAAGTACTTTCGTTGAGCCAAAATCCAAAGATAAATTTACAAGGGAGAAAGATAAAAAAAATCTATTTAAATTTTAAAAAGATAAATTAGACATTTTAATATTGAAAAAGACTGCCCAATCTATCATTTGTAAATTTGTGTGCAAAAACCAAATTAGCCTTCACTTTACTAATGGTATTTACAAGTTTGACTATACGATTTATAACTTTGCCAATAATATTTATAACTTTAATAATGGTATTTACAACTCCTATAATAGTATTGATAATATTGACAATAGTATTTATAATTTTACCAATGGTGTTTGTAATTTTAACAATAATATTTATAACTTTGATAATAGTATTTGTAACTTTGCCAATGGTATTTATAACTCCCATAGTAGTATTTACAATTTCAATAATAATATTTGTAACTCCTACAATGATATTTGTAACTCCCACAAAGAAGAATAAATAACTTTGCCAATGAGATTAATAAATTTGCCAATAATATTTATAACTCCTACAATAGAATTTGTAACTTTGTCAATAGTATTTACAACTCCCGCAATTGTATTTGCAACTCCCACAATGGAGAAAAAATAACTTTGTCAATGGTATTTGTAACTCCCACAATTATATTTGTAACTTTGTCAATAGTATTTGCAAGTTTGTCAATGGTATTTGCAAGTTACAAAGAAGAAGTAACTTTGCCAAATAGATTAACAACTTTACCAATAGTATTTATAACTCCCACAATAGTATTTGTAATTTTGCCAATGGTATTTACAACTCACACAATAGAGAATAAGCAACTTTACCAATATTATTTGCAACTCCCACAATAGTATTTACAGCTTTATCAATAGTATTTGCAAGTTTATCAATAGTATTTATAACTCCGACTAATATTTGTTACTTCTATAATGGGATTTTCAATTTTACCAATAGTATTTACAATTCTCGCAATGATATTTACATCTCCCACAACAGAGAATAAACAATGGTATTTGTAATAACTTCAATTATTGGCTAACTAATGATCGGACTAATTAATCACTTTTCAATATTCGATTTTTGTAAAGTTTCCTTAAAGAATGAGATTTGCAACAGTATTTTAGTATTCAACTTGACTAATAGTATTTGCAACTCTCTCAATAAGATTTGTAACTTTATCGATAACATTTGCAACTTTTTCTATGGGATTTGCAACTTCACCAAATGGGTTTATAACTTCACCTACAGAATTTACAACTTCTTACAATGGGATTTGCAACTTCACCAAATGGGTTTATAACTTCACCTACAGAATTTACAACTTCTTACAATGGAATTTGCAACTTCACCTAGTCGAAGTTATAGTTTCAGCTACAGTCTTTCTCCCAATTGCTAAAATTGAATTTCTCCTAGTTGCAAATACCATTATCAAAGTTGTAAATACTATTGGTAAAGTTATAAATCATATTGTCAAACTTGTAAATATCATTGGCAAAGTAAAAGTTAATTTAGTCTTTGCACATAAATTTATAAATGACAGATTAGGTCTCTTGCCCAATCTGTTCTTTTCAATATTGAGATGCTCAATTTATTTTTTTAAAATTTAAATGGGCTTTTATTGTGTTTCTCCCAATTTACAATTGTGCATAAAATGGTATGAAAATTGAAAGCATTTGAACAGTAAAGGACAATTTCATATAACAACTAAAGGAACTAAACTTTGCAGGCTTATGTGGGGATAACCACCCCAGATCTGGGTAACAACTGTGAAATAAAAAACCAGAAGACCATGATTAATAACATGAACTGGGAGAAAAAGCATAATGTCACCTTACATAGTCTTTTCTGCATCATAATTGTCTCCTCAGTATCAAAAATAACACCACAGCAATTTCCCAATTTTTCTGCTTTGTTCTTGACTACTTCAGCCTTGCTCTCTGCTATTCCAAGCTTGTTCAGAACCTGTGCTTGCCTTTTGGATGATGTTTCTAGATCATCCCATATCGTGTATTGAAAAGCTTCTGCAACCTTAAAATTCTGCTTCATTTTTGTGATTACTACGTATTCATTATCTGCTTCTATCTTTTGCCTGAAGAAGCCCTCAAATTTGGATTCTTCTGCCGCGTGAACCGTGCTCCCCGATTCTCCTTTAGCATGTTCATGACTTCCCAGGGCTGTTTCAAGTTCATGAATCCTGGAATCCTTCAAAGCAAGTATACCCTGTAATCCGTTTAGCTTGCTTTCCAAAACATTCACGTTCTGGGTCAGGATCAGGACCTGAAGTTCTAAGGAACTTGAATATGTTGGTTTAGTTCCTCCTGCATCAGATTGACCAGATATGTATGATTCACGGAGTCCAGGATCTAGAGCAGTAATATCAACTATTACACCGCTAGACTTGATCGAGTCATAATCTGATGAGAGGGGTTCATTTCTAATATGCCCAACTTTCTGGATTTCTGCAATAATACATACGAATCAGTTTTCACATTTCACAATATGAAGAGAAATATACAATATTTAATACTTCCATTAAAGACTAATGATGCAAGGAAAACAAGGAACATCGTATAAAAATTGGGGGAAAAATCATTTTCTTATCATGCATGAGTCAATAGCAATAAGAAACCAGCCAACTAACTTGAAGTCGTGCTTTTAAGTAGCCTTCTCAAAAGGGTACCCAAAAAAGAGTCTCTGCCAATGCATAATGTTATACACGTTAGAATTGCAATTAAAGCCCCCGCACTCCCGGGGAGCCACTATTCAAATATCAATGGGCACCTACCAAAAAGACCCAGGCAAATCAAATAAGCTAAAAATCCCCCTAAAAAATCAATCAGTAACATGCACTTATCATTCCTCAAGGTTAAGCATAAACAAAATCTCTATCCAGCAGGCTGTGGACTTTAAAGAAAAGTACAACCTTCAAAACTTAAATCAGATGCAAAACCCAAAAGTTAGCTATTACATATCTGGAACAACAGTACTACATTTCTTATTAAGGAAAGAAAATAATAAATCAAGAAAATAACTATTAAAGATATATCTAATCTACTAACAACATTTGATATTTGGAAAAATCCCAAAAAACTACCACTTGAATTTCAAAATTCCAAATCAGTTTGTTTCCTACACTTTATAAGCTATTGACTACTCTTGGAAAGCAAATAACAACATATTTTTGTAGTAATTCTTCATTTGGGATTTTGAAATCCAAATGGTATTTTTTTGGGATTTTCCCTTGATATTTTACTACCTATCAAAGTTTGAATAACCAATAAAAAGAGAAAGCAAAGGGGAAAAATGAAAGGAATTGGAAGACACGCAGCGGAAATTAATTTAAAATTTTTTTATTCCTTGTCAGGATCTACCGTATGTGTTTAAGTCAAGTGGGAAGAAGCATTACCCTTAGTGTGCCTCAGCGACTTCCACAGCTTTTGGTCACGACGTTCACAGCTTCTTTCCGTGGCTCGTGCTCCCTTTCCGATCACAAGAAATCGACAACTCAGGTCGGCTTCCTCTACTGGTATCCACACGAACAGCGTTCCAACCACGAACGACGTGCTAGCGTCTCTTGTCCCTCCAGGGCTTTCTCAAGAGTTCGTCCTCTCCGTCTCTATTTCGGCAGTTTCTTATCTGCAAACCTTTTGCAGAGTCCCCTTCGGCCTTTCTATGTTCTATATGTTTCTCTGTGCACAACGCAGCTCCTAAAATTAGATATATAGGATGCTCTGCGTTTTCTTCTATCGAATTGGATTTTAGGAGTTAATCTTATATTAATTCTGAAATTAATACAATATCATATATTGTATAATTTGATAAGAAATTAATTAAATAAATAATATTAAATCCGTCCCACAGATTTAATTCATCTATTTATTTAACTTAAAATAAAGCTAAGATTGAACTGTATTTGATTTATTCTCATAAATAAAATTTAAGATATCATATCAATTTGAATTTCAAATTCAAATGTGATAGAGATTTAATTTATCCTTATAAATTAAATCTCATAAATATCTCTTATATGAGATATCCTATCAATTTGAATTTCAAATTCAATCTTGATAGAGATTTAATTTATCCTTATAAATTAAATCTCATATATCTCTCATGTATATATACGAATTTATATATATATATATATGAATATAAATATAAATATATATATATATATATCTATCCTGGATCATTCATTGAATCTGGTCATGTCTTAGATTCAATGAATCTGGACATCATATCCCGTGTTGGGCTATTTTGTGTGCAACCCTATAGGCCCATATGAAGTTGGCAGTGGGCCATTTGTTATACTAGCCCACAAGTCGCAAGCGGTCTCTAGCAAGACATAACGACTACCCAAATCATATGAGGATCGTTAAACGATGTAACCTTTTATACAACCATATCATGTCCCTTCTGTCACGCGATATTTTTGTCATGGTTGAGGCATGGATAATGTCATTCTCCTATTCCTGACCGTTACTTTCTCGATCCCTGAGTAGTCTGACTATAGAAATGGAACTACCTTTCCATTACAGTATGGCCATACATTTCTCAGACTCACTCATCGAGGGGCCCAGTAATATCTCTCTACGAATGTGAGGGACAAATTCCATCTTGACCATTCACATTCCTCCGCATGAAAAACCACTAAACCCGAACATAGTCTTTATGATCACTCGGTCAAAAGTGACTTTTGACTAGGTCAAAGCTGAGTGTTTGTCATGTAGGAATCCATGATGATCTCAGGTCAAAGGGCATATTGACATGGTTTGTATATGAGAGAAACTTATGACGTTACCCATGCAGTTCTTGTAAGGAATTGGAAGACACGCAGTGGAAATTAATTTAAAAATTTTTCCATTCCTTGCCAGGATCTACCGTATGTGTTTAAGTCAAGTGGAAAGAAGTATTACCCTTAGTGTGCCTCAGCGACTTCCACAGCTTTCGGTCACGACGTTCACAGCTTCTCTCTGCGGCTCGTGCTCCCTTTCTGATCACAAGAAGTCGACGACTCAGGTCGGCTTCCTCTACTGGTATCCACACGAACAGCGTTCCAACCACGAACGACGTGCTAGCGTCTCTTGTCCCTCCAGGGCTTTCTCAAGAGTTCGTCCTCTCCGTCTCTATTTCGGCAGTTTCTTATCTGCAAACCTTTTGCAGAGTCCCCTTCGGCCTTTCTATGTTCTATATGTTTCTCTGTGCAAAACGCAGCTCCTAAAATCAGATATATAGGATGCTATACGTTTTTCTCTGTCAACCAAATTGGATTTTGGAGTTAATCTTATATTAATTCCAAAATTAATACAATATCATATATTGTATAATTTTATAAGAAACTAATTAAATAAATAATATCAAATCCGTCCCACAGATTTAATTACCCATTTATTTAATTTTAAATAAAGATGAGACTGAACTATTTTTGATTTATTCTCATAAATCAAATTTGAGATATCCTATCAATTTGAATTTCGAATTTCAAACGTGATAGAGATTTAATTTATCCTTATAAATTAAATCTTATAAATATCTCTTATATGAGATATCCTATCAATTTGAATTTTGAATTTCAAACATGATAGAGATTTAATTTATCCTTATAAATTAAATCTTATAAATATCTCTTATATGAGATATCCTATCAATTTGAATTTCAAATTTCAAACATGATAGAGATTTAATTTATCCTTATAAATTAAATCTTATAAATATCTCTTATATGATATATCCTATCAATTTGAATTTCGAATTTCAAACATGATAGAGATTTAATTTATCCTTATAAATTAAATCTTATAAATATCTCTTATATGAGATATCCTATCAATTTGAATTTCGAATCTCAAACGTGATAGAGATTTAATTTATCCTTATAAATTAAATCTCATATATACATATAATGTATATATACGAATTTATATATATATACGAATATAAATATAAATAAATATATATACATCTATCCTGGATCATTCATTGAATCTGGACATGACTTAGATTCAATGAATCTGGACATCATAGCTCGTGTTGGGCTATTTTGTGTGTGACCCTGTAGGCCCATATGAAGTTGGGAGTGGGCCATTTGCTATACTAGCCCACAAGTCACAAGCGGTCTCTAGCAAGACATAACGACTATCCAAATCATATGAGGATCGATAAACGATGTAACCTTTTATACAACCATATCATGTCCCTTCTGTCACGCGATATTTTGGTCATGGATGAGGCATGGATAATGTCATCCTCCTATTCCTGACCATTACTTTCTCGATCCCTGAGTAGTCTGACTATAGAAATGGAACTACCTTTCCATTACAGTATGGCCATACATTTCTCAGACTCACTCATCGAGGGGCCCAGTAATATCTCTCTACGAATGTGAGGGACAAATTCCATCTTGACCATTCACATTCCTCCGCATGAAAAACCACTAAGGCCGAACATAGTCTTTATGATCACTCGGTCAAAAGTGACTTTTGACTAGGTCAAAGCTGAGCGTTTTGTCATGTACAAATCCATGATGATCTCAGGTCAAAGGGCGTATTGACATGGTTTGTATATGAGAGAAGCTTATGACGTTACCCATGCAGTTCTCTCATAGCGGGTCAGTCCAGCACCTTGTACTCTTACATGTGCTTATGACTTTGATTTATATCTCTATACATCTTCAAAGTCATACTGATCTTATTTCATCTGTGCTCCCGCAGAGATGATCGACCAAGGACATTTAGGATAATATCATGAATTATCCAAGGATGATCATCATAGTAAACATGCAAATAATATGATAACTCAATTAATAAATTCATAAATCAATAATGTTCATAAGACAATGATTAGCCCCTAGGGCACAATTTCCAACAGTTCTCTCATAGCGGGTCGGTCCAACACCTTATACTCTTACATGTGCCTATGACTTTGATTTATATCTCTATACATCTTCAAAGTCATACTGGTCTTATTTCATCTATGCTCCCGCAGAGATGACCGACCAGGGAAATTTAGGATAAGATCATGAATTATCCAAGGATGGTCATCACAATAAACATGCAAATAATATGATAACACAATTAATAAATTCATAAATCAATAATGTTCATAAGACAATGATTGGCCCCTAGGGCACGATTTCTAACAAAAAAATGAGAGAAAAAGACTGATGGAATGGGGGTATTCATGGATAAGGCTGGGCAGGGCAACCCCCCTGCCCGGTGCCTTGCTTGAAAAATACATGGACTATATTTTGTAGCCCGATGCCCAACCCTACCCGATAAAAACCCTAACCATTTTGGGTTGGGCATAGGCTGGCTGGGCGTGGGCGGGCTAGACATGCCTAAGTTGTGATGTCATGCTCATGTTGTAGAAAACAATCTACAATTATAAACTTTTAAAATAATACCATATTCATATGTTTTCAAGAGTTAAATAATATCTATAATCTATTAAAAATAAAGCAACAAAAAGATAACAATTAAAGTATTGAAATTCATTGTATATAAACAAAAGCTTTGAAGTATAAGTAATTTGTAATTGTAACTTTGTATCAATTTCCTAAATATTGACAAGGATAGAGTATCTAAAAAAACTAAAATAAACAATTATAATTTATAATATAATCATATTATGATTAGTAGAGTTACATAAAAAGAAAAAAATTAATATAGTTATAAATATTAAAAGACCCAACTTACTTATTTAACTACTTATATTTCTAAAATGACCATTTAGTCACCAGTAACTATCATTTTCTCCCTTCCAAGTGTAACATTTAGGGAGAAAAGTAAAAAAATAAAAAATAAAAGAATGAGTGTTCATGGGTAGGGTAGGGCAGGGCAAGACAACCCCCCGCCCGGTGCCCAGCCCGAAAAAAACATGGGCTGCAAAACCCAGCCTTGCCTTATATTTTTTCGTAGGGCTGGGCAGGGTTTTTTTTTCGCAGGCTCGGGTGGGCATACCAAACCGCAGGCTTTATGAACACCCCTATGATGGAACATGAACATAAATCTAGCAAAATATGAGAAACTTGCCCTCCATCTCACATAACACAACAGAGAACTATTTCATATACCAAATTGTTTTTTGATAAATTCCTCCAACTTATCTACATAGTCATAGTGAATTTAGACTTCAGAGACCCAACGGATGTAAAAGTTGGCCATGAAGAATTTTGACAATAGAATATACATGGAAAGAAATTGGTCTGATACTTTGAATAATTAAGGAATAATAAAGTACAAGTATTAACAAATAAGAAAATTTTACACTAGATCTACCCATACTAGTCATGAATTAGCAAACTACATCAAAGCATCACAAACAAGCTTTTAAAAGGTCAAAATAAAATAATACATGTACTAACCTTCTTCAAGGACCTTCTGCACAGATTGGAGGCTACAAATGGACTCAATAAGAGAATCCTCAACTATTGAGGAGTGATTGTTCACACCTTTTTCTTCTTTAACATCTGAAGACAAATTTGCAGCCAAATTCTCCTGTAAATGGTCATCATTTTCATTGCAATAACTAGCTTCAACTTCCTCATGGAACTTTTCATCAGTTTGACCCTCACCACTGTTATATTTGTCATGAATAATTGACCTTCTGTCATGCTTTCCATTATTAGTTGCTTCAAAGTTGAAACTTCTTAAAGAAGTGTTGGAATGAGAATTTTCCTTCTCCATCTTGATTTTGTCACCTATAGGTTTCTCGCTACTTCTGTGCGTCCCTTTCCCTGTTGAACCAGCTGAGTCGAGCTGCCTAAAGTTTTTGAATTCGTATTCTTAACCGGTCTTTTCTCCTGAGCAAGCCCTGATACGGATGGCATGTCATATCTAAACTTTGGTGTGCTAGTTGCAGAGGAAGACTTCATATTCATATCTTCACCATTCTCAGAATTTGTGCCGATAGCAAAGGCAACGCTAAGAACATATCTAAAATAAAAATCAGATCCTTGGATAGTAGAGGCATCAAGCAATCCTGTTTATGTTTGAGGATATAACAGAGTTCTCACTACTTTGCTTAATATCATGTGCAAGAGGTTGGCTTTTAGTTGAATTGGAAGTGCCAGGCAAACCTCGCTTCAGCATTTTACTCTCTAAACTTACATTTGGATCCTTACCAATTTCCCTCCTAATTCTCCTCCATTTCTTCAACCCAAAACCTTTTGATGAAGAAGATGAATCCTCAGCTTGAACCTTGCCACCAAGATGCGTGACCTCTCCACCAACTGCTGCAACAGTATTTCCGAGTTGATCTGTAGTTGATGTAGCATCAGAATTTCCATGGCTACTGAATTCAGAATCACTCTCATTAGCAAAGGAGCCGTAATTCTTACTACCATTCTCATCATCATGGGGTGATTTTTCTAGGTTTACCCCATTTTCTTCCATAGATTCAAGGGCAGAGCCTTCACTCTCTAAAGCCATAGCAAAAAACCAATCCCTCCAGATACTCCTCCTTCCAAATTAATTGAGATAACAACAATTCAGACATGCAATCTTCCGAGTATGCTGCCAAAATCTGGGACTAAATAAACCAATAAATCAAACGAGAATTGATGAATTTCACGGAGAAGCAAAGTGGGAAGAAGAAAAGTAAATTTACGTATTCAAATGTAAACGAAACGAGTAATTAGGATATACAAATGAGTGATAGGGGAAAGAATACATGTGGTCGCGTAGTCTACCTCATTAATCAAGCCCTTTGAATTGAAGAAGATGATGATACGATATCACCTGAAACTTAGGATGGTTCATGGAGAGTAGAAACAACGGTGCGTTATTGATGTTATTGTAAAAATTATTTATATCACAATTTATTAACTCAGAGAACGTGGAGATGAGGAAAATTCTGACATTGCCAGATGTCCTAGCTCCAGATGCTCATCCAATTTTTGGAGGATGATGATTCAGCATGGCTCCATAGGAATTAGATATCATCGGTCGTAAATAGGCAAAATTCAAGAGAAAGAATTACAATTAATGAACGGATTGATCATCGTTTATTAGTGGGTTGGAAAAGCAAGTTACTCTCCTAAACTGCCCGCTGGCACTCATGAAAAATTTTCTCTCTTCCTCGCTGGCTGGTGTATCCTCTGTCCTGCATCAAAATCCCAAAGCAATTCTGTAGTAAAATTTTTATGGTAATGGCAAATTTTGTTTGGGGCTTTTCAACCAAAACAAAAAAATTGTAGAGCTCATCTTTTTAAAATAGGAGAAACTATATTTGCTGATGGATCATGGTGGTTTCCAAGTTCATCAGATTGAGCATTTTAACAATGATCTTTTGGGAAAGCGTATGTGGAAAGTCAGGGTGCATTTGGTTGGTGAAATATTGGAGGTGGGAAAGGGAACAGAATTTTCCACTGACAGCAGCGGCCGTTTGGTTCAACATTTTCTTGTAAATGATTTTCTGGCGATGGCAGATTTTCTAGTGCGTAAGGGAAAATCGAATCCGGAAATGGCGAAATATGAATTTGCCCTTAAGAAGTCGTCACCCCATGAGATCCTCCTCCTTCGTGCTCAAGAACGTGACCAGACTAAAGAAAACTTTTGAGTCTGAGATCTTCCTAGAGCATAAAAACGTGAAAAATGGGTTTCCTTCTTGATTGTACTCCAGAGAATGAAAGCTCCTAGAAGCTAATGTGAAGGAGAAGAGGTTCGATTGTCCTAGAAGCCCCTGAAAAAACCCACCAAGACACATCCCACAAATGTTATCTTCGTTTTCCTATGTCATTTGCTTCTTATAATTTGTAACTATCCCTATTTATCATTTAAACTAAAAAAAAATTAATTTAAAACAAATATATTTTGATATAGATATAACTCACTCAATTTAATTCTAAAATTAATAAATAACGTATTGTTATAAAGCTCTAAATTTAATTTCTAAAAAAATAAAACACATTTTCAAAATTTATTATATTATAAAATATATGATTAAAAAAATAAATATTAGAGATAAAGAGTGATATCTTAACATTATTTTCTATAAAAATATATTTTTTTTTCTTATAAAATTCTTTGAAATTGACATTAATGATATTGAACTGTATTTAGAATGTAGTTTCATATTAAATAAATTTTATATCAAATAAATTTATGATTTAAGAGATATTTTAAATATATTAAAAAATGATAAAATTAGTGAAATAAAGAGTATAACGTAACTTTAAATAATAAATTAAAATATATTTATGTTATTAGAAATAGCTTTCTTACTCTAAAAATTAGGGTATAGTCATTCATTATATTGCTAAGTCAAATAAAATCTTTTCTCACCCATGAAATCTATTATGAAGAGTATAATTGATTTTGATTCTAAGAAATGTATTTGGTTACGTGAAATTAATTTTAGTCATTGAATTTTTAAATTACTCTATTTTATAGTACTGAAAACACAAGATTTCCTTGATGAAAAATTTATATTAAGTAGTAAGAAAAATATATTTCCATGTCAAAAATCTATTTTAGTGTATTGAAATAATTCAACTTAGTCAAATCTATTCCTATTTTTTTATGAAAAATAAAACATGGGTCATCTTAAAAGCGATTCCATTTGTAAAGAGCCATGAGAGAAAGTAGTTGTAAAGTGGGTTATTGAATTTAAGATAGGGAGTTGTTTAGAGCTGGTAAAGTGGGCCAACCCGCTTTAGGGGGCGAGCTGTGCGGCCCGCCCCTCTTTTTTTAAAATTTTTTTTAATATTTTTAAAAAATTATTTCTAAACTTTTAGAATACTAATAAAAAATTTCTAATGTTATATTAGTATAATTAAAATATAGTTAATGTTATACTCTTAAAATTCTTTACTTTTTATAAAAAATATCAAATTTTATAACTATAAATCTAAATAAATATTAACATAATATTAATCAATTATAATATGTCAACATATATTAACAAATAGGTAATTATTTTTACTAGTATTCAATAATAAAAGTATTCAAAGTAATATTTGGATAAAATAAATAATAATATTAAAAATTAAAAAAAAAAGTGGGCTGGCAGGTGGACCCGCTTAAAAACGGGCCAGCCCGCCGGCAGGCTGCACGGGCTAGCGTTTTCCCAGCCCAAGCCCGCATACAATTTATTTAGAGATTTTCAGCACACTTGATTTAGTTATTTATTTTATTTTATTATTGTTATGAGTTTCAAAATGAAATAGATTTGATTCAATATATTAATAAAATATCATCTTGGCATTATTATTTATACTATTTAGTTATTAGTTTTACTTAATTATTTTTTAATCATTTGATATATATATATTGATTATGAAAATCTATAGTGATATTTATATTTATTTATGTAAATTACAATTTACTTTTTATTCATTTTATTTTATTGAATTATTGTATTAATTATCAAATTTTAAAAATCAAATATGAATTTAATTAATATTTATATTTATCTATTTAAATTATAATATTTACCAATTGTTCATGAATAATTGAATTCTTAAATCTTTTGATTTTTAAATTAGAATATTAATTTATTAATAAATACTCATTAAGGGCAATATGATCATTTGCATATTTTTCTGCGTAATTTTCCATCACTTTAAACTAATCAAACATAAAAATCTCCATCAAACAATTTTCTTTTTCAATGTCAACAAACATCCACTTGGTCGGTATTATATCCTAACTTTTAGGTGTGGAATCTTGAAAAGTAACCTAAAATAGATAGCTTACTAGACCTCTTTAAGAAAAGTTTCAGAAATATAGATGATTTTAAGGGACTAAATTATAAATAAAGAAAGTTCAGAGGACTAATGTGCAAATAAAAAAAATATTGGGGCAAATATATAAATAAAATTAAGGACTCTATGAAAGTCTCAAAGGCTCATAAAGATGAAAGATGATAGTTACATGACTAAGGTTTATGTAAATGCCCCAAAGTGATGATTTATGAGGTTAATCTTGAGCATGTCCAAAATTATAATTTCAGTAAGTTTTAGGCCAAAAGGAGTAAATATAGATATAAAAAGCACAAAAATTCAAGAACATCCCAGAAAATGGGAAATAAGGCATACATGTCATTTTATGAGTATAAATGACAAAAAAATCCCTAAAGTAATTTTAATTGAATTTTTAGTATAATAATTTAGTTTAAAGTATTTATTTAGATATAATTATTTGAGTCACAATGAGTCCTAAAAAAATGTACATAAAAATAGAGAATAAATAGTTAAGAGACTCAAGAAGTTTATAAAATTAGTTTTATTCCTAAAAGGTTAGCAATGTGACGTGTAGAAATACTTGAAGCTCAGGATGACACTAAGGGGTATTTTATAAAAAAATAAAAAATAAATAGTTAAAGAAAGAGTTATGGGCCAAGAAAATTCTTAGAATTTTATTATAATTAATGAGAGGTAATGTTGCAAATAGAATAATTTTATGAGGAAAATAACCTCAAAAAGTATTTATGGAAGAAAAGAATGACTTTTTAGTCAGGAAACCAATTTGACTTCCTTTATTTATCATTAATGTCCCATTAATAAAACTATGTGAAGGCCATTATGAAGAGAGAAAGAGAAGTAGAATAAGACAAAGATGATGTGACAAATATTTGAGTCTTTTAAGAGACCAAAATTGAGAAAAAATATTCGATAAATTACATATTGGACATGATAAATGGAAGCTTGTGGAGGAAGATTTCCAAACCTCTTTTTCCACCTAGAATGGTGTTATGTTAAGCCTCTTGATTGGTTGGAAGAAAGCTTGGCCACCATGTTACAGACAAGTGGTATAATCTAACTAGTCAAGAGAAATCAATGGCTAAAATTTGATCTTCCTTCTTCCTCCTTCATCAAGATGGCACCACATAGCAAGGTGATGCAAGGAAGAAGATGGTTGATGTCATGAAGATGATGCAAGAGGAGGAAGAGATGATGCAAGATGGCTATATGGAGAAATCTTGATCATGGATTTAATATTGTAATTTTAGGCAACTTGGAGGGTAATTCTATAAGTGAAGTATTATAAATACCCCTCCCCTCCTCAAGAGTGAATGGCCAAGAGAATAAGAAGGGAAACTCTGTAGAAATTTAAAGAGAAGGGATGTAATATCCTACTTTTAACCACTTAGAGTAACCATTTGAAAGCATAATTGATTAGCGGAAGTATTACTTTGACCCAAAAATAAGAAAATTGTAATTTGGTCATCATGTACCATTTATTGTTCATTTTTTAGATTGGCAATCCAGTTTCAAAAAATCATAATTAATTCTAAAAAAATTGTATAGAGGTGTTCAAAATTTTTAATTTAAGCTATTTCATTTCTCTTTAAGGAAAAAAATATAAATTTGGACATTTTCTTGGCCATTCAATACAGTTAATTTATTGAAATTTATTATTTATTTGGTCACTTTTTGAACTTCCAGATTTTGACCATCAAATTTAGAAATTCATTTCTCTTAATGTACGAATCCAATTGAGGTGTGATATCTTTGAATTTAAAGCTTAAGATGTGTATTATATGTCCACCAAATCTAGTAGAAAAATTCCTCTATTTACTTGATCAAACTAGAGATGGAAACTCACTGCTTTAGGACCTACATTTTATCATACTACTTTCTTTCCTTAATTGTCATTAATTATTCTAGCAGTATAAATCATCCTCTTGACTTCTCGTACATTTACATCATGAGAACATGCTATAATTATTCCATACATATTCATAACATAATTTGGTATATTATACTTCATTTACATAAAAGGATAAATCATACATCACATGCTAATGCATTCAATTTCTCTACTTTCCCTTCTCCATTCTCTAGCTCCCATTCAAGCTTATGTTGTAAAATTCTCATTTTAATAACAATAATTAACCACCTTAAATTAATTTTACCAAAATTGGCTACAAACTAATCATGATAGAAATAAGTTTTGTTAATCATTTGAACGCTAACATGGCTATAAAAATACTTTATTTCTAAAGAGTTAACCATGATAGAAAAAGACAACTACTCTTCTAGCATTATAATGGTTAAAAAAGTTTGACTTATTTTGAAAATGTTATCCATGATAGAAAAGAGTAAAACTTATATCAGGATACTACCATGGATATAAGAGCTTTACATAACATTCGCATACAAAACCATATTAGAAAGGATTCGACCACACTAACATGGTTATAGGGTTCAAACCCCCAATTAGCACCACTATCATAGTTATTCTCACTAACATAGTTCTAGGCATCAAACTGAGGAATAACATCACATAAACCCATTTTACAACCAAGATCATGTATAATACTCATTCATAAATAAAATTTCAACATCACACATTCGAAAAGTAGATCCACAATCAACAAATCACAAGCAATAGCCTAGGGCCTCAACCCACTACCAACACGCATTCTCAATATCAAATCCAAATAAAGTATCACATCATGTCAAAGTATGTAAAATGAGATCTACTGTGGCAATATACAATTATTCCACACATAAATCAAAAGGAGGAGGCTATATAATTGATATATCACTAATTAAGCATCCAAAGCTTTCACTGATGTCCTAGCACGAGGCTATCACCTAAAAAAAGTTAATAACCATGGGTGAGATAAATATCTCAATAACCAATAATCCTATTCATCATATATACTAATAGGTGTTATGAGGTTCCAAGTGGAACAAATATACAATAATATCATAGTTAACAGTAAATAAGTAATTTTCAATGCCATGATACAAATGCAATCCGATAACCACAATCCAAGAGCCATAAAGGCTTATCCCCACATAGGTGGACGAAACGAGCCATAAAAAGCCTATCCCCATGAAGGGAGATGAAAAGAACCATTAAGGCCTGCCCCATGCAGGAGGCGACAAGTTAACCATCATGCATTAATGTAGGTGTCATCACATAATGGTAAAACACAATCCACTCACCAATTCACATTATATGCTTCATGCTCAACACTCAACAAGTAGTCATTTTCAAATTCCATAATCATTTACAAATCATAATTCTCACAATTCCAAATGATATTATAAGTTCTAAAAAAAGACATTTTTAAAACACAAGCCCCACAAGAAAATTTAATTTTTATAGATATTAACATAATTCTAACACATTCTAATGGTTCAACAAACCAAAACTACTCACAAGTAAAGCATTAGTATGTATAACAAGTGGAAAGTTGTTACTTTTTGTCAAAGTTAATAAAAGTACCATAAATAAAGAGACACAATCTTAGTTTACAATTTACTAGTCAATCTATATAATTTGTATAAATGTGCATCAATAAGTTATTAATTTGACATAACATATACTTTTAAATAAATATTCACTTTTCTCTTCTAACTTTATTTTATTTAGAAATTGTTAATTTAATACCATAACTTCATTTCTCTATCTCAATCACATTTCTATCATCCAATAACTTGATAATATTAAAAATTTTATCCAATATCATAAAATTCTCAAAATTAGCTCACTTTAATCCTAAAGAAAAATAATAACAATTCTTCTATTTCTCAAATCATAATTCTAATGACAATTTTGTATTTTTTTTCAACTTTATTTTACTCATATAAATTCTCATTTAACATCAAACTCTTTAAACAATCCAAAAATCCCAAATTTACAACCCTTTAAGTTTCACCCAAAATTTTCAATGCTCACATTTCATGATTAATCTTAAAATCAATTCATTCAATAATCAAAACACAATCTAATAAGTTAAAATAAATCATTGAATTCAAATCTATCATACCCAATATCATAATTCATTATTTTTCAATCAAACCATAACTTTAGTTTACTTAAATCAACTATTAAATCCTCCAATTATATAAAATCCTTAAATTTCTTAACTTATAATTAACACTCAATATTTTTTTCATCATCAATAAAATTGCTTAATAATAATCAATTTCATTACATAGACTTAAAGTCTCTAATTGTAACTCTATTTTTCAAATCTCATTTATAATATCCAATTCTTCATTTAAATATTAAATCATATCATTTTTAGGTTTCAATAGCTCGTTTGTACCAACAATTATTCTACAATTAATCAGTTTGATCAAAATCCTAAATTTATCCATTTAGGTTTCTAACAAAAATACCCATTTCTAATCCACAAGCTCTATCAACAGTTTAAACTGATTAAATATTAATTCCACCTCCAATAAACATATCAATTATGAAACTCAAATTTAATTAGTAAAATGATCATATTCAATCATATCTCTTATCTAACATTTAAATCCTAACTCTAAACCTCTTAAAAATGAAAGAAAAATTTAAAACCGATTAAATGTAAGTATTCACTTACTTCTACAATCCTACACTTCTCATTTGTTAAAAATTCACACTTGTTCTAAACTCTAATCCTTAAACTTGCTTTGCTCCCAATAAAAATTATATTTCTTAAGAGGTCTTATTAAGTAGAAAAATATTTGAGAATTATTATAGTTGAAAAATTTTAGGAGTAAGAATGAAGCTTCAAAAATATCTGGAATATTCATAGAGGAGGGAAGTGAAGATGCTAGTGATGGAAAAAAAGATGAAGGAAGGAGAAAGAAATGGAGATTGAGGGAGAAGGAGTATAGGGTATTATTATAATAGTGTAGGTCCTACACCATTGTAATATATATTTTTTCTTTCTTTTTTTCTTTTGTTTTTTCTTCTCTTTCATTTTTCTTTTTCCTTCATTTTTTCTTCCCTCTCTCTCTTTATAATTTATAAATAATTATAGTCTTTAGGTGAGAAAATATTTTAAATTTTTTTATTCAATCTCAAAAAAAATCTTATTGAAATATTTTGAACAAATTTAGAATATGAATTTTCTTCCTATTTATTGAAGTCCTTATTGAAAATGGCTCTTATCGAAAAAGACTAGGGGTGTTCATAATGCCCTGGTGCACCCGCTCGAACTCGCAAAAAAATCGTTTAGCTCAGTCCAAAAAAAATTGTCCAAAATGTATTTAAGTAGGGCAGGGCTGGGCGAAGTGTTAGGCAGGGCAGGGCACTGGACAAGGTATGCTGCCCTGCCAATTTAGCCCGGCTCTATATATACATATTTTTTTAATTTTTTCTCATATTTTTTTTCTTTTCTTAACTTATTCTATTTGTAATTTTATACTTTTTACTTTAGTTGATAACTCTAATTACTCATTTTTAAAGTATTGAGCGTAACTCTTATATTTATGTAGATACTAAAGTTGTTCATATGTTTTACTTGCCAAACATTCGATTATTGGTATTGCAATAACGCTACAAATATCTTACCCCTATATATTTCAATCTTTCTTTTTTATATATGCAATGGACTTCAAGACTTTAATTACTATCTTTTTGTTACCTTATTCTTAGTGGATTATGGATATTATTTAACTCTTAAAGACATAAATATGATATTGTTTTATAAGTTTATAATTGCAAATTTTTCTTACAATATGAGCAGGACATCGTGATTTGGGCATACCCAAACCGCATATGCCCAGCCTAAAATGATTAAGGCTTTTACCATGTAGGGCTGGGCATTGGCTACAAAATGCAGCCCATACTTTTTTCGGGCAGAGAGCTACCCAGCCCTGCCCATGCATACTCCTAAAAAAGACTTTGATAAATGACCTTATTGAATATCTATTCAATAAATATCATAAGTTCTTACATTTTAGAATATCCAATTTATTAAAGTACTCTTCGATAAATCAACTTATCGAATAACTTATTGATAAGATCTAGAAAAGTAATGTCAGACATATTTAATCTCACTTCTTTTTACAAGATTTCTTAAAATGTTTTGATAAATAGATAATTCAAACAAATTAGCAACATGATAAGCAATAAACCACAATCAAAATTATTTATCAATTTAGTGTTTTAATGATTTTGATAAAACTAAAAATAGCTTATTAACTTATCGATGAACAACAACGAACAAACTTTAAATCTTTCTTTCTCTAATTTTATAAAATTTGTAAACCAAGTTTCTATAAATCATTTGAGAAGAAAGGTATTAGTCAGACCAAGACAATAGCAAGTCATATGCAAAATCATTTATAAGTTCAGTGATTTTGATAAAACATAAATTTTCTATATTTATCGAAGTGTTCTTCAATAAATCCCTTTATCAAATAATTAATAAATTGATTCTTTAAAAAATTGACATACTTCATATTTCTCACATAGCTTATCGATAAATTGATAAGTTCTTCTTTATTTGAAATACTTCATTTATCAAAGATCTTATCAATAAACATATTTATCGAATATGACTTTGATAAATTCTCTTCAGAAATGTTTTTTACAAAAGTTGTTTATGTTTGAAGTCTTTATTGAGCAACTCTCTTATCGATGAATACTTGGATAAATATTTTTCATAAAATACACTGAGTCATTTTTTAAATTTATTAAAGGCTTTATTTATAAATCTATAAGTCTTTGAAGAGAAATAATTTTAAGATAAGACTTAAATTTTCTTAAAAGTTCATTTATCGAAGGTCTTATCGACAAGCAAGCTTATCGAATAGGTCTTTGATAAATATACTTCATAAATCAATTCTTTTCACAAATATCTTATTCATTTATCAAAGAGCTTATTGAATAGACCTCTTATCGATAAGATTATCAAATAAACCTCTTTATCAGTTAAAGTGCTTTTCAAAATCTTTTCTCAATCATCATCATCAAAACATTAGAGTCTAACAGTAGGGACTTTAAGTACACAAGTTATGGACTTGAAAGGCAAGATCATTTCTTCCAACATTTTTAATGTGGTTCTATACACTCCTAGATCCCAGACTTAGCCTACTTCTACTCATACCATGTTCCTATTATTCCAATACAATTGTCTAAGTTTATTGCCATTGTACAGAATATTCCTACTTCCTCTGAACCTTTGGCATCTATTACTATTTCTCCCTATACTTCTCTAGCCTTTGGCTTCACAAGGATTCCCTCTACCTCTCAATTCACTAAGTCACCTTCTCCACCGCTACCACCTGAATCTACCATTAACCCTCTTCTTCCTTTTTCTCAACTTGATCTTACTGTTACTCAATAAACTGACCCTCAATCCTCTAACTCAATTTTTTATTAATGACAAAAAGAGGAGAATTGAGATGAACTTGAACAATAGCAATTGTTGTATTGATATCATTTTGATTGTAGCTATGACTTATTAATTGATCAAAGCAAATTCTATAATACAAATTATGTTGCTTTGCTTCACATTGTCATTCTATTCTGATTGCTTTATCTGCTCGAAATTTCTTTAAATCACTTTATTCTTTATCAGTTCATCTATTAAAGTTTTGTAATCACCAAAAAGAGAGAGAAAAGTTAAACTCCAAAGTTTTGATGATGACAATTGAGAAAATATTTTCAAAAAATATTTTAAGACTGATAAAGAGTATTTATCGATAAGGTTATTGATAAGACACCTATTTGATAAGTAATTCGATAAATGGAAAATAAATTTGTGGAAAGGATTATTTCTGAAGGATATTTATCGAAACCTATTCGATAAATTTACTTATCGGTAAGACCTTCGATAAATGGACTATGAAGAAAACTGAGTCTTTTTTTTTTTAAATGATCTTTCTTTGAACACTTATTTGATAAATATGTTTATTGATAAGATCTTTGATAAGTAATGTATTTCAAATAAAGAAGAGCTTATTCATTTATTGATTAGCTCATTAATAAATTCAAAGTTTGTGATATTTTTAAATACTCAATTTATCAAAGAACTATTCGATAAGACTATTTATCAAAGATTTCTTAAATAAGAATGAGAAAATTTTACTAACAAATTCGGTGAACACATACTTGTTTCAAAATGTTATTTGAAGTAATTTATCCATAAGTTATTCCATAAGATAATTCTTCACATAAATCTTCAATAAATTATATTAATAAAATTTAAATTTATTCTGCTTTTGTATGACATTTATCAATAAGCTATTCGAGCAAACCATTTATCAATATGAGGCTCAATTGTTTTACTAAGTATTTCATTCAAATCTTATGAAGTCCTCTTCGATAAATAATCTTATCGATAAGCTCTCCGATGAATGTTGATAGTTTTTTAAATGATTTTAACAATTAGATTTTGATACAACAGTTTAAACATAGTGTAATCTTTCCTATATATTTCTTGTCAATGTCTATCACACTCACAACGTTTCCTAGCATGTTTATATACAACATTCAAAATGAGAGGTTGGGCTAAAAGGATAAATGTCAGAAAACTGCATTAAATGCAACCACCTACTACCGACAACTGCCAACAACTTTGTCTCTGCTTCACTCAATGATCAATGTCTCTAATATATGTCTTTGGAGTTGAAGCTATAAATACAATGCAAATTGAATGCTGAAGTTAAGACACTCAACTACGTGCAAAAACATTTATCACGCATTCAATATTATTCTCTGAGTATTCAGTGCTTATACTCTGTTATTCTCTATTTTCACTTACCATGAACAGAGAGCTTATCTAAGAGAATTTATAGTACTTCCGTGATTATTATATCTTCTCTATCAGAGAGACTTGTCAATTATCTATTTTCATTTGTAATTACTCATTAGTGTAGGACTCTTGAGTGGTGTGTGACCTTACAGGTTATAAGGGGGAGTGAGAGGGAATTCTTACGATGATTGTAATGAGATTCTAAGAGCCCAGGTAATCTTAGAAGATATAGTAAAAAATCTCAAAAGGATTCTGAGGACTGGTCGTAAGCCAAGTGGTTAGGCTAAACCTAGATAAATATCCTGTGTCAACTTCTTCCCTCCATTACTCTTAGTGATATCATTATTAACTTATTTGTTTCTTTTTCAAAAGTTCTTTGAAATTTTTAAATCACCCAATTCACCCCCTCTTGAGTGTAGCTGCTATTCCAACATAACAAATGAGATAAACATGCACAAGAACTCAAAGAAGGTTATAGGAATAGGGGACTGGGATAAGGAATACGTTGGTAAAATGTGAAAAAATAAAAAAAAAAATGCCCCTAGTGTTATAAAAGGGAATAAAGGGCATTTTAGTCATTTTCAAGGGTCAAGTAATAAAATCCTTACCTAGTCCAATAATGTTAAAGGCAGAAAAAATATAGACACTGAATCTAAGGTCAGAAAATAAATTATAAAACCCTAAAAATTAGATTTAGAAAATAGTGTTTTTAGAACATCTGATTGAGCACAATGTTGGACATGATTTTTCAAGAAGCCACTTCTCCTTTAAAATGGCACCTCCTAGCCTCCATGATGTCATCAACATGATATCATCGAAAGGAGTTGATTATTTAAGTAAGCTAGGTAGTTAAATCTAGACTCTTAATTTGTAAGATGCAATCTTGGCCATTGATCTAACTTGAAGTTGCCTATAAATACCCCCTCACCCCTTAGCAGCCATCACTTGAACACATGGGGAAACTCTTGAAATTTTTTTTCTCAAGCCAAAATCAAGCTTCCAATCTTCTAAACTTCAAGGAGATCAAGGTAAATTCTTCCTCCAAGCTTTAGGTTATATAGTTGGAAGATTAATCTCTTGAATTAGTGGTTGAAATGTCATTTTGCTCCTTTGGGTATGCTGGCCAAAATTCATAAGGGAAAGGGGAAGAGGAACTCCAAGTTATAAGTAGCTAAAACAAGTTGAAATAAGCTAGCTTTAGGTGGTTTAATCTTATGGAATCAATATATCCTTAGAATTTTATGTTTGGCATGCTTGTTGCCACTGTTGAGAACTTTAGGAAGGAAGTAGAATTTATTGGTTTTGATGCTTTCGATGGGTTTAAAGTGAAAAATTGTGTAGCTTTAAGTAAAGAGGCAAGCATTAGAAGCATTAGGATCAAAATATGGAATTTTTGAGTTTTGGATGAAGGGTCACGGTTCTATCCAATTTCAAGGAAGTAGTTGAAATTTTAAAATTCTACGATCATAATTGAATTATGCATGAAAAATTATGTAGGATTGAACCTTGGGAATTTATTTTAGATAGATGGAACTAAAAGCTCTAAACATGAATTAAAAAGGGTACTTAAAGAGCTTAAGCTTTTGGATTATTTTTATGGATTGTATTGTGACATGACATTGCTTTGTAATATATAGGCCTTTACACTTGCCAAAGGAACACTACCACACAAGAGGAAAAGAACAAGGACTCTTCAAGAGGTAGCAAGGATGTAAAATTCTCATTAAAATAATAACTATTAATCATTTTAAATCATTTATATCATAATTAGCTACAAACTAACCATGTTTATAAATGAGTTTCTTAATTTCAAAAGAGTTAACCATGGTAGAAAAAGAGCTTTACAAAGATTCTAAAATGAACACTACCATGGTTATAAAAGATTTTTCTTAATCAACCAATAAATATGATTGGAAATCCCAAATTACTCTTCCAACACTACCATAATTATCAATTTCAACTTTTAAAAGGAGTCTCTGAGCATTAAACTTGAGTAAACCACCTCAATTCCATAACACAACAACATACAGTATGATACAATTAATATGGCAAAATAGCGACTGTGGATCCACAAATTCGCATGCATGACCTTGAGAGGTCCTTGACCTTATACCAGCACACGATGTACAATATAATCCTCAAAATAGTAAATTATCATAGTATAAACAAAAATATGCCCTATAGTGGCAATTTATATCTATTCAGCACATAAATATAGAGGATAGTGCTATACAGGTCAATTAGCACCACTATGCCTCTGGCACCTTCCTGTAAGAACCAGCAATTAAACTAACTCCTGAAAAATGTTAATAACCACGGGGTGAGACAAATGTCTTAGTAACCAACAATCCTACTCATCATGCATATTAACATATACTCGTGAGATGTCAAGTGGGACAGTTAATAAAATATATGAGATAGAAAATAATATATTATCATAATATAATCAGACAGAAATATCATCCCAATTCCTCCCATCAAACCAACCAAACCGCCTTATACCTGCCGACCAAACCCATGGGCTAGTGATAACTACCATATGAATGGCCACTTGAAAAGCTAACCGGTCGAGTGTTATGGATCGGCCAAAATCCACAGAGCACAAGACTAGATCATGGGTTCATTCCCCCTCGATAAACTGATAGGGGGTGTCACAGCCCCTCGATAAACTGGTGGGACAAATGCCAACCATCGAGCTCCAATGGAGGCTATACCACGTGGTAGAAATACAACTCCATCATCATTAATCCCCAATGCATAATTCTCAAGATATTCATAATAATCAAAATCTCAATAGTTCAATAATCAATAACATCAATAAATGACATAATGGAGTTTTACTCAAAATAATAACTTTCTTCAAATTCCAATATCAAGATATAACAAGTTTTTAATCTCTATTTAACTCTCTAAATCCCACAAGATAATTTTCAATAAAACTAGCAATCCACTTTTCTCAATATAATCATATCATCATCAGTAGATTTATATATATTAAATCACTCACAAACATCATATTAGCAAATACAATGAGTGAAAAATGGTTACCTTTCTCCAAAGCTAATAAAAATACCACAAATGAGAAGCCACGGGGCTTAGGTCACAACTCTCTAGTCAATCTACATAGTTTATATAAATGTGTATCAATATGTTGTTAATTTGACACAACATAACTAAATTTCTCTATCACAATTACATATCTATTTTCTAAATTATCATTCCCATAATAATCTTATATTGCCTCAACTTTATTCTACTAATATATATTCTCATATAACATCACACTCTTCAAACAACCCAAAAAATCCAAATTTATAATCCTTAAAGTTTAACTCAAAATTTCAAATACTCACATATCTAAATCTTAATTTCAATATTAAATCACATCATTTCTAAATTTTAATAACTCATTTAACCTATCAATTAACCCATAATTATTCAATTTAACCAAAATCCCCAATTTCTCTAATCTAGGGTTTCAACAAAAATACCCATTTTTAATTTATAAACTCTAGCAACAATCTAAACTGATTAAATATCAATTATACCTCCAATAAACATACCTCAATTGTTAAACTCAAATTAAATCAACAAAATTTCCATATTAAATTATCTCTACTCTCTAACATTTAAACCCTAACTATAACTCTCTCAAATAATGCAAATAGAAAAATTCTAAACTGATTAAATGTAAGTATTTACTTATCTTTATAATTCTATAGTTCTCCTTTGTTGAAAAATCACACTTATTCCAAACCCTAATCCTCAAACTTCTTTGCTCCTAACAAAAATTATATTTCTAAATAGTTCTCTTAGTATATAAAAATAATTAGGAAATAACTATAGTAATTGAAAGATTTTATAAGAACTAACCGGAGCTTAAATAGATATGATATTCTTTAAACGAGAAGTTCCACCAGCAACTGAACGAAAATGGTGAAGGAAGAAGAAACCGCGTGCTTTGGCAGTGTGTGTGTGTACTCTATTTAAAAAATAGATATGGTCCCTGCTTTATTTTTTATTTTTTTATATATATAATATTATTATATAAGTCTTTGTTCCACCGTACCATATGCTTCTTGTTTTTTTTTTCATTTATTAATTTTTCCCCACCCACGTCTTCTTTCTTCTTCTTCTTTCTTTTTGTTTTTTTTGTTATAATATATATATATATATATATATTACCAGGATGCTTTTTCTTCTTTTATTGTCTTTTTATTACTATTAATAGAAACAATATATATATATTTAGATAAACTATTTTAACTTATGTAATTAAATTAAAATTTCATCTATTAGAAATTAATTTCTCCTAATGCTACTTACATCCTAAAATAAAAACAGGGATGTTACAAAGGATATCCCACTTTGAAGTTTATTATGTTGATTGTTTAATAGCATTGTATTTATGATAGTTGGTTGATCTTGATATGTGATGATGCTATAGGCTATGTTGCCATGAGCTATGATAGGTTTTGCATCTCCTTGCACTATATGTCATGACAATATGTATGTTAGAGTATACTTGATTCTAAGGTTATGTTACTTCTATATCATATACATGTGATTATAGAATTTAACTTGATGAATGCAAAACTATATATCACTTACTATTGAGATTTCTTTGAAATCTCATTCCTTCCATAAATTTTTCATTGTTATATGGGTAAATCATCAAAAGGAAATGACTTGAATATGTAAAATTAGGCATGTTACGTAATGTAAATATGATACCACATTTTGTACTCAAAGAGTTGGAATGATGGCATGTAATATTAAGTGAGGCAGTGACCTTATGGCACTGTTTTGATATTGCTAGACGAATTTTAATGTGTTATTTGGTATGTGTATATTTAAGATAAAGATATTTAAATGGTCACTAAGATCGCCTAATTTGGTTAAGTATACAATCTAATATGATTTTTTAAAATTAGCTAATCTAGAAAACTAGAAATAAGCCAAATTTGTAGGTCCTAGAGCAACAATTTTCTAGCTTTAGTTTGAAATAGTAAAAGGACAAGTTTGCCCATGAAATTTGGTTATCAAATAGTTCATGTCCCAAAATTTAAAAGCATAGATAATTTTCCTTATTTGGATATATGAGCTAGGAGATATGAACTTCCAAAGTTAAGGCATTAAAAACAGAGGGTATAGAATTTACCAAATAAATAGTAAAATTAAATTATTTAACTGTATTGAATGGTCAAGTAAATATCTATTTTTATATTTTTTTTCCTTAAAGAGAACTGAAAGAGCTTCAAGAAGGAATTTAAACCACCTCATTTCTATGTTTCTAAAATTAATTGTGAATTTTTAGAATTAGGTCAGAATTCTGGAATTTTCAATATGAATAGTACTTGAGAGACATATTTGTGAAAATTCACTTTTCTTACTTTAAAAGGTTTTAATGTGATTTAGAAATCTTTCAAATACGCATATATGTATAGTAAAATAAGGACGTTACAATGATGACAAGCACTGAAGATCAAACTCGAGGTTTCTCTCTCACAATGAAATACTCTATTCAGAGAATAAGAAATAGAATAAAACAGAGTATAATAAACATAGAAATGAATGCTTTATAACATTGTTCATTCATGATCATTGAGCTTCTTATCTTCAGCATTTACACTAGCTTCTTTTATAGTTAAGTCATTTGAATATCCATTAGATAGGCGTTAAAGAATAGAGTCGTTGGTGGCTGATGCATGCATTCTGACATATTTCGCTTTTTGATTAATTCCTTCTTTTAATTTTTTCTGGCTGCAATTTATCTAGAAATATATTGTATAATAGATATAGAAAAAATTTAAGCATACATCAATTAATTCATAGTATTTTGAATTGAAATATTAAATTCTATTAAAGTCTAGTTTGAAAATATTTTTGAAGAACAATTGAATTTATCAAAGTGTTTATCGAAAAGATGCCTTATTGAAAAGAGTTTTGATAAATATCAAACATTTTGTATTGAACCAGATTGATTCTTATCGAATAATAATTTGATAACTAGCCTTATTGAAATTGGTTTCAAAAAATAACCTTCTGGTAACATAGGTTTGCTTTAAACTTATTGAAATATTTATCGAAAAAACTATTTGCAAAACATACCAGAATAGCAATTTTATTAAAGTATCTTTCGATAAATGAGTTTATCCAATAGTTATTTGATAAATACCTGACATTGAAGAACAATTGTCTAACTTTTAAACTTTTTTTTTATTTTTCTAATCTTATCTCAAATGCTATGTAATGTATTTCAAAACAAGATTTTAGAAGATTATTTTTCAAGGCAAGTCATAAGATCATTTTTTAAAATCAACAAATTCTTTTATCAGTTCAAAGGTTCAGTTTAAACTAGAATCTTCTCTATCTATCGAAGTGTTTATCGATAAATATTTCAATAAATGTAAAGAGAATATTTCATAAATTAAGTTTTCTACTTATATCTTTATCAAA